>CM048745.1:15977489-16672489 GCA_026315105.1 Locusta migratoria
GAATATGGCTCTCCAGCAAGGATATGACTTCCTTAAATCCTGCCCCGAAATGAGATCTGTCCTTCATGACATCCTTCCTACTCCACCGAGAGTGTGTTTCCGCTGCCCACCTAACCTCCGTAACCACCTAGTCCACCCCTTGGCACAGTGCTACAACGTCTGGGTTATCTGGATACTTCCCACTGACACCAATCCTTCAGAACTCTGGAGATGGGAACTAGCCCTTCAGAATATTCTCTCTTCCCGTTGCCTACCTGGTCTCAACCTCAACTAAATTCGAATTCCCACCCACCATCTTAACATCTTTGCATCGGTTCTCTGGACAGAGCCTCTGCCTCAAGTGGTATCTCTGTCTAACTTCTTAACTTCTTTGCTTTCTACAGTATGCCTGCCTAGGTGTACTTGGGTCTGTGTGAATGTGTGGGTGTGTGTGCATTTGTTTACCCTCCTTTTTCTCCCCCAAGGTAAGTCTTTCCTCTCCTGGGTTTGGAATGGCTCCTTACCCCCTTCCTTAAAACCCTCATCATTTCCTTTTCTCTCTCCTTCCCTTCTGCCTATATAAATGATCTGATGGACAGAGTAAGTTGTAATTTGCAGCTGTTTGCTGATGAAGCTGTGGTGTATGGGAGTGTGTCGTCTGTAACTGACTGTAATAGCATACAGGATGAATTAGACAAAATTTCTAGTTGGTGCGAAGAATTGCGGCAAGCTCTCAATGTAGAAAAATGTAAGATGATGTGCATGAGTAAAAACAGTCCCATAATGTTCGAATACAGCATTAGTAGTGAGCTTCTTGATGCTGTCGCGTCGTTCAAATATCTAGGCGTAACATTGCAGAGCGATATGAAATGGAACGAGCATGTAAGGACAGTTGTGAGTAAGGCGTACAGCCGACTTCGGCTTATTGGGAGAATTTTGGAAGATGTACTTCACCTGTCACGGAGACCGCGTATAAAACGCTTGTACGACCACATCTTCAGTATTGCTCAAGTGTTTGGGACCCGCAGCAGATCAGTTTAAAATAAGACATAGAGGCGGGTCAGAGACGAGCAGCTAGATTTGTTACCGGTATGTTCAACCAATGCGCGAGTGTCACGGAAATGCTCCGGCAACTCAATTGGGGATCACTGGAAAAAAGACGACGTTCTTTTCGTGAATTTCTGTTAAGTAAATTTAGAGCGCCGGAATTTGATGCTGAGTGTAGTACGATCTTGCTGCCGCCTAATTACATTTCGCATAAAGATCACAAAGACAAGATAAGAGAAATTAGGGCTTATACGGAGGCATATAGGCATTCTTTTTTTCTCGTTCAATTTGGGAGTGGAATAGGAAAAGAAATACCTAGTAGTGGTACAGTGTACCCTCCGCCACGCACCTTACAGTGAATTGCGGAGTATGTATGTAGATGTAGATGTAGAAGTCCTTGGTCCTGCACTCAGCATTACAGTTTGGGGTGGTATTGTACATAAATCAAACAGTGTTATACCTCTGAAGATTTGGAGCCTTTTGTCCTCTCTCACCTTTGGAGCTTGCTAACAGAATAATGGATAATGATATATGGCATACAATATCTGTGGGATAGCATTGCTGCAGTGGCTACCCTTTCCTCCTAATCTCTCCCTTATTGAAAATGTCTCAAGGGTGATTGCAGAAGGATTGGACTGTGATACATCACCTACTTCTACACAAGACAATATGATGCAGCATCCAGGGCCTCTTTGATTCAGTATTGTAGCAATTGTAATCAGCCGTAGCAGCAAGAATCAATACTGATTTCATTATAATCCTCACCTTATGTGGCAATGTATTTTAAATCATGTGCCTCCTTCCTTACATAAAGTCTTAGTGCTTACAATTGCAGTACAAGTTGTAAATAGTTGGTTTGGAATACTGTAACTCAATGTTATGCGGTGATTTATATACTAACTACATGTAATACATCACAGATTAATATTTATACAAAAATGAAATCTACTTGCTTAAATATATCTACTTCAGCGAAAAATTATTAAAACTTGTATTGAAGTAATGGAAATTTATATTTGGTAGTAATTTGTGTAGAACTTCATTTTATACTTATGTGCTATTTGAATTTACAGATCTCTGTAATGCAAGAAGAGCTGCATGCACTTCAACCACAGCTAATTGAAACATCTGAGAAGACAGAAAAGCTTATGGTTAAAATTGAACAGGATACTGTTATTGTGGAAGCAAAAAAGGAGGTAATGAATACTTTTTTTTCTATTTGAAAAGTGAATTATACTACTGTAATTATAAAATATCTACAGTAAAAACATTCCAGTATGACTCTATAAAAATTTTTTTGTGTGTAGCTTATTAGCAAGTTGCATAATCATTTGCTGCTTGTTTGTTTGTGGCATGTTATGTTTACATCGCCATTTTTCTTGCTGCGGTGGCTGTTTGGTGTTGCATTTGATTTTGTGGCATGTCTGTGATGTGGAGTGCGATTTTTGAATAGTTTTGATTCTGACATTGTTTTGGGGGTGTATATTTATGTATGTTTTTGTTGTGTATGTGTGTTAAACAGGGAGAGACAGAATTTGTAAGTCACTTTCTATGTTTGTTGGAGTGTGATTCTGCTTTATTAAATGTTCAGCAAATGTTGAGTGACAGCTTCTACATTTTAGTGCTCTGAGGTGTTCAGTGTATCTTGTTTTGAAATTTCTGGATGTCTGACCCACATACACAGATTGACAGTTGTTGCAAGTAAGCTTATAGTAATTTCGTTCAGTGATGAGTTTCAGTATGGTTGTTATTTCCTGTATGTTTGTTGTGGGCATGTCTCCTTGTAGTGATGGTTTCTGCTGTTGCGATGTTTGTGTACATGGAAGTCATGTCACATGATATTAATGTTTCTGTATTTGGTATGTTTTCATTTCCCTATTAGGTCACTTGAGTTGTTTAGGTTTCTGTTTTCTGTGTATTTGTATGTTGTTTGTAATAATGTGTTTATGTGTTTGGCTACGTAGTAGGTTGGTGCATTGATGAAGCTAATCAGAGGGCGTACAGGGATATTGGTCTTGTGAAGTTAGAGTAATGATTTCAGAATAGGGGCATCTGGATTTTTCTGTATCATTCTTTTTATTTGTGTGTCTGTGAAAATTGTTTCTATTGTTTTCAGTGTTTTCTGTACGTTTCTTTGATACCAGTTTGTTGGGTCACTCGTTAGTTCTGTAATGTTGTTGTTTTGTATGAATTCTAATGTTTTGTCAATGTATTCTTTTTGTTTCATGAGAACAATTGAATTTCTCTTCTCAGACTTTGTGATTATGACATTTTCTTGTGTCTATTTTTGTTGTAGTTTTCTGTAGGATTTTTTGTCTTCTTTGTGTTTTGCTTTATGGGGGTTTTATTTTCCTTGATTATCAGTTTTATTTCTTCAGCAACTAGTTCTCTTGTTAAGTTTGGATTGCATTCTGGTGTGTTAAGTCTTTCATATTGTTTATTTATGTGTTCAGCTTCTGTTATCATGTTTTCTATTGCTCTGTGAGACACTGTTGTGTTGATGTTATCTTTTGGACCCTTTTCAAGTAAATTACTTTCTTCTTCAGTTAACTTCATATCACAGACATGCCACAGAAACAAATGCAACACCATACAGCCACCACAACAAGAAAAGTGGTGATGTAAACAGTGCTGTTTCACAGCAAAAATTGAACTGAAGACCATAAAACATAACATGCCACAAACAAACAAGCAGCAACACCACAGCTCAAACATAACTAAGCCAAAACAGCCACATTAGAACTAATTTCAATATAATTCCCAGGCTAATGCAGGCCTACAATAAATCATTCAGATTTCTTAAACAAAAAGACTTGTTGTTTGCAGATGACAGGTTGTCAAAACTTGTCATTCCACAATTAATGCACATTCATATCCTGTGAATGACACAATGTAAGTACCTTGAATAAATTAGGCCTAAAACATCTAAAAAAATTGTCAAAACAAACAACTCGTGCAAAAGATTGTATAACCAAAATATGTAACTTGTTATTATAGAAAATAAACGCCAGAAACCCACAAAAGATGGCACAATAAGGGCCGAAACTAGTTTGGGTATTAAAACAAAACAAAGTGTCTTGCATAAGGCGGAATCAACCTCAAATCTAATACCGCAAGCACGCAAGAGACAAGAGCTGCACCATCACAAGATGATAATTTTTAAGTTCAGTCGGTGGTATATTGTTCGTGTGGTCTTCAGTCCAAAAACCGGTTTGATGGAGCTCTACACATTACCCTCTCCTGACAAACACATACCGTTGAGGACAGCGTAATGTGTTTTATTACTTAGGAAGTCTTCCAGCCAGTCTCAAATATGTGAACCTATTCCATATACTTGTATCTTCATTAGCATCTGTGTAACTGCATCAAATGCCTGTTTGAAACCAAGAAAAACACATTCTGCCTGTTGCCCTTCATACCTGGCTCACAAGATGTCATGTGAGAAAAGAGCAAGCTGAGTTTCACACAAACGATGTTTCCTAAAACTGTACTGATTCCTAGAAAGAAGCTTATCGGTCTCAAGGAAATTGATTTTAGCTGAGAATATGTTCCATAATTGTACAGGATCCTGATTTCAACAACATTGGCCTGTAATTATGTGGGTCAGTTCTTTTACGTTTCTTATAAACAGAAGTCACCTGCGCTTTTTTCCAATCACTAGGAACTTTGCAGTGAATTAAAGATTTACAATAAATGCAAGCTAAGTAAGGGTCCAATGCCACAGAATATTCTTTGTAAAACCGAACTGGTATTCCATCCGGACCAGGAGATGTTTGTATTTAGCTCTCTCAGCTGCTTCTCTACACTGGAAATATGTGTTACTATGTTTTCCATTTGGGAGTTGTGTTGATCAAATGATGGTATGTTTGTATGGTCCTCCTGCATGAAAGATTTCTTAAAGGTTAAATTGAGAACTTCATCTTTCTGTTTGCTTTTTTCTATTACTGCTTCAGAATGATCGAGTGACTGTATAGTGAGCTTTGATCCACATATCAATTTTACATATGACCAGATTTTTTTCAGGTTCTTGGAAAGATCTATTGCTAAGGTATGGCTGTGGTAATTATTGTACGCTTCATGCACTAATATTTTTATAGTTGCACAAATCTCTACTAACTTTTGCCTGTCATCATTTGCGTGTTCTTTTTTGAACCAAGAGTGCAACAGCCTTTGCTTTCTCAGCAGCTTTCTAACATTATTATTATATCACCATTGTTCTTTTCCATCTGTAATTGATTTTATAGGTACATATTTCTCTAACCCTTTACTTACAATGCATTTAATGAAGTTCACGATCCATTGTACCAGAACTAAATAATGTACATCCATTTTTTAAGCGTGATGCTAACCATTGCTTATCAGCTATTTCTGAGAAAAACATGCTCATAGCCTTCTTCATTGGTTTATTAACTTTGTTAACCATTGACACAATGACAACATCATTACCACTAACTCTCTGCCCCTACACTGACATCATTAACCCTGAGTTACTAGCATCTGATTTTAATGCTCGCTACTAACACTCATCTTTCAGAGGGTTTTGAACTTTTGGTAGTAACACTGGTCAATTTAGCAAGTGTGACTCCAAACCAACACTCTACCTGTGTATACTTGTACATCAATTGTTCCTCAAAACATCACAGATCAGTGATAATTTGAAAGTAGCTGTCATTTTGACGGATGTTACTAAGCTAGGGTTAGTTAGGTCACGCCTGTTTGTAGCTATAAGGTCTAAAATATGACCATTGTGTGTGGGCTGTTGGCTTAACTGCTCAAGACAGTTTTTGGAAAATGTGTCCAATAGTAGCTCAGAATACTGCTTGTTTGTACAATCTATACTTTCAAGGTTGAAGTCTCTCCTGACTAAAAATGCATGTCCCAGATACCTATGCACTAACTTTCGTAGACTTTCTTTGAATGATTTTAAAATTGCTACAGCAGGGCTGGGGTACCAGTAAGGACACCCAGCTATTACCTTTACTTCTCTTAGACCTGTTATACATGATCAGAGAACTACACAGTTTCAACCTTGATCTTAGTAAATCAATATCTTTGTCCACTGTGATGAACACTCATCCTCCAGTTGTGTCCGAGCTGTCTTTCCAATTTCCATACGACATCTTGCTAAATATTTCTGAGCTTCCCACAGCATGACCTAGTCATCTTTCAGTCCCTTGAACTATCTGAGCACAATAATTTCACTGTAGCACTGTAAATTTGGGTTCTTTGTTTTTAATGCTTTGAAAGTTTATGGCTAATATTTTGATAGTCAAATCATTGTTCTTAATGCAGCCTGAATTATCTGTCTGAATGTAGACAAGTGAGAACTCATCAGAGCTAGTGCCTAGCCTTAAAAATTCCCATGTGCACCCCACAAGTACTCTGCTACCCGAGTAGCCACTTTCTTAGTGTAATGCACTCCTGTTCTATCTAGGGTTGTCCTACAATTTCGCACCCAATAACACAGATCCAGGAATCTGCAGCCATGGCTGTCTCAGAGTCAGCAAAGCCTCTGGTTAGAACCTTCACTTGGCTCCAATCCAAATGACCCCAATCAACCCTGGAAACAATGCTACAAATTGACAGCTCTGCTAGATGCGAAGTGTAGACAATCTCCAAGATGGTGCACCCCAGGCAATGCTCTGTTTATTGAAAGTGGCAAAACATCTGAACACTTGGCAGCCAAATCAAACGTGATCATGACCGTAAGAAATAGAATCATAGAGAGTACTACAAAAACAGTTCTTGTAAGAACACATTGACAAAGGAAATAGGACCACAAATGCTAATCCTCCAACTCAACATTGAAGGCAAAAGCTGAGACAAAGGAGAACAACTCAGCAGAATTGCTAAGGAAAATAAAATCAACGTAATTGCACTCCAGGAAATGCACATATTGGATGAAGAGGAAATGTCCCTGGATATAAAATTGTTGGAAGCATATCCTCTGAAACTCACAGCTCCATAATGTACCTACACATCAATATTAAACAGTATAAGGTTATTTAAATTAATGGAAAAAATTACATGGAGTCTATCATCCTTGTATTGTCAGGGCTAAGAGTAATGTGCATTTACCAACCACCTAACACTGATTGGCCAAATCCATGATTGCCAGCTTTAAAGCATCAAGCGATATACATTGGAGACTTCAACTGCCATCATACCAACAGGGGATACGCCTCAAATGATGAAAACAATGAGAAATTAGTGAACTGGATGGAAGAAAATGACATTAGCATTGTCTATGATGCTAAAGATCTAAAGACGTTCTGATCAACAAGATGGCAAAGTGAACCAAACCCAGATCTGTGTCTAGTAACTATCAACACCCAGAAGATATCATTACCCAACTCAAGAAAAGTCCTACCTGGTTTTCCGCATTCCCAACACAGACCCAGTTATTATAAATGTTGGCATATAAATTCCCTTATAAGAGCAAACCAGAAACAATACTGGAATTTAAGGAAAGTAGACTGGGAGTCTTACTGGAGAGAAATGGACTCAAACATACACTTGATAACTCCTACTGTAGCCAACTATAAAAGATTTGTTGGAATGACCATAACAAAAGCAAAATGACACATTCCATGAGGTTATGGGAAAGAGTACACCCCCTGTTGGAATGAGGAGGCAGAACAACTATATAGGGAATATCAAAGCACAGGCAACCCTGCCCTGGGAGGTAGAATCTTACAATCTCTTACTGAATCACTCAAGGAAAGATGGAGAGAAACTACAGAAAATTCAGACTTCAGGAACAGCAGTAGAAAAGCGTGGTCTCTCCTAAGGAAACTAGGCAGAGCAACAGTCATCTGGAATCAGGAATCTGATGTAACACCTTCGCAAGTAGCAAGAGGTGAAGAAACAACTCAGGAACAAGAGAGGAAAAACTAAAGACCCTAGTCTATCCTTACCTTTCACAAAGGAGGAACTTGAGATTGCAATTCAATCCCTCAAAGACAGAAAAACTGCCAGACTGGATGGTATATTTCCGAAGTTCATTAAACAACTAGGAAGGAAAGCATGACTATGGCTACTAAAATTTTACAATGATATACTGGACAGCAGAAAAATTCCTCAACAGTTTAAAATTGCAAAAACTATTGCTATACTCAAGCCAGGAAAACCTAAACAAGACCCAGCGAGTTATCATCCAATTGCACTACTAAGCATTTGCTACAAGATGGTGGAAAGACTTCTGTATAACTGATTGTATCGAATAATCAATGCCACAATCCCATCACACCAAGCAGGATTTCGTGCAAATCGAAGCTGCTGTGAGCAAATTCTTGCTCTGACATCATTTATAGAATCAGGCTTCCAAAAGAAAAAAGAAAACCTCAGTGGCATTTATTGACCTCACAGCAGCTTATGACACTGTATGGCTGGGTGGATTACTGTACAAGTTAAATCAAACGGTTCCAAGCTCAAAGATCACTGCAGTAATGGAAAACATGCTTAAAAACTGCTCATTTAAAGTTAACTTAGGAGGTAACACAATTAAATCCTATACTACAAAAAATTGGCTTCTGCAGGGCTCGGTTCTGGTCCCACTTTTATTCAACTTGTACATCAGTGACAAAGGTACCACTGACTCTGTAAAGTTTAGTTACTCTGACAACCTAACAATTGCAACTCAAAGCAGCACATTCAAAGAAGGTGAAGAAACAGTAACCAACGACCTAGAAAAACTCAATCAGTATTACAAAAAGTGGAGACTTTGACCGAACCATAATAAAACAGAAGTCAGTTCATTCCACCTATCCAACAGAATGGCAAATAGAGAACTAAATGTTATCTTTCACAACAAAAAATTACAGCATTCTCGACACCCCAAATATTTGGGCGTTACTCTCGACGGATCCCTGACATTTAGGAAAGATTTATCACTTGGTTAATAAAACCTTCCATTTTTTGTGGACAAGTGACCACACATTGGCATGCATAAAATTTTTTTGAAATGTCTTGGTCACACTGTTGTTTATTTTATCATTACGCGTTTCGATACATCATCATCAGATAAACTTTTTTTTAAAAACGATGGTAATTAAAATACATCTTACTGGAGATGAATAACTAAAATATAAACCACCATCGTGGATGTCTAGTGAAGGTGTTCAACTAGATAGTTTGGCATGAGAATCTAGTTGAACACCTTCACTAGACATCCATGATGGTGGTTTATATTTTAGTTAGTCATCCCCAATAAGATTACTTTGTTTACCATCATTTAAAAAAAAAAAAGTTTATCTGATGATGATGTATTGAAACGCGTAATGATAAAATAAAAAACAGTGCAACCAAAACATTTAAAAAAAATTATGCATTTAGAAAAGACATGACAGAAGCTTAAGTCAAGAAACACTGTACTTAGGAAATTTGCCGGTGCTAGCTGGGTTTCTAAAACAAACACCTTAAGACCCACAGCACAAGCACTTGTGTATTCTGTCACCGAATACTGTTCTACCATTTGAAACAGAAGAATCATGTCAACAAAATAGATGTCCATCTATATGATGTTATGAGACTAGTGGAAGGAACTCTAAAATTCACACCAACACCTTGGCTGTCAGTAGTTGCTAACATTGCTCCTCTAAATCTATGACAACAACAAGCAATAACACATGAATGGATGAAACTCAAATGATCCAGAGACTTACCTATTGACAAAACATTGAACAACATACCACACACCCGACTAAAATCTAGAGAACCAATATTGGTAAGCCCTGGCCAACTCTCCCCAGTCTGCTACACAATCTAAAATATGTATGGAGAAACCAGTGGGTTTCCTTCCATAGCCAGAAGAATTTAGACAATATAGACCCAACCATCTAACTTCCAGCTGCAAGCCTACCAAGAAAAATATAGACCTCCCTTAAGCGGACCAGAACTGTCCACACTGTGACCAAAGCAACGCTACACAAATGGAGAGTTACCGATGACAACCAATGCGACTGCAGAACATTGGCACAAACGTTGGACCACAGTCTATGTGACTGCCGAAAAAGAAAATTAATGGGTACCTCTAAAGATTTTGTAGACACAACACCTGCAGCAATTAATTGGTTGTAATCTCTCAATATCCAACTATGATGAAGAAAGGAGCTTCTTCTGCTACCACTCTACAGCACTTTTTATTTATTTTACATACTTGTAACCTATCCATATCTCTTTGTAATTGCACATATCATGTTCATATGAATTATTGTATGTGCTCAGTATACAATTCTGTAAGTCATACACAAAATAAATAAAATAAACAACTCTACTTGCACCCCACAAGCAAGGCCAGCGGTCTTCACCAATTCCACCAGCCTCTCTTAGGAACTGAGTATGACACAACACCTGCAGCAAGTGAAATGTGAGCCGCAACTTGCAGCCGAACACACCCCATATGCTCGACGGGCGCCGGCAAGGCCGCCTCCACATCTCGGATGAAGCCTCCCATCAGACACACTGATTGCACGTTGGATTTCTTTCCCGATCTGCCGTGCACCTGCTCAGGCCCCACATCCACTCACAGGATGGAATGAGTGTGGCAGGACAGCCAGCCTCCACATTGGCCTTCCACCTCGAGCAACGCTAATGCCTTTTGACACGCCACTCCCCTTGTCTGGTACACCTGAAGGTGCCTCGGTAGCAGGGACAGAGCCTTCAGCACGAGACACCTCAGGTGTCCCTATTGCCGCACCGGGCTCCCCACCACTGCTGCACCCCAAGACGGCAGCCTGAAGATGGATGACCGCAGCCAGCAGCGTCCTCAGCTTTTCACGAACTGTGTTCAACTCCTCCTGCACCCACACACAGCAGGCACACATCCTATCTGTCCCATCACAACTGGCAAGAGATATATACCTCTGTAGTTGTTGACATACTTGCTTGTTACTTTCTTATGTAATGGGTGTATGAGAGCCACTTTCCAATCCTCTGGGGACGTTCCTGTTTCCCAAATTTCTTCAAAGCTTATTTGTAGATCTGCTGTAATAATTGGTTCGGCCCATTTTAAAAGTTCTTCTGTTATAGAGTCTTCTCCATTATATTTGTTATTTTTATGATTTTTTAATGTTTCCTTATTTTCTCCAGCTGTTGGAGGTGAATCAGTTTCTAGATGTTTTGTTAATTTCTGAAAATTCTAGTTTATGTTTTGGCACAGAACAGTTCATCTGGTGTTCAAAGTGTTTTGCCAGAATCTCGCAATTCTCAACATTATTAAGGCCAATTTTACCATTTGCAACTCTGAAGCAATTACTTGTGGACTGATAAACTTTTTGGTTATTGTTAAACGTCTGATGGAAATTTCAGGAGTTAGTTCATAAAAAAATCATTCTCAGTTTCTGCTAACTGCAGTTTTTCAAAAGATCTTTTAACATTCCTCATTATTCTTGTTGTTTTATTTCTTTGTAGTTTAAATTGCTCATAGTGTTCATTGCTATAATGATCATAGGGGTATTGTATTATTTGACAGAAACATTAAGATATCATTATGCCCACGTGCCCACCATCTTCAGCTGCTCCTGTGTAATAAGCATCTTGAAAGTGAGTGAGCAGAGGGGAGTGGCAGAGGAACGATTTTGGATAAGGGTGGTAACCAAATGTTTTCCATTGCACGATGAATTGTAAAGGCTCTGATAGGTGAGAATGTGAGCTGCAGCATGGAGTGCAGTAGAGGGAAGGAGCAGGAAAGGATAAATGGGAGGTGTAGAGGCGTGACAAAGAAAACATAAACAAACAAATTTATTACTGTGATATGGTCATTGAAGAAAGATAAGTAAACCAAGTGTTGAAACACAGTTGGGAGTAAGTCATGAATCAGAGGGATACAGAATAGTGAGAGGGGAAGGGGAGAGGGGACAATATTAGACATGGGGGTGTAGAGGTGACAAGTTATTTTAGGTTGTGGCTAGGGTGGTTCCAGGATTATAGAATATTTTGAAGGGACAATATCCATCTGTGCAGTTCAGAAAAGCTAGTGGTGAAAGGGGACAATCAAGATGGCCCAGGTAGCAAAGCAGCCATTCAAATTTTCTGTGTTGTGTTCAGTAGCATTCTTTGCCACAGGGTAGACCATCTTGCTTTTTGACACTTTTTGATGGTGCATTCATCAAGATGGGCAGATGGTTTTTGCCATGCCAATGTAAAATGCTGTACAGCGACTGCAAAGCACATGGCTGCTTTCACAGATATCCCGGCCTCCAATGGGTTAGGATAAGCCTGTGACAGGACTGGAATCATAAGTGCCGGGTGAGTGGGTAGGGATTGGGAGTGGTATAGGGATGAACAAGGGTGTTGTGAAGATTGGCTGGACACTGGAACACCACTTTATGGGGAGTCTGAAGGATCTTGAGTAGGATATCTCAGGTTGTCACCTGAGGATACAGTGTGGTGTCACCACAAACTTGAGTAGCAGTGTGATATGTGATACTGTTCCAAGAATGGTTGTGTATCTCATAGTTATTTCCACATTACCATACCTTTTTTGCAGGTTCCAAATCTGTTGTGTCACTGTCATTCTTTATTTTCTCAAGAGTACCCCAGTAATCCAATCTGTTACCTTCATTGTTCTTCGAAGCGTCACTTGTGATGACAGATGTGGTTTAGTTGTTCCAGTGTGAAATGGTATTGTTGTGTGACGAGAGAACCTTTGTGGCTGGTTATTGTGTGTGGAAGCAGGATTGGTGGTGTTTGGGGATATGGCTTGGGAAATCTGTTTGCAGACTAGGTCAGGAGTGTAATGTCTGTCTGCAAATGCCTCTGTGAAGCCTTTTGCGTAATGGGTAAGGGATTCCTCATCACTGCAAGTTCAATGTCCACGGGTGACAAAGCTGTAATGGAGTGATCTTTGTGTGTGTGTGGTTTTTTTTTTTTTTTTTTTTTTTTTTTTTTTAGGTGAAATGGATGGCAGCTGTCAGATTAAAAGCACTGTTGGTAATTTGTAGATTTAATGTGGACGGAGGTGTGTATGGTGTCATCACTGAGGTGGACATGCTGGATTCAGAAGGACCAAGTGAAACTTAAGGGATAGAAGGAGTTGATAGCGTTTTCTGCCTCTTGAGACAAAATCATGAAAACAAGTTGGCAGCCTAGTCCATCTCTGTACCCCTCACAATTCCCAGCCCTTACAACAGGGACATATCCCCATGGAAGACCTGTCTAATCCGCCATTGCACTTCTTATTGCACTCCTGTCACAGGCTTATCCTACCTCATCAGAAGCCAGGCAATATGATTTACCAACTCTGCCTTTTACATTGCCATGACAAAGAACCAATTGTCATTCAGGATGATGGTCATCATCAGTTTGTGGCAAAAGGCAAACTGGATTACCCTTTGCAAAGAAATTTGTCTGAACACAGCACTCCTGATTTTAATGGCTGTTTTACTATCCAGACCACCTGGATGGTCCACTGTGCCACCAGCTCTGGTGAAATACACAGATGAGAGTTGTCTCTTCGAGGCATTATATGCTCCCGCAATCACCCTGGTCTCAACCTAAAATAACTTACCATTCTTACACCCATGCCTAGCATACTTTCCCTTCCTTACTCATTATCCTGTATCCCCCCAATTCATGTATTCCTTGCAACTGCATGCTGACCCTTATTTATTTAGCTTAATATTCAATAACCTCTTAATTAATTACATTTTTATAAATGGAAATTTATAAACCCTGAGACTGTTTTTCGTCTCAAATATGTCAAAGACATTAAACATAAAGGTGAAGCATTGAAATAAAATTTGTGATGTGGCCGGGAATCGAACCCAGACCCTCTTGCTTACTAGGCAGATGTCTTACCACTAGACCTCCGCACCACTGATGACTGAGATGTCTTGGAATAGTCTAAGCACAACTTCCCTCCACGTCACAAACTCTAATTCAGCTTCTGTGTTGCATGAAATATTGCCACAGCTGCCAAGGCTCTCCATCAGCGGAATAGCATCTCAGCAGTGGACAATGTGGAACATTCCTGCCTTTAACCTTAGGCTAAGGTGATATAAATGTCAATACAAATAGAAATTCATAAACCCTGTATTGTTAATGTCTTTGACATATTCGAGACGAAAAATAGTCTCAGGGTTTGTAAATTTATTTCTATTGATATTTATAATATCTTAGTCTAATGTTAGAGGCTGGAATGTTCCACTATGTCCATTGCCGAGGTGCTATTCTGATGCATGGAGAGCCTTGGCAGCTGTGGCAATATTTCATGGTACACAGAAGCTGAATTAGAGTTTGTGGAGGGAAGTTGTGCTTAGACTATTCCAAGTCACCTCAGTCATCAGGGGTGCAGTGGTCTAGTGGTAAGACGTCTGCCTAGTAAGCAAGAAGGTCCGGGTTTGATTCCTGGCTGCATAACAAATTTTAATTCAATGCTTCACCTTTATTTTTAATGTTATTTTCATTTGTTATTTTTTTATTTTTTTATTAAAATTTAAAATACACATCAACCTGTGACAGGCGGATGTAAATGACACTCATACACACATATTGTGAATCTTTTGGCCACAGCCTCAGCAGATAGCTACACACTGTGTCATTCATATAATTACACAGTCACACTTCACAGACACACAACATATTCAGCTGTAGCAGCTGTATGAGTGTCACTTTAATGTGTCTGCCACAGCTTGATGAATGACATTGTGGTGAGCTACAAATTATACTCATTATATTGTTGAGTTTCAATCTGGACTTCATTGTAAAATAAGAAAAATACCTTTACAATGGTTACACTCTTACTTTGCATATAATTATACCAGTGTCTATCATAGACAGTCGCGAAACTCTCTAGGGAAAAAAATGCAACTGTAGCGATACCAACGCTCCAAATGGTCAGTAGGGAATAACAGAAGAATGGCATGACACAAACTGAGAAGTTTATAATGCTGTTACGTTCAGATTTCAAAGTCACTGAATGTTATTGTGAACTTTCTAATACAAATATGACAACATTATTAAAGTAATATCACTGCTTCTGCTAATGGCAGTCTATAGTAACAAATTGCCAGTGCAGTGTAATTCACACTTTTCACAATACCTGAGTCATAATTATATCATCCAAAAACTTTTTGAAAGCAGAAATAAATTGCAATCTGATGTGCTGAAGTATAAAAGTAACTGATTATGATTCTGTTTGCGTGCTTGGTGCATACTAAAAAGTTGCACGAGTTCTGTTTTAGCGGGATTCAGACATTTTCATATTTTCAAAACTTGATACTATTTTTACATTGTAGGATACTAGACTCTACATTGCCTTTAAATCCTCTTTTCACTTTGGCCTTGCTTCTGTGCCTGTCGTGTACCTATCCTAATTTTTTTAGCTACTTGGTAGGTATCAAACTGAATAGCTTCAAGAATGTGACGCACTACTATTAACAGTTTATATAGCGACATATTATTTATTTCTAGCTACGCATTTACTTTATCAAACTAGTAGGTAATCAGCAAAATATGTTGCTACACAGGCTTATAATTTTTGTGAAAGTGAGATGCAAAACTAAGCAGGCTCTATTGAAGCACTCAGAATTACTTTTATACAGCAGTAATATTATGAAATAGCGGTCAAGTATTTGTGATTCTGATTAAAAGCAGAAGTTTGAAGTGAATGAATTGTTAAAGATGTACCTAAAAGTACAACTAACCACCATAAATGATCACTTGTTATTTGTAATATTATTCTCTTACTTCTGAGCATCCTTTGCAAATGAGAGATTTCTGAAATACAATTTTGATAGTTGCTAGAATTTGCAGCATCACAACAGCTCGTAAATACGAAGGTATTTTGAATGTGCTGCTTCACTCCAAATACACATTCATTACGCAATCGTTTTACAGTATGTTTTTACGACCCAGCCGCTTGGCAGCGCTGCAGTCGCGAAGTTGCAAAAAGTCCCTGGGAGTTTTGTGACTCTTATGTTTGACTCTGATTATACTTTCAGGTTGATGCATCTTCTACTTAAACTGAAAAATGCTGTATCTATTTTGTTTTGTTGTAAATTTGTAAAATGTGTTTTGAGTTTCATATTACAATTGTAACTGAATTGTGCAGACTGTTGGTGCAGATGAAGCATTAGCAAATGAAGCAGCAGCTGTTGCACAGTCAATTAAGGATGACTGTGAGAGCGAGCTGTCACAGGCTATCCCTGCACTGGAGGCTGCCTTGAATGCTCTGGACACTCTGAAGCCTGCAGACATCACTATAGTCAAGTCTATGAAAAATCCTCCAGCAGGAGTTAAACTGGTAAGCAGTAAGGTCACAAGAATTTCATTTGTAACTTTAGTGTTTATTCTAAAGAAATTCTTATAATTAATAATGTTGCTAATGCTTTGAGATATTATTTGAGTTGGAACATGATACTATTTCATTAAGCATGTCAGTGTTTTAGTGGGAGTTTCTCATGTAACACCCAAAGTATATGATCAGAATTTACTAAATATGGTAAAATCCTAAGGTAGCTTCCCTACAGTAGGCCTAGTATCTTGCTGTAAACTGGATATACTTGTGTGTAGAGAAGCCTTAGAAAGTACTTTTAAAATACATTTATGTTCTTTATTTGACTGTAGGTAATGGAAGCTGTATGCATCATGAAGGGTGCAAAACCAGAAAGAAAGCCAGATCCATCGGGAAGTGGTCGTCTCATCGAAGACTACTGGGGCCCTTCACTGAAACTTTTGGCAGATCTCAAATTCTTGGACAGCCTAAAAGCCTATGACAAAGATGACATTTCACCTGCAATAATGAAAAGAATTCGTGAAAAGTAAGTCTCCTCCCTCCCCCCTCAGCAATATGGGCATAGATAGCAACTACCTATATTACCAATTGCTTGTGTTACCATATGTTACTCATAAAAAAGAGGACAATTCATATGAAAAGAGGACACTTTATTGCTAACATACTGTAATTTACAACTTTATTAATGAACCAAGTAAAACTACTACAAACTAAATACACTAAACTTGTGTGATTATTGTTAAACAAAAGGTATGAACCTTGACAGTTTATTCATCGTCAATAGACTCAGTTGTTTCATTCTTGTCTTTTTCACTTTTGAACCAATTATATTTACAATCAAGTATTAATTAACTCTTATGATGCTTATATGACTTACCTTTGTTTGCAACAAATGTGTACTTTCCAACAAGGCAAATCAAACATTCCGCTTCACATTAGTTTCTTCCTCTCTTGAATGATTTGTATTTCTTCAAGAGCACATCATTCAACACTGACTTTGTTTTTGGCATTTTGTATTTGTATTTAAGTTCATAATTTACTTTGAAACAAAAGCCTACCTATGAGATCTAACTCAAAATACAGCTTTAACCTGAACCACAAAGTATATCAAAAGCAACACCAAAGAACATAATGAAGAAGACAGAATGATAGACAACCGGGTTCCTTCACAGAGAAGTTCTGAATCATTTGCAACTGTCAGACCCACATGGAGAGCAAAATTGTGAATGGCAATTTTGTTCTCTGTATGCACGTGATAGATGCAAAAAGTTTGGAACTGCAGTGCGATCGAATCTGTTGTTGCCACTGACACAAAAATAGAGCTTCTTTCTCGGAACCCAAAAGAGAGGACAATTTTTATAAATTCTGGCCGGATGCATTATCTTGCTTAAAAAAGAGAATGCATCCGGGAAAAAGAGGATGTATGGTTAACCCAGCAATTCCTGAGCTACAGAAAGGCATGCAGAAGAGATACTCACAGCCATACAATCACTCAAAGATAACTCCAACAAACATGACCTACAACTCTTGCAATCGCCTTTATGATAAGTTGCTACTAATTCTCATGTTATTGGCATTCCACCCTGGACTTTCCATGATAGATTATTTTCTTATTGTTACTGGGTCAAATTAAATGTGCCAATATTTATATTCATAGTTCACTAATCTCCTACCTTGTAATACCTAAGTGTTCTTTTCTATCTGCCTTACTGATCATTTTCAGGTTCATTCCTAATAAGGATTTCAATCCAAATATTATTAAGAAAATTTCTACCGCTTGTGAAGGCCTGTGCAAGTGGGTGAGAGCAATGGAAGTTTATGATCGTGTTATTAAAATAGTTGCTCCAAAGAAGGCTAAACTTGCTGAAGCAGAAGCTGAATTGGCTGTTCAAATGGATAAACTCAATGAAAAGCGGGCGCAGTTAAAAGAGGTAACAATGATGGTTTAGCTTACATTTACTATAATGAACTGTACAAATAATTGTTACTATATTGGTGTATTGCACCCTTATGTTATCAACACATTTCACAGGTTCTTCATATATGACATCCGTACTTCATGACATCCTTCCTACTCCACCGAGAGTGTCTGTCTGCCGCCCACGTAACCTCCGTAACCTCCTAGTCCACCCCTATGAAATCCCCAAACCACCTTCCCTACCTTCTGGCTCCTACCATTGTAACCGCCCCCATTGTAAAACCTGCCCAATGCACCCTTCCACCACCACTTACTCCAGTAACCCGGAAGGTGTACACGGTCAGAGGCAGAGCCACTTGCAATAGTAACCACATGATCTGCCAACTGACATGCCTACACTGTGAAGCGTTCTATGTAGGAATGACCAGCAACAAACTGTCCATTCGCATGAATGGACACAGGCAGACAGTGTTTGTTGGTAACGAGGATCACCCTGTGGCTAAACACGCTTTGGTGCACGGCCAGCACATCTTGGCACAGTGCTACACCATCCGGGTTATCTGAATACTTCCCACCAACACCAATCTTTCAGAACTCCGGAGATGGGAACTAGCCCTTCAGCATATTCTCTTTTCCCGTTGCCCACCTGGTCTCAACCTCCGCTAAATTCGAATTCCCACCCACCATCTCAACATCTTTGCATCAGTTCTCTAGACAGAGCCTCTACCTCAAGTGGTATCTCTGTCTAACTTCTTAACTTCTTTGCTTTCTACAGTATGTCTGCCTAGGTGTACTTGTGTCTGTGTGAATGTGTGGATGTGTGAGCATTTGTTTACCCTCCATTTTTTCCCCAAGGTAAGTCTTTCCTCTCCCGGGATTGGAATGGCTCCTTACCCCCTTCCTTAAGGGGTTTAAAAGCAGCAAAACAAATGGTCGAAGGATCCATAAGCTGAATTGAGCAGAGAGTAGACGAGCTGAGCGAGGGTTACAATCCATTAGCCGATAAAATGGAACAGCTAACACGTGAAGTAGGATCTTTAAAAGTAGAACAAAAGAATTCCAACATAGAATTACAAGAGATAAAAAAGCAAATGCAAGGCGATGAATGCGACAGTAGCACTTCAGGGCATCGGAATTGTAGAGAGGAAGTGGAAAAATGGGTAAGTGAAAAAGGGGAACAAATACTGCGGGAAATAAAAAGGGAAGTTGGCAGTATGACCCGTCAGATTTACGGAGAAAACACACCGGCTCAATCATCCACATTAACAAGTAATACCGTGCCACCGGGACATAATTTAGTAAATGAGCATAGGGAGTCTGTATCGTTTACAAGGTCAGAAATGCCGCCGCCAATTTTCCAAAATATTAATATGCAGCAAAGTCATGGATCGCCAATGGAACATTTAACTATGCCAACACAATCAAATGGGCTGCGTATAAATACGGTACCCGGTTTGTCCACAGTTGTAACCCACACCCAATCAGCAAAAAACGGGGACCAGGTTATCAAGACGGTTTAGGTGGATCGAGAAAATTTCCCACATTTTCGGAAGAAAACAAAAAGAGTCATCCAATCATATTTTTGCAAACATTTCGGAATGTATTGCCACATTCTTGGTCGGATGCTCGGAAAATTCAAGAAATAGTTAGTCACATCGAAGGCAATGCTTCTGCTTGGGCTGCAAGCGCCATAAATAGGTGCCAAACCTATGTTCAATTTGAGCAGGAGTTCATTGCAAGATTTTGGTCACAGTCTGTACAAGAACGTCTACGACGGCAAGTTTTTAGTCCGGAGCCGTATAACAGACGCTCGGGCAGCCTACGTAAATATTTCGAAAAATATCTGAATAAAACCTTGTATTGGATGACACCAGTGTCACACGTGGATGTAATTAGGATACTCAAATCAAAATTACCCGCTGATATTGCTGAAAAAATTATGTGGGTGCCTGAGTATAATTTGCCAATTTTTTTGGATGCTTTAGACGATTACGACCTGATCCATGAAGGGGAGAGAAGTTTTGTTCGCAATTCTAACAGGGATAATTTTGGTGACAATATGAACCATGGGAATTCTGATCGGAACTCACCGCCTACGCAAAATGGAATGAGTTCTAGCCGAAACGGTAATTACAACGGTGGTAGTAACAATAATAATAACAGTTACCGAATGCGGAACGACAATAGGAGGAGGAATGATAATAGGTATAACCCGGTCTACCAGAATGGACAACCGTGTAATAATTTTCTCAATGGACAAAACCAGAATGTATTGAATGAGGAGGCACAAAGAAGAAAGCATGGGTATGGCAACAAGCTAGGTCGTATTCACAAATTTGAGGAGGGAAATCTGGTAGCTAACTGTTAGCATATCCCGGATCTAAAACCATATATCCAATAACACTCAGACAAGATACATTCACCTAATTTGATAAAGATGTTTATATGACGGTGTTAAGTATGCGTATGCCCACCGCTATGCACGCGAAAAATTCGTGCCACTAAGTTGAATTCTACTTTACATGGCTATCATAAACACTGGCACACAGCGTTGAGACAGCTGATGATCAACGCCTGTCAGCTGTCAAAGTTGATTTATACGGGGGAGTGTCAAACAGATGTATGGGCGTGCTCAGTTTGAACCGGTTCATATAAACAGGATAAACGCCGAGATAGATATAAAGATATATATACACGGAAATAAAATATGCTATGTATACGAGAGAAAACAAACTATGCACACGCGAAATTAAATACAAAAATTAAATATATACAAACGAAATTTAAAACTGTTTAAAAACAACGATACCTTACAGCTAGCCGGATATATACAAATCTAAACTACACTACTAACTACTGTTTAAATACTCCAACTACACTCACGACAGCCTAATTCCTCTAACTAAAATTTAACTAAATTAGATAAAAAAAGAATCGACTATACTGCTTACTAACAATTAAAACCTCTGCGGAAATTTTCTAAAGATAATAAGGAAAGCTGCGATAAGTATTAAAGTATATGTAAATGAGAAATTCAATAGGCAGTACAGTATGTCTGCCTAGGTGTACTTGTGTCTGTGTGAATGTGTGGGCATGTGTGCATTTGTTTACCCTCCATTTTTTCCCCCAAGGTAAGTCTTTCCTCTCCCGGGATTGGAATGGCTCCTTACCCCCTTCCTTAAAACCCTCATCATTTCCTTTTCCCTCTCCTTCCCTACTGCCTGAAGACGCAACTGGGTTGCGAAAGCTTGCGATTGTGTGTGTGTGTGTGTGTATTCATTTATTTATTTGTGATGCTGTCACACCTGTGCTCCTTCGCCTGGTGAGTAATCTTCGTCTATTTTTTATATTTTATTTTTCCTGCTAGGAATTTTTCGTCTTAATATTCGTATCATATATATATATATATAAAGACGAAAAATTCCTAGCAGGAAAAATTAAATATAAAAAATAGACAAGGATTACTCACCAGGCGAAGGAGCACAGGTGTAACAGCATCACAAATAAATAAATGAATACACACACACACACACACACACACACACACACACACACACATACAAACACAAGCTTTCGCAACCCAGTTGCTTCTTCAGGCAGAAGGGAAGGAGAGGGAAAAGGAAATGATGAGGATTTTAAGGAAGGGGGTAAGGAGCCATTCCAATCCCGGGAGAGGAAAGACTTACCTTGGGGGAAGAAATGGAGGGTAAACAAATGCACACACACCCACACATTCACACAGACCCAAGTTCTCCTAGGCAGACATACTGCAGAAAGCAAAGACATTTGTCTTCTAGGTGTGTTTGCGTTTTGATATGTGTGAGTGTGTGTGTATTTGTTTACATTCCTTTTTTTCCCCTAAGGTAAGTCCTTCCACTCCTGGGATTGGAATGACTCCTTTTCCACTTAAAACCCATATCCTTCCCGTTCTCCTCCCTTTTTTCCCTCTTTTTCCTGAATAAGCTGCCTGTGGTGGCGAAAGCTTGTATGTGTGTTTGAGTGTGACTTTTATTTTTATTTGTGTCTATCGACTAGCCGGTCCTTTTCGGTAAGTCATCCGTTATAAATAAAATTATATATGGGAGAGATATAAAGGTGATCAGATAGCAAAAGGAATTATTCAGATAGGAATAAATAGAAAAAGTTGTTCAAGAGAGTAGTAGAAGAGAAATGTTGTTGAAACTGTGATCAATCACAGTTAGTTAACAAAGTGATGCACAGAGGTGTGGCGGTTGTATGGGCGTCCAAACAGGTTATGGGGTGAAGAAAATCTGGAAAAATTTTGCAAACTGGGTGAGGATGAAAGAAAAGTGTACTATAAGAATTCGTTCTGTAGTAGGAGAATGTGGTTGGAGGGTAAAAAAAATATTCTGACAAATGAATAGAAGTGAAAACTTCTAGAAAAAAGATCGGAAATGTCGGAAGAAGAGACGGAAATATCGAAAAACGGGAATGGAAAGAATCGCGAAGTTTCTACGAAATGCCGAAAATTGTTATGAAATGCCAATAAAAAGTTCTAGTAAATGAAGTTCTGAGATGGTGTAAACGCAGTAAAATGAGAAATGTAGATGAATGGGGGATATTATCGAGATGTAGTTTTGAAGGCGGTATCTGCGAGAATATGAATAAAAAATAATAAAGACGTTGGTCGTTTTGTTTGGTTAGGTTCGCAAGTTAATACTGATTGTTGTAAGTAGTCTAATTAGCCTGGAGAAAACTGAATTGTTAACTAAGAAGGGAGATAAAAATAGAGTGAAAATACTATGTAAAAGTAAGAAGACAGAAAAGATTTTGAAAGGTAGCAGAGCAATAACAAACGATTGTGATAGTTAGATTGAAATTGATGAAACGAAAATTATAGAGGGAAACTTTTTTGGTGGGATAAACAAAAATAAAAATAGAAAAGAGATGACTTATCAAAAGGACCGGCTCATCGATAGATACAAATAAAATCACACACAAACACACATACAAGCTTTCGCCACCACTGGCAGCTTCTTCAGGAAAAAGAGGAAGGAAGGAGAGGAGAAAGGGAAGGATACGGGTTTTAAGGAAGTGGAAAAGGAGCCATTCCAATCCCAGGAGTGGAAGGACTTACCTTAGGGGACAAAAAGGCAGGTAAACAAATACACACACACTCACACATATCCACATGCAATCATACCTAGGCAGATATTTGTAGAAACCATATATATATTATACGAATGTTAGAGGAAAAATTCCTAACAGGGAAAATATATATAAAAAATAGATGAAGTCTACTTACCAGGTGAAGGAGCACAGGCAGTGATAGTAACAAATAAACACACAGACACACACACACACACACACACACACACACACACACACACACACACACACACAAACCCTAGCTTTCGCAGCCTAGCTGATTCGTCAGGCAGAAGGGAAGGAGAGGGAAAAGGAAATGATGAGGATTTTAAGGGAGTGGGTTAGGAGTCATTCCAATTCCGGGCCAGGAAAGACTTACCTTAGAGGGAAAAAAAGGAGGGTAAACAAATACACACACACCCACACATTTACACAGATGCAAGTACACTTAGCCAGACATACTGTAGAAAGCAAAGAAGTTCTTTGCTTTCTACAGTATGTCTGCCTAAGTGTAGTTGCGTCTGAACCAGTACACCAATAACCTAATAACAGTTTTCACATCCCATGGCTATCCTGCTGATCTGGTACAGAAGCAAATTTCCAGAGCCACCTCCTCATCTCCCCAAATCCAGAACCTTCCACTGAAACCCCCATATGTGCCCTTTTTGACACCAGATACTTTCCAGGACTGGAGCGGACTCTGAATGTGGCTCTCCAGCAAGGATACGACTTCCTTAAATCCTGCCCCAAAATGAGATCCATCCTTAATGACATCCTTCCCACTCCACCAAGAGTGTCTTTCTGCCACCCTCCTAACCTTCGTAACCTCCTAGTCCATCCCTATGAAATCCCTACCCTCTGGCTCCTACCCATGCAACCACCCCCGTTGTAAAACCTGCCATAGGCACCCTTCCACCACCACTTACTCCAGCCCAGTAACCCGGAAGGTGTACACAATAAAGGGCAGAGCCACTTGCAGTACCACCTACGTGATTTACCAACTGACATGCCTGCACTGTGAAGCGTTCTGTGTGGGAATGACCAGCAACAAACTGTCCATTTGCATGAATGGTCACAGGCAGACAGTGTTTGTTGGTAATTAGGATCACCCTGTGGCTAAACACGCCTTGGGGCACGGCCAGCACATCTTGTCGCAGTGTTACACCGTCCAGGTTATCTGGATACTTCCCACTGACACCAATCTTTCAGAACTCCGGAGATGGGAACTTGCCCTTCAGCTTATTCTCTCCTCCCGTTGCCCACCTGGTCTCAACCTCTGCTAAATTCAAATTCCCGCACACCATCTTTAGCATCTTTGCCTCGGTTCTGTGGACAGAGCCTCTGTCTCAAGTGGTATCTCTGTCCAACGTCTTTGCTTTTTACAAATGTCTGTCTAGGTGTGTTTGTGTTTGGATGTGTGTGAGTGTGTGTGTATTTGTCTACCTTCCTTTTTGTCACCTAAGGCAAATCCTTCCTCTCCTGGGATTGGAATGACTCCTTTTCCACTTCCTTAAAACCCATATCCTTCCCTTTCTCCTCCCCTTTTTTCCTCTTTTTCCTGAAGAAGCTGCCAGTGGTGACGAAAGTTTTTATGTGTGTTTGAGTGTGATTTTTTTTTTTTTTTATTTGTGTCTATTGACGAGCTGGTCCTTTTGGGTAAGTCATCCATTTTCTATTTTTTAAACTTGTTTATCCCACCAGGATAGTTTCCTTCTATACTTATAGTGTGTGTGTGTGTGTGTGTGTGTGTGTGTGTGTGTGTATTTGTTCACCCTCCTTTTTTTCCCCCCAAGGTAAGTCTTTCCTGTCCGGGGATTGGAATGACTCCTTACCCACTCCCTTAAAACCCTCATCATTTCCTTTTCACTCTCCTTCCCTTCTGCCTGAAGAAGCAGGTAGGCTGTGAAAGCTAGCATTTGTTTGTGTGTGTCCCCGTGTGTTTGTTACTATCACTGCCTGTGCTCCTTCGCCTGGTAAGTAGACTTCATAAGAGAGAGAGAGAGAGAGAGAGAGGAAGGTATGGAAGGGGGGGTGAGAAATGAGTAATGGATAGGTGAGTTGAGGATAGAGGAGGGGGAGAGGTTAGTGTAGATTTAGGCTAGGAGAGTGGCGGGAGCAGAGGATATGTTGGAGGGCAAGTTCCCATCTCCATATCTTTGACAGATTGGTGTTAGGTGGCAGTATCCAAATGGCATGTGTGGTGCAACACGTGACAAGGTCTCTGGAGTCATGCTGATGGTACCTGTGACCATTCATCCATTCAGCCAATTTGTTGGTGGTCATACCAACATAAAAGCCCGCACAGTGGACACATGTCAGTTGATATATGACTTGTGTTGTCTTGCATGTTCCCCTACCTTGAATAGGGTAGGTTTTTTTCTGTGATGGAGCTGGAGTATGTGGTAGTTGGAGGATGCATTGGGCAGGTTTTGCAGTGGAATCAATTACAGGGGTAGGAATCATTAGCTAGAGAGGATGGTTTTGGGATGTTGTAAGGTTGGACGAGGATGTTGGTGAGGTTGGGGGGTGGGGGAAGGCTACTCTGTGTGGTGGAGAAAGAACACTTTGTAGTGATTATCTCATCTCAGGGCATGACTTGAGAAAGGCATAGCCCTGATGGAGCAATTTGTTGAGGCATTCCAGGCCAGGATGGTACTGGGTCACTAAGGGAAAGCTTTTGCGTGGTCTGGGGTTAGGAACATTGTTGTTGGAAGGAGAGGAATGGACAGCTCAGGAGACCTGCTTGCGGACGAGGTTTGTAGGGGAGTTGCGGGAGAGGAAATCGTTGGATAGATTGTTATTGTAGGTGGTGAGGGATTCATTACTGGAGCAAATACGTTTCCCATGGATGCCCAGGCTGTAGGGAAGGGATCGTTTAATATGGAAGGGATGGCAGCTGTCAAAGTGGAGGTACTGTTGCTTGTTTGTGGGTTTAATATGGACTGAGGTGTGGATGTGGGACTCGGCAAGGTGAAGGTCAACCTCAAGAAAGGTGACTTGAGTTTTAGAGAAGGACCAGGTGAATTTTATGTTGGAGGAGGAGTTAAGGTTGTGAAGGAAGCTCAGAAGGGTTTCTTCAGTGTGAGTCCAGACCACAAAGATATCATCTATGGGTGCAACTTAAGTGTCTTAAGGAATGCCTTTTCCATGCAGCCCATGAAGAGGTTGGCATAGAAAGGGACCATCCTGGTACCCATAGCTGTTCACATTATCTATTTGCAGATTTGACCCTCACAGGTGAAGTAATTATGTGTGAGGATGAAATTAAACAGTGTGACAAGGAATGAATTTTTTGGAGGCTTTCAGGTGGGTTTTGGGTAGACTATGGGTGTGATGTTGGTGTAGTGGGATGTGGCATCTATGGTGACAAGGAAGCTTCCAGGTGGGAGGGGAAGAGGGATGGATTTGAGGTATTAAAAAAAAAAAAAAAAAAAAAAAAAAAAAAAAAAAAAAAAAAAAAAAAAAAAAAAAAACTTTTTTGCAAACTTGACTGATAATTTCATTTTTGAAACTATTATCCCATATTCTTATTACATGCTGTTAGATACCTTACAAAATTGTGGTAGGCATTAATCATATTTATAAGGTAGCAGCACTCTTGTGAGATTTAAGCAGCACATCAGAGATAAACAATGTGTACATCAGTAGAGGACAGCAGTAATATATATATATATTTAATTTTTTCCCGTAACTTTTCACATGATTTTCCATGTCTTGCTGCACATGCCTTAGTACAGAGGGAGGCTGATGGCCCCTGCCATACGTTTGAATCATGCGCGCCACATTTCCGCTACCGTGCACATTCCGAATCCACTGGCCAGATTCGATTTGTGCTTGGCAACCAGCATGTGTCGCCGTCGCCTGCAACTGCAGGTGTGGAACCCGCTGATCAGAGCACCTGTGTCAAAGTCCACAACGTGGATCGCAACCAATCAGAGTATGAACCCAATTACATAGATTCAGCACTACTGGCTAGCTATGAGATTGTTACAGGTGGTAAAGGTCTGTCTGCCGCCAGCTCTCGCCCCGATAGCACGCTCCCCGCTCTGCAGCCCCCTCAACTCACTCTCCTACTTAAATCATCATAATGATTACTTCTGTTGTACCATTGGTGGCTCTCCTCAGGCCGTAATATCAAAAAATGTATCCCCTTTTCTGAAATATAACCATTTAATTACACTGCAACACTCATGTCCGAGTACGATTTTCTCGCCCTGTCAAACCCCATCCGGAAAATACCCACAGCCTTATCCCATTTGTGCCATACCTGTACATATTTTGGTATCAGAATTGTGATCTTCAGAACAACACCAGTTTTCCAGGATTTAAGAGTGTGTATTGGGCTAGAGCTAATTGTCGGAAATTCGAAGCATGCAGCAACGCTTTGTTCAGCACTCTGCCTGCCAGGCCGTGTGACCTTAAGCTGCGCACAGCTGGAGTGCTGTGTAAGCCAGACGCGCAATGATGCACTTCCACCAGCTGGGTAGCCGACTCAGTCGCCACCGCCTTACATTGCCGTAACAGTCGCGGGTCCAGGATCGGGAGCTGGAATCTGAAATTGTCCATCCACCACTGGTGCTGCCGTTGTCTGTCGCTGCCTTCTGCTGCCTCCAGTCCGTCTTACCGTCACCATATTAATGAATAGTTGAAGTAAGTGCTGCCAACCACATTCGCGCCCGTTAAAAATTATAAATCCAATAAAATGCAATGGGAACACAGGTGGCAAACGTGATGTTACTAGGAAAGATAGGAGAGAAACACATTAAGTTGTTAGTAGATACCAGAGCTCAAGTGAGCATTTTGTTTTTGTCCAAAGACGACAAGAGACCATTAAAACCGCCCTGTTGTCATTTCCGTCGATTAGGCGATAACTTAGTTTGGCCATTGGGGGCCTGTTATGTTAACCTGGAAGTAGGAAAAGTAAGATACCCATTCGAGATGGAAGTATTGCCTAAGAGGGGATGAAAGTTTGACATAATTCTAGGGAACAATTTTCTCCACTAGTTTCAGGGTGTTATTGATTACCGATTGCAAACCGTACAACTCAGTGAAGCAATTCATCGGTTCGGCAGCACTCACACTGAAGAAATGTGAGGAGGTCCAGAGAATGGTGCCGTTTTTCCAAACTCCCATAAGCCGCATACTGCAGTGATAAATGCAACAACCCCTATAACAGTAAATGGTGGAATGGGAAAGATCCGTTGGGTAGCAGTTGAACTTCTAGAGATGAGTCCAACCTCACTTTTGATCGATTTGTTCACACAAAATGAAGTACTGGATAAAATGCAAGTTCATGTTAAGAGAAGCCTATGTATTGCCAAAAAAGAGGGTGGAAAATTTAGAGTACCAGTGAGCTTGGATAATTTTGGGATGAAAGTAGCTGTAATTCCGCGTGGGACTGTTTTAGCTAGTGTGCAGTGTGTGGAAAGAGGCAAAGTGCCGCCAGTTCAGGGTAACAAATATATCCGAAGAGAGAAGTGAGAGATTTTCCTATTGAAGTGCCTGCCGTCACACCACAATTAGAGGAGTGTTTAAAGAGGAAGTTAACCCATTTGAATGAAGGAGATCAGAAATTGTTATACTCAGTGTTAAGAGAATATGCCTGGTTATCTGCAGATCAAATATACCTCCCTGCCACTGATTTGGTACATCACAAAATTCCTACTGGGAACGCCAGACCGATTGCACAAAAAGCATATTGGCTCCCTTATCACCTGCAGCCTGTGGTTGATGAAATCATCCAGGAGCAGTTAGACGCAGGAATCATTCAGCCTTCAGCTAGTACTCGGTCATCACCAATTATGTTTGTGCCTAAAAAATCTGTGAATGGAGAGAAATCGTATTATATGTGCGTGGATTTGAGGGCTGTAAATAAGGTTACCACACCTGATACCTACCCACTGTCAAGAATTGATGAAACCTTGGACAGACTGGGAAACTGTAAATACTTCACTACATTGGATATGAAATCGGTCTACCACCAAATTGAAATAGCACCTGAAGACTGACCTAAAACTGCATTTATTGTTCCCTCTGAGTTGTACAAATTTTTGAGAGTACCTTTTGCATTGAGAAATGCCCCTGCTACCTTCCAACATTTTGTCAATTTACAATTACATGGCCTGAAACCTGTCACCTGCCTTGTATATCTTGACGATATTATAGTATTTTCGAAAACCATTGAAGTGCATGCTGAACACTTGAAGAATGTTCTAACAAGGCTCCAGGATGCACATCTAAGTCTAAAATTAGTAAAGTGCTTCTTTTCAGAATCACAGGTCTAGTTCCTAGGTCACATTATTAGTTCTGATGGAGTGAAACCAGATCCCCGTTTGACTGAAGCTGTCAGAACCTTTCCAGTCCCTACCAATGTCAAAGAACTACAAAGTTTCTTAGAATTATGTAATTTCTATTCCCTTTTATAAAGGATTATGCCAGAGAGACCAAAACACTTACTAACCTGTTGAAGAAAGGAGTAGCGTTTCATTGGAGTCCTGAATGTGATACTGCCATGAAGCAGGTTAAAAAGGTTTTAACTAGCTCTCCTTTGCTAATCTATCCAGATTTTGAAAAGCCATTTATTCTGTCATGTGATGCTTCGAATTTTGCTGTGGGATGTATCCTAAGCCAAGAGCAGGATGGTGAAGAAAAACCTATTGGTTATGCTTCTCATCAGCATAACAACGCTGAACAAAATTATAGCACCATTGAAAAGGAATTATTAGCTGTGGTTTTTGGTATCAACTATTTCAGATGTTACCTGTATGGTAGACAGTTTACAGCTGTAACCTATCATGTTGCTTTGCAGCGGATGTTAAGCCTTAAAGATTCGAGTAGCTGTGTAACCAGGTGAGCTCTGAGACACCGAATTTGATTACATTATCAGATGCAAACCCAGAAAACTTCAGCAGAATGCTGATAACCTTAGCCACAAAATAAGAATCGTGAATGTGGAGAATGTGCTTGCTCGTGATTTAATAAAGGAACAAAAAGCAGATGGGGAATGCCAGGGATATGTAAACCACCCAGATTTCATGATTGTAGACAATGTATTGTACAGAAAGACTCCCTTAGGAAACCGTATTGTCATACCAAAATCTTTGCGACCTCGGATCCTAGCACAGTGCCATGATACAAGCCTATCACAGCGGTAAAAAAGCCACTAATGCCCGACTCGTTATTGGTGGAAGACACGCCAGCGAGATGTAGATTAGTATATAAGTGGTTGCCTCTCATGTGTGCAGAGAACGCAAAGTGCCAGACCCCGAATACCCCTACAAACTGTAACAGAAACCTCTAGGCCATGGCAACTCATTGCTTTGGACGTTGTAGGGCCATTCTCACAATCTCAGCAAAATAATAGATACATTCTCTGTATCATTGACCATTTCTCCAGGTATCTTATATTGGTGCCTCTCACAGACATGACTGCAGAGACAGTAGCCCAAGCATTTGTTAACCATATGATACTGCCTTTTGGAAGCCCGGAAGCTATTCTTACGGACAGAGAATCAAATTTCATGTCCACGTTATTTGTAATCTACTTAGAATTAAGTACTGGTGAACAACAACCTTCCACCCTAAAGTCAATGGTAGGGTAGAAAGGGTACATAAAACTTTAGTCAAAATGTTATCTCACTATGTCAATAGTGTGCACACCAACTCCAGTTGGGGATAAGTATATAGCTTCAAGATATCCATGTTGGACACGAACTGCAGCTGTAGCATAAATTGGCGGTTTATTTTCATGAAAAAAATTGCAACAAGCTCCCATTTTGGATGTTTTTTATTTAATCCAGAACTAGTTTTTGAGTCACTGCAGGCACATCTTCAGTGGATACTTTGCAGGAACATTTATCTTCCACTAAGTGTAGGTTGCACTGTCATGTTGGTTTTGGTGACATAACTGAACTTTAGTAAGCGAGAACAGAATAAACCGGAATTAAAACATATTGTAATTTTATAATATAGTGAGGACAGTTTACAACTCACCGCAAAGACGTGGCGACGAGCTGCGACAGGCACATACAAAAGACACACACATACAACACATTCAGCTATCGGCCATGGCCTTCTTCAGAAAATAGAGCACTCACGCAATCACACAGGCACACAACACAGTCATACAACCATCACCTCCGACTGCCACACTTCGAATCACGCTCTGCAGCGAATCGGGGACGGGTGGGGAGGGGAGGGGGAGGGGATAGAAAGGTTACGTCACGGTGGTGGGGATGGGTTAGATGGGAATAACGAGATGCAGCTTAGGAATGGAGTGGGGAGGCGGGTGAGTGGAGAAAATAAAATAAAATAAAGTAAAATAACATTATATATAAACACACGATCACACATTCACACACCACTCAAAATAGGTGAGGTTTGGGATAGAGAGGTAGGAACTGTAAGGTATGGAAAAATATATATATAGGGAAGTTATCGTAGGTTGAGGCCTGGTTGATTTCGGGATCGGAGAATGTATTGTAGGGATAACTCCCATCTGTGCAGTTCAGAAAAGCTGGTGGTGGATGGGAGGATCCAGATGGCCCGGGTTGTGAAGCATCCATTGAAATCAAGCATGTGCTCTGCTGCATGCTGTGCCACAGGGTGGTCCACCTTGTTTTTGGCCACAGTTTGGCGGTGGCCATTCATCCTAATGGACAGCTGGTTGGTGGTCATGCCAATATAGAAAGCTGTACAGTGCTTGCAGCACAGTTGGTAAATTACGTGGCTGCTTTCACAAGTGGCCCGGCCTCTGATAGGGTAGGATAAGCCTGTGACAGGACTGGAATAGGAAGTGCTGGGTGGATGGATTGGACAGGTCTTGCAGCGGGGTCTTCCACAAGGATATGATCCCTGTGGCAGTGAGCTGGGTTTCGGGGTGGCATAAGGATGAACTAGGATGTTGTGAAGGTTGGGAGGGCGACGGAACACCACTTTAGGAGGGGTGGGAAGGATCTTTGGCAGGATGTCTCTCATTTCAGGGCACGAGGATAGAAAATCAAAACCTTGGCGAAGGATGGAATTTAGTTGTTCGAGACCAGGGTAGTACTGGGTGACAAGGGGAGCGCTCTTTTGTGGATGGTTACTGGTGTTAGGAAGAGGATTTGGGGTGTGTGACAATATGGCACGGGAGATTTGTTTGCGGACTAGGTCTGTGGGATAGTTTCTGTTTGTGAAGGCCTTTGTGAGACCTTCAGCATATTCAGAAAGGGAATTCTTGTCACTGCAGATATGCCGTCCACGTGAGCTGCACATAGAAGAAGAGAGTGTTTAAATGGAGTGCTTCGCATGCTCAGCAGACAGCGCTAGATGCGCCGTATGATTACAAGGCCACGTGGTGTCACTGTCCACCGCCTCTCCCCCCTATCAGCCGCGCCACTCGACGCCTGCCGATGCTGCATTTGATGCCATCAGCTGTGTAGCGCATGTGGCCCACACCTGTCACACCACAACCGCCTGGAATCAGTCCATCCACACTATTCTCCTGCTTCGCGAAATCATCACCATAATTGAAACACATACATAATCATTCTTTTAAATGTTATAAATGTCAAACAATTTCATGGAATACTTCCTACCTGAGCCTATTCCGTACGATGTTGTTGTGGAAAAGGGGTACGTCTACTATAGACACTGATATATGCAGTACTCTCATTGTGTTCGGTATTGCACAAATCTATTTTGTCATTCAATCCTTTTCCCTAACCAGAAGATACTTTTGAAGATAATAGACATTTCATTTTTATGTATCTGTAACTTCATAGTCAGCATCGCTCGTCGCCTACGACTGCTCAATGCACTGAAAGTAGAATTCCTGAATTGTAAAATAAATACCTGTGACCAGAATTGGAGCTTTGTCTCCTTTTGCTAATTCCAGATGGACAATGCTCTGCCACCCTGTCACTGTACCCCGTGATTGTAGTTGCCAGTGAGCTTCCGACAGATAGCAACTTAAACTCCTGACTCCTGGTGCGTGTGACTTGCATTTTGTTGCCATTTATGAGCCGCTGCTTTATTTCTCTACTACAGTCATTTAGCTGATAATTTGGAAGTTTACTACCCTTCACAACATCTGCCGCTTACAGATTAATTCCAGTTTTAAGTGACTGGACTTGATACTATTTAGAATCAACCATGGCGTGACTAGAACGAATATTCATGGATCTGTGTGGGGTTCGCCCACTATAACTGCATTTGTCATTGTTGCCGTGCCTGTTTGCGTTCGTATTGGTGATTGTTGATGTGGGTATTTTGGCAACAATGAAATGGTAATCTTATTATCTGTATTGGTACGCGCCTGAGGCTACCGCATTTTCAAGTTCAGCCTTCCGATTCTGGAGTGCTTTCTGAAAAGATAGACTATAAACCTTGTATCCCTCACTTACCATGTCAACATTGCTGGTCAACAGTTCACATTGCAACATTGCTGTTCCTACATGCAAAGTACCTGCACAGTTGCACTATCACTACATGCAATTACCCACTGCTGTGCCTGCGTCCACCAACTGGTTGAAAATGCTTCACTTTAATAATTACGATCCCCACCACCAACTAAAAAAGTAACTAGAACATAAGAAAGAGCAAATTAACATAGGACTGTGATGCTACCAAGTACTACGGTACTCCTCTTACCTTGGGTCGTGGTTGCGCTAATTGTATGGGAATTATGTCAAAAGGGATGATGCAGTCGGTTCAGACGAAACACTCCTGAACGCCAGCCACATGGCACATTCCATAAGTGAAATCTTATATAAAGGCATGGTCCTCTCTTATTTTTTAAGATACCTTAGCGCTAAAAATATAGTTGTTGTAACGTATTTTGCATCTCCAGAGAGATTAATTTAGATCCTCATAATGTTGTTACATTTGTGCTTATCTCCTGTCGAGAAAGTTACTATTTTGCATTTAATCAATAACCAATCATACTGTAAAATTCCTCTTCAGTAACTGATATTAATATTGTAACTTAGTGTTAAGTACTCACACCTTAGTTGTGACTTGTGTTTATTGTTTATGCTGCCTGATGTAAATGTAGGTACTCTTGTTTCAAAGACTTAGCAATGGAGCACCAGACCTATTATGTATAGCTTTAGCTTACCCTATCTTACTTCTGTTAGTTCTTATTGGGTATTGCCAGCCATGCTGCATTCATCAAAACCTCCTGAGGAGGCACGCTACCGCACAAATGGGCACCTCGCTAAGGCCAGTGTCAAAGTGTTTCAGCCCCTTGCTATTCCGGTCGTCAGCTGACCGCCAGCAGCCAGCACCTTCTGATTTCACCAACCGACACGCTACTGGGGCACTACTACCGGCCATCCCACCCGAACCTTCGTGAGCGGACCGAGGTGCCCTCGGATTACGCCACAACTCAAGAGAAGCAATTTACACTTTTCTATATAACCATTTCTATGCATAAGTGTAAATTTAATTTCTAACAGACCCTTTTTACCCACCGTCACCAACCATGGAAGTTTTTATTGTAATTTCACTATTTTTTGCAAATGGGAAACCATTCCTACGGAAGGGGGAGGAGTGTAAACCAGTAGAGGACAGCATCATCATCATCATCATCATCATCATCATTAGAGACTAATTATGCCTTTCAGCGTTAAGTCTGGAGCATAGTACCTCTAATAAAATTCCTCCATGATCCCCTATTCAATGCTAACATTGATGCCTCGTCTGATGTTATGCCTTTCACTTCAAAATCATTCTGCACCAAATCTAAGTACTTTCTTCTTGGTCTACCTCGACTCCTCTTACCCTCCACTGACAAGCTCATGAGTCTCTTAGGTAACCTTGCTTTTCACATGTGTGTAACATGACCTCACCATCTCAGCCTGTTCGCTCTAACTGCTTCATCTATGGTGTTCATCCCCAGCTTTTCTTTGATTTCTTCCTCCTGCCATTGTTCCCATCTATTGGTACCTGCAATCATTCTTGCTACTTTCATATCTGTAACCTCTATCTTATGAATGAGGTAACCTGTATCCACCCAACTTTCACTACCATACAACAAAGTTGGTCAAAAGATAAAGCGGTGCACTGCTAACTTAGTCTTGGTACTTACTTCCTTCTTGCAGAAGAGAGTAGATCTTAGCTGAGCATTCACTGCATTAGCTTTGCTGCACCTCGATTCCAGTTCTTTTGCTATGTTGCCATCCTGTGAGAAAATACATCCCAGGTACTTGAAACTGTCTACCTGTTCTAACTTTGTTCCTCCTATTTGGCAGTCAATCTGTTTGAATCTCTTTCCCACAGACATTACTTTCGTTTTCGAGATGCTGATCTTCATATCATAGTCCTTGCACCTCTGATCGAGCTCTGAAATATTAGTTTGCAACCTTTCGATTGAATCGGCCATTACAACTAAGTCATCCGCATATGCGAGACTGCTTATTTTATTTTCATCTATTTTAATCCCGCCCTGCCAGTCTACTGTTTTCAAAATATGATCAATGAATAGGATGAACAACAGTGGTGACAGGTTACAGCCTTGTCGTACCCCTGAAACTACCCTGAACCATGAGCTTAATTTGCCATCTACTCTAACTGCTGCCTGACAGTCTATCTAAAGCCCTTTAATTGCCTACAGAAATTTGCCTTCTATACCCTAATCTTGAAGAACTGACAGTAGCTTCCTCCTAGGAACATGGTCATAAGCCTTTTCCAGATCTATGAAACATAGATACAATTCCCTGTTCCACTCATAGCACTTTTCCATTACCTGCCGTAAGCTAAAGATCTGGCCCTGACAGCCTCTAAGAGGCCTACACCCACACTGATTTTCATCTAACCTGTCCTATCCTTATCCTTAACTCTAACAACTACATCACTAAGTGCGTTGTAAAATCTGTCCATCTCATCTTGATCTGTCCCTTTACAGGGTGAATACACTGCCACAATCCTAATTTTCTTACTGGAAATGGCCAAATCTATCCACATCAGACGTTCATTTACATACCTTATTGCAATAATGCTGAGTTTGATTGCTTTGCTGATGTAAAATCCTCCACCCCACTGAGCTCTTCCTACTTTTAACTCCTGACAGGTAAACCTTGTATTCTCCGACTTCATCCTCTTTCTCTCCCCTTACTTTAACATCACTAACAGCTAAAACACCTAACCCCATCTTACTTGAAGCCTCTGCCAGCTCTACCTTCTTCCCATTGTAATCCCCATTGATATTAATAGCTCCCCATCTCATTCCATATAGTTTGCCAAGTCTCATCTGAGGAGTCCCTGGTCTGTCAATTAGAGGTGGGACTCCATCACCTCCAAAGGTCCGAGGCATTTTGCTCTGATTGTTGCCAGCATGATATTGAAGTACCTGGGAAGCAGGTTGCTAGCCTTACTTGCCCAGGGCCCCACTGGGTTTTACCCCTAACGGTTGAGGGACTAACCAATGGATTTGGTAGTCTTTGCCGTCTGAGCAGAAAGGTGGCCACGACTCAGAATATGTCAAAGATGCCTAACATTTTTCCAAAGGAACTGGTATCCCAACTGTCAGGACCACTTACTTGGCCACTCATACGTTGCCCATAGTTCATGAACTAGGACATGACTACAGGAACCCACACCATGAACCACAGAGGACAGCAGTAATTTTTTTTTATTTTTCCCCGTAACTTTCGACATGATTTTCCATGTCTTGCTGCACATGCATTAGGACAGAGGGAGGCCGATGGCCCTGCCATACGTTTGCGTCACGCGCGCCACATTTCCGCTACCGTGCGCATTCCGAATCCCCTGGCCACATTCGATCTGTGCTCGGCAACCGGCACATGCCTGCAACTGCGGGCGTGGAACCCGCTGATAAGAGCACCTGTGTCAAAGTCTACAGAGCGGATCACAACCAATCGTAGCATGAATGCAATTACGTAGATTCAGCACTACTGGCTAGCTGCAAGATCGTTACAGGTGGTAAAGGTCTGTCTGCCGCCGGCTCTCGCCCCAATAGCACGATTAATTCTGTTGTACCATTGGTGGCTCTCCACAGGCCATAATATCAGAAAATGTATCCCCTTTTCTGAAATATAATCATTTCATTACACTGCAACACTCATGTCCTAGTACGATTTTCTCGCCCTGTCAAACCCCGTCCATAAAACACCCACAGCCTTATCCCATTCGTGCCATACCTGTACAGGCATTTGCTTTTCGCTGTCTGTTGGGAGTTCTCAGCAGTGAGGGCATAGGAGAAATTACGTGCTCTGCCAGTTGCAAGTCATTGTTTACATATCCATTGTAATGAGTTTAATTTAGCTAATTAACAATACATAAGTTTCAGTGTCATTGTTTGGATGATACAAATTGGATGCTTTCACGCCATGTAAATGTGTATTGTTTCAAGTAATGTGGACAGAGGTGTGGAGAGACCCCTCTTATGCCAACCTATTTATGGGCTGCTTGGAAAGAGGAAATACACAGCATTATGATTTGCCCTATGCCCTTGACTGCTGCGCACCACCAATAGACAGCAAAAAGAAAACATTGACATTTTGCTCTCATGTACTGCTTATGTCTCACAAGTGTACTGCTAGATGATAATTATGATATATGCCTATCAGAATTTTGTAATGCATCTAACATCATGTAATAAGAATATGGAATAATAATTTCAAAAATGAAAATATCAGTTACATTCACAAAAAGGCTATACAGTTTATTTTATACTAAGGTAAAACGTAATGCATCTAACATCACGTAATAAGAATATGGAATAATAATTTCAAAAATGAAAATATCAGTCACATTCACAAAAAGGCTATACAGTTTATTTTATACTAAGGTAATGTATCCTCATCACCTCGCCACAAATGTTGAGATGATTTCGGTCTGATGATAATCTCAGCGAAGACTGAAATCAGTTACCTTATCATAAAATAAATTGTACAAACTTTTTGTGAACTTGATATTTTCATTTTTGATTCTTGTTCGCTGCCTTCTTTATAGAAAGCAATGTTTTCCAAGCTAAATAATTACAAAAACTAATAGTAGTAATTAATAAGCAAGTGATTTAATAACTGCTATCTTTTAATAAACACAAGAATGAAACTGCATAAAATAGTGAATCAGATTGTTCAGTACTGTATGCTTACAAAGACTTAATAAAGTCTTCCATACCTAAAGTCTTAATTTATTGCTATACTGCCTTTCAATTCCAGTGCAAATAATTATATTTGTGAACTACCTATTGGTTGTCTCCAGTTACCACAAATACTTCAAATCATGAAAATCAGCACATAAGTTGCAGACAAGTTGCTGTAAATGTAAACTGCTTGTAATGACATTTCAATAATAGAGGGTAGGTAATAACTCACAATGAAGACCATGGCCCACAGTATTATCTTCCAAGTGAGCTTCTAATGGTACCAGTCGAACCTGCATATCGATGTTGATTTGACATGTTGATATCACAGTGATCGTTATGGCTGTTAACATTCCCTATTAAATGTTGCAAAAATGGCACCGTGGCAGCTATGTCATTAATCTGTCTATTGGTGGACAATGTTGAAATCATCAGTTCATCTACTATGCCCCCTTCTCTCCCCAATGAGTCATCTGCCATCAGTAAATCAAATTCAACATCATCCTAGCCTGGTACACTGGTTTTGAGTTTTTATTTTCTTCTATCATCAATTCTACTAAATAATTTTAAATGTTTTTGGCATTAATATCTAGGATTACAATATTTTATGGTGCTTCTATTGAGCACATCATATGTATTATATCTTACAAAATATTTGATTAAATAAATTTAAAGTAGGACATGCCATGACCCAATATAATACACACTGATTCAAATAGTATACATCAGCTAATGCTTTGCTATTTCAGTTCAAATGCCTGGTTTTAGTTGTAATTTTCAAAGGTGTATTTACAAAAAAGTTCTTTTTCCCCTAATGTAAATCTGAGTAATCCAGATGAAGTCTTGTAAACAGATGTTGTGTATTTTATCATTGAGTCTCTCCTTATCCAGCATATCCTTATCTTCAGTGCATAGTAAGTTCTTTTGTTATTATACATTAATTTAGTTTGTTTATGATTAAACAAGTCCATAAATATCACATGAAATGTTCTATGTAATTGCTATAATGTTTTGTAATGTTTATGTCTACATAATAATGATTGACTGCATTTTTTCTATTTATTACTTGTTTACAAGGTTACAGACAAGCTTCAGGCTCTGAATGATGAGTTTACTGCCATGGCAAAGAAGAAAAAGGAATTAGAAGATTCCATTGAACTTTGCTCTCAGAAATTAGATCGAGCAGAAAATTTAATAGGTACAGTAAGTTGCTAATTAATACTTAAATGCTCTTTTATATTTCATATACGATTATTGTTATCGTATGTAATATAATGAGGATAGGTTCCAACTCTCCGGCAAAGGATTTCGCTGAGATAGACCTGCAAGTAGAATAGACAATCACACTCACACACCTTTCCTAGAAAAGAATACAAACATATCCATACAATCACACAGGCAAAATTTATGTATGCCAGACCACAATCTGTGGCCTGTGAGTCCCTAGTTATGGCCTGGTCAGTGCGCCAAGTGAGGAGGATCCATAGACCCCAGGCCTCCAGGTGTCAAAGAGGCCTCCACTATGGTTTTTATTCATTTAGAAATTTCTGTTTGGTATAATTTCCTCTAAAACATGGCAAGGATGAGTCACAGAAGTAAGTGTATTCCTTTAACTTTCTTACTGTAGTTTCCCTACATGAAATCAGCAAGGCCTCATATTTTTCTAGCCCCAAGGCTGCAAACAGGATAAGCTGGCTCTCCCACAGTGAGAGCTTTTGGAGTGGGAAAATTAGGTAGGGAAGTGAAGAGGCATATTTCACTCGAAAAAATATTGTCCCTACTGTGAGGTTATTTGGACGCATATAACAGATAACTTTTAGGCGAGATCAAGATAATGATTGGATTTCTTTATCGGCCTCCGTTTCCCCCGTTACAGTGCTAGAGTCATTCAAAGTAAGTGTATGACCAATCAGTCTTTCTCTGTTGTGTGGTTCATATATTGATAATGCACACGGGTATTGCAATGCCACGATCGTCGCCTCAGCAACTGTATATTGTGGCGCATTTGTTTTTTACTGGACATACATTAACGCCACATTTTTCTATACATCACCTGTTGTAGATGTTCAGTGGTCTCGAAGATCTTGTAGCTCGTCTGCCGTTAACACATTACAAAATTATGTTATGACGTTGGGTTCTTGGGTCTTCAGGAAACTACATTTGTGACACTTTCATTTAATTTTTAAGTATGTTTATTCATCCATTTCTGACAAAGCAATTTTACAACACACTTCCATACTAAATAAAATGTTACTCCACTAAGATTGCCATAAGACTCCCAACTACTAGTACATACTCACAACAGAGACTCTCTTATGCTGCCTCCGTTCGCGCCAATTCGCGTGTATAAATACACAATCATATAATAATGGAAAGTCCAGGTTGGAATAAATAATATAGTGAGGACAGTTTACAACTCACCGCAAAGACGTGGCGACAAGCTGCGACAGGCACATACAGAAGACACACACATACAACACATTCAGCTATCGGCCATGGCCTTCTTCAGAAAATAGAGCACTCACGCAATCACACAGGCACACAACACAGTCATACAACCATCACCTCCGACTGCCGCACTTCGAATCACGCTCTGCAGTGAATCAGGGACGTGAGGGGAGGGGAGGGGGAGGGGATAGAAAGGTTACCTCACAGTGGTGGGGATGGGTTAGATGGGGATGCAGCATAAGAATGGAGTGGGGAGGCGGGTGAGGGGAGAAAATAAAATAAAATAAAGTAAAATAAATATATATATATATATAGAAAATGCATGCACACTGCAAGTACACAAGACCACATACACACACATACACATGCACGCACGCACACACACACACACACACACACACACACACACACACACACACATATACACACACACGATCACACATTCACACACCACTCAAAATAGGCGAGGTTTGGGATAGAGAGGTAGGAACTGTAAGGTATGGAAAAATATATATAGGGAAGTTATCGTAGGTTGAGGCCTGGTTGATTTTGGGATCGGAGAAGTACACAAGACCACATACACACACATACACATGCACGCACGCACACACACACACACACACACACACACACACACACACACACATATACACACACACGATCACACATTCACACACCACTCAAAATAGGCGAGGTTTGGGATAGAGAGGTAGGAACTGTAAGGTATGGAAAAATATATATAGGGAAGTTATCGTAGGTTGAGGCCTGGTTGATTTTGGGATCGGAGAATGTATTGTAGGGATAACTCCCATCTGTGCAGTTCAGAAAAGCTGGTGGTGGATGGGAGGATCCAGATGGCCCGCGTTGTGAAGCAGCCATTGAAATCAAGCATGTGCTCCGCTGCATGCTGTGCCACAGGGTGGTCCACCTTGTTTTTGGCCACAGTTTGGCGGTGGCCATTCATCCTAATGGACAGCTGGTTGGTGGTCATGCCAATATAAAAAGCTGTACAGTGCTTGCAGCACAGTTGGTAAATTACATGGCTGCTTTCACAGGCTTATCCTACCCTATCAGAGGCCGGGCCACTTGTGAAAGCAGCCACGTAATTTACTAACTGTGCTGCAAGCACATGCTTGATTTCAATGGCTGCTTCACAACCCAGGCCATCTGGATCCTCCCATCCACCACCAGCTTTTCTGAACTGCACAGATGGGAGTTATCCCTACAATACATTCTCCGATCCCGAAATCAACCAGGCCTCAACCTACGATAACTTCCATATTTTTCCATAGCTTACAGTTCCTACCTCTGTATCCCAAACCTCGCCTGATTTGAGTGGTGTGTGAATGTGTGATCGTGTGTGTGTATATGTGTGTGTGTGTGTGTGTGTGTGTGTGTGTGTGTGTGTGTGTGCATGTGTATGTGTGTGTATGTGGTCTTGTGCACTTACAGTGTACATGAATTATTTTACTTTACTTTATTTTATTTTATTTTCTCCCCTCACCCGCCTCCCCACTCCATTCCTAAGCTGCATCTCGTTATTCCCATCTAACACATCCCCACCACCGTGACGTAAACTTTCTATCCCCTCCCCCTCCCCTCCCCTCCCGTCCCCGATTCGCTGCAGAGCGTGATTCGAAGTGTGGCAGTCAGAGGTGATGGTTGTATGACTGTGTTGTGTGCCTGTGTGATTGCGTGAGTGCTCTATTTTCTGAAGAAGGCCATGGCCGATAGCTGAATGTGTTGTATGTGTGTGTCTTGTGTATGTGCCTGTTGCAGCTCGTCGCCACGTCTTTGCGGTGAGTTGTAAACTGTCCTCACTATATTATTTATAAATACACAATCACATTTCTAGACCCTTCTAGAACACTGAAGTACATCATTTAAATATTTAACAATTTGTTCAATAAACATTAATGACTCTTGCTTTACACAAAGATACATAAAAGTATGACAGATGTAATAATAAGTTTCTTTACATCAAAATAAACAGTAGAAAAGATCGTAAGTAAACAACAATTAGTGCAGTGTTAATACATGTTTATATTGTTAATACGACTTTCAATAATTAATTAATTTAGTTTGTTAGAAGACGCTAAGAATGCAAATTATGATGATTAAAATAACTTGACAAAAGTTCTATAAAATGCTTATGTCATATAAACTAACGGGACCCTCCTGGCTAAACATATTACAAGATGAAACAATCGACAATTGTTGACATCGTTGCATAGGCCGTCATGTGGAAGAAGATTCAGTAAACCAATATCTCTGATTTGTTAACTGTAATTGAGATTTCTTCAACGAAATAGATTGATAATGATATGTAAAACAACAACAAAGAATTATTTATGTATAATATGAAGTTTGCCGTATTTGAGTTACAGTCTCACTGTGACTGTTGTCTGTGAAACATAATCTGAAATTAAGATATTCTTTTATGAAGAAGTGATATTTACTGAATGGTATGTTTAAGTAAACTCTCAAGTGAAATTGTCAGTACCTGCTTATGGTGACCACCGATCACACAAAGTGGTAAAGTATTTATGCAAGATTTAGAGACTTGAGATTTTCCCCCCTTCACTCTTGACTTGCACAAACATTATTTCATCATCAAAACAGGACTAACCAGACAGCAATTACAAGAGTCAAAGGGCATTAAAGGGCCACAGTTATTGGGAATGGAGTAAGACAGGTTTGTAGCCTTTCACCAATGTTATTGAATCTGTACATTTAGCAGTCTGTAAAGGAATGCAAAGAAAAATTTGATGAATGAATTAAAGTTCAGGTAGAAGAAATAAAACTTTGCGGTTGACCAATGACATTGTGATTGTGTCAGAGATAGCCAAGGACACTGTAGACTAATTGAATGCAGCGGACAGTGTCTTGAAAAGGTGTTATAAGATGAACATTAACAAGAGCAAAACAAGGATAATGGAGTTCAGTGTAATAAAATCAGGCAATACTGAAGGAATTAAATAGAGTAAGAAGACAATAAAAATAGTAGATGAATTTATTTATTTGGGCAGCAAAATAACTTCTGATGGTCAAAGTAAAGAAGATACAAAAAGCAGAATGGCTATGGAAAGAAAAGCATTTGTGAACAAGTGAAACATGTTGACATCAAAAATTAATTTAAATGATAAAAAGTCCTTTCTGAAGACATTTGTCTGGAGTGTGGCATTGTATGGGAGTGAAACGTGGACAATAAGGAGTTCAGAAAAAAACATTGGTAAAAGATTTTGAATTATTGTGCTACAGATGAACACCGAAGATTAGGTGGGTAGATCACATAACTAATGAGGAGATGCTGAACACAATTTGGGAGAAGAGGAGTTTCTGGTATATCTTGACTAAGAGAAGGAATTAATCGATGCGGCATATTGGATGGAAGTGTGTAGGGTAAAAGTCACAGAGGGAGACTGACAGATGAATACAATAAGCAGGTTCAAATGGATGTGGGCTACCATTCTTATTCATTTATTTATCCTGTGGATCATATATTGTACATATAGTACACATGATATAGAACAAGTAATTTATAATATAGATATACAAAATTTCATAACATTTCAAGTTTTGAGATTTGAATGAGAATAGAGAAACTGTTCATTGGTGAATGAATCACTATAAAATGGATTGTCACACAAATAGTCACTTAAAATTTAATACAATAATACAGACATAAACAATTGTTAATATATTTAATTTAACACTTTTCAATTCTTAATTTCTAAGAATTCAGATATGAATAGGCTTGTACAGCTTACAGCAAGGTGGAGAGCTGCACCAGATCAGTCTCCTGATGGAAGACTGCAACAACAACAACAATAGGAATAAGTTTGACATATTGAATGCAAGGTAAGCCTTAGGAAACAAAGTCTCATGTGCTGTATCATGCCATAGGAAAATTAATGTTACCCCAGCTCAAGATGAGCATGCAAAAATAAAACAGAAGAAAGTAGAGCAGCCCATATATTGGGGTCATTCTGTTTAGTATGTAAAGATCAAAACAGAATGGAGGCCAGCATTAACATTAAGAATGGGTTAAATGTGAGGTGCTTCATTTGTAGCAGGGCTGTAACATTTCTATATGTGGCACATTTTTTATGTCATAGGTGTACTTTCAGCATTGCCAACATTACTGACGAAACCAGTAAGAACATTAACCCTCCATCGGGCGGACCTCCAGGTGGAACAAAATGAGGCGCACCTGGCCTGAGAGGCCACCCATATATATTTGTGAACTACTTCCATGATATTAATTGAAATTCAGAACACGTTTTGGCTAGTCTTCAGGAGGATCTAAGGAAAGGATATACACCAAATTTAAAGCAAAAGAATGTATTTATTAAAAATAATACTTCTTAAACTAAAACACCACCCCCTGAACCACAGACATTGCCGAGGTGGGGTGGCTTGTGTGCCTCAACGATGCAGATAGCCGCACCATAGGTGCAACCACATCGGAGGGGTATCTGTGGAGAGGCCAGACAAATGTGTGGTTCCTGAAGAGGGGCAGCAGCCTTTTCAGTAGTTACAGGGGCAACAGTCTGGATGATTGACTGAGCTGGCCTTGTAACATCAGCTAATGTGGCTTTGCCACACAGTTACTGCGAACGGCTGAAAGCAAGGGGAAACTACAGCCGTTATTTTTCCCGAGGACATGCAGCTCTACTGTATGAAAATATGATGATGGCATCCTCTTGGGTAAAATATTCCGGAGGTAAAATAGTCCCCCATTCGGATCTCTGGGCAAGGACTACTCAGGAGGATGTTGTAATCAGGAAAGACAATACTGGCATTCTACGAATCGGAGCATGGAATGTTAGATCTCTTAATCGGGTAGGAAAATTAGAAAATTTAAAAAGGGAAATGGATAGGTTGAAGCTAGATATAGTGGGGATTAGTGAAGTTCGGTGGCAGGATGAACAGGATTTCTGGTCAGGTGAGTACAGGATTATAAATACAAAATCAGTTGGGGGTATCACAGGAGTAGGACTGGTAATGAATAAGAAACTAGGAATGCGGGTAAACTACTATGAGCAGCACAGTGATCGCATTATCATTGTCAAGATAAATATGAAGCCAACACCAACAAGAGTAGTACAGGTTTATATGCCAACTAGCTCTGCCGATGATGAGGCGATCGAAGAAATATATGAGGAGCTAAAGGAAATTATTCAGACAGTTAAGGGAGAGGAAAACTTAATTGTGATGGAAGACTGGAATTCGGTAGTAGGAAAAGGAAGAGAACAAAAAACAGTAGGTGAATATGGACTGGGCAGAAGGAATGAAAGAGAAAGTAGCCTGGTAGAATTTTGCACGGAACATGATTTGATCATAACAAACACGTGGTTTAAGAATCACAAAAGAAGGTTGTATATGTGAAAGAGACCAGGAGACACTGGAAGGTACCAGATAGATTTTACAATGGTAAGACATAGATTCCGGAACCAGGTTTTAAACTGTAAAACATACCCAGGGGCAGATATAGACTCTGACCATAACTTGTTAGTCATGAACTGTAGGCTGAAACTGAAAAAACTGCAGAAAGGTAGGAAAATAAGGAGATGGGACTTAGATAAATTGAAGGAATGTGAAGTTCTGGAGAATTTCAGAGGGAGATTTAGGTAACAATTGACAGAAATAGGGGGAAATAAAACAGTAGAAGAGGAATGGGTAGCATTGAGAGATGAAATAGTGAAGGCAGCAGAGGACAATATTGGTAGAAAGGCAAGACCTATAAAAAATCCTTGTATATCACAGGAAATACTAAATTTAAGACAAAAAATTCCTAGCAGGAAAAATAAAATATAAAAAATAGACGAAGATTACTCACCAGGCGAAGGAGCACAGGTGTGACAGCATCACAAATAAATAAATGAATACACACACACACACACACACACACACACACACACACACACAATCGCAAGCTTTCGCAACCCAGTTGCGTCTTCAGGCAGTAGGGAAGGAGAGGGAAAAGGAAATGATGAGGGTTTTAAGGAAGGGGGTAAGGAGCCATTCCAATCCCGGAAGAGGAAAGACTTACCTTGGGGGAAAAAATGGAGGGTAAACAAATGCACACATGCCCACACATTCACACAGACACAAGTCTGATCAATGACATCACCTTCGTGGAGAGAAGAAACCAGGACCACATTCTTCCCCTTTTTTGGCACATAAGAAACCAAAGTGTTGCCATTATTGAAGCCAAACAAGCTGCTGTATTGACTCTTCCCTTGAATGTGGACAAAGCAGGGCGGTAACTGTCGTTTTTTTTTTTTTTTTTTTTTTTTTTTTTTTTTTTTTTTTTTTTTTTTTTTTTTTTTAATTGTATCAACATATGACAGCTTTCTTGTTTTCAGATAGTTAATAAGATCTATATCCATGAACCAGTTGTCAGTAGTGATGTTCTGTCCTGTCCCATAAAATGGCTCGGCCATTCTTTTCACCACATCACTGGTCTTGTTGCTAACAAAGAATGGTCCTTCAGGCTGCTTTCCTGCATAAATTTCCATATTGTAGACATATATCATACGGAAATCCGCTAAGACAAATATTTTAATGCCATATTTACTGGGTTTCAATGGTATGTACTGCCTAAACGCACATCTTACTTGGAATCCCGGTAGCATTTCATCAACGGTGACATTTTCTCCAGGGATGTAGTTATTTTTTGACAGTTCTGAACAAAGCAATCAAATAGTTCACAGACTGGAGCGAGTTGATCAAATTCTTTTCGTTGAGCTCGGGTTGTTTGATCATCGAAATGAATACAGCGTATGAGGAACTTGAAACGCTTGATGCTCATCACTAGACCAAATTTTTCAACACCATCTCCTTCACTCCCCCAGAGTTCGTCCAGGCTCTGACGATTCCCTCTGTATGCTCCACGAGGTAAAACATACCAATAAAAGCTTTGATTTCAATTACATCTGTTTCCTTTGCATCTCTTTCTCTGACCAATTTGTCTTTGAATATACGAATGTACTGGTTGGTGAATTTGACAATCAGTTCCAAAATTTCTGATTCAAACAATGATTCCCAACACTGCAATATTTTGGCAGCATTTCTAGCAGTACCTCTTACATCTGGAAGGTGTGTAATGATGTTGTAACTCTTTGCCCTACGAAACGACGCAGGTGGCTTCCTAGCCCACTTCGTCATCTTATCTTTTCCAAGACAAAATTCGTCATATATGTCATCTTCTCCTTCATCTTCCCCAGCTGTTCCCTCGTCTTCCTGCTCAGTTGCTGAGTCCTCTTTGTCTTCTCCTACGTCATCCTGAGAGTCGATGTCACTCTCATCGCCTAAATCGCCTAATTCTTCAAGTAAGGCTGGATCTTCAGCATCATCCTCGAGGAGGTGCATTATTTCCTCAACGTCCTTGGGGTTAAAGAGATCATATACTTTTCTCAACATTTCAGCAGGATATATTGATGTGATATATCTGAAAAGATAGGAAAACTGAAAGTAAAACGTGATCGGGCGCACTCAGCCTGAGAGGCCAGGTTTGGCAGAGCACTTATTTCCCAAAATAATGACGAAAATCAAAGAGAACAGACTTCCTTTGAGTGAAACCAACAATTGATATAAAAATATCTCGAAAAATCTCACCTTCCAAACTATGACACAATCGGGCGCAGCGGCCAGTGAAGCCAAGGGGGTCCCCTGTGAGCCATGAGAAAGTCTGAGGATTGGCACTGTGTAAGGCTCCCAAAATGACGCGAGTAAACAGAGAAGCGAGCCTCTGGGCCAGCATTGTTAAGCAAGAATCTCAACAATGTGTTTCGCTGGCCTCTGAGGCCGACTGCGCCCGACGGAGCGTTAAGTAAAATTCTCCCACTGGTAGAGTAAATTTGTAATATTCTTGTACTCTGAACTATTATGATTCACGTACATGTACCATTCAACTCAAGTGTATATTTAAAGAACTTAACTACCTTTTGTATCTTGCTACATAATATGGTGCATTTATATTTTCATAAATAACAATCACAACTACTAAGAATAAATTACAAATGGTTACAGAATATGTTGTTAAAGAAAGTCACTTACCAATATACGTATGACAACATTACACACTGTAACTATTGCATAATATTACGACATATTTACCTTGAGACAGACCGCATTTCATATATCACCGCATCGTAAATGGACGTGTCCTATGGAGATGGGAACTTGCTCTCCAACATATCCTCTCCTCCCACCATCCCCCCTGCCTAAATCTATGCTAACCGCTGTCCCTCCTCAGTCCTCAACTCACTTAATTACTTCTCATATCTCACATCCTCCCCATCCACCCTCTCGTATTCGTATTTGTGTGTGTGCATTTCAGTTTACTTTTCTAATGATTGATCTATCCTCTGGTTATGTATCCTGTTTATTTGCTATTAGCGTGGCTCAGTACTTAACATAGAGTATCTGTGACTCTAACACATCACCCACCATCACGCCGGGCCTTAGTTGTAAATAAGTTTTCCCTTCCATTTCCTGTTTCCTGTTTCTTCCCTTCTCTCCTTCCTGATGAAGGAATACAGGTCCAAAAGCTTGTTTTATCGTTTATTTTTTATTTTTAGTTTATTTATTTAGTTATCTATTTTTTATTTTATTTTATTGAGTGACTATCAGCGATACAGAATTAAGGTAATTAGTGGCCAGCCAATCTATCTCCTTTGAAAAATATTTTAGCATATCTGTAGAGAATTTCCATCAGTAATCAAGTACTATTTTCTGAAATTAACATTGTTACCAGAAGAAACTCACCAATAACTCTAAAATATAAGAGAAAGAAATTAATTTTATAATATGTACAAATTTCTCTAATTATGACCTTAGTATATATTCAGAGGATAACCTTAACATAGCAACTTTTGATTGTGTTTGTGTTAATGATGTACTAAAGCATAGCTGTTTTTTTTTTTTTCCAAGAAACTATGTACACAGCAGAGCTGTCCCTTTCAGTCAGTCTCGACGTCAGTCATTTGTTAAGTCTTGAGCCTTATGTAAGTTTTGCTTTGTGCAGGCTTTCCCTGCATATTAACTGTTCATATTCATATTAGGTCTCTAGCCAGGTGGCTATTTCTGTAGTCCATGTGGACTCCATTATCAGGTGAGAAAGGTTATGCCACTCTTGCCGTGATTGATAAAAACTGTTAATGAAGAGAGAAGTTGCAGCAACTCCAATAGTGAATTCTGTCCACTACCTCAGATAATGATATTATCTGTTTGTCTTATTTCAAAACACAATCCCAGTAATGCAAAGCCTTTGGCAACCACTTGTTTGTAATTGTTCCACCAAGGCGGATTTAACAAGCTGCAATAATCACATATGTTCAGTACATGTGGCACTGATGTTACAGATAGTTTGGCCAATGTATGTTTTATTTCATTCACATGGTACAGCAGAAACACATTTTTACATTTTCACGGGATATCAAAGAAAATTGTGTAAAATATGAGAAATTACATTTTAAATGGTAAAATTTGGTTACTGGATCACCATTGAATTTTCATAGTTTATAATATATGTACCACTCCCATGAATCACAGACATTACCTTGCGTGCCTCAATGATACAGATAGCCGTACCATAGGTGCAACCACAGCGGAGGGGTATCTGTGGAGAGGCCAGACAAACGTGTGGTTCCTGAAGAGGGGAAGCAGCCTTTTCAGTAGTTACAGAAGCAACAGTCTGGATGATTCACTGAGCTGGCCTTGTAACAGCCATTACTTTTCCCGAGGACATGCAGCTCTACTGTATGAACATATGATGATGGCATCCTCTCGGGTAAAATATTCCGGAGGTAAAATAGTCCCCTATTCAGATCTCCGGGCGGGGACTACTCAGGAGGATGTGATCATCAGGAAAGACAACACTGGCATTCTACGGATCGGAGCATGGAATGTTAGATCCTTTAATTTGGGTAGGGAAGCTAGAAAATTTAAAAAATGAAATGGGTAGGTTGAAGTTAGATATATTGGGGATTAGTGAAGTTCGGTGGAAAGAGGAACAGGATTTTTGGTGAGACGAGAACAGGATTATAAATACAAAATCAGTTGGGGGTATTACAGGAGTTGGTCTGATAATGAATAAGAAAATAAGAATGCGGGTAAACTACTATGAGCAACACAGTGATTGCATTATCGTAGTCAAGATACATACGGAGCCAACACTGACCACAGTAGTACAGGTTTATATGCCAACTAGCTCTGCCGATGATGAGGGGATCGAAGAAATAGATGAAGAGCTAAAGGAAATTATTCAGATAATTAAGGGAGAGGAAAACTTAATTGTTATGGGAGACTGGAATTCGGTAGTAGGACAAGGAAGGGAAGGGAAGATAGTAGGTGAATATGGTCTGGGCAAAAGGAATGAAAGAGGAAGCCACCTGGTAGAATTTTGCACGGAACATAATTTAGTTATAACAAATACCTGGTTTAAGAATCACAAAAGAATGTTGTATATGTGGAAGAGACCAGGAGACACCGGGAGATACCAGATAGATTTTATAATGGTAAGACATAGATTTTGGAACCAGGTTTTAAACTGTAAGACATACCCAGGGGCAGATATAGACTCTCACCATAACTTGTTGGTTATGAACTGTAGGCTGAAACTGAAGAAACTACAAAAAGGTAGGAAAATAAGGAGATGCGACCTGGATAAATTTAAGGAACCTGAAGTTCTTAAGAAATTCAGAGGAATCTTTAGGCAACAATTCATAGAAACGGGGGAAAATAAAACAGTAGAGGAGGAATGGATAGCATTGAGAGATGAAATAGTGAAGGCAGCAGAGGACAACATAGGTAGGAAGGCAAGACCTACAAAAAATCCTTGGATATCACAGGAGATACTAAATTTAATCGATGGAAGGAGAAAATATAAAAATGCAGTAAATGAAACGGACAAAATGGAGTACAGACGACTAAGAAATGAGATTGACAGGAAATGCAAAATGGCTAACAGGAGTGCCTAGAAGGCAAATACAAGGATGTAGAAGAATGTATAAATAGGGGAAAAATAGATACAGCCTACAGGAAAATAAAAGATTTTTGGAGATAAGAAAAACAGCTCTATGAATATCAAGGACTCTGATGGAAAACCAGTTCTCAGCATATATGGAAAAGCTGAAAGGTGGAAACAGTATATAGAGAGGCTCTATGAAGGAAATGAACTTAGCGGCAATATTGTAGAAAGGGCAGAAGAAGTAGATCAGGATGAAATAGGAGATACTATACTGAGAGATGAATTTGACAGAGCACTGAAAGACCTAAGTCGAAACAAGGCTCCTGGAGTAGATGATATTCCCTCAGAGCTACTGAAGTCTCTGGGAGAACCAGCCATGACAAAATTGTTTCACCTGGTGTGTAAGATGAATGAGACAGGTGAAGTACCCTCAGACTTTAAGAAAAATGTTATAATCCCCATTCCAAAGAAAGCTGGCGCAGTCAGGTGTGAAAACTATAGAACCATCAGTTTAATAAGTCATGGTTGCAAAATATTAACACGAATAATTTACAGAAGGATGGAAAAGCCGGTAGAAGCCAACCTCGGGGAAGATCAGTTTGGGTTCAGGAGAAATGTAGGAACTCAGGAGGCAATGCCTACTTTACGGTTTATCCTAGAAGATAGATTAAGAAAAGGCAAACCTACATTTCTAGCTGTTGTAGATTTGGACAAGGCTTTTGACAATGTTGATTGGATTAAACTCTTTCAAGTTCTGAAGCAAGCAGGAGTAAAATATAGGGAGTGTAAGGTTATTTACAACTTGTACAGAAACCAGACAGTGGTTGTCAGAGTTGAAGGGCATGAAAGGGATGCAGTGGTTGGAAAGGGAGTAAGACAAGGTTGTAGCTTTTCTCCAATGTTGTTCAATTTGTACATTGAGCAAGCTATAAAGGAAAGCAAGGAGAAATTTGGTGAAGGAATTAGAGTTCAGGGGGAAGAATTAAAAACATTGCATTTTGCTGAAGACATTGTAATTCTGTCAGATACAGCAAAGGACCTGGAAGAACAACTGAATGGAATGGACAGTGTGCCAAAAGGCGCATATAAGATGAACATTAACAACAGCAAAACTAGGGTAATGGAGTGCAGTCTAAGAAAATCAGGCGATGCTGAAGGAATTAGATTAGGTAACGAAGCAATAAAGGAGGTAGATGAGTTTTGTTACTTGGGCAGTAAAATAACAAACAATGATAGCAGTACAGACGATATTAAATGCAGAATGGCAGTGGGTAGAAAAGCATTTTGAAAAAGAGCAATTTGAATATTGAATATTGATTTAAGCCTAAGGAAGTCCTTTCTGAAGGCATTTGTATGGAGTGTAGCCTTGTATGGGTGTGAAGCATGGACGATAAACAGTGCAGATAGGAAAAGAATAGAGGCTTTTGAAATGTGGTGCTACAGAAGAATGCTGAAGATTAGGTGGGTGGATCGCGTAACTAATGAGGAGGTACTGGACAGAATTGTGGAGAAAAGAAATTTATGGCATACCTTGACTAAAAGAAGGAATAGATTGATAGGGCACATTCTTAGACATCAAGGAATTGTGAATATAGTGTTGGAGGGAAGTGTGTGGGGTAAAAATCGCAGAGGAAGACCAAGAGATGGATACAGTAAGCAGATTCAGACAGATGTAGGTTGCCGTTCTTATTTGGAGATGAAGAGGCTTGCTCAGAATAGGGTATTGTGGAGAGCTGCATCAAACCAGTCTCCGGACTGAAGACCACAACAACAATAATATATGTAGATAATAGGCATCAAATTACTCTGAATTTTGTTATATTTTAAGTACCATACAGAACTGGAACTGGTAACTTTATAGGATATGGATGTTTTTGATGTAATATCATTCATCATAATCAATGTAGTGAGCTAGCCTTTAACTGATATTTTTTATTTAACTAATGAAACATTGCACAAGTTCTGTATTTTTCAATGTTTCGCATGATGATTTTTGAGAAGTTCTTTGCATACTCAAGTACAAATATATACTAAAGTATTTTTTGTGACATATGTACAGGGTCGCCATCTTGCACTATAATTGTCTTTTTGAAGTTATAACGTGCTATGCCCCTTCAATGCACAATAAAACATACACAAACAAACCATCTTTCTTACTCTTTATAAAAATCACAAAAAACCCTTGCACAAATATTTGCATTTCGCAATATCTATAAATTTTTGCAATGCATCCTTCAAACCCTGAAAAACTACTCATTACCTAAACTGAGATGAGATGACACTCAGCATGGCAAGTGATGAGATTATCACATTAGCCACTGCATCATGAGTCAATGTAGTGTGTACTGAGAACAATGAAATGCAAAGTATATGTTTGAATAAACACAAATTGTCAAGAAACTTAACTGCGTAATGTTCATAAGCACTAGGATTGAAGGAAAAGCCATGGTAGTGTCAGTTTGTGTCAAGTACTTCATTTTTTTCCTCTGCAAACATGGTTTCATAAAGTGTAAAATTCAGGAAAAATGTAAATATGTCAATGCATAAATGGGGGTAAATTAACACAGCGAACATAGGGAATCTGACAGGACTGACAAAAAATGGTGTAAATAATCACAAAAACATAATATTCGGGTATTTAAAAATGGGGTTGTACTGTATTTTGTAAATGCAAGGCTTCAGATCTAAATCATCTTTATCAGAGTCAAGAAGTGCTCTAATATTAGCTGGCATTTGAAAAAGACGTCTGCTTTCATTTTTATTCATATTCCTACCTATCTTAGCAAACACATTCCCAACATATGATAAAAAAGCTACAGAAGTGATAGTGTTTTCAGCTGGTTTAGGTAGTGGTCAAACTCAAAAGCATGTCAAATGTGCTCTTTTAACCAAGATCCATAGGTCTCCTGTATATTGTAAAGTTTGATGACAGCTAGTAACATGTACATACCTGTCATTATGCATCAGTTACCTGTAAAATCTGTGTCCAAAACTTCTGTCTTCTCTTTTATAAACCAACACATCCAAAAAGTGTAGCTCCCCCCCCCCCCCCCCCAGTCCCACATTTTGATTTCCATAATGAGTTTGATATAATGCCAGAGACAATTAAAATGATCCAATAACTGATTCAAAGAATTTACTTTATTTGGCCAAACGAGAAATATATCAACAAACCTAAAAAGCAAGTCAGCGACAAAAAAGTGGTTTTCAAGGCCATTTTACTCAAAGTCCTCCATAGAAAGGTTAGTGACTTCCCATAGCTACACCAATAGTCTGCAAAAAAACTTGCAATTGTTGGGCTGGAGTGGCCACAGATCGTGAGCTTGATTTATGTCCAAGTGATTGTACCAATGGATGTTTCTTTTTCAGACGATGGCCATGGTTGAAAATTTAAGTTGTGTGAGTGTGATTGTCTATTTTGTGTGTCTTTTTTTGAATGGTCACACACAACACTGTTTGCCTGGGGGACAAACGATACCCTGTGGCAGAGAATGTCCTCCGACACGGCTCCACGTATTATTCCGTGCACACCGTCTTGATACTCCATCAGAGCTACAACGATGGGAATGTGCCATCGGACACACTCTCCCCTCCCACCATCCTCCTGGTCTAAACCTATGTTAGCCTCTCCACTTCGCCATCCTCAGCTCACTTATTCCTTAGACATTTACCACCCTTATTTCTTGATCTATCCTCTATGGCTTAGTACTGATGATGCAACATCTTTGACATCCACATTCACTCATCCTACCACACAGCCTAGGTTATGAGTAACCTTTCCCTTCTGTCTCATTTCTACGTACATATCCTTCAATCTACCCAAGGGTGCATGGAAGATGGTAATTAGTACCACTAGTAGTTACTTGCTATCTTGTTCCATTCCCATACAGAATGAGGGAAAAACGAATGATTGTATGCATCTGTATTCACCCTAATCTCTCTAATTCTATCTTTGTGGTGTTTGTGCAAAATCTGTGTTGGTGACAGTAGAATCATTCTGCAGTCCGCCTCAGATTCTGACCTTGTAAATTTCTTCAACAGTGTTTCTCAAAAAGAACATGGCCCTCCCGCCCGCCAGTGACTCCCACTTGAGTTCCTGAAGCATTTCAGTAGCACTCCCACATTGATTGAATCTACAACTTACAAACCTGCCTCTATGTGGTGGGAATCCCAAACACTCGCGTAGTACTCTCAAGACAGAGTCATACAAGCATTTTATATGTGGTCTCCTTTACCCATCAATCATATCCCCATAATTCTCCCAATAAACCAAAGTCAACTATTCACCTTCCCCAAGACTGTCCTTATATGCTCATTTCATTTCATATTGCTGTGCAGCATTAAGCCTAGATATTGAATTGACACAAGTTTGTCAAGCAGCACTCTACTAATGCTGAATTCAAGCATTAAGGCATTGTTTCTCCTGGTTATCTGCATCACCATATATTTTTCTACATTTATTGCTAGTAGCCATTCATCACACCACCTAGAAATTTGGTACAAGTCATTCTGCATTCTACTACAGTTATTCAATTGACACACCCTCATGTACACCACATCATCATCAACAAACAGCAGCAGATTTCAACTTACTCTGGCCATCAGATAATTTATATAGAAAGGAACTAATAGCAGTCGTATCACACTTCTCTGTGGCAACCCTGACAAAACCCTAGTTTGTGATCAACACTTACCATTGAGTAGGATATACTGGGTTCTATGACTTAAGTAGCTTTCAAGCCACTCGTATATTTGAGTACCTATTCTATAAGCTCATATCTTATTTAGCAGACTGTAGTGCTGTACTATGTCAAGCACCTTTCAAAAATCGAAAATATGCAGTCTGGCTGTTGCCCTTAGCATGCAGGATGTCATGAGAGAAAAGGGCAGGTTGGGTTTCACACAATTGATGCTTGCTAAATCTGTGCTGATGCATAGGCAGAATATTTTCCACCTCAAAGAAATTTACCGTATTAAAACTGAGAATATGTTTGAGAATTCTACAGGAAAGTGATCTTAATGATATAGGTCTGTAATTTCATTGGTCCATTCTTTTGCCTTTCTTATACATGGGAGTCACCTGCACATTTTTACAGTCACTTGAATTTTGCTCTGGATCAGATATCTGTGATAAATGCAAAGTAAGTAAGCAGCCAATGCAACTGAGTACCTTTTGCAAAACAAGATTGCTACCCCATCTGGAACTAGTGACGTTTGTTTTCCACTCTCTCAGCTGCTTTTACACCAGAAATGCCTATTACTATGTCCTCCCAACTGGGAGTTAGTGCGACCATCACATGAAGGTATGTTTGCATGGTCCTTCTGTGTGAATGATTTCTGAAATGTTAAATTTAAAACTCCAGCCTTCAGTTTGCTGTCTCTTATCGCTGCCCCAGAATGATCAACTAATGACTGGATAGAGATCTTTGGTTCGCTTGCAAATTTTACACAGGAGGAGAGTTTTGTCAGGTTCTCATTCCCTAAGGTATCTTGTTGTTAGTTAATGTATGCTTTGCACAGTGTTCTTTTTATGGACATACAAATGTCTACTAACTTTTGTCTGATTTGATTTGCTTGACATTTTTTGAACCAAGAGTTCAACTGCCATTTCTTCCTGGGTATTTTTTAAAAGTGGGTCTTTGCCATCCTTAATCCACTTTGTCAGCACATAGTTGTCCAGCACTTTACTTACAGTGCATTTAAATTTTGCCCATAATTCCCCTACATCCACCATAATGGAACTAAACTATGTCCATTCACTCCTTAAGTTGGATGCTGATCTTTCCTTATCAGCCTTTTATAGCACAAACACTCCCCTAGGCTTCTTGATGGATTTATGAACTTTGGTGACCATTGTCACTATGACAACATTATGATCACTAACCCCTGTCTCTACAGTGACATCATTGACAAGATCTGGCCTGATTGTTCTTGTTGTGGTCTTCAGTCTGGAGACTGGTTTGATGCAGCTGTCCACTCTACTCTATCCTGAGCAAGCCTCTTCTTCTCCTCATAAGAATGGCAAACTACATTCATTTGAATTTCCTTACTATATTCATCTCTTGGTCTCCCTCTGTGATTTTTACCCCACACACTTTCCTCCAACACTATATTCACAATTCTTTGATGTCTAAGGATGTGTACTTTCAATCAATCCCTTCTTTTTGTCAATGTGTGCCAGATATTACTATTCTTCCAAATTCTGATCAGTACCTCCTCATTAGTTATGCCATCCACTCACCTAATCTTTAGCATTCTTATGTAGCACCACATTTCAAAAGCCTCAATCCTCTTCCTTTCTGCACTGTTAATCGTCCATGTTTCACTCCCATAGAGGCTACCACTCCATACAAATGCCTTCAGAAAGGATTTCCTTGTGCTTGTGATGTTCCATAGGAAATATTAAATATCCTGATTTAAAAAACCTCACGATAAAACTGTCACTACAAACTTTTTTTTTTTTTTTTTTTTTTTTTTTTTTTTTTTTTTTTTTTTTTTTTTTTTTTTTTTAAATGAGAATATTGTATATTTCATGAACCTAACAGTTTGTCTAATGATTATATCAGTTTTGAACTATTTATGAAAAACTAGAATTGTCATCTGTTAAGTTTTGATAAACCTTACATCTTTATGAACATTTTTTCACTTGTAAATTGTCATTACCTTAACATTTTGGTAAAATCTTGAATTTGAAGATCAATCATAAAGTTTGGTTGCCAGGAGCTTTAGACCAGATGTATACTGTGCTGTAGTATGATGGAAGAATCAATAAAAATCCATTCTCATCCAACAACAACTTTATTTTGGTAGAAGAACCTTGGAGAATGTGCTGCTATTAACTTCTCTTTTCTCTTTTTAACTTCTCTTTTTTGAAGTTTGATTTGTTGTGTGGCTTGGAGTGCTTTAATAACAAGAAACCCTAGTGACCACCTAAGCCCATTCACACAGGCCACGTAACATTTCATGCTTAAATTAATATTCAATGTTAACAAGTTTCTCTTTTTCAAAAATGCTTTTCTTCCCATTGCCATTCCACATTTTATATCTGCTGTACTGTGAACATCATATGTTATTTTACTGCCTAAGACTGCATTCAATTACCCTTACTTTTGCTCTTATTAATGCTCATCTTATATGCTCCTTTCAACACACTGTCCATTCCGTTCAATTGCTCCTCCAGTACCATTGCTGTCTCTGACAGATTTACAATGTCTTCAGCAAAATGCAATGTTTTTATTTCTTCACCCTGAACTTTCAACATCTACATCTACATGGGATACTCTGCAAATTACTTTTAAGTGCCTGGCAGAGGGTTCATTGAACCACCTACCAAGCTGAAACCTTTTATTTCACCTTTATACTATTTATCTCCCGTTCCATTCTCAAATAATGCGCAGGAAGAAAGAACACCTGAATTTGTCTTTTTGAGCTCTCATTTCTCATATTTTATTCCTTCTCCAAATTTCTCCTTGATTTCCTTTATAGCTTGCTCAATGTACAAATTGAATAACATTTGAGGAAGCCTACAACCCTGTCTTACATCCTTCCCAACCTCTGCCTCCCTTTCATGCTCTTCAATTCTGATAACTACTGTCTGGTTTTTGTACAAGTTGTAAATAACCTTCTGTTCCCTATATTTTATCCTTGCTGATTTCAGAATCTGAAAGAGAGTATTCCAATCAACATTGTCTACAGCTTTCTCCAAATCTACAAAATCTAAATATGTAGGTTTGCCTTTCCTTAATCTATCTTCTAAGATAAGCCGTAAGGTGAGTGTAGTATTGCGCAGCTCATATGTTTGAACAGAGTGCCTCCCATTACCAGAACTGGCCATCATGCGGCACTGGTGGGGCTATTGCGCTGCACTCTGCTGGCCGCACAGCCATTTACAAGAGGTGCCGACCCAGCTGCAGCCGCTTCTACCCAGTATGATTCTCGCCAGTGTGTGCTTCATGACTATTAAGCAGTTCGTGGTAAAATATTGCAACCATCACTTATCAACCAGATGGTTCTGTAATTTACACACCTGTCTATGCCTGATTTCTTTGGAATGGGGTTTATTACATGTTTTTTAGTCTGAAGTTATTTTGCCTGTCTCATACATCTTACACTCCAAGTGAAACAGTTTTGTCAAGGCTGACTCTCCCAGAGACTTCAGTAACTCTGTGGGAATGTTATCTACTGCCGGGGTCTTGTTCCAACCTAGGTCTTTCAGGGCTCTGTCAAATTCATCTCTAACAAGGAAAATACTTGGGATCAATCAAACATATCTGTATGAACGTTTGCTTACAGGATCTCTACGTACACGTCAGTGTGCTGGTGGGTGTCGGTTTTATGCAAAACTTTGCAATCATGCTCTAGATAGCACTGTAGATGTAATTGTAGATGTCATACGAATGCAGATATCTTTACTATAACTTATGTAATAATCATCATACATGTTCTCTATCGAATTGTCATCAAAAGCCGTGATGATAGTTGCAACTTTAACCTTCTTCTTGGAAGACTGTTGGTATTCACTCCCACTGCTTCCATTGCCTCCTCCCACCCTTACTGTAGCACTACCTCTTGCAATGAGTTCTTTGTCATTATCATCCATTATATCATCATTATGTGTTAGTGTTTCATCAGTATCTAACTTATGCTCATATTTCTGTACCATAACAGATTCGAGAAAGCATGTGAATGATTCATCTTCTACACTAATACCATATTCATGAAGAAGGGTCCTTCATAACTTCATCTCAACCAATCGCAATATATTAGCATGATTGATTGCCAATCGCTGCCCCATCTAACGCTTCACCACACAAATAAAGTCTCAAAACGCGACTTCGGAGGCACACTGCACCATCCCTACTGCCGAACCGACTGGTCAAAGTGCAATGTGGCAAGGCACACGCAGAGGCCTCTAACGGATGACAACAGAGTTTTGCAGATATGGGAGTATCACTAGTGCAACAAGGGACCTTTACATTATCTCTCATACGATTTTGTTCAAGCACAAGTACTTTCCTTGTCAGTATAATATCTCCTATTTCATCTCGATCTACTTCCTCTTCCATTTCTACAACATTGTCACTAAGTTCAATTCCTTTGTAGAGCTCCTTTATGTACTCTTTCCACCATTCAGCTTTCCCTTCTTTGCTGAGAACTGGTTTTCCATCGGAGTTCTTGATATTCGTAGAGCTGTTTTTCCTGTCCCCAAATGTCTCTTTTATTTACCTGTAGGCAGTATCTACCTTCCCCCTAGTTATATATTCCTCTACAGTGGCATTTGCCTTCTAGCCACTCCTGCTTAGCTATTTTGCACTTCCTGTTGTAATAGTTTATATACTGTATATATGCCTGCACTGTGAAGCATACTATCTGGGAATGACCAGCAACAAACTGTCCATTCGCATGAACGGTCACAGGCAGACAGTGTTTGTTGGTAATGAAGATCACCCTGTGGCTAAACATGCCTTGGTGCATGGCCAGCACATCTTGGCGCAGTGTTACACCGTCCGGGTTATCTGGATACTTTCAGAACTCGGAGATGGGAACTTGCCCTTCAGCTTATTCTCTCCTCCTGTTGCCCACCTGGTCTCAACCTCCGCTAAATTCAAATTCCCGGCCACCATCTTTAGCATCTTTGCCTCGGTTGTGGACAGAGCCTCTGCCTCAAGTGGTATCTCTGTCCAACTTCTTTGCTTTTTACAAATGTCTGTCTAGGTGTGTTTACGTTTGGATATGTGTGAGTGTTTGTGTATTTGTTTACCTTCCATTTTTCCACTAAGGTAAGTCCTTCCACACCTGGGATTGGAATGACTCCTTTTCCACTTCCTTCCCTTTCTCCTCTCCACACACACACAAATGCATGTTTTCACAGCCTAGCTGCTTCTTCAGGCAGAAGGGAAGGAGAAGGAAAAGGAAATGATGAGGGTTTTAAGGGAGTGGGTAAGGAGTCTGCCTAAGTGTGCTTGCGCTTTTGTATATGTGTGGAAGTGTGTGTATTTGTTTACCTCCAAGGTAGGTCTTTACTGTCCATTCCGTTAAAAAAAAAAAAAAAAAAAAAAAAAAAATCATTTCGTTTTCCCTCTCCTTCCCTTCTGCCAGAAGAAGCAGCTAGGCAGAGTTTGTGTGTGTCTGTGTGAATTTATTAATTTATTTTTGCTACTATCACTTCCTGTGCTCCACTCCTGGGATTGGAATGACTCCTTTACCACTTTTTTAAAACCCATATCCTTCCCCTTCTCCTCTCCTTTTTTCCTCTTTTCCTGAAGAAGCGACCAATGGTTTGAAAAGTTTGTATGTGTGTTGGGTGGGATTATATTTGTGTCTTTCGACGATCCTGCCTTCGGGTAAGTCATATAAATAATAAAGATTGTTTGACTTACCGAAAGTACAGGCTCGCTGATAGAAACATAAAACACAAATAAAAACACACAAACACTCAAGCTTTAGCAACTGTTTGTTGCTTCGTTAGGAAAAGAGTGAGAAAGGAGAGGAGAAAGGGAAGGATATTGGTTTTAAGAAAGTGGAAAAGGAGTCGTTCCAATCCCAGGAGTGGAAGGACTTACCTTAGGGGAAAAAATGAAGGTAAACAAATACACACACACACACACACACACACACACACACACACACACACACACACACATATCCAAATGTAAACACACCTGACAGATTGATCTCTGTCCAACTTCTTTGCTTTTTACAAATGTCTGTCTGGTGTGTTTGCATCTGGATATGTGTGAGTGTGTGTGTATTTGTTTACCTTCCTTTTTGTCCCCTAAGATAAGTCCTTCAACTCCTGGGATTGGAATAACTCCTTTTCCACTTCCTTAAAACCCATATCCTTCCCTTTCTCCTCTCCTTCATTCCTCTTTTTCCTGAAGAAGCTGCCAGCGGTGGTGAAAGCATGAATGTTTGTGTGTTTTTATGTGTGTTTTATGTTTCTATTGATGAGCCTGTACTTTGGGTAAGTCAAACAATCTTTATTTTACACACATACACACACACACACATATATATATAGGAAAAATTCCTAACAGGAAAAGTATACGTAAAAAATAGATGAAGTCCACGTACCAGGCGAAGGAGCACAGGCAGTGATAGCAACAAATACAAATAAACACACAGACACACACACACACACAAACGCAAGCTTTCGCAGCCTAGCTGCTTCATCAGGCAGAAGGGAAGGAGAATGGAAAAGGAAATGATGAGGGTTTTAAGGGAGTGGGTAAGGAGTCATTCCAATCCCGGGACAGGAACGACTTACCTTGGGGGGGAAAAGGAGGGTAAACAAATACACACACACCCACACATTTACACAGATGCAAGTACACTTAGGCAGACATACCATAGAACTGTAGAAAGCAAAGAAGTTAGAAGTTAGACAGAGATGCCACTAGAGGCAGAGGCTCTCTCCAGAGAACCGAGGCAAAGATGTTAAGATCGTGGGTGGGAATTCGAATTTAGCGAAGGTTGAGACCAGGTGGACAATCGGAAGAGAGAATATACTGAAGGGCTATTTCCCATCTCTGGAGTTCTGAAGGATTTTTGTCGGTGGGAAGTATCCAGATAACCCGGACAGTGTAACACTATGCCAAGATGTGCTGGTCGTGCCCCAAGGCGTGTTTACCCACAGGGTGATCCTCATTACCAACTAACACTGTCTGCCTGTGACCATTTATGCAAATGGACAGTTTGTTGCTGGTCATTCCCACATAGAACGCTTCACAGTGCAGGCATGTCAGTTGGTAAATCACGTGGGTGCTCTCGCAAGTGGCTCTGCCCTTGATTGTGTACACCCTCCGGGTTACGGGACTGTAGTAAGTGGTGGTGGAAGGGTGCATAGGGCAGGTTTTACAATGGGGGGTTTTCGTAGGGATGGACTAGGAGGTTACGGAGGTTAGGTGGGTGGCGGTAAGACACTCTCGGAGGAGTGGGGAGGATGTCATGAAGGATGGATCTCATTTCGGGGCAGGATTTTAGGAAGTCGTATCCTTGCTGGAGAGCCACATTCAGAGTCCGCTCCAGTCCCGGAAAGTATCCGGTGACAAGAGGGGCACTTCTGGGGTTCTGTTGAAGGTTCTGAATTTGGGGGGATAAGGAAGTGGCTCTGGCAATTTGCTTCTGTACCAGATCAGGAGGATATCTGCGGGATGTGAAGGCTGTTATTAGGTTATTGGTGTATTGGTTCAGGGATTCAGGACTGGAGCAGACTCGTTTGCCATGAAGACCTAGACTGTAGGGAAGGGAACGTTTGATGTGGAACGGATGGCAGCTATCATAATGCAGGTACTGTTGTTTATTGGTAGGTTTGATGTGGACGGATGTGTGTAGTTGGCCACTGGATGGATGGAGGACGACATCGAGGAAAGTGGCATGGGATTTGGAATAGCACCAGGTGAATATGATGGGACCACAGGAGTTGAGGTTGGAGAGGAAATTCTGGAGTTCTTCTTCACTGTGAGTCCAGATCATGAAGATGTCATCAATGAATTTATACCAAACTTTGGGTAGACTGGCTTGGGTGTCCAGGAAGGCTTCCTCTAAGCATCCCATAAATAAGTTTGCATACAAAGGGGCCATCCTGGTCCCCATGGCTGTTCCCTTTAGTTGTTGGTATGTCTGGCCCTCAAAAGTGAAGAAGTTGTGGGTTAGGATGAAGCTGACTAGGGTATTAAGGAAAGAGGTTTTAGGTAGGGAAGTGGGTGGTCGGTTTGAAAGGAAATATTTCATCCAGCGAGGTCCGGGTATGTGGGATATTTGTGTATAAGGAAGTGTCATCGATGGTTACAAGGATGGTTTCAGGAGGTAACCGGCTGGATAAGGATTTCAGGCAATCGAGGAAGTGGTTGGTGTCTTTGATGAAGGATGGGAGACTGCACATGATGGATTGAAGGTGTTGGTCTATGTAGGCAGAGATTCATTCTGTTGGGGCTTGTAACCGGCCACAATAGGGCAGCCTGGATGATTGGGTTTGTGAATCTTGGGAAGTAGGTAGAAGGTGGGGGTGCGGGGTGTTGGTGGAGTCAAGAGGTTAATGGAGTCAGGTGAAAGGTTTTGTAGGGGGCCTAAGGTTTTGAGGATTCCTTGAAGCTCTTCCTGGACATCAGGAATGGGATCGCCTTGCAAAACTTTATATGTGGTATTATCTGAAAGCTGACACACTCCCTCTGCCACATACTCCCGCCGATCAAGTACCACTGTTGTGTTGTCAGCTGCGGTAATGTTGGGAGTAGGATTCAGGTTTCTCAGGAAAGACTGGGAGGCAAGGGTGGAAGTCAGGAATTCCTGGAAGGTTTGAAGAGGGTGTTTTTGTTGAAGAGAATGTGGGTCTCGCTGTGACAGAGGACGGAACTGTTCCAAGCAGGGTTCGATTTGAATTATGTCTTGGGGAGCTAGATCATTAGGAAGAGGACTATTTTTCTTCGTGGCAAAGTGATATCTCCAGGAAAGACTGCGAGTATGGGATAATAAATCTTTCACAAGGGCTGTTTGGTTGAATTTGGGAGTAGGGCTAAAGGTCAGCCTTTTGGATAGGACAGAGGTTTCAGATTGGGAGAGAGGTTTAGAGGAGAGGTTGACCACTGAATTGGGATGTTGTGGTTCCGGATTGTGTGGATTGGAATTTTGAGGTTGGGGGGGGGGGGGGGGGGGGGAGGATGGAGTGGGAGATTGAGTAGATGGGAGAGACTGGGTTTGTGTGCAATCAGAGGAGGTTGAGGGTCCTGGAGAGGTTGTTGAGGGAGACAGTATTGCCTTTCTGGAGGTGGGTGACCAGGAGATTGGATAGTTTTTTGAGGTGCTGGGTGGCATGCTGTTCTACTTTGCGGTTGGCCTGAAGGAGGATATTCTGAACTGCTGGTGTAGATGTAGGAGAGGAAAGATTGAGGATTTTGATTAGGGATGGGAGTTGACAGGTGTGTTCATTGGCGGAGTTGATGTGTAGGTTAAGAATTAGGCGGGTGAGGGCTATGGATTGTTCAGTTCGGAATTGGTATAGGGTGGGATGAAAGGATGGGTTACAGCCAGAGATTGGAACTTTTAGTGTGAGGCCCTTGGGAGTGATTCCAAATGTCCTCTAAACCTCTCCTCTGGTCGACATTTTCAATCACTTCCAAGGGACTCACACTAAATGCTCCCATCTCAGGCTGTAACCCATCCTTTCATCCCGACCTATACTAATTCTGAACTGAACAATCCAGAGCCCTCACCCGCCTAATCCTTAACCTACACATCAACTCCGCCAATGAACACACCTGTCAACTCCTATCCCTAATCAAAATCCTCAACCTTTCCTCTCCTACATCTACACCTGCAGTTCAGAATATCCTCCTTCAGGCCAACCGCAAATTAGAACAGCATGCCAACCAGCACCTCAAAAAACTATCCAATCTCCTGGTCACCCACCTCCGGAAAGGCAATACTGTCTCCCTCAACAACCTCTCCAGTAAACCTCAACCTCCTCTGATTGCACACAAACCCAGTCTCTCCCATCTACTCAATCTCCCACTCCATCCTCTCCCCCCCCCCCCCCCCCCCCCAACCTCAAAATTCCAATCCACACAATCCGGAACCACAACATCCCAATTCAGTGGTCAACCTCTCCTCTAAACCTCTCTCCCAATCTGAAACCTCTGTCCTATCCAAAGGGCTGACCTTTAGCCCTACTCCCAAATTCAACCAAACAGCCCTTGTGAAAGATTTATTATCCCATACTCGCAGTCTTTGCTGGAGATATCACTTTGCCACGAAGAAAAATAATCCTCTTCCTAATGATCCAGCTCCCCAAGACATCATTCAAATCGAACCCTGCTTGGAACAGTTCTGTCCTCTGTCACAGCGAGACTCACCTGCTCTTCCTCAAAAACACCCTCTTCAAACCTTCCAGGAATTCCTGACTTCCAACTTTGCCTCCCAGTCTTTCCTGAGAAACCTGAATCCTACTCCCAACATTACCGCAGCTGACAACACAACAGTGGTACTTGATCGGCGGGAGTATGTGGCAGAGGGAGTGCGTCAGCTTTCAGGTAATACCACATATAAAGTTTTTCAAGGCGATCCCATTCCTGATGTCCAGGCAGAGCTTCAAGGAATCCTCAAAACCTTAGGCCCCCTACAAAACCTTTCACCTGACTCCATTAACCTCTTGACTCCAACACCCCGCACCCCCACCTTCTACCTACTTCCCAAGATTCACAAACCCAATCATCCAGGCCGCCCCATTGTGGCCGGTTACCAAGCCCCAACAGAACGAATCTCTGCCTACATAGACCAACACCTTCAACCCATCATGTGCAGTCTTCCATCCTTCATCAAAGACACCAACCATTTCCTCGATTGCCTGAAATCCTTACCCAGCCTGTTACCTCCTGAAACCATCCTTGTAACCATCGATGGCACTTCCTTATACACAAATATCCCACATGCCCAGGGCCTCACTGCAATGAAATATTTCCTTTCACGCCGACCACCCACTTCCCTACCTAAAGCATCTTTCCTTAAATACCCTAGCCCGCTTCATCTGAACCCACAACTTCTTCACTTTTGAGGGCCAGACATACCAACAACTAAAGGGAACAGCCATGGGGACCAGGATGGACCCCTCTTACTCAAACTTATTTATGGGATGCTTAGAGGAAGCCTTCCTGGACACCCAAGCCTGTCAACCCAAAGTTTGGTATAGATTCATTGATGGCATCTTCATGATCTGGACTCACAGTGAAGAAGAACTCCAGAATTTCCTCTCCAACCTCAACTCCTTTGGTCCCATTAAATTCACTTGGTCCTATTCCAAATCTCATGCCACTTTCCTCGAAGTCGACCTCCATCTATCCAATGGCCAACTACACACATCCGTCTACATCAAATCTACCAATAAACTACAGTACCTGCATTATGACAGCTGCCATCCGTCCCACATCAAACGTTCCCTTCCCTACAGTCTAGGTCTTCATGGCAAACTAGTCTGCTCCAGTCCTGAATCCCTGAACCAATACACCAATAACCTAATAACAGCCTTCACATCCCGCAGATATCCTCCTGATCTGGTACAGAAGCAAATTGCCAGAGCCACTTCCTTATCCCCCCAAATTCAGAACCTTCAACAGAACCCCAGAAGAGCCCCTCTTGTCACTGGATACTTTCTGGGACTGGAGCGGACTCTGAATGTGGCTCTCCAGCAAGGATACGACTTCCTAAAATCCTGCCCCGAAATGAGATCCATCCTTCATGACATCCTCCCCACTCCTCCGAGTGTGTCTTTCCGCTGCCCACCTAAGCTCCGTAACCTCCTAGTCCATCCCTATGAAATCTCCAAACCACCTTCCCTACCTTCTGGCTCCTACCCTTGTAACTGCCCCCATTGTAAAACCTGCCCTATGCACCCTTCCACCACCACTTACTCCAGTCCCGTAACTCGGAGAGTGTACACAATCAAGGGCAGAGCCACTTGCGAGAGCACCCATGTGATTTACCAACTGACATGCCTGCACTGTGAAGCGTTCTATGTGGGAATGACCAGGAACAAACTGTCCATTCGCATGAATGGTCACAGGCAGACAGTGTTTGTTGGTAATGAGGATCACCCTGTGGCAAAACACACCTTGGGGCACGACCAGCACATCTTGGCACAGTGTTACACTGTCCGGGTTATCTGGATACTTCCCACCAACACCAATTCTTCAGAACTTCGGAGATGGGAACTAGCCCTTCAGCATATTCTCTCTTCCCGTTGCCCACCTGGTCTCAACCTCCGCTAAATTCGAATTCCCACCCACCATCTTAACATCTTTGCCTTGGTTCTCTGCACAGAGCCTCTGCCTCTAGTGGCATCTCTGTCTAACTTCTAACTTCTTTGCTTTCTACAGTTCTACGGTATGTCTGCCTAAGTGTGCTTGCATCTGTGTAAATTTGTGTGTGTGTGTGTATTTTTTTACCCTCCTTTTTCCCCCCCAAGGTAAGTCTTTCCTGTCCAGGGATTGGAATGACTCCTTACCCACTCCCTTAAAACCCTCATCATTTCCTTTTCCATTCTCCTTCCCTTCTGCATGAAGAAGCAACTGGGTTGCAAAAGCTTGCGTTTGTGTGTGTGTGTGTGTGTGTGTGTGTGTGTGTTTGTGTTCTATCTATTTGTGCTGTTGGCACACCTGTGCTCCTTCGCCTGGTGAGTAATCTTCGTCTATTTTATAGTACTTATATAAAAATAGAGGAAGATTACTCACCAGGTGAAGGTGGTTATAGTAGCACAAATAAATAGACACTTACACACAAATGCAAGCTTTCGCGATCCAGTTGCTTCTTCAGGCAGAAGGGAAGAAGAGGGAAAAGGAAATGATAAGGGTTTTAAGGGAGGGGGTAAGGAGCCATTCTAATCCCGGGTGTAGTATAATAATGCTATTATACTAAAACCATTACTTTAGAATATTTCACCTTCAGTTGTTCAGTGGTAGATGTTGTTTTAATAGCTTTCCTGCCTTTCAATAATTGTGACAACATTAGGACTATGGATTCTTAGGCGTCTTATGGAATGAACTATAAATGTTTCACGTTTGATTTTAAATAAATTTATTTTTCATTCTTGATGAAGCAATAAACAGAAGTAATACATCTTTGAGGCTGCTTGTTTTCTACATGTAAGACTGCTTCACAACTAACTGACATACTGGCTCAAAACTAAGTTATTACTGATCTAAGACAAACTAACTACTACCAGGCAATCTCCTCTTCATTTTCTTTTGGCCATTGCATATTAACCTACTATTTTTCTTTCCCTTCCTTTTCCTACTACAAATTCCAGTCTCCCATCACAATTAAGTTTTCCTCTCCCTTAATTGTCTGAATTACTTCCTCTATATCCTTATACATTTCTTCGATCTCCTCATCATTGGCAGAGCTTGTGGGCATTGAGACGTAACAGACCACTTAGGGAAACATCTAAAGACTGTACATTCACATATAGACAACACTCTATACAGTATGTTACTCTTATAAGAAAATACCTATGTGTTTGCCCTACACTGAAATACAGATATCAGATAACTTTTGTTTAAGAATATTACCAGATTGTAAACTCACAACAACAGAAACTAATAGCTACTTGGTTAATGTTCATTTATTGGTAGGAAGCAAAGTTATTGCATTTTAAAGGTGTTTTCTGGAATATAAAATAAGTACATGTAGCAATAATAGGTTGAATAGAAAGCATATTAAATGACATTAGATTTACATCAAACTCAGTACATGGACTTGAAATGCCATCTGATGAATTAATGTAATACTGGCAGTAATTTATTATATGAATTCAGAAGACTTAATCTGAAACGGACATGATCACGTGGTCACTAGAAAGACTGTCAAAAGTAAAACTTGCTAAAACATAGCTTTGTACGTGTTAGTAATTGTATTCATAAGATAATTCTCACATTATTAACTTCTTTATGAATTCTATTGTTTGTAAACATATACCACCATATACTGCTTAATTGTAGCAATTATTCTCAAAATGATTGTGTTTAAACTAACGAACATTTTATGCTCTACTTACCAATATGAAGAATATCTTGTAACAAAATTGTGGTTCATGATAAATGTACAACTTCCTGTTTCTAAAAATAGTTTGTATTGTTGTCTACATGTCGAAATAGTATATAAGGACTTGAGCAGAGAGACTCAGGGTGTCATTATTAAATGCTGATTTGGGCAGTCAATATGTCAGTATGTGGTTTAATACCTACAATGTAAAGTTTTTTTGAATACAGTTTTATGAAAAGTGTGACTTGTGTTTTGAGTTCACGTCAAGTCATGTAGGTTTGTAAGATATCACCCAGCATGCAACCTTTAACCAGAATTTAAGGCATTTGAAGATTTTGCAAGCGAAGCAGATTCTATAAGATACATCCAACCTACGGCATTCTGGTAGACATTTGTAGAAAGCAAAGAACTTGGACAGTGATAACAGTTGAGGCAGAGACTCTTGTCCAGAGAACCAAGACAAAGATGTTAAAGAATGGTGTGGGGGAATTTAAATTTAGAAGAGGTTGAGACAAGGTGGGCAACGAGAAGAGAGAATATGCTGAAGGGCAAGTTCCCATCTCCGGAATTCTGAAAGATTGGTGTCGGTGGGAAGTATCTAGATAACCTGGAGAGTGTAACACTGTGGCAAGATGTACTGGCCATTCACCAAGGCATGTTTAGCCACAGGGTGATCCTCATTACCAACAAACACTGTCTGCCTGTGACCGTTCTTGCAAATCGACAGTATGTTGCTGGACATTCCAAAATAGAACGCTTCACAGTGCAGGCATGTTAGTTGATAAATCACATGAGTGCTATTTTTGTGGCTCTGCCCTTGATCGTGTACACCTTCCGAGTTACGGGACTGAAGTAAAGGTTTTACAACGGGGGCAATTACATGGTTAATAGCCAGAGGGTAGGGAAGGTAGTTTGGGGATTTCATAGGGATGGACTAGGAGGTTACGAAGGTTTGCTCAAACATTTCGAGAGTTTCTCCACCCCTAACCTGTTTTGGGTGTTTATACAATCACCATACCCATGTGCATTATGTTGTTGACTAACTGTAATTGACCATAGTTTCAACAAAATTTATCTTCAACTACACTCTCCAACATTTTTTCTATTCCTTTTTTCCTAGCTGAAGAATTCCTTTTGCTGTCTGTTCACCTTTATATCTCTCCCATAGGCCTATATATTTTTATTATTTTATTTTGTTTATTTATATGTATATTTTTATTTTTTTTATTTCATTACTTTGCGGTCTGTTATTCAGCACACCTTTCTCACTTCTCCATCCCATACATTATTTCACCCTACTATGATTCTGTCAATTTTTATCTACATACCCTCTGCAAGCATGCTTTCTCACAAGCCAAATTAAGGTGCAACATTTTATTTACTCAGGCTTGTCTGACATTTGGCATCACCCCCAAGGGCCTCACGCTAAAAGTTCCCATCTGTGGCTATAACCTATCCTTTCATCCTGCCTTATACCAATTCCAAACAGAACAATCCACACCCCTCACCCACCTAATCCTTAACCTATACATCATCTTCACAAATTAACACACCTCTCAACTCCTATCCCTAATCAAAATCCCAAACCTTTCTACTCCCACATCCACAACCACAAATTGGTATCAGCATGCTACCCTCCACCTCAAAAAACTATCCAAACTCCTGTTCACCCACCTCTGGAAATGCAATACACTATCCCTCAACAACCTCTCCAATAAACCTCAAGCTCCTCTTATTGCACAGAAACCCAGTCTCTCCCATCTACTCAATCTCCCACTTCAGCTCCACTCTCCCCCAAACCTCCAAATCCTAATACACACAATCCTGAACCACAACATCCCAATTCAGTAGTCAACCTCTCTTCTACACCTTTCTCCTATCTGAAACTTCCATCCTATCCAAAGGCCTCACCTTTAGCCCCACTCCCAAATATTTACTGTCCTATACTCATAGTCTTTGCTGGTGATATCCCTTTGCCATGAAGAGAAATAATTGTACACCTAACGATCAAGTTCCCCAAAACATCATTCAAATTGAACCGTGCCTAAAACAGTTCTGCCCTCCTGCACAGCATGACCCACCCCCTCGTCCACAAAATTACCCTCTTCAAACCTTCCAGGAATTCCTTATGTCCAACTTTGCCTCTCAGTCTTTCCTGAAAAACCTTAATCTTACACCCAACATTACCACCGCTGAATCCCGAGCTATCCGTGATCTGAAGGCTGACCATTCCACATCGTCATTCTCCCAGTGGTACTTGATCGGTGGGAGTATGTGGCTGAGGAACTCTATCAGCTTTCAGACAACACTACCTACAAAGTTTGTCAAGACAATTCCATTCCTGATGTCCAGACAGAGCCTGAAGGAATCCTCAGATCCTTAAGCCCCCTACAAAACCTTTCACCTAACTCCATTAACCTCATGACTCCACCAACACCGCGCACCCCTACCTTCTACCTACTTCATAAGATTCACAAACCTAATCATCCAGACTGGCCCATTGTGGCTCATTACAAAGGCCCCACAGAACGAATCTCTGCCTATATAGACCAACACCTTCAACCCATTATGTGCAGTCTCCCATCCTTCATCAGAGACACCAACCACTTTCTCAACCACCTGAAATCCTTACCCAACCTGTTACCTCCGGAAACCTTCCTTGTAACCTTTGATGCCACTTCCTTGTACACAAACATTCCACAAGCCCAGGGCCTGGCTGTGATGGAGTTCTTCGTTTCACGCCGACTACCTGCAGCTTTACCTAAAACTGCTTTCCTTATTACCCCAACCAGCTTCATTCTAACCCACAACTTCTTCACCTTTGAGGGCCAGACATACCAACAACTAAAGGGAACAGCCATGGGGACTAGGATGGCCCCCTCGTATGCAAACTTATTTATGGGATGCTTAGAGGAAGCCTTCTTGGACACCCAAGCCTGTCTACCCAAAGTTTGGTATAGATTCATTGATGACATCTTCATGATCTGGACTCACAGTGAAGAAGAACTCCAGAATTTCCTCTCCAACCTCAACTCCTTTGGTCCCATCAAATTCACCTTGTCCTATTCCAAATCCCATGCCACTTTCCTTGATGTCGACCTCCATCTGTCCAACGGCCAACTTCACAAATCCATCCACATCAAACTAACCAATAAACAACAGTACCTCCATTAAGACAGCTGCCATCCATTCCACAACAAATGTTTCCTGTCCTACATCTTAGGTCTTCATGGTAAACAAGTCTGCTCCAGTCCCGAATCCCTGAACCAGTACACCAATAACCTAATAACAGTTTTCACATCCCACAGCAGTCCTCCTGATTTGGTACAGAAGCAAATTGCCAGAGCCACTTCTTCATCCCCCAAACCCAGAACCTTTCACAGAAGAACCACAGAAGTGCCCCTCTTGTCACTGGATACTTTCCAGGACTGGAGTGGACTCTGAATGTGGCTCTCCAGCAAGGGACAATTTCCTTAAATCCTGCCCTGAAATGAGATCCATCCATTGTGGCATCCTTCCCACTCCACAGAGTGTGTCTTTCCACTGCCCATCTAACCTTTGTAACCTCCTAGTCCATCCATATGAAATCCCCAAACCACCTTCCCTACCCTCTGGCTCCTACACATGCAACCTCCTCCATTGTAAAACCTGCCCTATACACCCTTCCACCACCACTTACTCCAGTCCCGTAACCCTGAGGGTGTACACGATCAAGGGCAGAGCCACTTGTGATAGCACCCACTTGATTTACTAACTGACATGCCTGCACTGTGAAGCGTTCTATGTGGGAATGACCAGCAACAAACTGTTGCTGTTGTTGTTGGTAATGAGGATCACCCTGTGGCTAAACATTCCTTGGTGCATGGGCAGCTCATCTTGCCACAGTGTTAACAATGTCCGGGTTATCTGGATACTTCCCAACAACACCAATCTTTCAGAACTCCAGAGATGGTAACTTGCCCTTCAGCATATTCTCTCTTCCCATTGCCCACTTGGTCTCAATCTCCACTACATTTAAATTCCCACCCACCATTATTTAACATTTTTGTCTCAGTTCCCTGGACAGAGTCTCTACCTCAAATTTTTATTGAGATGAGGTTCAACAGCCGTAAGATGTTTGAGGAAATGCATACTGTAAACCATCAGCTGTTTATTATTTTTCAAAACTTCTATCGGTTTCAGTTATAAACCATCTTGACGGAAGACTATTAATTAAAAATACAGAAAAAGAATTGTACACAAGCTTCAGCTTCCATGTAGATGGTTTATAACCGAAACCAGTAGAAGTTTGGAAAAATAATAAACAGCTGATGGTTACATTATGCATTTCCTCAAAACTCTGCCTCAACCTTTATCTCTGTCCAAGTTTTATGCTTTCTACAAATGTCCACCTTGGTGTGTAGATGTATGGGTGTGTGTGCACTTGTTTACCTCTCCTTTTTTCCCATTAAGGTAAGTCCTTCCAATCCTCGGATTGGAATGACTCCTCATGCTCTCCTTTAAAACCGGCATGCTTTCCTTTCTCCCCTCCTTCCTTCCTCTTTTTCCTGATGAAGCGGCCAACAGTTGTGAAAGTTTGATTGTTTGTTTGTGTGTGTTTTTATTTATATTTTTGTGTCTACCAATGAGCCTGTGTTTTGGGTAAGTTACTCGATGTCTATTTTGTTAACAAACTATTTAAGTCTTGACGTATTTTACTTTTCTCTTGTCCTGTTATGTTTGTTTACAATATTTCCATGTCAGAGTTGTTAAATTTTGACAGACACGTTTTGATTTCCACAGGTGGCCTTGGTGGTGAGAAAACCAGGTGGAGTGACACTGCAAAATACCTTAACTCACTTCTGTCAAATGTTGTTGGGGATGTATTGCTATCTGCAGGAACTGTTGCCTATCTTGGTCCCTTCACTGTTGATTTCAGACAGGTAATAACAACTAATGATCTGTATGATTACGCTGTTACAGCTGCAAATATTTTTTGAAACACAAAATTTTTTGACATCTAGTGACATTTTTTGCTTTATAATGGTGGGAAATGTCTCCATTGATGATGGAATTAAAGTGAACTGATGAAATATCAATTTTCATATTGGCTTGCATATCATTGAGAGGGTAATATGCAGATTCACAGTTTGTGGAGTGGGAGGAAATTACCTTTGTGCTTAGTTAGTATTACAGGCAAGGACTTACGGCGAACAGGTTTTTTAATAGGCTAGACCAGCACCTGTTTCTATAGCCATTAGAAAGTTTCTCTTACAGTATCAATGTATATCGTATAAGCAAAATTTGTAAGATGAAGAAATCTACTGCACATGAAAATTATAGGAAGTGCTTAGCTACAGTTATCATTTTTATGTGCAGCATTCAGATTTCAAATAAAAAAAAAAAAAGAAAAAAAAACCTATCTATTTATTTGGGAGGATTGTGGGGCATGTAAGTTCTACACTTTAAACTTGTCAAATTGGTTCAACCTTTTTTGTAGTGTAGGAATTACCAACAGGTATATATTACAGTGCTATTTCAGAGGCATATCAAGCTTCAAGATATAGGGCTGACAGTATCAGGAGACTCAGCAATGAACATGTTTCAAAAAATTTCTTTATAATGGAAAGTCCATGTTTGAATTCAATTGTATAATAACAATAGTTTACAACCCGCCACAAGGAAGTACAATGAGCTGCGACAAGCACATAAAACAAAGGACACTCACACATACAACACTTACCATATTGATTCAGAAATATAAGACACACACAAAAAATAAAACTTGAATTTCAAGAAAAAGATATTACTTGGATCTAAGCCTCACTCAAAATATAAGACTTGTAATTCTAGGGTGGTGGGAGGGGGGGGGGGGGAGGACTTATAGGCTGTATCACAACATGTGAAAATGTATAAAGTGATATGAGTACCACCATATGTGGAGATTGCAGTGTCTACTACAAGGAGAAGAAAATACAGTAGATAATATTATTATTTTTTGAAATGCAATCTTGACACAGTCCATCTAGTTACAACTAGTCAATAAGGAAGCATTGGTAATCAATTTATAATGAAATTGGTAAAAATTCCTTTGTTTTCTAACTTATCTAGCAACATACATTGATCTATAATATCAAATGCTTTGGATAGGTTTAAAAATATTCCTTTTCATCTATAACTATTAGATGTAAAAATTTTAAAAATGGAAAGTTCTATAGGAACATCAATAATAGAGGATAGGTAAGAACTCACCAACTGCTGGTGTTGCTGGAGTGGCCGGACATGATAGTTGTGTGTGTATAGTTGTCTGAGTGATTGCATAAATGTATGTGTTTCTTTTTTGATGAAGGCCATGGCCAAAAATTTAAGTTGTGTGAATCTATTTTCGTATCTGTCAACAGCTCAGCTCTTTATGGTGATTTGTTACCTATTCTCCATTATTGATACTTTTAGATGTAATGTAGATACTCAAAGATTGCCATGGTTGTGAATGTAGATTGCCTAAAACCATCCTGATGATTTGACAGCATTTAGTTTATGTTTAATATCTTATATATTGTAGTAAGGACAGTTTACAACTCAGCGCAAAGACGTGGCGATGAGCTGCAACAGGCACATACAAAAGATACACACATACAACACTTTATGCAATCAGCCATGGCCTTCTTCACAAAATAGAACACTCATGCAATCACACAGGCACACAACACAGTCATACAACTATCACCTACGGCTGCCACATTTCGAAGTGCAGCAGCTGGAGGTGATGGTTGTATGACTGTGTTGTGTGCCTGTGTGATTGCGTGAGTGTTCTATTGTCTGAAGAAGGCCATGGCCGATAGCTGAAAGTGTTGTATTTGTGTGTCTTTTGTATGTGCGTGTCGCTGCTCATCGCCACGTCTTTGTGGTGAGTTGTAAACTGTCTTTACTATATTATTAATTCCAACCTGGACTTTCCATTATTATATAGTGTAGTATAGAAAAGTCCAATTGGAATGTCAATAATTTAGGATAAATAACAACCCACCATAAAGACATTCATTGACAAGCACAAAAGATAGACTAAGCCATTCACACAACTTAAATTTTTAGCCATGACCTTCAACAGAAAAAGAATCACATAAATTCACACAATCACTCAGACGACTACAGACACACAACTATCATGTCTGGCTACTCCAGCAACACAAGCATCTGGACTGTGAGTGAGGAAGGGAGTGGAGGGGGAAGAATTCCGTGTAAGGGTAGGGATGGAATGTTCCATGTTGCATGATGGATTGTAAAGGCTCTAATAGGTAGGAATGTGAGATGCAGCAGTGAATACAGAGTAGGAAAGTTGTGGGAGAGGGTAAAAGGGATGTGTTGGGATGTGGGAGGGATTGGCGGAATATGAAAAGATAAAAATAACAAGGATAAAATATATAAAAATAGAAGAAATATATAAAAATAAAGTTATTATATTGAGATACTATTAGGCGTACACCCAGTTGGAAGGAAGACATGCATTGAGGGATACAGGATAATCAGAGGGGTAGGTGGGGTGGAGGTGGGGGTGATAGTGTCCCTTGAATAAAATATGGGAATGCCTGGAAAATCTAAAAGTGCCCAATTACTTGATTGACAGAGTGAAGATGCCGTATCAAACTTGCAATAGTAGTGTGCGAATAGAAAATGGTCGCTCTGAATGGTTTGAGACAAAGAGGGGAGTCCAGTAGGGAAGTGCTCTATCACCACTCTTGTTTATTATTGTAATGGACAGAATGCTAAAATCTATTAAGGATAGTGCAAATGAGTCAAGATCACTGGTATTTGCAGAATGTGGGGAAGGGGAAGGGGGCAACAGAAAAAGAAGTGCAGAAGAATCTGACTTTCTGAACAATAAATTTAAAGAATTTAACCTGAAAATCAGCAAGATCAAGACTGTTGAGATGGCCATAAACAGAGAGGGAACAAAAGTTGAATCAGCTTCCCACTTTCAGTACCTAGGAAGTATTTTCTCCAAGGACAACACCATCCGGCAAGAAATCCTAAACAGGACTCCAAAAGCATCAATTTTTTACATGCAAGTTTGGAACCTACTCTGGGACAAAAAAAGTACCCCAGGCAGCAAAGTTAACCTTGTATCACACTTAAAAAAAGGATTACAGCAGAATCCAAGCATCAGAAATAAGGTTTTTCGGGACTATGAATCAAAGTACCAGGAAAGACAAGATCAGAAATGAGGTACAAGAGAAACAGCTGGTATCAAGGTTCCTATTGCCAACATCTTGGGGAAACGAAGACTTCAGTGGTATGGCCAAGTAATGAGAATGGATAGCCCAAGAACAACTAAGAAATACTTCAGAATGGAAGTGCGAGGAAGAAGACCAAGAGAAAGGCCACGGAGACAATGGATAAAGGCAGTACAATGATATGAAGAGAATTTTTTTAACTGGAATGATGACCAAGACCAAATGCTATATCAAGATTAGACAAGATGGTGAGTGCTTGTTAGCCACACCCGAGAAACTGGAGATGGAAAATGTTGTTGATGATTATGATGTGGCGGAGTGAGAGGGATTAATGTTAAGCATACGGTGTCTGGAGAACAAGTTATCTTAGGTTGAGGCAAGGGTGGTTGCAGGACCATAGAATATGTTGGAGGGACAATTACTATCTGCACCATTCGGATGATATTGTGGTGGATGGGAGGATTCATATGGCTCATTTAGTAGCCATTGAAATCAAGAGTGTTATTTTATGCTGCATGCTGTGTCACAATGTGGGCTATCTTGATTTTTGCCACATTTTGACAGTGGTCATTCATCTTGATGGAAAACTCCTTTGTGGTCATATCAATGTGAAATGCTGTGCAATCATTGCAACAAATTTGGTAAATCACATAATTGCTTTCACAGGTGGTCCTATCTGTCATGGTGTAGGATAAGCCTGTGACAGGACTAAAATAAGAAGTTCTGAATTGGTGGATTGGGCAGGTTTTGCATCAGGGTCCTCTGCAGGAATATGATCCCTTTTCAAAAATCTCTAATAAGCTGACCTAAAGGCTCTTAATTCTTAACATTGCCAGTGGCTTCTCAGAAGTATATCTTTGGAAGATCTGTGTATGTACCAGTGGAATGATTATTGAAGTGCATAAGAGGTTTAGTTATATGTTATCTTGTTTGGCTAATCATGCAATTTGGTATACCATCTAAACAAAACAAAAGATTCTTTAGTGAGCTCATTGACAGCATGAGTTCACTGCCTGTATCACGTCTGAGAAATATAGACCCCTTGGAGGATTAGTAGTTTTCAGTGTGACGTGTACTAGCAGTCTGGAAAACATATTGGACAACATCATCTGCTGTATCGTTAAAGATCTCGTTAAAGATATTAGCTATTAAGGTAGTAACAGATACTTGTCTATTTTCCAGCTTTAGAGTAATACTTTTAGCCTGTATTGTGCATGTTTCATTGCTGATAATGTTTCACATAACCTGTGTTTTGTTTTCCGATTTCCCCTTTCCCTTGCCCCTTTAAGAACCTTGTAGTAGATCTTATTGCACTTTTTGATATAATTTTGGATTTCCAGGGAAACATGATTTTAATTTTTATATGGATGTAGTTATATTTTCCTTCTACTCAAGGTTATGATATCATCAGTAAATCAAAATTTTCAAAATAATAGTTTTATGTTACATGAAAGGTATTGAACATTTTATTTACATCTGTTTCATCAAGTGTATCACCCCACATATCCCAACTTAAAATGCTGCAAAAATTTGCCATATTACCATAACTGAAATCCATGCATTCAATATTTTTAATGGGTTATATCTTCTATCAATGGAATTTATTGTCAACAACACTGCCTCATGATCACTGTAACCAATCTTAACTACCTTACTGTTGTTAGAGGAAAGGTTTGGATTTATTTATTCATCTGAAACAATCTACTTTGTATGCTTGGACATTATTTATTCTATACAGGGCACTACATAAAGTAATTTTTAATATTCAGTTTCACTAATCAGCTATTCTTTAACAGATACAATTCTAGCCTAAGTGTTCTATTTTCATACTAAGTTATCACTTCAACAATGGAAATTCTAGGAAGGATGCAACAACACTTTTGAGAAGGATAGGTTGCCACTCATCACAGAGATGTCCAGTAAGCCACCTAAAGGCACAAATTATAGAATACATCTTAAAAAGCTTTCAGCTGTTATGGCCTTTGTTAATTAGAGAAACACACACACACACACGACCTCTGTCTCTGGCCGCTGTGCAGTCTCGTGGACTAAGCTCAGCCAAGGCGAGAGCGACCTGTGGTGGAGATGAGGAAGTGTCAAGGAGTGAGAAGCAGGAGGGAAGGGAGAAAATGCATGACAGGGGTGGGAATACACCAGGGTGGAAGGGAAGGAACTGGAATCTATGGTGGGACTGTACGGACAGTGTGTGCACAGGGAAATGGTGGGGGGGGGGGGGGGGGGGCAGAGGGTGTTGGGGGTAGGAACTAGTGAAGTTGTAGGGCTGTGAGAGAAGGATATATTATAGGGAGAATTCCCCACCTGTACAATTAAAAAAACTGATGTTTATTGGGAGGATCCGTACGGCACAGCCTGTGTAGCAGTCATTGAATTGAGTCACATTATGCAGGGCTGCATGCTTTGCAACAGGGTGGTCTTGCTGTGTCCCAGTTACAATTTGATGGTGGCCATTCATTTGGATAAACAGCCCGTTGCTGGTTGTGCCCACATAGAAAGCTTCACAGTGGTTGTAGCTCAGTTTGTAAATAAAATGATTGCTTTCACAGGTTGCCCTGCCTTTCATGGGATTGAAAATGCATGTAATTGGACTTCTGTAGGTGGTGGTGCAATGGGGGACAGGGCAGGTTTTGTATCTAGAGAGGGGGTTAGGAGCAGGGTTGGAGTAGGGACAGACAAAGATTTGTTGGTTTGGTGATTGACGGAAAAGAGGGTGGCCTTGCAGAGCGTGTAGGTATTAGAGGGGAAGAATGAGATGAATATTAGAAATGCAGTGGGGAAGTGCGTGAGGGGAGGAAAGTAAAACAACATAAAATGAAATAAATTTGGTTCCCCCCCCCCCTTTCCACCCACCCACACACCACATGAAATAAGAGTGTTTTAGGATAGAGATGTGAGAAGTGGTGGGTGCAGCAAAAGGGGAGTCATTGTAGATTAAGGCCTGGATAATTTTGGGAATGGAGAATGTACTGTAGGGATAACTCCCATATGTGCACTTCAGAAAATCTGACAGTGGGTGGGTGGATCCAGCAGCCATTTAAATCAAGCATGTGCTCTGCTGCATGCTGTGCCACAGAGTGGTCCACCTTGTTTTTGGCCACAGTGTGTCAGTGGTCATTCATGCTAATGGACAGCTGCTTAGTGGTAATGCCAATATAAGAAGCTGCTCAGTAATTGCAGCACATTAGGTAAATTACATGGTTGCTTTCACAGGTGGCCTGGCCTCTGATTGGGTGGGCTAACCCTGTGACAGGACTCGAATAGGAAGTGCTGGGTGGTTGGATTCAACAAATCTTGCAGCACGGTCTTCCAAAGGGATACGATCCCTGTGGCAGCGAGCTAGGTTTCGGGTGGCATAGTAATGGACTAGGATGTTGTAGAGGTTGGGAGGGCAACAGAGCTCCACTTTAGGTTGGGTGGGAAGGATCACGGGCAGGATGTCTCTCATTTCTGGGCATCAGGCAATTGAAACCTTCGTGAAGGATGCAATTTAGTTGTTCAACTCCAGGGTAGTGCTGGCTGACAAGGGGAGTGCTCTTTTGTGGATGGTTACTGGTGGTAGAGGGAGGATGTTGTGTGTATGGGGATATGGCATGGGAGGTCTGTTTGCTGACTAGGTCTGTGGGGTAGTTTCCATCTATGATACACCATCCACAGGTGGCCAGGCTCTAAGGTAGGGATTTTTTGATGTGGAAGGCATGGCAACTGTCAAAGTGTAGGTACTGGTAGGCTGGTAGGTTTAATATGGACAGAAGTGTGGATGGAGCCATCAGTGAGGTGGAGGTTGACATCCAGGAATGTGGCATGGCAGGTTGAGGAAGACTAGGTGAAGTGGATGGGAAAGAAGGAAGAAGGATAAGGTGTCCTAAAGAAAACCATCATACCAGAGGTTTTGAATGCTAGGAAGGATTCCTCTTTACAGCTCATAAATAGTTTGGCATAGGAGGGTGCCATGCAGGTGCCCAAGGCTGTGCCACTGATGGTAAACTTTCCCCTCAAAGGAAAAATACTTGTTAGTTAGGATGTAGTTGCTAGGGTTATGAGGAATGAGGCATCGGGCTTGAATTCAGAGGGACATTGGGAGAGGTAGTGTTCGAGAGGGGCAAGGTCATGGGTATGTGTGATTTTGGTGTATACGAAAGTGGTAACCACTGTGACAGGCAAGAATCTAGGAGTTAAACAGGTGGGGATGGTGAAGAGTTAGTGAAGGATGTGGTTTGCATCCTTGACATGGAATTATATGTTTTGGACAGTTGGTTGAAGTGTGTCAATTAGGGCTGAAATTCTTTTGGAACCAGCACATTAAACAGCCACATTTGGGTGTTCAGGAGTATTTGTTTTTTGGATTCTGGGGAGCAGTATAAGATGGATGGTTGGGGTGTTGTTGGGTTGAGGAGGGAGATGGATTCAGGAGAGAGCTTTTGGGAGGGACCTTATGATTTGAACAGGTACTGGAGACCTTAGTGGACTTTTAGGATAGGGTCATTCCAGCACAACTTTTAGGTGGAAGAGTAATTGAGTTGGCTGAACCCTTCTACCAGGTAGTCTCTGCAATCCATAACTACAGTGATGGAACCTTTATTTGCAGGGAAGATGATAATGTTGGGATTTGTTCTGAGGTTGTGGATGGCTCTCCTTTCTTTTGCTGAAAAGTCAGAAGGAGTTGGGGAAATATGGTGAGGCAAGAAATTCTTGGAGATTAACCAGGGGGTGGTTAGGTGGGAGTGCAGGAGGATCCCTGTTGGATGGTTTTATGAGCTGTGGAAAGGCAGTGTTCAATGAGGGGATTAGGTTGGCTACAGTCTGGTGGAAAAGTAGTGTTTTACATCATTGGGCAAAGGAGAGTAGATCTTTGACAAGACCAGTTTGATTGAATTGGGGTGTAGGTCTGTAGGTAAGATCTTTTGACCTTTTCCTAACCACCACCTTGTAGAATTTCTCACCTCCAACTTGGTCTCACCATCTTTCCCCAATCCCTTCTGAAGAACTCAAACCATTCAGCAGAAGAAATTAGAGCCATCCACAACCTTAAAACAAATCCCTACATAATCATCCTCCCTGCAGATAAAGGTTGCATCACTGTAGTTATGAATCTGACTCACTATCTGGCAGAAGGGCTCAGCTATCTCTCTGACTCTTCTTCATACAAGTGGTGCCATAATTATCCCATCACAAAACTCCAAAAAATCTTAGTGGGAGGTTGTTTTATTATTACTATTCAAGGTGCTGAACTACAAGTAGTTACACCAAACCCCAAGATAACAAAGTAAATCTTTAAATGCACCATTCAGAACATTGTGGTGGGCTGTATTTTTTTGTGGTCTAATTCAATTCAAGTGGAAATGTTACATATGGTAAAATGCCAGTTTAGGGTAACCATCAAAATATTACATCAGTCCAACAACATTAACAGAGAAGATGGATTCAGGCTTGCCTCATTTTTGGGGCTATTCATCACATCAAAATAGGCCAGATTAACAAGAGGTGCAAGCATTACTGTTAAGTAACTGCTGCCGCACGGGAGACAGATGTGACAGTTCACACTTCATTTGCTAATTGCGCTCGAAACATGCTTTGTCTCAGTAATAGACATCTTCACAATACCAGTTGGTATAATAGTCAGAAAACAAACATCAACATTTACTCTACTCTTTGGATTAACTATTGTAAAGAAGTAAATACAATTTAGGAGTGTTTTCCATTTTTATATCAGTAATAAATAAGACTACCCTATAATTATTAAGTTAATGTCACACTGCTTAAATTTTCATCATGTAGCCTTTATCTTTTTGTGTTTATACATTAAAAATATATATTCATCATTATTCCTGTGCTCTTAGGAAATTTTAATAACATTGGTAGCCATCAGTACAGTTAAACATTAAGATCTTTTGTTTTAGGAACTGACAGCGGAATGGAACAAAGCATGCACAGAACTGGGTATACCATGTTCTCAAAACTTTACTCTTATCGCCACTTTGGGAGAGCCAGTTGTAATTAGAGCATGGAATATTGCTGGCCTACCAGTTGATAATTTTTCTGTGGATAACGGCATAATAATAAGTAAAGCAAGAAGGTGGCCACTGATGATTGACCCACAGAGTAAGATGCATTATTATATTGTACATTGTAATTCTGTTGTAGGCCAAAATATTATTCCAGAATGAAACTTTCACCCTGAAGCTGAGTGTGCACTGATATGAAACTTCTTAGCAGATTAAAATTGTCTGCTAGAACTGGAACTCAAACCTGGGACCTTTGCCTTTCACAGGCAAGTGCTCTACCGACTGTGCTCTCCTGATAAGTTTCGCGGTCTGTCATCACAACTGTACTTCTGCCAGTACCTCTCCTCCTATTACTACAGATTTGTTTTCTTGTGTTCTTTCACTGGCAATTACAAGCTTCTACCAAAATTTTTCATCAATGAGCATACAATGCTTTCCATAGCCAGAAATAAATGTATTCATTGAGTGTTTTTACTATTTTTAAGTGTATTATTATTATTAGTATTATTCTTTATGGTTATTATTATCATTATCATCATTAACATAGTACAACTAATTTGAAAATGAAGTGCCAGTTTTTTTTATTAATTGTAAATGGAGGTAGAGCCTTTCATATTAATAGCTTCGATGTTTTTCTATCATGGATTGAAATCTCCATGATAAATACCAGTTAATGAAATGCTCCCAACTTCTGTATTAGTGGCATGCATTTGAATAAGAGGAAGCAATTACAAAGGACACACTTTTCTATGAGATTTTTGAAGCAAATTACACGTTACACTGTTTTCACTCCTGTAATGTTAAGTTCTAAGTTAATGCACACAAATTATCAAATAGTTCAAAGGTAAAACTGAAATGATACGTTAGTGAAAAACACAGCATGTTTCATATGAACTCTCTGAAACATCAAGAAGAACTGAATTAGCATTCAAGTAAAACAAAGACAATGTTTTACTCTAATTCAATTCTTCTTTCCTCTCTGTTGAATTCTACAATCACACACCGATAGAACTCTTCCTCACTGTCATCTAATTTTAGTTTCAGCAGCATCTTTTCTACAGACAGTACTGATAGGTTGGAGAGTCTTTCTTGTACCTTGGGAGTTCCTGCAGTAGCTATGAATTCTGCGAACAGCAAAAAAAGAATGTTATGCACTTGCACTGGTTGCAAGTATAGTTAACACAAGGGCACATAGTTTATCAATTTCAATGAATGCAGAAGATGACAGACCACTACTCCTCAGATAGGGAAGAAGCTGGTGCAGTTCCATAGAAAGGTATTCTTCCAGCGAATGTGCAACAGTAAGTTCGCTTCTGAGATGTGCAAAATCGAAATACTGACCATAGCTATCTTTTAGTGAGCGAAAATTTCTTTTACTTTTTCTCTGCAGCACATAGTAATTGGAGAAACTTGAGTTTTTCAAGCTCTTCAAACCGAACCTATAGATGCTCATTTATGTCGTCAAAAATGTCATAGTATAGATGGCGATAGTAGGTTCTGGGGTCAGAATTTTGATAACAACGTGTTTTGACTCAGCCCTTCGCAGATATCTTCACAACTCGACCAAACGGTATCAAACTCATCGCTTTTCTGATGAACGAACAATTTAGTTTCTGCTATCTTAGCAAACAGAAGTTTACATCCAGAATTTTAGTTTGCAGAATGTCACAAAGAATGTCAGTCACACCAAACACTTCACCAAATATCTTAAGTAAGAACTAAAATTCAAATTCTCAGAGGACATTCCTGAAACCGCAAGCTTCGTGGTATGTATCACTGTCCCAATCGTCAGGATTGTCAAGAATGCTGTCAAACAGTTTTAAAAGATCAGAACTGTGTTCTTTCACTGTCTTGACTAGCCTTTTAGCGTGTGCGGCACACCTTTGGAAATCAATTTTTCAGCAACCCTGTCTAGTGCAGTGGCTCTTTTTGGAATTAGAGAAAATGGACACAAAACTGCTTAGTGGACTGAGAAAGCAATAGTTTAACCTGTGAGCAAGTCAGTGTATGAAAATTGAGTCAGGGTATTTGTCTTTTACTCTCTTTTGAAGGCCATTCAACTCTCCAGCTAACACATCAGCACTATCATTACATTGTGCTACTAGTTTTGAACCACAGTCATACTTTATCAATGTAAAGCACACATGGTTTTGCAGAGCACTTGTTCTATGGTCTGCACTTACATCAACAAAACCAAGAAATCTTTCCTGAACTCCGCCATTAACAGATATGTACCTCAGTGCAGTAGATATTTGAGAGTGCTTCGATACATCACTGGTTTCATCCGCAATGATTGCAATGAAGGGTGCATCACTTATCTTTTTCCTAATTTCTTTCAGTAGAACAGTAGCGGTACACTGTATTAGGTCATTTTGAATATGATTGGATAGTCCAGGGAACAGTGTTGCCATGTATAGATGACGACCCAATGTTTCATTGTATTTACTCAGGAGCAAAACTAATTCAAAATATTTTCCACAATTTGCGGAATGTTCATTTTCTTTGTGACCTCGAAATAAAAGTTCTTGCTTAGCAAGGAAGATAACCACATCAATCAAACATGTAATTACTTTTCTGTTTTGTTTAACAGTCTCATTGTGTTTAAGGACATTTAATTTCCTCTGCTGATCCAACTGAAACTCCATTCTAGATGTTCAAAAAGTGATGAAAAGAATTTTAGCCCTGATGTGCGACTGTGCTTGCCCATGACATTTGCAGCTTTTAGGAGATTATTCATGTCATTGAATCCTGAGGATGACTATACACTGTTTTCATTTGAAAAATGCATACAAGGCCAACAATATAACTTTGATGTAGTGTTACCATAGGGGTTGGAGGAAAAAAGTATACATTAAGAGCGGTAGAAGAATTAATGTCTTCTTACATCCCGCCCCCCTCAATTGATGTAATGAGTGTACATTTTTACTTTCTGTATATTCACATATATATTAATGTTATAGAGGAAAAAATTCCTAACAGGAAAAATATATGTAAAAAAAAAATAGATGAAGCCTACTTACCAGGCGAAGGAGCACAGGCAATGATAGTAACAAATAAACACACACACACACACACACACACACACACACACATACAAACCCACACACAAATGCTAGCTTTCGTAGCCTAGCTGCTTCGTCAGGCAGAAGGGAAGGAGAGGGAAAAGGAAATGTTGAGGGTTTTAAGGGAGTGGGTAAGGAGTCATTCCAATCCCGGGACAGGAAAGACTTATCTTGGGGGAGAAAAAGGAGGGTAAACAAATACACATACACCCACACATTTACACGACACAAGTACTTTCATCATTGTTAAGTGAGATATTGTAGAAGTCGGAGCGTCTCTAATTATGAACTATAATTACTCAAATGTAGTTATTCATTCTTCACTGTATGAATGATCTAAAGTTTTAATATATGTCTTAAAATGGGAAAAAGTGTTGAATCTATAGTAGTCTCAGTACGTAGTGGTTTTTCAAGGTGATATCATCCCTGCAAGAAGATATGAGGTCCTATGCACTCGAGTGGATCAAGGAAATGGACTAGCGGGTTCCTCAAACCATCCAATCAAGAAATCTAAGGTGACCATGTTAAATAGAAGCATATACAAGTGGTATTTGAGTGGCATATTGTGGAGTTGGAGCCAGGTTGGCTTTTGATAAAAGTTATGTTGGAGATTTATAAACGCCTCTTACTCCACTCTTAAAATTATTTGTCACACCACAAGAGATATGTCACAATACATTACTTACTTCTAATGAAGAGGAACTACCCCGAGTTTTAATTGACCTTAAATCTGGACTTACACTTGAGATTTTCTACGTCTGCTGATGACTCTTTTACATAGTGTTTCAAAAGGAGTGAGCCACAGCTTGAAAAAACTATATACAAAACAATCCCAGTAGTGACTGAACTTTATAATTATAACCAAAATTTTCCATTAATTAACTTATAAACAAAAAAATCTTGAATATTGTAAGAATTTTAATTATTTACTTATTTATTTCCAATGCGATTAGTTAAAATGAAAATATCATTCTATTTACTACCATTATTTTACTTATTTAGTATTCATGTTATTGTTCAATGTCTTTTTACAACCAGATAACCACTTTATTTCACTTAAGTATTCGGCATTGAAATGTCGAACAAGTTTTTATATTTGGCAATGAAGGAGTTGATCTTCTTCCTGAGCCATCGTCTTGCCTACTGTGTAACCTTCAATTACAGAATGAGTCTTGGTAGTCCATTACCTCCCTGCTTCTGAGCACCTAAGACCAAACAGAAAGACAGAATTTGCAACTGACAGGTGTTTTTCTGCATTAATTACATGTTCACAATAACAGATAGAGTTATGTATACTCTATATGTTACATACGGGGAATTACGCAATGTTCTTTGTTAATGAGAATATTCAGAAGTAAAATAATTTCCCATGTCTGCTGATAGCTGTAAACATTGGAATGCTGTAGAAAACTTGTGCCTTAACCCAAACAGAGCCAAGCACGTCCGCCATGACGGCCACCTTCAGTTGCAAAAATGAGGCTTGGCAGTTCCTTCCCTTCCCACTTCTGAGCGCCTAAACCAAAAGACAGAACTTGCTACTGAGAGGTTTTTTTTTTCAGTTTAAATACACATTTATATTAACATATATACTTTTGTAGTATGTACTTATGAAGAATACACTGTGTCCTCTGGTAATGACAACACACACAAGTAAAAATTATTCACACAGTGGTAAATGTAGGTGGCTGGAATGCTTTAAAAAACTCAATCCGTAACCCGAACAAAGCCGAGCTCACCTGAGGTGCCACGGTGCAGAACTGCTTCTCAGCAATACAGCACTCACGCTAGAGTGTCTGACGACAATCGCAAAGTGGCGCTTATTATAAGGTGATTGTTGATAACCTGTTACTGCTGTTTGTTAAATATCTGAGAAGGGTTTCAAACACAGTGCAATTATTATGCCGTCAAACCACTTGACACCCCAACAGTATTAGATACAAAGCTGTTCTCTAAAACAAATTGAACTGTACACCTAAGTAATAAAATGATTACCATATATTTCCGCAGATAAAATGATGGCTAAATCATAAAAAAGGCCCCTAAAATCCGAGTTCGTCTTATATGATGGTAACAGAAAAATTAGATAGGAATTTAGTCTGAAATTAGTAATTTCGTAGATGTGCTACATAGTGCTACACGACCTCCAAATGATATATATCAAATTGGTTAACTACCGAAACGATACATATCGAACAGGCGAATCTCCGGGTGTATCTCTGCTTCAAAATTATTCACTTATTCCATACATATCATTTTGAAATATATCGATTCTATATATATAATTTGGAGGTCAAATTCTCACTAAGCAGCAGATTTGTGATATTACCCTGATGAAATTTACATCATGGAGAAAAGATTTATGAAAACAAAGTTTTGCGCAATTTAAAAAAAAAAAAAAATCGCTTTTTGAGCTTTATTAATTTACTGAGTGGACAAGGATTCATATGATAACCTATATACCATAAAGCAGGAACAGAATTAATTATTTACAATGCAGCTTGATTTAACAATGTCGCTTGTCAAAAATAATTTCTCAATATATCCAGAGTCGCACTGAAAGATTAGAGCATATGTACGTATGGAGCAGTGAAAGAGTTAAAATATTTCGGAGCTATATGCAACAATAGTGGCTTCCTTCAAAATCCTTTATCTTCTGTTCTCGGGCATGTGGTTTCACCCGCATAATATGCGCATCAGCGCAATTAAATGTTGTCTCGTCGAAAAAAGTTACTTAGCAATGTAAAAAAAAAAAAAAGAGAGAGAAAGAGAGAGAGAGAGAGAGAGAGAGAGAGAGAGAGAGATGAAAAGCAGGCCTCAAACACTTCAACAAAGGGTGAAATCCAAGCTCCCTGAAGCTTTGCCCCTGAGTTGAATTCGCATTCGCAGGCGTATTTTTAGATCCTGAAAATTGGAAATAAAGGGGGATATGTATTCATGTAAATACAATTCTACCCTAAAAGAATCAGTGAAGTAATTCTTTGTATCTTCAATATTCTGAGCACAAAAAAAAAAAAAAAAAAATCTCTGCAATCTGTCCACATGTACCCCATGGGGTAAGTGTGACCATTGTTTGAAATTCGATGGGGTTAAAGTGGACAGTTTGTACATTTCAAAATTGACATTGAACTGGAACATCCTTCCTTGTCTTTGGGTCCCAGTTGTTTTTGCAGAAGGCAAGAGACACAATGTCAGACCTTTCCATTACTGACTCGTCTGGGAGAACAGGGAACATAAATGCCGATCCTTTTTTCCTCTTCTTTCTGGTGAAAGGAACCAAAACAAAATCACCAGACATCAATTTGTCATCATCTGTTAACTTTTGTAATATTTGGGCTTCATTGTCTTCTGTTTCACAGTATCCTTCATTCTCAGATTCCAGTACACTTGATGAAAGGCTTTCTGATTCAGTGTATGTATTGTCATAGATTTTATTATTTCCAGGCATCTTCAGTTCCCTCTTGTACTGGAATAATGTTTTCTTTAAAGACGTTCTCATTTTAGCCATTGCTGCTGCTTCCAGCTCATCTTTGACTGGAGAGCTTGTATAAACTGCTGATTCCTTTTACCTTGATTTTGCTTCTCGCCTCGCAGCTTTTGGGAAGGGTCTACATTCTTTAGGAGTTGGTATATCAGTTAGGCTGTCACCTGAAGGGGAAGGTGAAGCATCACACATAATTGCAGGTTCTCCAGGTGAAGGTTTATTACAACTTAATGTAGAGGCTGCTGGCTGCTCAGTTACCTCCGACGGCCTAAAATCTTCTTCGTTGTATGCCAATCTATTAAGTGGCCACAAACCAGCCAGATGTGATATTTTTTTGTGTAAAGGAAAGTGGAAATGCTATTCCAGAAAACATAGCAATCTCTGAAATAGTAACTGGGTGACCAGGATGCATTCTCATCCAGTCAGCCATTGCTACTTTTAGGTATCCCTTAAATGGTCCAAACACTGTGATATCTAGTTGTTGCATCCTGTGGGAACAATGTGGTTGGAATGTCAGTAGACTGATTCCAGCATCCCTTGCGATATTGAATAGCTTCCATGCTGATGTGACTTGCATGGTTGTCCAAAAGTATGAGTAAGCGATTATCTTTAGAACAACACATATGGTTTGCTACAAGCTTCTAAACTTTGAGGAACAATTCACTTGACATATATCCATTTTTGTTAGCCAATTCAATACTTCCATATGGTGCACCATCAAGAAATTTGTCCTCCATATGGACTTGTGGGAAAATGAAAACTGGTGGTATGGCCATCCCTGAGGCTGAGCAGAAAGCACACATTGTGACATTTTCCCACCTTTCTTGTGATGCTACCATTCCTACTTGCTTCTTGCCATGTTCCACAATAACTGTTGGAGGTTGTATTACTGTAAGAATGCCACACTCAATCAAGTTCATTATCCTGTCTGGAGTGAACTTAAATTTATCCAAAATATTCAAAAGGTTGTCAAATAAAAGGTTAACATTTACTTTATTAAATGCTGCATCCCTTGCCAAGCTTGTATTTTCAGGTCTACGAAGGTATAGCTTCTGTTGCCTCTGCAAAAATCCAAACATCCAGTCCTTTCCTGCCTTTTGACGTTCATCCCAGCTCCTTGGGTAGTTCTTTTTTTTAGTTTTATGCATACATGTATGCCAGTTCACGTCCTTTGTTACACCGAGTCCATAATGTAAATTGGAGGCCTTCATGAAGTACTGAGCTAATAATTCCTCATCATGGTCTGTAAAGATATTTCTAACTTTGTATTTGGATTTTGTTGTATTCAGTGTCTGGATTTCTTCTGCGTCTGAATTTCCAGAATCACTTCCATCAAATGGATCTGGAAAAAAGTAACTGGGTGCTATATAATGAAATCAGGAAAAATGACAGAACAGGATTTTTTAACTGTGCAAATATAACTTATTTGGCTAAGGTAATTTGTTTGTGAAAACAATAATATTGTGGTAACTAGATGTTTGGAATCTTACGTTGACAGATCTGCCTCTTTCCTCACTTTTAGTGTCTTTGTTTACATAAATACATCGTGACGTTTCCATTGTGATTTTATGTAGCTGTTGCACAGATGTAGTTTATTGAGGTTACTGTAATGAGGGAAATCATAACATATATAAAATCTCGGCACCTTTTTTTTTTTTGCATACTAAATAGTATGTCTGTCTATACTTGCAGGTATTGTGTCTGCTCCATTAAACTGGATATCACAACACAAAAATCGTCACTTACACTGGTTTTTGGACACAGGTAGGCCTAAGTCACGATTATTGTGGTGTATATTCTGAGTAATGGAAGAGGCATACTACCTCACACCTCAATATTTATTCTGTCAGATTTTCCGAACTTCTGTAGCTAAGAGAGACAATAGCAGTGCATCAGGAAATCACACATTGAAATGTTGAAAAAGTACCGCACTTATGTAAACAAATTGCTCAAAGATGCAAATATACCTCAAAATTTGTTGTGATAAGCAATAAACTTCCCTAACTGGTGTAGTTTTTCATTATATAAAGCATGGAGGTCAACTGATGCATGTCTGCACAACTTCAAATGAATTCAGCAAAACTGTAATATTGCTTACGTTAGCACAAAATATCACAAGCATGTAATAGAAATTTCTCCTTTTACCGGTACCTTGCATATTCGTAATGATTGTCTGGAAATATAAATAACTGAGAACAGTACACAATCCTCACCACTTTCTTCTTTCCAGACAGGTGTAGCTCATTCATATACATTCGAAGTCTTTATTAATAATAAAATCACTAATTTTGAAGCATAACAATGTCAGTGTGTTCCATTGCACCCCAGGGAATTAAAATCTAATATACTTCGGACACAGAATACATTCAAACCTAACCTAACTTTCTCCTTTAACAGGACCAAGTGACAAACGATATCAGATGCAATGTGACCACCCCGCTGGTCGATGTTTTCAGTCAAACTAGGTCGACGGCGTCTGACAACGGTCTGTCGGTGCCACTGTGAACACAGCCTAAGGGACTGACTCATTCCCTTCATTCCAAGGAATGACCGCCACAGTTCTGTATTATGTAACAATCATATATCCTGACACATCATCCATCATCTCTTCGTGGCTTTCTGTTTCCTACTTTTTATTCTTCCCTCCCCTCATAACTGATGAAAGAACCCAGTTCTGAAATCCAGTGTTCTATTTTCTTGTCTCCATTTTCATTTTTTTCTGTGACTGTCAGCAATACACAAATAAGGTACGTACTGACCAGCCAGTCTATTCCGTAACATCTTAGCGGAGAATTTGTACAGTAATTGAGAAAGAGGAAATAGACAGAGAAAGGGAGCAGGAGCAGAAGATCATCAAATAGAGGAGAAAGGAAGAGATGAATAGGAGACTCAAGGGAAGGAAGAAATGGGCAGACACATAGGATGAAAGTAGTGAGGAGGGTGTGGTGGCAGAAAAGGAAGAGGGGGGAGGAAGAGGAGCAGGAGATGTACAGATTTCAGGTAATGGACAGTTATGTACCACATGCTCCAGAGATGTTTTCAGATCTTCAAATCATTGCTCATATTCTTCCTTGTGGAAAACTAAAATATGTAGTAACATTAATGTCTTCATTGGCTACAGCATTATTATGCAGGGATATAATAAAAAAAGGGGGTCTAGGTTTCTTTGTGATGTTATTGTATGGTACATTAAATTTCTTACTGGAATTTAATGTTTTGTGACATTCTAAACATATTGCCTAAACATTTATTTCACTATACATTGGGATTTTAACTGCAAAAGCATGGTTGGAGCTACAAAATGACAATTTGACATGACTATTAAAAAGGGGAGATCATTGTTAGAAATTAATATATGGTGTTAAACAGTCAGCATGATTTAAATGTTGTGTGGATAGTCCCCTGGAATGTAACACTCTTATTTGCATGTACCCGAATAGTCATAGGTTGCTGCACTGAAAATTTTCAAGTTTGTCTCTTTCGTCTTTCCTCCAGACGAATGTTTGGATGTCCAACCCATCATCAGTGGCCCTTCACAGTATGCATCTTTATGTATCCATTAATATTATTTATGTACCATATTTACTCGAATATAAGCCACACTTTTTTTTTTCCATCTTTAATATCCAAAAAACTGGGTGCAGCTTAGAATCAAGTGCAAAGCAAATGGAAGTTCTGAGAAATGACACCAAGAGCCACGACAACTACCTTTTGCCATTGAACATGAGCAGTGCTAGGCACAATTTGCAGTCTCAAAGATAAATGGGCATTCTGGCTCCAAAATTCTAATAAAAATACAAATACAAGATATATGCTAGAAGAAGAGTCTACTTTTTCTGAGATTCACCAACTGAACCAACACAATACAACTGAGACAATACAATGAAGGAAAGAGAAATTAATTATTGCTCATCTTTGAATGAATTGAATTGGTTTTATTTGCCTGTAGACAATTATAAAATTTTATGAGGCTTCATTCACACATATATAGTTTAATTTTACAAGTGTTATCACATATATATTTATAAATTTAAAGTATACAACATTTACAGATCTCATTTCATCTACATCTACATAGATACTCTGCAAATCACATTTAAGTGCCTGGCAGAGTATTATATGAATATTTTACCGTAAATAACCATATATTTACAGTTCATATTTACAGTGAAACTTCATCATTTGTCGTTATAAAAAAATAATTTATATCATAAAATGCCTTTCCTTTTAACCACGTTTCAATACATCTTATAAATTTAACTTCAGGTAGTGGCCTTATTTCACACAGAATGTCATTAAACAATGCTCTACCTGCAGGTAGAATGTTTTTTTTGGACCTTACTAAGATGCATCCAGGGCATGTCCAATAAGTTCTTATTTCTAATGTTGTACGAGTGCACATCAGATCTGCTTTCATACAAAAGTATGTTTAATATAAGTCAATGACTTTGAAATGAATAGGCTATGTGCAGTAAGTATATTGTGGTCTATGAAATACTGACTGCAGGAAGTCTGATTCTTCTTCATCTTCTTCTGGCAATGTATCTGCTTTTATGCAAGTCATTGACAGAGCCTCTTCCATGCTTCTCTGTTTTCCCACCACCTGCCATTTAACATGTCCTCCCACTGCAACCCTCTTTGGTTCACATCATATTTCCCTTGGTCTCTCCATCTTGCTTACAGTCTTCCAACTGGTCTTCGTCCGGATTCCATCCAATCTAGGGCTATTCTTGGAAGTCTTTCAGCTCGCATTCTCTTTGTGTGGCCAAACCACTCTCGTCTATTCCACTCTATAATTTTTTTCAGTGGCTTGACACTTAGAGTGCTTCATACTGTTTCATTTCTTATCTTGTCCCTTCTTGTCGTGCCAAGGATTGCTCATAAATAATCGCATTTCTTTTGCCTGTATCCTGCACAGATCTTTCTTTGTCCAAGTCCAACATTCTGATTCGTGAATCAAAATTGGCAGATAATCTGACTTCTGCATCATAATTTTTGATTCTGTGGGTATTTTCCATTTTATTATTATGTCAGATACACAATAATAAAATTTTGAAGAGTTTTGTATTCTCTATGAAATTTCATCCTTTATGTCCCCTTTTACAGTTATTTTACTTCCTAGATACTTGAAGGCATCTACTTTTTAAATAACTCCTCCTTTGCAAGTTACATCCTTCATTTTTTTCATTTTCCCTGCTGATTTTCATTACTTCACTTTTTGTTAAACTAATCTCTGTACCCTCTTTTTCAATTACTTATTTCCAGGTGTTAAGTTGGTCTTCCAATTTCTGTTCATTTTCCTCCCAAATCATCACATCATCAGCATATGCAATGATTTTCATATCATCTGCCATTGCTCCTTGGCGAACTTTCCTTATGATGATGTCTATCACTATATTAAAAAGCACTGGTGAGAGAACACTTCCCTGCCGAACCCCTCTGTCTGTTACGAACCATTCTGATTTTTTGCCATCAATCGTAACACAGTGGAGGAACTTTTTGTACATGTTCCTGAGTCTCAGTTTTCTTTTGTAAATTTAATTCAATTCAGACCTTACCATATCTTTTCTTTTTTCACAGTGCCATAAGCTGCAATGGAGTATTTCCTTTCACACCTACTACCCACTACCCTAACTAAAACCTCTTTCCTTAATACCATAGCCAGCTTCATCCTAACCCACAACTTTTTTACCTTTGAGGGCCAGACATACCAAAAATTAAAGGGAATAGCCATGGGAACCAGGATGGCCCCCTCGTACGCAAACTTATTTATGGGACGCTTAGAGAAAGCCTTCCTCGATACCCAAGCCTGTCACCCAAAGTTTGGTACAGATTCGTTGATGACATCTTCATGATCTGGACTAACAGTGAAGAAGAACTCCAGTATTTCCTCTCCAACCTCAACTCCTTTGGTCCCAACAAATTCACATAGTCCAATTCCAAATCCCATGCCACTTTCCTCGATGTCAACCTCCATCTCTCCAACGGCCAACTTCACACACCCGTACACATCAAACCAACCAACAAACAACAGTACCTCCATTATGACAGCTGCCATCCTTTACAAATCAAATGTTCCCTTCCCTACAGCTTAGGTCTTCATGGCCAAAGAGTCTGAACCAGTACACCAATAACCTAATAACAGCTTTCACATCCCGCAGCTACCCTCCTGATCTGGTTCAGAGGCAAGTCACCAGAGCCACCTCCTCATGCCCCCAAATCCAGAACCTTCCACCGAAGAATCTCAGAAGTGCCCCTTTTGTCACCGGTACTTTCCAGGACTGGAGCGGAGTCTGAATGTGGCTCTCCAGCAGAGATACAACTTCCTTAAATCCTGCCCCGAAATGAGATCCATCCTTAATGGCATCCTTCCCACTCCACCAAGAGTTTCTTTCTGCTGCCCACCATTCCTATGAAATCCCCAAACCACCTTTCCTACCCTCTGGCTCCTACCCATGCAACTGCCCACGTTGCATAAGCTGCCCTATGCACCCTTCCACCACCACTTACTACAGTCCAGTAAGCCGGAAGATGTACACGATCAAGGGCAGAGCCGCTTGTGATAGCACCCACATGATTTACCAACTGACATGCCTGCACTGTGAAGAGTTCTATGTGGGAATGACCAGGAACAAACTGTCCATTCGCATGAATGGTCACAGGCAGACAGTGTTTGTTGGTATTGAAGATCACCCTGTGGCTAAACACGCCTTGGGGCACGACCAGCACATCTTGGCACAGTGTTACACCGTCTGGGTTATCTGGATACTTCCCACCGACACCAATCCTTCATAACCCTGGAGATGGGAACTAGTCCTTCAGCATATTCTCTCTTCCCGCTGCCTACTTGGTCTCAACCTCCGCTAAATTCGAATTCCCACCCACCATCTTAACATCTTTGCGTCACTTCTCTGGACAGAGCCTCTGCCTCAAGTGGTATCTCTATCTAACTTCCTAACTTCTTTGGTTTCTACAGTATGTCTGCCTAGGTGTACTTGTGTGTCAGTAAATGTGTGGGTGTGTGTGTATTTGTTTACCCTCCTTTTTTTCCCCCAAGGTAAGTCTTTCCTGTCCTGGGATTGTAATGACTCGTTACCCACTCCTTTAAACCCTCATCATTTCCTTTTCCCTCTCCTTTCCTTCTGCCTGAGGAAGCAGCCATATATATATACACAAACTGATGAAACGAAAATTATAGATGGAAAGTTTCCTGGTGGGATAAACAAAACTAAAAAATAGGAAAGAGATGACTTACCAAAAGGACCGGCTCGTCGATAGAAACGAATAAAATCACACACAAACACACATACAAGCTTTCAACACCACTGGCAGCTTCTTCAGAAAAAAGTGGAAAAAAGGGGAATAGAAAGGGAAGGATATAGGTTTTAAAGAAGTGGAAAAGGAGTCATTCCAATCCCAGGAGTGGAAGGACTTACCTTAGGAGAAAAAAGGAAGGTAAACAAATATACACACACAAGTCCTTTTTCCCCCAAGGTAAGTCTTTCCTGTCCTGGGATTGGAATGACTTCTTTTCCACTTCTTTAAAACCCATATCCTTCCCTTTCTCCTCCCCTTTTTTCCTCTTTTTCCTGAAGAAGCTGCCAGTGGTGGCGAAAGCTTGTATGTGTGTTCGTGTGTGATTTTATTCGTTTGTATTGACGAGCCGGTCCTTTTGGTAAGTCATATATATATGAAGTCTACTTACCAGGTGAAGGAGCACAGGCAATTATAGTAACAAATAAACACACACACTCACACACACTCAAATGCTAGCTTTCGTAGCCTAGCTGCTTCGTCAGGCAGAAGGGAAGGAGAGGGAAAAGGAAATGATGAGGGTTTTAAAGGAGTGGGTAAGGAGTCATTCCAATCCTGGGACAGGAAAGACTTACCTTGGGGGGAAAAAGGAGGGTAAACAAATACACACACACCCACACATTTACACAGACGTAAGTACACTTAGGCAGACATACTGTAGAAAGTAGAAAGGAATATTTTTCCTATTAGGAATTTTTTCCTTATTTAATCGAGTAATTTTCACACTTCTTTGGATGATAAATCTGTCTTAAAATCCTGGTGTGCAAAATGAGTGGGAAATTAAAGAAAGAAAAAAAAATGACTTGGGCTATTTCTCGTGTCCTTCATATGGTATCTCAAAGACAAGCTTTTAAAACCTTTTCAATTCACTGAATAATATATATAAACATTAAAGCTGTTTCTTATTTGTCACACAAATGTGGTTTCTGATTGGCTGCTTCCCACCCTTCCCAACATTGACAAGACAACAACAAGACGGTAGACATAAACTAGAATTTTATCCAAATCTGATCAGTAACTGATAAAACAAAAGCCAAGCTATAGCCTTTAACAAATTAAAATGAACAGGAAGCAAGAAATATGGTAATGTATAGGTAGTCCGTTTCTGATTTATATATAAGTAGTGTATTGAAGCACTGTAGTTGCACGAAATTGTACTGTAACTTTCAACATATTTTTCGTTATACATACTACCACATTAGAAATTTTTAATAAATTGATTTTACATAAACAATATAACTTTCATGGCTTATTTCAATGTATCAAAAGAAGGCTGTGATAAGCAAAAGTTTCAGTACGGTGTGGTTACAGTAGGCAACATTAAAAGTGTAAATTGTGCACTACACACAGAAAATGATGGGCAGCCGACAGGTGCAAATTAAAGTAAGGTTTGTAGAGCTTCTGGAAAAGTTTCATTAATTAATACATGCTCACATTAACATTCACGTACACTCAAGGAGGCTGAGCAAACTCCGCATATACTATGGTATTTGGTTCTGAAAAGAAATCTGTCGGCTGTGCTGCCATGTGAGAGGTCAGCAGGAGGGCAAATGTTTATGTCCGCTTGTAGCTTCATAACAGTCATAACAATTAGCGAACCTCTATTGGTTCATCTCAAACTGAAAATCATCCTACATTTCAATAAATTTAATTGTGTAATAAACATCCGTCACTATAACATTGGTTATGCACCATTAAAATGTGTTGATTCTTACGTTAATACATAAAAACCTGTGGTAGTTAAATTTTATTAGTGCATATATTAGACTAGAGCCAGCCTTAATCATATAATAATACACGACCAGTCCTTTTGAGAGCTCCCAGCAGTATTCTCGTATATTTAAACACAACCAGTGACTGCTTTGTCTCAAATGCTCAGTGAAATCCCCTCAGGATAGACTATTAATTCCATTTACCGCTATGTTTATCTTCAAAATTTTTAAATCAAACTTTTGTAAAACCAATTACACTTATTTTTATGCAAATTTTAGCTATACAGGATAAATCAGGAGGCAATACTTGCTTTACAACTTACCGTAGAGGATAGATTAAGGAAAGCCAAACTATTCTAGCTTTTGTAGATTTAGATATAGTTTTTGACAATGTTGATTGGAATACTCTCTTTCATATTATGAAGTCAGCTGGGTGAAAATATAGGAATGCAATGCTATTCACAATTTGCACATGAACCAAAGCTGTTATTAGTTGAAGGGCATGAAAGGGATGCAGTGTTTGGGAAGGCAGTAAGACAGGATTGTAGGATTTCTCCAATGTTATTCATTTATGTACATTGGGCAAGCTGTATTGGAAAGGAAAGAGAAATTTGGATGTGGAATTAGAGTTCAAGGTGAAGAAATAAAAACATTGTTTTTTGCTGTTGGCATTATAGTTGTGTTAAAGACAGCAAAGGATCTGGAAGAGCAGTTGAACAGAATGCACTTTTTGTTGAAAGGAGCATATAAGATGATCATTAACAAGACAAACACAAGTATATTGGAATGCAGTCTTAGAAAATCAGGTGATGCCAAAGGAATTTGATTAGGTAATGAAAAATAAAGGTGATAGATGAGTTTCGTTACTTAGGTAGTAAAATAAAATATGATGGTTGCAATACAGAGGATATAAAATGCAGAATGGCAATGGGAAGAAAAACATTTTTAAAACAGAGAAAATTGCAAACATTGAAAATTAATTTTAAGCATAAGGAAGACTTTTGTAGGCAGTTGTATGGAATGTTGCTTTGTAGGGTAGTGAAACTTGGATGATAGTTCAGACAGGAAGAGGATAGAGACTTTTGGAATGTGGTGCTACAGAAAAATGCTGAATATTAGATGGGTAGATCACATAATAATGAAGAAGTACTCAACAGAATTGGGACAAAGGAAAATGGCATAACTTGACAAAAAGAAGGGATTGATTGGTAGGACACTTTCTTAGACATCAAGAAATCATAAATTTAGCATTGGAGGGACATGAGTGGGGGAAAATTGCAGAGGGAGACAAAGAGACAAATGTGAGTTTCCATTCTAATGAGGAGATGAAGAGGCTATCTGAGGATAGAGTATGGTGGAGAGCTGCATCAAGTCAGTCTCCATACTGAAGACCACAACAACAACTTTCCATATTTACTCCCGTAATCTTTGCCCCTGTGTATTTTGTGCACCCAAGTTTTTGAAACCAATTTTCATACTTTTTAAATCCTCACCATAACTCTTTAGCTTTTTCTAATTTTTTAAAACTTCATAAAATTTTCTCTCGTACAATATTTGTGAAATGGCAGGGATTGTAGGAGCTGTGGTTAAGTGTTTTCACAATCTGTTTCCAGTGTGGAACATGCTGTAGACGCGAATCATTATGACTGTGGCGGCAATCAATCCTAATAGATCGTCCACCTAGTGTGAACTATCTTTGTCTGGTAGGATCTTTGATGTATCGGCTATGCGGCCAGTTGCTATTTACTCTTGTCACAATGTACATCGTGCTGAGCAAATAAATTGTGTGATAGGACAACAACGTTGGGTCATTACAACCTCGCTACACCTAGTCCTTCATTGGTGACCCCGACTCGTGTTTTTCGTCGCGAAACTTCGTTTCGTTTGAGTTAGTGTCTTGCCGCGCTGGTTTCTGTGTTCGTCTTTGTTGGCCCGAACAATGGCTATGCACTGGAATTCGTATTCACTTCCGCCGACTCCGGAACTGCTACCAGGATTTTTTCGCTGTGTGGATTTGCATAATTCTGCTTCTGTACCTGTTGCTGCAAACCTTTTACCATGTGTGGATAACACAGTGACTTCCGAGCAGCAGCAGCATGTGGCATACCCCGCACACTCTGCAGACTCTGTGTACAGTAGCCCGGAGTTGTTTGCTGCTTCCTTTTCTACCAGTGTTCAAAATGTGCCTATGCCGATGCCTTCACATGTGCTACAAAACAGTTTTTGTGTTAATTCGAACTTTCCTCATATTGGAATTCAAATGTGCTGCCTATGTATTCATCCGCACACACGTTGCACTCAGTGCCTCGCCTTGTCTCTTCTCTGCTCATCAGGTTGAGAACTTTGCTAATGATGTCGAAGCAGCCCTGCCTCAGTGCACGTCCGTGCCTTTTACGCTTCCGCCGCAAGAAGAGGTCCCTTCGGTTCCACTGATTTGTGCTTCTAATTGGCCTACTCATGTCGAGTGAGTTGATGACTTTAACCGCTTTACGAGTGCTCAGGCTCCTCAATTGCCCTCGCCTCCCCCTGCTACACGTCAGTTGGCCAACTTTCCTAAGTTACCGCCATTCAAGCCGGCACGTGCGAAGCTTTGGTTTGATGACATTTTTGATCACTGTGGACTGGATGATTCGATTTCATATCTGTGTCTGGTATCAAACCTATACGAACACGAGGACTTAATCGATGATCTGGTTGGCAAGTCTGCCCACCGGCATCGCTACGTGCATGCTAAGTCTACTATCTTGCTTCGCCTTGATCACACAAATGCTGACTCTATTCGACGAGTCTTTAAGGCAGAGAAGTTGGGTTCTAGTACTCCATCGCAGCTGTGGCGTCGCCTCTGAGCTATCACATCTACTTTGCTCCTACCTAACGATGCCCTCTTGCCTATCTGGACGGACAAGCTGCCACGTCATGTTGGGCTAACACTCCCACAGAGGCCTACGGCATCCATTAATGAGATACTCTCTACGGCTGATAATGTTTTTGCAGCTTACAAGTCATATGACGGCCTGCGTGGGATTCTCAGTTTCGACCCTGGCTCTTTCACTCCTACTGTACCTGCCGGCTGTGGTAGAGGAAGAAAGGATCGCTCATATTTGCAACCACCTGGTTCTAAGAAGTCCGTGCAGTTTGCGGCTGTGCCTCCTCCTCGCCAGCCTCCGCCGGTTGACTCCTCCAGTTCGTCAAGCAGAAAACCCTTCGCCGCCTACTCTGTCAGATGCTATGACACATAGCCTCCCACCGTCGCATCTCTTCTGCTACTATCGCAATCACTTTCGAAAAGAGACAAAGAGATGTAGATTAATATGCAAGTTTCCAAACATTCGACTTGAACCTGATGTGTGGCATGCCATCTCGCTGATAAACAGTTTCTCCTCGACTTGGCATGGCAAGCCATCATGCAGCTTTCCGGCACTTCGCAGCACAACTGACTTCTCCTCGTCTATGGATTACATTAATCAGTTTAGTCACCCTGCAGCTCTGGGCTCTGGGACCCCGATACTGTACAATTAATTTCTGACTGCAATTCCTCTCTTAAACCTGTCCGCTCTTCTTTCCCTGGCATCTCTGGAGAAGTTCGGTGTAACGCGTCCACGGGCTCCCTACGACCCATCATTCCTAAATGTCTTCAGCGTAAGGGTTTTGACAAGCTGTATTTGTTGGCTCAGCCTGGTGTCAAGGTCTCTACTCGCTTAGTTACTGAGCATTTTGTATGGCACAACATGCAGCGCGATTTTCAGTCCTGGGCCTGCGCCTGTGTACCCTGTCAACAAAACAAGATTTTGAGGCACACCTCGTCCCCCATCCCAACTCCCCCACCCCTTCCAAATGGCTGTTTTTCTCATCCCAAGAGGCGTTTTCAACACATTCATATGACTTTACAGGCGGTGGCCCGCACCTTTTTGGATCAGTGGATTGCTCGCTTTGGCTGTCCTGTCTATCTTGCCACTGATCAAGGCCACCAATTTGAGTCCGCCATGTTTTCCGATCTTTGCAATTTCTGCAGAATAATTTGAATACATACTGCAGCTTATCGTCCACAAAGCAATGGACTTGTCAAACATTGGCATTGCACATTGAAAGCTGCTTTACATTGCCATGGCTCCTTATGGACAGAAGCATTACCATTAGTGCTGCTAGGCCTACCCACTACCGTCAAAGAGGACCTCAAGGGTTCAGTTGCAGAGTTTGTCTACGGGCAGCCTTTGGTGTTGCCTGGAGAATTGGTCTCTCCTACACCTGTTGCTCGGCCATCCGAGCTTCCTTCTTTGGTCCAGCGTGTGTGCATTCTGTGTAATAACTTACAGCCTCACACTTCAGCTAGTCACACACTTCCATGCATGTTTGTATCACGTGCTCTGCACTCTTGTGAGTATGTCTTCTACCGGGATGACACAGTTCGGGCTCCACTTCAGTCGCCTTACACCGGCCCCTATAAAGTTATGAAGTGTTCTCAGAACAATATGGACATATTGATTAATGAGTGTGTCATTACTGTGCCACTCAACCGAGTGAAACTGGCTTTCGTCGAGCCTTCATTAGCCTCCTCTGTCAGAGATTATTCATCCCCTTCTCCCTTTCTGGTTTCGAGGCATCCTATTTGTACTCGTGCCCTGCAGTCGGGCACCAATTCCCCCCGGTGTGCTGACAGTTTGAGCACGGCTTCCGCTGATAACAATTCCCAGCATTCTTTTTATGGGTTTTCTCACCGACGCTCACACAGTCGAGATCTCGATTCACCGGGCTCTACTGTAGCCCACTTCATCATTTAGCTCTGACGGTTCCACCTGCCGAGGGTTTTCTGCTCCTCTGCATCCATGCTCGCCTCCTCCACCGGTCACTGTATGTGAACTGCATACTTGTGTGCATCCAGAGGACGTGTGTAAGCTTTTGATGGTGGTATTTGACAAATGAGGTATCATTTCACTTGCATGTGACAATGTTGAGGGAGGCTACCCTTCGCAACATGTGGTGCGCCGTTTCACTATTTCTAACAGTGCTGCAAGAGGTGATTTACATTCCTTCGTCAGGCCTAGTGATCAGGTGTTCCTACACATGCTGCACAACTCCGTGCTCCAGCAGACATCTCACTTCGGGCGTCGTCTATGCCAGCCGGCGTCACTCGCCGACTTCGAGGTTTCAATGTCCGCATTTGCTCCACACTTGCCATCTCCTTGCCTTCTATTAGACGACGCTGAGAAGCTACCGGTGATGTTACTGGATTCTCGACACCCCCCTTCTCCGCCGCCAGGTGCATACTCCATACTGCGAAGGGGGGGGGGGGGGGGGGGGGAGTTGTGGCGGCGATCAGTCCTAATCGATCATCCACCAAGTGTGAACTATCTTTGTCTGGTAGGATCTTTGCTGTATTGGCCATGCTGCCAGTTGCTCTCTACTCATGTCACAATGTACATTGTGCTGAGCAAATGACATTGGGTCATTACAACCTAACAACATCTAGACCTTCATGACTGTTACGAGGCTATGAGCAGATGTAAACGTGCGTCCGCCCGCCGACCTCTCGTACAGCAGCACAGCCAACAGACTTCTGGTTCAGAAGCAAATTACCAGTGCCACCTCCTCATCCCCCCAAATCCAGACCCTTCCACAGAAGAACCCCAGAATGCCCCTTTTGTCACCAGATACTTTCTGGGACTGGAGCGGACTCTGAATGTGGCTCTCCAGCAAGGATACAACTTCCTTAAATCCTGCCCTGAAATGAGATCCATCCTTAAAGACATCCTTCCCACTCCACCAAGAGTCAAGAGTGTCTTTCCGCCACCCTCCTAACCTTCGTAACCTCATAGTCCATCCCTATCAAATCCCCAAACCACCTTCCCTACCCTCTGGCTCCTACCCATGCAACCGCCCCGGTTGTAAAACCTGCCCTATGCACCCTTCCACCACCACATACTCCAGTCCAGTAACCCGGAAGGTGTACACAATAAAGGGCAGAGCCACTTGCGATAGCACCCATGTGATTTACCAACTGACATGCCTACACTGTGAAGCCTTCTATGTGGGAATGACCAGCAACAAACTGTCCATTCGCATGAATGGTCACAGGCAGACAGTGTTTGTTGGTAATGAGGATCACCCTGTGGCTAAACACGCCTTGGGGCACGGCCACTACATCTTGGCGCAGTGTTACACCATCCGGGTTATCTGGATACTCCCCACTGACACCAACCTTTCAGAACTCCGGAGATGGGAACTTGCCCTCCAGCTTATTCTCTCCTCCTGTTGCCCACCTGGTCTCAACCTCCACTAATTTCAAATTCCCACCCACCAGCTAGCATCTTTGCCTCGGTTCTGTGGACAGATCGTCTGCCTCAAGTGGTATCTCTGTCCAACTTCTTCGCTTTTTACAAATGTCTGTCTAGGTGTGTTTGTGATTGGATATATGTGAGTGTGTGTGTATTTGTCTACCTTCCTATTTGTCCCCTAAGGTAAGTCCTTCCACTCCTGGGATTGGAATGACTCCTTTTCCACTTCCTGAAAACCCATATCCTTCCCTTTCTCCCCCCCCCCCCCCCCCTTATTCCTCTTTTTCCTGAAGAAGCTGTCAGTGGTGGCTAAAGTTTGTTATTTTTGTGTCTATCGACAAGCCGGTCCTTTTGGGAAGTCATCCGTTTTCTATTTTATATATATATATATATATATATATATATATATATATATATAGAGAGGGAAACTTTCCCGGTGGGATAAATAAAAATAAAAATAGAAAAAGAGATGACTTACCAAAAGGACCGGCTCGTCGAGAGAAACAAATAAAATCACACACAAACACACATACAAGCTTTCGCCACCACTGGCAGCTTCTTCAGGAAAAAGAGGAAAAAAAGGGGAGGAAAAGGGAAGGATATGGGTTTTAAGGAAGTGGAAAAGAAGTCATTCCAATCCCAGGAGTGGAAGGACTTACCTTAGGGGAAAAAAAGGAAGGTAAACAAATACACACACACTCAGACATATCGAAACATATATAGAAAAGAGAATATAAAAGAGATGACTTACCAAAAGGACCGGCTCGTCGAGAGAAACAAATAAAATCACACACAAACACACATACAAGCTTTCGCCACCACTGGCAGCTTCTTCAGGAAAAAGAGGAAAAAAGGGAAGGATATGGGTTTTAAGGAAGTGGAAAAGGAGTCATTCCAATCCCAGGAGTGGAAGGACTTACCTTAGGGGAAAAAAAGGAGGGTAAACAAATACACACACACTCAGACATATCGAAACGCAAACACACCTAGACAGACATTTGTGAAAAGCAAAGAAGTTGGGCAGAGATACCAATTGAGGCAGAGGCTCTGTCCACAGAACCAGGCAAAGATGCTAAAGATAGTGGGTGGGAATTTGAGTTAGCGGAGATTGAGACCAGGTGGGCAACGGGAGGAGAGAATAAGCTGAAGGGCAAGTTCCCATCTCTGGAGTTCTGAAAGGTTGGAGTCGGTGGGAAGTATCCAGATAACTCGGACGGTGTAACACTGCGCCAAGATGTGCTGGCCGTGCACCAAGGCATGATTAGCCACAGGGTGATCCTCATTACCAACAAACACTGTCTGCCTGTGACCGTTCATGCGAATGGACAGTTTGTTGCTGGTCATTCCTACATAGAACGCTTCACAGTGCAGGCATGTTAGTTGGTAAATCACGTGGGTGCTATCGCAAGTGGCTCTGCCCTTGATTGTGTACACCTTCCGGGTTACCGGACTGGAGTAAGTGGTGGTGGAAGGGTGCATAGGGCAGGTTTTACAACGGGGGCGGTTGCATGGGTAGGAGCCAGAGGGTAGGGAAGGTGGTTTGGGGGTTTCATAGGGATGGACTAGGAGGTTACGAAGGTTAGGTGGGCGGCGAAAAGCCACTCTCGGAGGAGTGGGGAGGATGTCATTAAGGATGGATCTCATTTCGGGGCAGGATTTAAGGAAGTCGTATCCCTGCTGGACAGCCACATTCAGAGTCCGCTCCAGTCCCGGAAAGTATCCGGTGACAAAAGGGGCACTTCTGGGATTCTTCGGTGGAAGGTTCTGGATTTGGAGGAATGAGGAGGTGGCTCTGGTAATTTGCTTCTGAACCAGATCAGGAGAATAGCTGCGGGATGTGAAAGCTGTTATAAGGTTATTGGTGTACTGGTTCAGGGATTCGGGACTGGAGCAGACTCTTTTGCCACGAAGACCTAAGCTGTAGGGAAGGGAACGTTTGATATGGAATGGATGGCAGCTGTCATAATGGAGGTACTGTTGTTTGTTGGTAGGTTTGATGTGGACGGATGTGTGAAGTTGGCCGTTGGACAGATGGAGGTCGACATCAAGGAAAGTGGCATGGGATTTGGAGTAGGACCAGGTGAATTTGATGGGACCAAAGGAGTTGAGGTTGGAGGAAAAATTCTGGAGTTCTTCGGCGACATCTTCATGATCTGGACCAACAGTGAATTCTGGAGTTCTTCGGCGACATCTTCATGATCTGGACCAACAGCCTGTTACCTCCAGAAACCATCCTTGTAACCATTGATGCCACTTCCCTATACACAAATATCCCACATACCCAGGGCCTTGCTGCGATGGAGTATTTCCTTTCACGCCGACCACCCACTTCCCTACCTAAAACCTCTTTCCTTAATACCCTAGCCAGCTTCATCCTAACCCACAACTTCTTCACTTTTGAGGGCCAGACATACCAACAACTAAAGGGAACAGCCATGGGAACCAGGATGGCCCCCTCGTACGCAAACTTATTCATGGGACGCTTAGAGGAAGCCTTCCTGGATACCCAAGCCTGTCAACCCAAAGTGTGGTACAGATTCATTGATGATATCTTCATGATCTGGACACACAGTGAAGAAGAACTCCAGAATTTCCTCTTCAACCTCAACTCCTTTGGTCCCATCAAATTCACCTGGTCCTATTCCAAATCCCATGCCACATTCCTCGATGTCGACCTCCATCTGTCCAACGGCCAACTCCACACATCCGTCCACATCAAACCTACCAATAAACAACAGTACCTGCATTATGACAGCTGTCATCCATTCCATATCAAACGTTCCCTTCCTTACAGCTTAGGTCTTCGTGGCAAACGAGTCTGCTCCAGTCCTGAAGCTCTGAACCAGTACTCCAACAACCTATTAACAGCTTTTACATCCCGCGGCTATCCTCCTAATCTGGTAGAGAAACAAATTGCCAGAGCTACTACCTCATCCCCCCAAATTCAGAACCTTCAACAGAAGAATCCCAGAAGTGCCCCTCTTGTCACCGGATACTTTCCGGGACTGGAGCGGACTCTAAATGTGGCTCTCCAGCAAGGATACGACTTCCTTAAATCCTGCCCCGAAATGAGATCCATCCTTCATGACATCCTTCCTACTCCACCGAGAGTGTCTTTCCGCCGCCCACCTAACCTCCGTAACCTCCTAGTCCACCCCTATGAAATCCCCAAACCACCTTCCCTACCTTCTGGCTCCTACCCTTGTAACCGCCCCCGTTGTAAAACCTGCCCTATGCACCCTTCCACCACCACTTACTCCAGTCCCGTAACCCGGAAGGTGTACACGATCAAAGGCAGAGCCACTTGCGATAGTACCCACGTGATCTACCAACTGACATGCCTGCACTGTGAAGCGTTCTATGTGGGAATGACCAGCAACAAACTGTCCATTCGCATGAATGGACACAGGCAGACAGTGTTTGTTGGTAACGAGGATCACCCTGTGGCTAAACACGCATTGGTGCACGGCCAGCACATCTTGGCACAGTGCTACACCGTCCGGGTTATCTGGATACTTCCCACTGACACCAATCCTTCAGAACTCCGGAGATGGGAACTAGCCCTTCAGCATATTCTCTCTTCCCGTTGCCCACCTGGTCTCAACCTCCGCTAAATTTGAATTCCCACCCACCCACTTAACATCTTTGCATCAGTTCTCTGGACAGAGCCTCTGCCTCAAGTGGTATCTCTGTCTAACTTCTCAACTTCTATAACTTAACTTCTTTGCTTTCTACAGTATGTCTGCCTAGGTGTACTTGTGTCTGTGTGAATGTGTGGGCATGTGTGCATTTGTTTACCCTCCATTTTTTCCCCCAAGGTAAGTCTTTCCTCTCCCGGGATTGGAATGGCTCCTTACCCCCTTCCTTAAAACCCTCATCATTTCCTTTTCCCTCTCCTTCCCTACTGCCTGAAGACGCAACTGGGTTGCGAAAGCTTGCGATTGTGTGTGTGTGTGTGTGTGTGTGTGTGTGTATTCATTTATTTATTTGTGATGCTGTCACACCTGTGCTCCTTCGCCTGGTGAGTAATCTTCGTCTATTTTTTATATTTTATTTTTCCTGCTAGGAATTTTTCGTCTTAATATTCGTATCATATATTTGAATTCAACAATTACTTCCGTCCTTGCTCTGTTACTTTTCGAAATCTTTTCTGTCATCTTACTTTCCCTTTGGTTTTTTTATTTTTATTATTCATTATTTATTCATTTTTTTACATTTTACATATCAATTCATTGCTACATTCACTCCTTTGTTTACTGTTCATAGTTCGCTAATTCTTACAACAATACGTTTTCTTCCAAACCTTTTCCTATTAGTACGTTTATTTTGATATTTACCACTTTCATTGCCCCTGCTTCCGTCTGTAACACGCCGCTCATTCAATTTTCTCGTTTAAAATCGTTAACACTCTTTCCTAACAATAGTTTCTCTATTGTTTATAACCATTTTCGTCATTTCTGAGTTACCTTACGATTGCTTCCATTCCCGTTTTTCCACATTTCTGTTCATGTTTAATACTTTTCCGATCAATTTCAGCAACTTTCCGTTGGTTTTGATTCCACTTTTCCTTCGTCAGACTATTTCAGCCTCAAAATCGTAATCTGCTACCATATAACCAATCCTGTTTAGACGTTTTCCTTGCATTTTCACGCAGTTTTCTCGTTCTTTTTCCGATTTTCACCTTCCTTAAACCTTTTTTCACGCCATACCACTACCCAACCCTTTTATACTACGTTGTTGATAACTAAAGTTGACCACAGTATCAACAACAAATTTTAAAAACTTTTCCTATTTCCTTTCTTTTCTCGCACCTGAATTTCTGCCCACTTTCATCTCCCTCCTGACATGTAAATATATTATTACACTTATTTTTACGTTTTATTTTTTATTTGTTCATTGCAGCCTATTACATAGCCCATATTTCCCACTCCTCCTTCATCCATATACTATGCCTCCCTCACAACATCCCTATAACAACCCCATCCATTTTTATGTACATTCCCTCCGAAAACATGCTTTCTCCCTAGCCAAATTACGCTCCCACATTCTTTTTATGCAGGCTTGTCTGACATTTGGAATCACTCCCAAGGGCCTCACACTAAAAGTTCCCATCTCTGGCTGTAACCCATCCTTTCATCCCGCCCTATACCAATTCCAAACTGAACAATCAATAGCCCTCACCCGACTAATCCTTAACCTACACATCAACTCCGCTAATGAACACACCTGTCAACTCCTATCGCTAATCAAAATCCTCAACCTTTCCTCTCCCACATCCACACCTACTGTTCAGAACATCCTCCTTCAGGCCAACTGCAAATTAGAACAATATGCCACCCACCACCTCAAAAAACTATCCAATCTCCTGGTCACCCACCTCCGGAAAGGCAATACTCTCTCCCTCAACAACCTCTCCAATAAACCTCAACCTCCCCTTATTTCACACAAACCCAGTCTCTCCCATCTACTCAATCTCCCACTCCCAACTCCTCTCCCCCCCTAAACCTCAAAACTCCAATCTACACAATCCGGAACCACAACATCCTAATTCAGTAATCAACCTCTCCTCCAAACCTCTCTCCCAATCTGAAACCTCTGTCCTATCCAAAGGCCTCACCTTTAGTCCTACTCCCAAATTCAACCACACAGCTCTCGTCAAAGATCTACTTTCCTATACTCGTAGTCTTTGCTGGAGATACCACTTTGCCACGAAGAAGAATAATCCTACTCCCTATGACCCAGCTCCCCAAGACATCATTCCAATTGAACCCTGCCTAGAACAGTTCCGTCCTCCATCACAGCGAGACCCACCTGCTCTTCCTCAAAACCACCCTCTTCAAACCTTCCAGGAATTCCTTACTTCCCACCTTGCCTCCCAGTCGTTCCTGAGAAACCTTAATCCTACTCCCAACATTACCGCAGCTGAATCCCGAGCTATCCGTGATCTGAAGGCTGACCATTCCATCATCATTCTCCCAGCCGACAAGGGATCCACGACCGTGGTACTTGATCGGCGGGAGTATGTAGCTGAGGGACTGCGTCAGCTCTCAGACAGTACCACATATAAAGTCTTTCATGGCAATCCCATTCCCGATGTTCAGGCAGAGCTTCAAGGAATCCTCAAAACCTTAGGCCCCCTACAAAACCTTTCACCTAACTCCATTAACCTCATGACCCCGCCGACACCCCGCACTCCCACCTTCTACCTACTTCCCAAGATTCACAAACCCAATCATCCCGGCCGCCCCATTGTGGCCGGTTACCAAGCCCCTACAGAACGAATCTCTGCCTACATAGACCAACACCTTCAACCCATCATGTGCAGTCTCCCATCCTTCATCAAAGACACCAACCACTTCCTCGATCGCCTGAAATCCTTACCCAGCCTGTTACCTCCAGAAACCATCCTTGTAACCATTGATGCCACTTCCCTATACACAAATATCCCACATACCCAGGGCCTTGCTGCGATGGAGTATTTCCTTTCACGCCGACCACCCACTTCCCTACCTAAAACCTCTTTCCTTAATACCCTAGCCAGCTTCATCCTAACCCACAACTTCTTCACTTTTGAGGGCCAGACATACCAACAACTAAAGGGAACAGCCATGGGAACCAGGATGGCCCCCTCGTACGCAAACTTATTCATGGGACGCTTAGAGGAAGCCTTCCTGGATACCCAAGCCTGTCAACCCAAAGTGTGGTACAGATTCATTGATGATATCTTCATGATCTGGACACACAGTGAAGAAGAACTCCAGAATTTCCTCTTCAACCTCAACTCCTTTGGTCCCATCAAATTCACCTGGTCCTATTCCAAATCCCATGCCACATTCCTCGATGTCGACCTCCATCTGTCCAACGGCCAACTCCACACATCCGTCCACATCAAACCTACCAATAAACAACAGTACCTGCATTATGACAGCTGTCATCCATTCCATATCAAACGTTCCCTTCCTTACAGCTTAGGTCTTCGTGGCAAACGAGTCTGCTCCAGTCCTGAAGCTCTGAACCAGTACTCCAACAACCTATTAACAGCTTTTACATCCCGCGGCTATCCTCCTAATCTGGTAGAGAAACAAATTGCCAGAGCTACTACCTCATCCCCCCAAATTCAGAACCTTCAACAGAAGAATCCCAGAAGTGCCCCTCTTGTCACCGGATACTTTCCGGGACTGGAGCGGACTCTAAATGTGGCTCTCCAGCAAGGATACGACTTCCTTAAATCCTGCCCCGAAATGAGATCCGTCCTTCATGACATCCTTCCTACTCCACCGAGAGTGTCTTTCCGCCGCCCACCTAACCTCCGTAACCTCCTAGTCCACCCCTATGAAATCCCCAAACCACCTTCCCTACCTTCTGGCTCCTACCCTTGTAACCGCCCCCGTTGTAAAACCTGCCCTATGCACCCTTCCACCACCACTTACTCCAGTCCCGTAACCCGGAAGGTGTACACGATCAAAGGCAGAGCCACTTGCGATAGTACCCACGTGATCTACCAACTGACATGCCTGCACTGTGAAGCGTTCTATGTGGGAATGACCAGCAACAAACTGTCCATTCGCATGAATGGACACAGGCAGACAGTGTTTGTTGGTAACGAGGATCACCCTGTGGCTAAACACGCATTGGTGCACGGCCAGCACATCTTGGCACAGTGCTACACCGTCCGGGTTATCTGGATACTTCCCACTGACACCAATCCTTCAGAACTCCGGAGATGGGAACTAGCCCTTCAGCATATTCTCTCTTCCCGTTGCCCACCTGGTCTCAACCTCCGCTAAATTTGAATTCCCACCCACCCACTTAACATCTTTGCATCAGTTCTCTGGACAGAGCCTCTGCCTCAAGTGGTATCTCTGTCTAACTTCTCAACTTCTATAACTTAACTTCTTTGCTTTCTACAGTATGTCTGCCTAGGTGTACTTGTGTCTGTGTGAATGTGTGGGCATGTGTGCATTTGTTTACCCTCCATTTTTTCCCCCAAGGTAAGTCTTTCCTCTCCCGGGATTGGAATGGCTCCTTACCCCCTTCCTTAAAACCCTCATCATTTCCTTTTCCCTCTCCTTCCCTACTGCCTGAAGACGCAACTGGGTTGCGAAAGCTTGCGATTGTGTGTGTGTGTGTGTGTGTGTGTGTGTATTCATTTATTTATTTGTGATGCTGTCACACCTGTGCTCCTTCGCCTGGTGAGTAATCTTCGTCTATTTTTTATATTTTATATATATATATATATATATATATATATATATATATATATATATATATATATATATAAAATTGTAGTGTCTCTTCTGAAAGAACAGACATCACTTCTAATCCTGCAGTTGTTATTCTTTCATGTTCACAGAATATATGACATCAACTGCAAATGGGCAAAGCTGAATACATATTTTCAGCTTTGTCCATTCATAGTTGATAACATATATTCTGTGAATATGAAAGAATAACAACTGCATGATCAGAAGTGATGTGTGTTATTTTGGAATAGGCACCACATGTATATATATCATATGCCAGTGATGGGAAATGGTCCTTTCATTAGTGGAGAGGAGTAGGCAAGATTGGGGCCCTCACTGTTACAGTAATTAGTTTCAAAACTACGAGTTTTAATACTGTGGACAGGGGAAAGCTGGGCATTTGTGCCTGATGGGAGGCATGCTTAGGTAGATTTTGCAAGTGTGGTGATTATTGTGTCCCCAGTGGTGTAGTGGTGAGTGCAACTGCCTAGAGAACTGGAGAAATTATTAAAGGCATTCACCGTACAGGGGGAAGTTTCCAATGAACCTGTAATAGTCTTAACGGCAGAGAATGCTTTTGAAAGATCAATTGTACAGAATAAATATTAGGAAAATGATAAGGATAAGTAAAATAAGATGATTGCAACCCACTCAGATTAACTTAGAGAATGGTTCTTCTTGAGACGTGGTCCAGTACAGATGCCTTAGCCTATGTGGCATAATACAAGATATTCGTAAATGTTAACTATGCTGTGGTTATTATTCATTCAAAGTGTATTCTCACTGACTGTGTTCCCTTCCTGCTGCAGAACAAAGTCCTAGCCTGAATTATAAGTGCTAGCTTGCAGGACAAATTTTTTTCATGATCATAAACTATTAAAGAATAAATTACGAACAAGTTAATTTGGTGAGACGTGGCATATATATTAACTAAACCACACAATAATTTTGGTGCTGTGTCACTGGAGAAGAGTTTGATTGTAGCAGCACAGTGATTGCAACTTCTGTCACTGGGAACACTACAATAATAAAATGTAAAATTTATAAGAAAGAGGGAAGAAGTGTGTATAAAGGGAATAGCTGGGCTGTCGATAATACAATGATGCAGAATACTCTATACTGTAACACAGCCTAATGTTGTGAGCAGATGGAACCATTAATTGTGATTTAGATACACAGCAAGTGTTGTTTAAAAGGACAGAAAGTTCAGAAATGCAGTTACGGGTGCATGAGTTATGTCTGAGTGATTTATGAATATATGTGTGTCATTTTTTGGAGGTGTGGCTTAACCATAACTATATGCTGGACTTGAAATACATTTACCAACCCTTCACAATTCTGAGTATAGAGGCATTACCATGATAGTCAGGTGTGGTATAACTCATTGTCTTGTAGCATCTGGTATAGCTTTATTGCAGAGTTGCGAATAAATTCATTGAAGATGTCCTACAAGAGCATTACCTGTCCAATAATGTGTTCATTGGTGAAATTGAAGTACACAGATAAACACCAGAAAAGCGTCAATACAACTTTTAAAACACAATTAGGTTCATTCAAAACACAACTTGAAAAACATAAAAAAGAACAATCCTCAGAGAGACAGAGTAGCAGCCTCAAATGGTGCTTAGTATTGAGCAAAAGTGGCATCTAGGGACTTTTGTTATACACTGTTTGATCCATTGTTGAAATTCTAAAATGTTAAATTTACAATGAAAATTTTAAGAATTTCTAAAAACTGCTATAACAGAAAGAAATCTGACATAACTCTGCATGTCATAGTACACATAAAATATCAAGAATATTGCATATTTATGTAAAAATACAGTTATATGTGACCCATAACAAAGCTTGATATTTTTAGTGCATTAGCAGGAGAAATATTATGTAGAAAGTCACACTAAAAATTGTGTGCTCATCATTAATTATTGTCTTTACTTTAATGACACTTAAGTTATAAAACATGAAGTATGAATGTTGTTACTGATTACAAACTTCATTAGTTCTCAGTACTTTGGTTTCATGATTATGATTTAGAAAGTTTTCATGAGGTAATACTTAATACTCATGTGTATTTCTAAGGTGTTTCCCCAAGGTGTTGCCTTTATGATGTACTCTATTGTATTAGTAAATTACACTTAAACTATTAAAAATTTCATGTTCCTACAAATGTATAGTCCATTAAATATCTTTCAAAGTTATTTTATATTATTTACTGTGTTAAAATCAGAATAGTGTGTTCAGTGCTCGGATGGAATCAGAAATGTGTCTAATGTGTACAAGAACTGTCAGTTATATATGCAAGACCTTTGGCCAAACATTTATGTTGTGTGAATGTGATTTGACGTTCAGTGTGCTTGCCTATGGCTTAGTGATTATGGAGTGTAGTTACCTAAACCTAGTTGTAAAAATTCCATTATCTGTATTAGTTAGCAATCAAGGATCCTAATAAATATTTTGATACTTATTTATGTAAAAGTAGGATGTAAATGTAGTTTAATTGTCCTACATAGCAGGGTAAAGTTATTATTTAGTAAGTTATATATAAATAAACTACTGAAAGCCTCAGGACGTAAATAATAGTGGACACAATATCCACACTCTTTAGCAATAGAAGTATAGTTAATATACAGAAATATTAAGTATCAGAGAATTAATTATGCCCTTACGTGAAGATGAAGTGTAAGTATACATAAGTGGGGAACTAAAACTAAGTTGTATGGAAGTAAACATTGTGATGGAAAGATGTGAAATGGCTCCAGCAAATGGATTACTGAAGTCTCTCTATTCTCTTTTAAATAATTCTTCATTGGTTTCCTCGTTCATTTCCACTGTTAAAGCTCATGAATACTACTTTATGTGCAATACTGTTTACTCTTTCTGGATTTCATTGTGTTACCCTGCCTAAGGGCACTAAATACTTTGACATCGGCTTAAAGTCAAATTTTATTTAACTCATTTATGACTGATACAAGTCATGCATTAAAAACATAAATGATGTTACCCTTTTATATGTATGTATTCTCAATGAAGCTCTAGTGGTTGTTCTGTGTCTGTTTTCATACAAATAAAAAATATTTGCACTGTAGGTCAAGCTAACAAATGGGTTAAGAATATGGAACGAGCAAACGGACTTCGGGTCATAAAGTTCTCAGACAGCAACTACATGCGTGTTTTGGAATCGGCAATCCAACTTGGATCTCCAGTTATCTTAGAGAATATTGGTGAAGATCTTGACCCATCAATAGGTAAGTTTAATGCAGCTTAATTAATCACAAATTGTGAAAGTAGTGTAGATGATTTGTATTATTCTGATGAAAACATATCCATCTGCATATCTGAATTAATTACTGAATTTTGCCAAGTACGAAAAAGGTAGCTTTTTATGAAAGTCTGACATTAAAAGATATTCTGACTAATCAGAATTATTGTTCTATTAAAATGTCTGCCTTTAATAATTAGCATTATATCTATTTATCACAGAAAGCAAGAAAAGTGCCTCACAAATGAAGCACTTACAGAGCTAGAAAAATTAACTAGATCAGTATCATACTGTGAGTTTTTCAAGGAAATTGACTGTATGGGTCACAAATTTAGACATAGAAAACTAAAGAATAATGGTATTAATGTCATTCCTGTTGCATGGATGTAATCTTACCTCCTTAACACAGAGTATGACTTCATGAAGGGGAACATAACTTATTGAGTGCCACAGAGAATTGTTGATTAAACATCAAATGCAATTTTCTTGAAGAAAATAATCATTTATTAAAACTTCCGATAAAGAACGATAATTAAGATACTTCTAGCAATCACCAAGACAACTGAACAACTGCACATCAAATTAAAAATAGTTCATGGAATCTTCAATTGTCACCTTCACAGAGTAAGAACACACACACAAATAATAGTACATATATATAAAACATTGAATAAATAAATCATATACTTTGACACTCTCCCGCAATGTTTTCATATATATTGTGAAGTAGATACCATATCAGCAAGTTCCTTCATCATTTTTAACTTTGTAATTGGTAGTCCTTTTGTCAAAATATCATCTGCCTGTCTATTATTTAGTATGTAACTCACATTGACCTTATTCTCTTTAACCAGTTCACGAATATAATGGTACCTCGTTTCTATATGTTTTGAACGTTCATAAAATCTTGAACCGTTAATAAATTTGATAGCACTTTGGTTATCTATTTGTAAAACAGGAACTGAAGTTTCATCAATGGCTCCAATTTCTTTCAGAAGTTGATCCAACCACACAAGTGATTTACAGGCTTCACTTGCAGCCACATATTCTGCCTCCGTTGAAGAAAGAGCAACACACATTTGTAATTACTCTTCCACACAACTGGCCCTCCATGGAACTTGAGTAGAATGCCACTTGTTGACCGCCTAGTCCCTCTGCCCCACAGATGCTGACTGGTTTATTTGAATGTAGTTGTCAAACCTTTTGATTTGTAAACCTAAGAAGTAATCAACCTTTTCCACAGTAATCTGAAAACGTTTACCCAACTGTTCTATAAACTTGGATGTTGCATCAGTGGAACCCATAGCCAGTCCATCATCAACATATAACAATAGTACTAGGTTTTCACCATAGAACATACATGGATCTGAATGACTCTCCCATAAATTACATTCAATAAGAAACTTTGCAAGACATTCATATCAACATTTTGAAGCTTGCTTTAAACCATATAGACTCTTCAGTAATTTTCATACACAGCCTGTACCATCGTCAAAACCCTCTGGTTGATACATGTATATTTCTTCCTTCAAAATACCATTAAGAAATGCTGTCCTCACATTAAATTGCCTTATACACCAATCATGTTGAACTGCAACACTCAACAGGCATCTCATTGTCTCAAATCTTGCAACAGGGCTAAAAGTGTCAACATAATCTATTCCAAAGCACTGAGTGTATCCTTTTGCCACCAGGCGAGCCTTGTACCTAACCACTTCATTATTTTTTTTTTTTAATTTTGTAGCAAAGACCCACTTATTTTCAATTAGCTTGTTTGGTTTCTCTTTGTACACTAGTTCCCATGTTTCATTTTTCTGCAGAGCATTTATTTCTTCCTCCATTGCTTTCTTCCATGCTTCAGAATTTTCTGACTGCATTGCTTCTTCATAGTTCCTTGGTGTTTCACAAAGCAACATCATTCTAGGTTTATGGTCTGAATCTTCACAGTAGCAAGAAGGTTTCTTCAAATTCCGTCATTCACGTAAATTGTGGCTTCCTTTCTCTTCATATCTTGCCTCCAAGCTACTTTCAGCTTGTTCCTCAGTGCCATTGAAATCGTTGCTAACCCTCTCATTACTTACAGTTACATCTCGGTTAACAGTATCAGTTTGACTGTCCTCTTCAAAATCAAAATTTTTATATTCATATTCTGCAGCATGTTCATCTATATCTGGCATATCAACAACATTTTTAGTCTTATGAGTATATGATTTCTGTAACTGTTTGACTGCAAACTTTACATCTCTGCAAACACACACACATACTTTTTCAGGAAAATAAATATGGTACCCACAACCATCATAACCAACCACATATCCTTTAGAAGATTTAGCATCAAACTTCTTGTGTTGTTGTGTAGGAATCCATGCATAACATTCTGTTCTAAAAATCACTAAATTATCAAAACAACCTTTCTTCTTTATAAATATTTCAATTGGGGTTTTACCTTTCATTTTTGTGGGACCAGCTCAGTTCAGAGTGTCTGTAGCAGCCAGAATAGCCTCACTCCACAATGCTTTTGGCAAATATTCAGCTGAGCAAAGCCAAGAACGTGCCATCTCACAAAGAATCCTGTTTTGCCACTTGGCAACTCCATTCTGCTGAGGAGTATATGGTGCAGTTATTGAATGTTTCAGCCCAATTGAGTCAGCAATCGTCTGTACATCTTTTTTGTGGAATTCCTTGCCACCGTCTGTACATAATTCTCTTACAGTAACATCTGCCTGAGTCTTCATCATCTTAATGAATACTGGTAATTTTTCTTTAATTTCATGTTTGTGATGCAGAAGGTATGTTACTCTAAAACTGGAAAAATCGTCCTTAAAAACAGCAAAGTATCTATGACCCTGCAAATCAGTTTCCTCCATTGGTCCACATATATCTGCATAAAATAATTCTTCAGGTTTTGTTGGTTTCTCCACTCTTTCACCAAATGCCAGGTGATTATGTTTACAATAGACACACCCTTCACAAAGCTATTATCAAACATTGTCTCTATACCATGATCCTTCAAGAACTGGTGCACTGGTGCTTATTTTGATGACCCATTCTTTCGTGCCACCTCTGTAAAGTGTCATCAGTTTCCACAACAACACAGGACTTTACTTTATGAACAACTTTCACAGCTAAACGATAAAGTTCATTCTCAGCAATGGATGTAGCAACAGCAATCGGAATATCATTTTTGAAAAATACCCATGATTTTCCATCATTTTCGATTACTTGATTTATTCCCTTTTGTGCAGCCTTCTTAACAGAAAATAAGTTGCAGGATCCCTCAGGACAAAACCAAACATCTTCAAAATATCATTCTGTCCACTTCTGTCCATTAAAAACTTTTACATCAATACAACCTGTGCCAAGTGCTTCAATTTGCACACCATTCTTGGCACTATCCATCTTCCTTGGAGTCTTAAAAGGTTCATAGGTAGTGTACCAGTCACGCTGATTTGTTACATGATGTGTTGCACCACTGTCAATGTACCACTCATCACAATCAAGCGTATTTTCATCTACTGAAAAACTACTGTTGCGTTTCAGCATTAAAACTTTACTTAACATAGCACAGTCTTCATTTTTATTCACACAAATACTCGCACATTCATTTGAGCGATGGCCTTTTTTCTTACATTTGAAACACACTAGGCCTGTTTTGCACTGTTTTGATAAGTGACCTACTGTACTGCAAGAAAAGCATTTTTTATCTTCAGTTCTTTTGTGATTAGATGTTTTCAATGCGTCTGTTTCGGTAGTTTGTTTGCGCCTTTGTCACTCTTTATTAATCTTCATTTTCGACATCATTTTTCAAGCAACACTTTCTTCATCACGATCTGTAATTCTCAATTCATAATTTAAACACCGTTTCTGCAGTTTATTCCACGTCTTCTCTTCAGCAGGTAAATCGTGCCATGTTGTATAAATGTAGTCAAATTCTTTCGGCAAAGTTTGCAAAAATCGCGCACAAAGATCATCATCATCGATTGGCTTGTCTAGCAAAGCAAGTTGAGTTTTTATTTCATGAAATTTCGCTAAATGGCCTTGTATACCACCAGATGCTTCCCACACAATGTTGTGAAATTTATGTCGAAGCAGATCAATATTTTCAGCTGAGTGAACATCGTAAATCTTGTTTAGCTTATTCCAAATCTCTTTAGCAGTCTTACATCCACCAACACGAAGTGAAGGCTTAGTATCAAGCGACAAAATTAGCTGTTTCCTTGCTTTTGCATTTGCCTTTGTCTATTTCTTAATATCAGATTCATAATTTTGTCCGCCTTCTTCTGGTTTAAGCACCATGCCATTTACGACGTCAAAGATTTTGTCACATTCCAAAATAGTTCTTATTACGATTCTCCAAGTCGCCCAATTTTCTTCGCCTGTGAGTTTCTCAATTTGTTGTCTTTCTTCGGCCATGGTTTCGTCTTTCTTCACTTTTAGTATCTTAAACTCGACCAAAACTATCGTTCTTCATAAAAACATAATTATCAACAACTGTGCACATCTGCTACCATGTTGATTAAACATCAAATGCAATTTTCTTGAAGAAAATAAACATTTATTAAAAATTCCGGTAAAGAACGATAATTAAGATACTTCTAGCAATCACCAAGACAACTGAACAACTGCACATCTAATTAAAAATAGTTCATGGAATCTTCAATTGTCACCTTCAAACAGTAAGAACACACTCACAAATAATAGTACATATATATAAAACATTGAATAAATAAATCATATAGTTTGACAAGAATGATACTGGGTCCCCACTTGTTTATAATGTGTATAAAAGATAACCCAGCGACTTGAAAGGGCGGTTAAATAGCAGTTATATTTGCTGACAATCATACTAATATACATTTAGAAAAGGCCTTTCAATGGTTCACATTTAATAAGTCTTCATGTAACATACACACACATCATACTAATTCATACAACCAATAATGACCTTCTTAACACTAGAAGTAAACATTAATAGTCATGCTTTTACTAAAACACTGCGTGTAAAATTTATTAGGGTCCACACAGACATTCTGATGAATTAAAGAAAGGTACACATAGAAAGCTACTCATTATTTTAAGCTTCTGGCCTATACAGCTTCATCAGACGTACTGTTCAACCAAGTTCAGGCCTCACGCGTTGGCTGCAAAGGGCATGTGTTGCACACTCATTGTGGCTGCTGCAGCGAGTGGAGTGGTTATGGAAGGCAGAACCAGTTGCTTGCAGTGCTGGAACTGGAACCCTAACAATGTGTACAATAATACTTTGCATCAATGAGCACTGTAATGTTGGCAGCACTTGTAAATAAATGAATATCTTTCAACTCCTGCTTATCTATTCCACTTGTGTTAACACCAATAAAATCTCCAAATTTAAGAGATGATAACAAAAACAACCGTTGTCATAATTTTTTTTTTTTTTTTTTTCATTTTTGCAATTCCCGCACATTCTTGTAGCTCTCCCATAGCCTCACGATTTATACTCATCAGATACGGCAGAAACATCTCCAGTTCTGAGTTATTGCAGCTCAAAAATTTGGTGATTTTACTAAAACTACCCTTGTCAAAATAATTTCTGACAAAAACAGCCTATGTCATTTAACAAGGGCTATTTTTGTGTGAAAGCAGGCGACAATACAACATCCACCTCCGTAGTATTTGCTGTATTATTTCAATCTGTTCTTTGTCAAGTGACAGTTCAGTTTCTGTGCTTCTCTAATGAATTCCAAAGACAGTAATCAGTGGCCTAAAAAGAAGAAATGGCAAGAAAGAAAGGAAGCTGTGATAAAGAAGAAGAAGCTGGTGGGCGAAGAACACATTAATAACATCAGCAAAGTGTTCCCTCCAAATGTGCTGGAGATGACTGCAAGTAAGCATTGTTTGCATTCCCTATTTCCACCAGTAAATTTTACCATCTGCTCTTCTTGACATGTAGATTCATTAGTGACATGACCTCCTCTCCCTTTGGTTGCAGATGACAAAGACTACCGCTGAACAAAGGCAACTGATTTCTGCTATATTGGAGTAAAAAACTGCTCAAGACACATATTTGGCTGGTCTTGTTACTGTTCATAATGTGAAACAAAGAAGGCCCCACAAAGTAGTGCATGAAAAGGTAGCAAGTGATAGTGAAGGCACTGGTTCACAATCCAGTGCCTCTTTAGTACACAACATTTCTTTTTATTATAAAGTCCGTGTGACTGCTAATACTATTACAACAGAGGTACCTGTTTGTAGAGAGGCATTCATAGCTTTTCACACAATCTCTTGAGGTCGACTAAGCCCTGTGCAACAGCTTCTAAGCACAAACAATAGCTGTTCTCCAATGGATATGAGAGGCAAGCACAATAACTGCCCTCATGCAGTTCCTCGTTCACTCAGAGACCTCATTGAACATCACATATCATTATTTAAATCAAGAATAAGAATTTGACCAGAAGGTATCTGCCTGAAACTGTAACTGTGAAGAAAATGCATGAAGTTTTTCTGGATCAATATCAAATTAATGTTGCCTACAAACTCTATTGGTAAGTGTTCAATACCTTCAATATATCTTTTGGATATCCTCGGTCTGAAACTTGTTCTACCTGTGATGCTTTAGAGTAGCAGATAACTGCTGCTAGCATCTGTGACAAATCCAGATTGATTGTTGAAAAAGAACTTCACTTAAAAAAAGGCAGAAGATTTTTATGAATGTAAAAGACACTAAAAGCAGAAGGCTCGACAAGGGTTAGTTTCAGTAACTTTTGATTACATGCAAATCCTTCCCGCACCTCAGCTAACAACTAATGTAATATTTTATGCGAGACAGCTATGGTATTATGTTTTTGGCATTCATGACCTACCTACTAATGGAGCCGTAATGCTCACTTATCATGAAGGAGTTGCAAAAAGGGGACAGAGTGAAGTGACCTCTTTATTGTTTCATTACTTGAAAAATAGGCAACATCTGGCGAGAGATTTAGTTTTGATTTCAGTGCCAGTCAGAATAAAAATTTTTTTCATGATGTATTTTCTGTACATGCCAGTGCACAGTCTCAAAATGTTTGACAGAGTAATGTACCTCTTTCCAATGAGAGGTCATTCTTTTTTGCCCAATGATCAAGATTTCTCCTTAATTTCATGTCAGAAAAAGAATCAGGTTATTGAAGTACCTGATGATTGAAATACCGTAATTACCTCATCTAGAAAATATCCAACACCCTTCCACATCTGCAAAGTAGACGTATCAATGATATTCAACATGAAAGAAGCTATTGAGCACTACTTCAAACACTACTTCTATGAAACAATAAAAGTTAAATTGGAAGGGCTAAGGATGTATAAAATTGAAGCACCCACAAACTACATTTTTGTGAAGGCCTATACAGAACCTCAGTGTACGGTTGCACTTCCAAAGAATGTGAAGATCCCATGTGAGTTAACTTTCAGTAAGATGTACAATGATGCAATCAAGATTAAGAAGTCGAAAGTTGAACAGACAGGAGAGGAAGAAGATGGGGTGAATGTGGATGCGATTGAATCTGACGACACTAGTGGAGAGGACCAGTGAAAGTTTATCTGATAAGTTTTGTATATTTCCAGTGTAACTTAATCTTTAGTCTCCTGAAATGTTGACATATTACAAGGTTAATACAGTATAATTAGTGCAACTATCGAGTAACTCCTTCATAACAACAACTACGTTTTCTGACAGAAACTGCCTATATCAGTGACAACTGAAAGGTAATTTTGTACAGAGTCATAAAAAGGTTTTTCATATTCAGAAGAAGTAATATAAAAAAAATAATTTACTTTAAGACAATATTAAACTTTTGAGAACTTTTTTCGCTCTCCTGAAAAATGTAAATTTTTGACAAGGGTCATTTTTGTTATCAGATCTTCAATTATTGTGGTCAAATAGTAGAAACACAAGCACTGCCTCACACACAATAACACATAAACAAATGCTGTCTCCACCCACTACAGCGAGACTGCAATTTTCGAACAGCCCATGGTAGCAGCAGTTATTGTTGTGGATGAGGAGGCAGGCTGTGGAGTGAGGAGGGAGGCAGGGGGTGTGTTATAGAGACTTTCTGACAGAATGTGTCCCGACTGTAAATATAAGGACAGGCTGCTGTAGTTGATGCCTGACTACTTGAAATTGTATTAAAAATTACAATAGAAAAGTAAAAATTGTCTTAGGCAGAAGCTTTGCTATGGAATTGTCTTAGACAGTTTCAAAATTATATAATGCTACCATTGATAGTAGGCACACGAAGTTGCTCTGACCGAAGTACAGCAACTGTAAGAGATCAACTGTCTCCCCCTTCTCTTCCACCCTATCCCCTCCCTCCAATGGGCTCTTGTAATCAGAGATACAATTAGACGTCATCATCATTATCATCAGTGTTCTGTCAAAAGGCAGATTTTCACATTGCAGTTCTTCAGGCTGTCCTGTTGTCTGACATCCTCTTCAGGTCTGTATAATTTCCTCTTCCCTTAATGTCATCTACCATCTTGTATCTTCTACTTCCTCTCATTTTTTTCCGCACAAACAGTCCTTCCAAGGAATTTGCTAGTATGCAACAAATGTTTCAACCAGTTCACAATTTTACTTCTGCCAGTACCTCGCCTCCTACTTTCCAAACTTCACAGAAGCTCTCCTGCAAACCATGCAAGACTAGCACTCCCGGAAGAAAGGATATGGTGGAGACATGGCTTAGCCACAGCCTAAGGGATGTTTCCAGAATGAAACTTTCACTCTGCAGCGGAGTGTGCACTGATATGAAACTTCCTGGCTGATTCAAATTGTGTGCCGGAACCGGGACTCGAACCTGGGACCTTTGCCTTTCACAGGCAAGCGAACCTGGCCAAGTGAAAGGCAAAGGTCCCAGGTTCGAGTCCCGGTTCCGGCATGCAATTTTTAATCTGCCAGGAAGTTTCATATCAGTGCACACTCCGCTGCAGAGTGAAAGTTTCATTCTGTTTCAACCAGTTCTTTATCCTTTCTCTTATAACCTTGAGCAGACATCTTCTCTCCCAACTATTTCCAACACTCTTTCATTACTCATCTTTCCATCCAGCTTATCCTCTCCATTCTCCTCCACATACACATCTCACATGCTTCTTACTCTTTTCATCTGCTCATCTCAGCATCCATGTTTCTGCCAATCATAGTGCCACAATCCAGAGAAAACATTTGCCAAACATTTTGAGCACAAAGTTGCCTTATTTAAGTAGAGTCTTAAGGTTATCAGATTGTATTCATTTTTATATACATCACTTTAATATGAGTACTATCATCTATACGCACAAATGCTTCCCCCAAATATGGTCATAATATTGTATTTATTTTTTACATTCATCACTTTGATATGGGTACTATCTTTATATTGATTGATTCTACTGTCGGTTCATGGTGAAACATTTCAAATTAAATAACTGAAGACTTGTTATTGCCTTGTTTCACAAAACTTTATTTTTATGACCTAGGTTTCGGGTTATGAGCCCATTTTCAAGTACTTTACTGATTCCAAAGTTGTTACACCAGTGAAGACAAACCATTATGATGCTACAGGTCTCTGTTTATCGATTTTAACATTAGAAGAAAATACTTTCATCTTGCAATTTAGGAACTATTACAGTTGAATTACATTATTAGAATAACCTTCTTTATCTATTATAGTAATGTTCTGTTTAATGATGTAATATATTAATGAAATTACTGATCATTATTGTACCATGAAAAATTGAACAGTTTATAGTACAAGACATTGCTTATTGTTAGTGACATTGTTAAGATCATCTTTCAATAAATAGTAAAAAAAAAAGATATGTCTTGTCTCAAATTTCATACTATTAACTACAGTAGAAAGTTAGGGTAAAATTTTACTTATGTGTCAACTAACAACAGTTGGTATCACAGGTAACTTTCTACACACAAATATCTTATTTTTACATTACTAAAGTAGTTAAATAACCAAAGACTATTAATTTATTTAATATGTCATAAACAAGCCTATTACTTCTGTACTTTTGATCATCAAATTTTGTTTGTCAGCTCCTATTATACAGTTGCAACATTACATTTCCATGTCGGTGACTATTTATGTGTGTGTGTCGTTCTTCATAAGCAGTTGCTCTCAATGGTCCGAACTCAAATATATTTCATTTAAATTCTAATATACAGTCAAATAAATATCAAATAGATAAATAGGATAGAATAAGAATATAGATTTGCTCCTTGGAAAACTAAAAAGGAAGTAAAAGAACAGATGACAGGCTTACCTAGAGGTTGTCAATCTCTTAATTAACAAAGAATGTTAATCAGTCTGAGGAGAAGGGATTCTTTTTTCTCTTTTTAAAGTTAAATAATTACTTTTCCTTAAAATCTTCCCACTTACACAGTAAGGTTCTAGATAATATCTTAAGAAAACGATTCGGGTGTATTGCCCCATCAGACATAAATTTGGGAAACTGTTTAGTGATGTTCATTCCTGATGACATAATTCCTTCTCCCCCATTTGTTACTATTTGTACTTTATTTATCTGGTCTTGGTTCCTGTTCCTAATTTTGGCATTTGTCTTTACTATTTCATGCCACAATCTATCAAATTAGTTATCGTTTCATTTCTGATTCTGAATATCTGACTTCATTATGCGTGGAAACCTCTGACCTAACTCTGAGCTTTTTATCTAAAATTTCCTCTATCTTGTACTCCCAGTTACCAGTTTCTCCAGTAAGCAAGGTTAAATTTTGATTGTTTTGATTTTGTTCAAGTTTCTTGACTCTATCTATAGTTTTGATAATGTTGACATTTAAACATTTTAGTTCAGCTTTGTAGTTAAATGCTAAAGCTTCTAACTTCACATTTGTTGTTGCTAGTTCCTTATCAATAATTTTAACTTTATCTAATACATTTCTTTCCCTTTCTTCTAATGTATTTGAAACTGCTCTTAATATGGAGTGTTTATTTACTGTATTGTTCTGTACAGATACTTGTTCTGCAAGTTCTTTGGTTATGAAACTTTGTGTCCAAATGTTAAACTTTTCATCAAATGAAGCAAATTTGTCCTTTACATTCACTCACATGAACTTCTAGCTGGATACCGAATATGTCTAATTTATGTTCTATTTGTTTAGATAATTTATCTTACATAGCTGTAAAGTTTTTATCATTACTATCAATCCTAGCTTTGAACTGTTCAAACTTGGTTTTGAGTCCTGCTGTAATTTTTTTTTTTTTTTTTTTTTTTTTTTTTTTTTTTTTTTTTTTTTTTTTTTTTTTTTGATCACTACATGGGCTCTTTATTAGTGTTGTTTGCAGTTGAAATTTCAATTTATATTGTAGTAATTTTTCCCTGTGAAATATTTGATTGCTTCATGAGGTCCAGCTAATCTGTACCTCTTGCACTCAAACAACTTCTCATGTAATATTTTGGAATTCTTGAGCCCAAAGACTGTTTACAGTGTGAGAAGGCAAGAGAGAAAAATCAAGCATTTACTGCTAAATGAAATTGAACAAAGACAGACTTTTAAACACATCAGCTGTTTATTGACTAACTCTTCTTTCTTATTACAATAACAATGTCCACTGAAACAAAAAAGCAAAGTCTCTCTTAATCATAATTGTTCTTAGAGACTGTGACACTTCAAAAGTTCAAAGTAATTTATATGATTTGAAGCACTGTCTTTCATGGCAGTAGGAGCAAGTGGATCTCTTGACAGATAAACCTATAGGGTAAAGAAAAAATCAAAAAAGAAATATCTTGCTTCCAAAAGTCCCTATTAATCATATTTGGTGATCTTATGTCAGTTCATAAGGATGTAGTGCAACTCGTTACACTATAAGGTATACATTAAACAAAAGGCAACACCTTATCCATTACCATCTGCTTCCTTCTGATATTTCATTTCCAGTTCTTATCCTTAATTTTTGGTGTAAATATAGATTCTGTATAAGTCATCTCTCTTTCCAATCTTCTACTTTCCTCTTCAAAATATTCACCAGCTTGTTCCATTGAACTCTGTCAAAAGCCTTTTCTAAATCTATAAAAACAGCAAATATTTCTTTACCATTTTCCATATATCTGTCCCCTATAAAGGGGATGCCAATAGCATCTTTTTTTTTCCTTTTCCACTTATAAATATGAACTGCTGCTCTGCAATCCCTCCATCCATCTTGTCATACAGCCTTCTATTCAACACTCTCAGCAACACTTTAACTGCATGAGAAATTTGAGGTTCTATGCTGTTCAAATTTTTTAGTGTTTTTCTTTTTCTCTATTGGTATCTTTACGGTTAAAAGGAAGTCCTCAGGCCATTCCCCTTTGTCATACATCTCAATACAGAGGTAGACTAGGTCTTTCCTAGCCTTGTTTGACAGGCTTTTCAGCAGTTATACTGTTATATCAATTCTGTATGCCTTCCTATTCTTCATCTCCTTCATTGCCTTTTCTACTTTTGCTTCCAATATGGCGTTTCCTTTACCATCTTCTGGCACTATTGCTCCTCTTCAAGCTCACTTTTACTTTGAATTTCATCCATCTTATGCAGATATTCAATATATTCTTGTCATCTGTTCAAAACATCCTAAGTTTCTTCTGCTGGAGTACCATCTGCACTTTCTATTTTCATGTTATTCTTCTTTCTTTTACATTCAACAACTATCTCACTAGCCAGTCCATACATCATTTGATACTTTTCCTATTTATCCATTTTCTCTATTTCTTCACATTTATGTTTCATCCATTTTTCTCATGCTTCTTCAGTTTCTCTTCTTAATTCATTATTCTCTTGCCTGTACCTCTTTTTGCCTTCTTCAGTTTCTACATTTTTCTCCTTTCTCTGCTCTTCCATCTTTTTGAACATCTTTTTTCTGTTATCCATTCTTTCCTGATACTTTGGGTTCTCTAATTCCTTGTACTTCTCTGGCAGAGTCCATTAGTCCTTCCCTCATTTTTATCCATTTTGCATTAACACTTTCATCAACACTACCTTCTTCACAGTTAGACATTCCTCCTATGCTGCCTACCTCCAATTGCTGCTGCTACAGGCTGTTTGTGCTTTGCAGTCTCACTGTATCAGCTGGAGTATGACAGTCGTGTGTGTGTGTGTTTGAAAGTGTGCATTTGTTTCTTTGTCTGAAGAAGCCCTTATAGGCTGAAACTTAAGAAAAATGAGTTGCATTTTGTGTTTTCTTTCCTGCAATTCATCGGCACTAATCAACCTGCAGCTGCATCCAGTCCTGTTACAGCTTGCAATGATACAGGAACCCACTGGTGGTCACGTTAGAGGTCACCTCGTGGCATGGAAGTCAGCAAAATACTGAACTGATTGAGAGGTCTTCCTAGCTCCTCTTACCAATAGATTTGAAGTGCTATCTCTGCCAGACAATGTTCCTTATCTGGATGGTGTCACTTGTTCTGCTAAATAGGTCAGGTGTCCACTAAATGCAGAAATCTTCTACTCAGGTAGTTCGGACTGAGTAGTGTAAATTGGGCAACTTTTAGATTACAGGAACTCAGGAAAACACAAAAAAGAGTTTCAGTCTCATAAGTTTCAGGTCACAGACACACAGACAATGTGCCAACTGTAAGTTATCAGTAATACTATACAGGAGCATCACACATTGATGTTGGCCTGCTGCTTTCAGCAACACGATGATGTCAGCCTGCTGCTTCCCCAGCAGAACACATGAACCAGTCACCTACAGTAAAAACATACTAGTTGTCTACACCAGGTCCTCATCCCTGGGGCATAAAATGATTCCTCATGTTTTGTAGGAGCATACAGCTACTTTGTCCTTGACTATTGCATCATTTTTGATGGAACTGGACACCAAGAGATTAGAGCAATAGTTTGTTTGACATCGTGCCTTATTATTTCAGCTTGATGTGTACTCCTGCTGAATTTTTCATTTCTTCTCTAACTATTTGATGACGACATCTGAAATATCAATTTCTAACTACGTCACATCCACCAATATGACAATTGTTCAAACTTGCTATGTCCAATTCATTTTATACATCATCTCAGTGTAGCAGTACTATTTTATGAGAAATCATCTGCTGACAAAATCTTCCTTGCGAGTAGTGCCTGGGACATATTTTCACCAAAAGCTTTAATAAGGTATGCAACTTTCCCTTCCTCCTCATCGTATAGTCAACTTTCTTGTACTGCGCCAAAATGTCCCAAATGTATGCTTTTGTATTCTCTCCTTGATGGTGCACTCTGCACTTCATTTGTTTTTCAGTGACATATCTGTCACTGACTGTTTCCAAATTTCTGTAGTTTGATGTGGAATAGCACCCAGCTTGTCCAAGATGTTTTCATATCTTTGCTTGTGGTGGGAAGGGCATGGGGGACATTAGCCAGGCATCCTACTCCTTCCAGTTGTTGAATTTAGAGATAGGTTCATATATTTAACCACTTCCTGTATTTAGGTCTTGACCATTATTATGAGATAACATTGAAGAATATCTCATGTGTTCACACACCACTGGCTTCATGGAAGTTATCTGAGTATCTATTTGTGAAGAAGACTCTTTTGACAAAAGTTGTAATTATCAAGAGGCATTTTAAATGTGGTTGTCGGCAAAACCAAAAGATTACCTACCGTATCTAAAATATGTCTACCACATGAGTGATGGATTTCAAAATTGGGTGAAATTAGCAGCAATCATTGTTGTTCAGATTTTTAAACTTTTTTATGGAAATCTAGATTTTAACCAGTAAGTATCTGTTATTAGTGGAAGCATTTCAAAAGAAGACTGATAGTTGTAGACTACTCACTGTTGTGTTCAAGTGGTGACTACCTATTATTATTTTCAAAAATATTATTGCTAATTTGTAAAAATTTATTTACATATTATAAAATACTTAGTGCCACCATATGTTTAAGTTTGTTTACATTATGAACAAACAATTTTGTTACTGTATTTAATAAAAGTTTACTAACTTGCTGTCAGTTGCATATTAATTTATACTTATTTGTATAATATACAATAATTACTGTGAGTTGAAAATTAGATATGATGATTGGTAATGAAATAATTGTGAATAAATGATGTATGCTAAATATGTGTATTATATTGTGCAGTAAGTGAATCAGAGTCAGTTGCATTATATACTATATTTTTCAGAACCTATTCTTCTGAAGCAAGTTTATAGAGAAGGAGGCTTAGACTGGTTGAAACTCGGGGAAAATGTTGTGGAGTATAATTGGGATTTCAGATTTTATATAACAACACGGCTTCGAAATCCTCATTATCTTCCAGAAGTTGCTGTTAAGGTATTATGACTCACTATTAAAGGCCTTTTATCTCTTATGTATTGTAATTCTTAATAATTAACATTTTATAATATTTTATAATAAATTTAGCAGTAGTACCTATATGTGTTCATATGAGTTGAAAACATATTTTTCAGAGAGTACTGTAACGTTAATAAATTGCTGTGAATGAAAAAGCCACCATGATGATCAGTATTTATGGGAAATTCACTTTGTTCTTTATTGAGAACTTCATATGTGTTATTATTAATCATCTATAGTCTCTGTAAATATGATCTGCAATAAACACAGACTAACAAAGAAGTTAAACATGTGGAGAGGAAGAAGAAAATGAAATGATACTTGAAAGGTTGATAGAGTATGTGATGTTATTTAGGTGATAAGTAAAACAGTACTACAGTAAGTTTATTTAGCACACATGTGAATTAGCACTGTGTCCCTTGTAACATTTCTGTTCTTTGCCACTCTCTATAATAGATCCATACAACCTTGGCACTACTTGTTAAGAGCAGCTGTTTTATTTTTAGGATGCAAGGAAGTGGTGGGTTCATTAATTACAAACATATATTTTTACTTGCATATTGGCCTTTCCATTGTATATGATGATTCAGATTCTGTTACAGTGCCATATACGGCATTCAAGGACACAAGAACTAGGAAATGCACAACTCTGCAGGATTTTTTGTACCCAGCCTTAGTTGCAGGGCTAACATGAGGAAGGTAACTTCAGGAACACATTCTTCAAGTAACAGAGTGAAAATATGTAAGAGTCCTCAGTTAGAAACAGATAAAGACAATATATTGACTTGTTTGCAGATCAATATCTGTTGCATTAGAAATAAGATTTTATAATTAGAACATATTTTTAATACTCTGTATGTAGATGTTATATGTATTTCTGAACACTGGCTAACAAAAGAGCAAGTAGATATTTTTGTACCTCAAGGGTATGTAGTTAGTGATATCATGTGTAGGGAGCAGAAAATAAATGGTGGTGCAGGTATTTTTGTAAGAGAGGGAGTGAAATTCTCCAAAATTTATGTGACAAAATATTGCTCAGAAACTCATGGAGAGTTTAGTTGTGTTAAACTGGTAGACGAAAACATAATAGTGGTTAGCCTATATAGATCTCCAAATGGGGATGTTAATCTCTATATTGAAAAATTTGAGTTACTAAAAAAAATCTGAAATTTAAGGCAAGAATTGCAGTTTGGGGTGATTACCACATTGAAATGGCTAAACAGACAGACAAGTCACAAACCATTGTGCTGTACCACCGATAGTAACACAAAATGAAAAAACAGAAAAAAAGGGGACAAAGGGACAAGCTTTCGGAACAGAGTTCCTTCGTCAGGTGGGAGAGAAGGGAAGAATAAAGGATGGGAATAGAAGGGAAAGATGACCTAGGTCGTGAACCACCTTTCCCTTCTATTCCCATCCTTTATTCTTCCCTTCTCTCCCACCTGACGAAGGAACTCTGTTCCGAAAGCTTGTCCCTTTGTCCCCTTTTTTTCTGTTTTTTCATTTTGTGTTACTATCGGCGGTACAGCACAATGGTAAGTACTGGCCAGCCATTCTATCTCATTTCAACAATATTTATTATCTCTGAGGAGAATTTTCATCATTAATCAGACAAGTCACAAAATCATTTTTGAATGTATTAAGATCATTAAACTTGTACTGTACAAATAAGTGCCCTACTCGTGGGGATGCTTGTCTGGACAGCATTATTATAAATTTTTACAAAGAAGATTTTACAATTAGATTTATAGGTGGAAGCTTTGCAGACCTTGATCCTCTGCTTCTGATACTTTATAAAAAACAGCCAATTAAAAACACAGAACCTAACTATGTACAAGTAAGAGGACAAAAAGAGGAATACATTACACTATTTATTGACAAGTTAAGGAATGAAAATTGGGACAACGTATACAACTGCCAGCCATGGATACAGGGAACAGATATAGCCGTTGATAACTTTTTCAAAAAAATTACAGGTTTATGGTATTCTTGTTCACCATTAATAAAATTTAGAGCTACAGGGAAACCTAAAAATAAAGTACCAAATTGGTATACTGAAGAACTTTCTGAAATCAGGGAAAATTTGCACAAATTACATATGATCTACAAGTATTCATGTGTGCATAGGACAGAGCAGAGGGAAAAACTTTGTAACTGTTATATCAACTGCAAAAAAATCTAAGCTGGCCATAGCAAAAAAACTAGCCACAGAAAAGTGCATAGAAAGTGCTCCCAATAAGTGCAAAGCAGCATGGCAAATTATAAATCAAATCTTGATTCCTAAACACACTCATGTGCCTCTGCTAGATCCCAGTGATTTAAATAACTTCTTTATAAACTCAGTTAAGGAAGTAACGGAAAGTTTTAAAGGAACAAATTGTTCTGAAATTGAACTACTGGTTAGGCCTCCACCCAGTAACCAGGTGTTTCACTGGAAACCTCTCACACCCACTGACATTTTAAAAACTGTTGCTAAATTGACGAATTCAAAAAGTATGGACTGTTACTGGTTGTCCAATTTCATTATTAACCCTTTCTCGGCTGCAGGGGCAAGCGCCCTGGCTGCCCGCCTGGCTGACAGCGCGAGACCAGTTGTTGGCCTGAGCGACGGCAGCTGACACGGCCCCACGGCCGCTGTGGGCTACGGCCGTTGCAGCTGCACGGTAGTCGCGCAGAGTGGTGACCTCACAGCTGCCGCCCAGTAACACTGTCTATAAGATCAGAATCTCATTGCTCTGCCACAGCAGTTGCAGTTTGAAGAAACAGCCTTTCAAATCTAAGCGACATTGTTATAAGATTATCCTCGGCTGAGAACGAAAAGATTGAAGTAAATTCTAATACCTTTTTTATTTATTATTGAAAAAAAAACTATAACTTGAGATATGCGTCACCAAAATATGTGACTACAACATATTAAAGTTTCATTATCATCAGTCGAGTATGTTTCGCAACATAGTTTTAAATTGAGTTGTTCATAGGGAAGACCTACAAAACTCCAACAATTCTAGCTATAATCATAAATATAAAATATTTATTGAAATTTACGTTCGGCCATGTAACATAATGGAGAATTAAACAAGAAAAATAATTATGTAATGATGAAATGGAAACAAAAGTATTGATAGGCCGACTGCTTCGTTTGAAATAAATGCCTAAATTCGATTCACTATGCTAAATAATCCGATAATAAACATCTAAAAGCTTTCTGCTAGCGGATTTATTTTTCAGATGTTCACGGAGTAGTAGAGTTTTCTTTTGTGGTTTCCCATCCTCATTTATGACGCAGGAAATTGCACTGCCGCTGGCTGAGTTAAAAGCTTTTTTCATTACTTCTATTGCTTTTATTGTTATCTTATGTCTTCATTTTCTTTTCTTTCAAAATTCAATGTACCTGAAGAAACTAATACTTTCTTAGTTTGTGGTATGTCTCAAAACATTTTTTGCGTCTGATTCGGGCAGTACACACTATACAACGTCTCTGCGGTATCTCCATTCGCTCCGTTGCTCCGAAGAACCCGGTATAATGTTATTTTTCATTTTCCAGTCAAAAAGGGCTGTCCATTTTGCTGTCAGTGGCATCTAGGTTTAAGATGTTTATGAATGATACTTCTCCAGTAACTAACGGATTAGTTCCAAGTGGAATTTCGCTGGTGGCTTCTTCTGTTTATTTTACATTTCAAAAATAGTTTTTGCATTGAGGATACTCAAGTCAGTTAAATGAAAGAATACTTTATTGTACCATTCCACTGTTCTTCGTATGCACTGTACGGAGCTTAACATCAGGTCACTCCTATCAATTGCACCCATTGACTAATTGTAACTAACTACACAAGAGGGTTTCACTTTACTTTCTCCCGTTTTATGATTCTTTTTTCTCTCTGAACAAACTCTGGTCCATTTACAGTGGAAAGCATCCAGACTTATTTACTGTCCACCCCAGACTTCGATTGTATTTAACTTTCTTCAGTTTATCAGGTAAAGGTAGTAAATTTTTCCTGTTTTTACGCACTGTGCCAATGGCATTGGAGCACTTCGAATGTAGCCATAAGAACAATTCAGGACTCGAATACCAATTGTCTAAATAAATGTTGTGACCTTTATTAAGGTATCGTAAGAACAAACTGATAACGACATCACCTGATTTGCCCCACTCAGCATTTTCGGATTCTACTTCAGTAACGGCACCAGTGTAGACAATATAATCCAGAATTGAATTGGTCTATACGCCACAAAGCACGAAAATTTTAATTCCAAAACGGATAAGTTTGTTTGGAGTATACTCTTTGAAACGTAGCCTTCCTCTGAAAAGTAGCAACTTACGTGTTACTAAGTTCTCAAATGGGACTAAAGCCTCTCGGAAGCTCATTTTGGCGTGTTCCAAAGCATTCGTATTTTGACAAGAATATCTTGCGATGCAGACAAATTATTACTATAGTGTAATAAAAGCAGTATCGAGGGACCGAGCGCGTTGAGGAGCTATGCTTCGATTCCCCATCGGAGGTTCAAATCCTCCCTCGGGCATGGACATTTGTGCTGTCTTCAGTAAAACTTAGTTTATAAGTAGTTTGTAAGTTTAGGGACTGATGAACCCGCAGTTAAGTCCCATAAGCTTAACAAACACTTTAACAAACACAGTATCAACTTATACCTGGCCATTATGTCAGAAAATACTGGTGCTTGCAGCAAGGAATTTTGACGAATGTTCATTCACTGTTAACTGTCTGAACCTTGGCATAAGGAGAGAACAAGCCAAAAAGCGATAAAATTCTGGAGGGTTTATAGGTTTCCGTTTCGTTTATCTGCTGGGCACAGTCGTCACTTTTTCGGTGAGAAATGTATAATACTTGTTCCTGTCTACATATAGCTGAAACAAATTCGTAGGAGATAAAGTAAAAAAGAAAATCTAAATTCATCGAAATCTACCTTTAAACCAGCAAAAGTGTTTGCGAATTTGTGGCGATTCGTCGCAGGACGATTACCTGACCAGTCATACAAACTTTTTCGTGTCGAAATTTCACTTAACACATCATCTTTTTCCTCTTAAGAAGAGGAATCTCCTGCTGACGTTCTGCGTTGTGTTGAATAAATACCATTAGTTCTATACACATCCAGCTATTCATCTAAAGAAAAGTCTGCAGTAGTAGTATCGTCATCATCACTACTATTCACAAGGATGTCCATTATTTACTTGTTTGATAAACTACATTCTGAAATTGCAATAACAGTACAGTGAAACGCCATTCTCTCGCCAAACAAAAAATACAGGACGGACCCGATGGATAGCATGTGAACAGGAAGGCCCGGAAGTAAAACTGTAGTGCTTTCCAACATAACAAAGAAGACCTGTTAACGGCCGTGGCACTAAGAATTTTGAGCCGCGGGTAAAACCGAGTCGCCGCCGCTCCATTGTGCGCCCAGGTCCCGGGCGTACATGAATGCCCTTAGCCTTCAGGCCGCTCTACCTGCTGGGCATATATGAATGCCCGTAGCCATCTGGGCCCCTCGCCGGCCGGGTGTACATGTACGCCCGTAGCCGTCTGGGCCTTAACTGCTGGGCATACATGTATGCCCGTAGCCGCAAAAGGGTTGAAAAAAACAATACATTTAATATGTTTCCCATTAACTTTTATATTCAATAAATGTTTAGAATTTGGATTTTTTCCTAATGCTCTCAAAATATCTAAAGTTGTTCCTGTTTATAAAAAGGGGGAAAAAAACTACCCGAAAGCTTTTGACCAATTTCAATTGTGCCTATATTGTCAAAAATATATGAGGCACTAATGCACTCTCAAATATGTACCTACTTTGAGGATAATGGTTTACTGTGTAGTTCTTAATTTGTATTTTGCAAAGGGATGAACACAACAGCTGCTATACTATAACTAATTGATCATACACTGTCTGCTATTGAAAAAAAAAAAATAAAAAAAAATAAAATAAATAAATAAAAAAAAAAAAAACAAGTGTCTCTTACATTATGTGACTTAAGTAAGGCATTTGATTGCATTCCTACTGAAATCTTGCTTAAGAAATTAGAGTACTACAGGTTACAAGGCAACACTTTAGCTGTTATTACCTCTTACTTGAAAAACAGGAGGTAATTTGTTTCAGTTAATAATATACAGTCATCTTTGCTGAAAATTAACACAGGTGTTCCCCAGGGATCTATCCTGGGGCCTTTCTATTTTCATGGTTGGATTTCTAAAACTTGAGCAGAAACAAATTGGAACTGATGACAGGAATACAAAACTCATGTACAATAGGCAAATTCAATAGTAACATTACTTTAGCTCAAAGAATAGTAGCAGAAAGCAAAACACATTTAACTGAATTGGAAAAATAGCCTGAAAAGGTAAACGAAATTAGAAAGTACATGGAAAGGAGTTTTAGACAGTAGAAGAGTGGATAGAGCATGTATGAGAGGAGAAAGATCATCCTAATCACATGATGTGTGGTTACAAGGGAGAACATCTGGTGTGAGAGCTGATACACATGGAGGAAGTTTGTAATGAAAGCTGCAAAACTTCCTCAATTGTAATAAACATACTGAGAAGCAGTGAGCTCAGAGTGAGCGGACAATTGTGAAATAACCTGTGCTGCCCTCAACACTAGAAGTGCCATCTGGATCCATAGGTGTTTCGAGTCCCCTGCCCCCCCCCCCCCCCCCCCAATCATATTCGTCATAGAAGCAAACCCTCTTGTGACTTTTAATCACTTGCAGAATAGCACAACTCACCAAACTCTTATCCCTATAGGCCAGCTAGAAATATGAAAAATTTTTCAATTATACCAGTAGTACTGGTATAATGGACCTGTACACAGTTTAACACAATTTTGTACCAGCAACGCTAGATTTTAGGCAGAAAATAATTTCTGCATGTGTCTTGATGTTATTCACAATATGTTGGAATATATTATGATACTTAAGTCCACAAAGAAAGTGAAGTATGAAAAATATGGAGATCGGGTGAATCCTTATATCAGTGTGGCTTTTGTTTCTCTGTGGACTGGCCCTATGCAGACGTACGAAGTGGGACTGAAAAGCCACTCCTCAGTCTGACGGCTGGCAAATAGTTCTGTGACACGAAAGCAAAAGTTATCTGTCTATGCCAGTGATGTGAGTTTTTTGTCTATATTATTCTTGGAGCAGCAAAAGAGCTTGTGGCCCCATGCAAACTGCAGAGAGGAGACAATCTACCCCTGTAAACACACTGCACCGGTGCTGGCAAATATGGAATATGTCAAATTTATGTATCAAGTCCAATACGTATGCGTGCCAAAACCAAAGTCTGAACTGTGAGCCCACCCCAGCTCAGACAGTACTGTCAATTAATGTCCCTAAATATTTCCAAACACTTACAATTGTAGACTGAATTTGTTTGTCTTTATGGTTTTCTCGCTTGATTGTAATAAACAAGAAAATATGTCACATTTTTTAGTCTTTTAGAAATACATGGGCATTTACCTTTAATACCAGAAAAATTACTAGTCATGTAAGTTGTATGTTATGACTCTGTTTCAATCCTTCTATAAAGATGAACATTGCATAATTGTTTCGCTTACTTGTTTGGATGATGTTTGATACAAAATTGTGGAATTTCTTCCATTAATTGTAAAATAAAAATAAAATTGTTTCTGATTATCTTATTTTTGCTGTGTAATATTTATTTTAGAGAAAAAGAGATTATTTTTCTTGCACATTAGAGACCTCATGAATGTAATATCAACATTTAGAAACCCAAACACCACCCAAATACAAAAAAAAAAAAAAAAAAAAAAAAAAAAAATTGGTAGTTACCTCATGTGGGTCAAAAATGACCCACATGACTAGGGGTGTGGTAAAGTCCGGTACTTCTAGTGTTAATTCATTGCTGGCTGATAACAGATTATTAAAGTACTGCCAGCTTCTTATCTTTTTGAAAGATAGCAAATGGTTTCATACTGTTGTATTTTTACAGATATTTAGGACAATCCTTCCTAAAGCCTGGACTGAACAACAGAAAATGCTTATGTTGTGGGATTCATAGAAGGGAAGGGTTTATTGTGGGCTAGTGAGATGGCAAGTAGATGTCACACTTATGTACAATTTGAACAAGATTTTTAACTAAATATTGGTCCACAGCAGATCAAGAGTGATTGTGTACGCAAGTGTATTGTCCCAAATAATTTGGCAGGCAGAAATTAAAATTTCAGGTGATACTTTGGAAAGTATATTGATAAAACACTGCATTGTGTGATGATACCGCTGGTCCTCTCATCTCAATGTTAACGTATGATGCGTCAGACCCGGAATGGTGTGGTCTAATAGTGATATATGTTGCGTGTGACGTTAGTTACAAACGAAATAGCCAGCCTAGGAATCAAGTGTAGGACAGTATCTCAGTGATACTATGATTAGTTAACAAATGATAGATTCGAGATAGAATGGTTGGCCAGTACTTACCTTTGTGCTGTACCGCCGATAGTCACACAAATGAAGAATCAGAGAAAAGGGGACAAAAAGGACAAAACTCAAACCACCTTCCTTGATGTTGACCTTCACCTTGCTGATTCTCACATCTACACCTCAGTCCATATTAAACCCACTAACAAACAACAGTACCTCCACTTTGACAGCTGCCATTCCTTCCATATTAAACGATCCCTTCCCTACAGCCTGGGCATCCGTGGGAAATGTATCTGTTCCAGTTCTGACTCCCTCACCAGCTACAACAACAATCTATCCAATGCTTTCCTCTCCCGCAACTACCCGAAAGACCTCGTCCACAAACAGATCTCCCGAGCTGTCCATTTCTCTCCCTCCAAAAACAATGTTCCTAACCCCAGACCACCCAGAAGCACCCCCTTAGACACCCAGTACCATCCTGGCCTGGAATGCCTCAACAAATTCCTCAAACAGGGCTATGACTTTCTCAAGTCATGCTCTGAGATGAGACCATCCCTCCAAACTGTTCTTCCCACACCACCCAGAGTAGCCTTCCGCCGTCCTCACAACCTCCACAACATCCTTGTCCAACCTTACAACATCCCAAAACCACCCTCCCTACCTAATGGTTCCTACCCCTGCAACCGATCCTGCTGCAAAACCTGTCCAATGCATCCTCCCACTACCACATACTCCAGCCCCACCACAGGAAAAACCTACCCGATTCAAGGCAGGGCCACATGTGACATGTGTCCACTGTTCAGCCTTTTATGTTGGTATGACTACTAACAAATTGGCTGAGCGGATGAATGGACACAGACAGACTGTTCGCCTGGGGGACACCCAATATCCTGTGGCGGAACATGCCCTCCAGCATAACTCCAGGGACCTGGGCACTTGTTACACCACACGTGCCATTTGGATAGTACCAACAAACACCAGTCCCTCAGAGCTACGGAGGTGGGAACTTGCCCTCCAACATATCCTCTCCTCCCGCCACCCCCCTGGCCTAAATCTACGCTAACCCCTACCCTTCCTACATCCTCAGCTCACCTATTCATTATCCGTTCCTTACCTCTCTCCCTCTCTCTCTCTCTCTCTCTCCGTGTGTGTATGTGTGTGTGTGTGTGTGTGTGTGTGTGTGTGTCCATCCGGTATTTCCCTGTTAATGGTAAACGTTTTAGACACCCCCTCCTCCCGCCCCTCCTATACCCCTCAGCATCATTCATTTCACTCATCTTCTCTTCTCTTTACTACTTGATCTTTCCTCTTTGGTTATATTTATCGTCTCTGGCTTGGCTCAGTGCATACATGCAGTAGCTCTGACGTCCACACTCCTGAAACACCACCTTCATGACCTAGGTCAGTCGTGAACTACCTTTCCCTTCTGTTCCCCTGCTTTCTTCTTCCCTTCTCTCCCACCTGATGAAAGAACTGTGTTCCGAAAGCTTGTCCTTGTCCTTTTTGTCCCCTTTTTTCTGATTCTTCATTTGTGTGACTATCGGTGGTACAGCACAATTGTAAGTACTGGCCAGCCATTCTATCTCGTTTTTAACAATATTTATCATCTCTGAGGAGATTTTTCATCATTAATCAAATGATAGATTTCATTAATTAAGAGATTCACATATGAGGTTTCCAGACAGTTGTATAAACAATAGTTTCATCATTGTACGTCATTTGAATAACTAGACAGACAAATTGTAGAACAGTTCTAAAGCTCTACAGTATGTCTGCCTAAGTGTACTTGCATCTGTGTAAATGTGTGGGTGTGTGGGTATTTGTTTACCCTCCTTTTTTCCCCCCAAGGTAAGTCTTTCCTGTCCTGGGATTGGAATGACTCCTTACCCACTCCCTTAAAACCCTCATCATTTCCTTTTCCCTCTCCTTCCCTTCTGCCTGACGAAGCAGCTAGGCTGCAAAAGCTTGCGTTTGTGTGTGTGTGTGTGTGTGTCTGGGTGTTTATTTGTTTGTTGCTATCACTGCCTGTGCTCCTTCGCCTGGTGAGTGGACTTCACGTATTTTTTACATATATTTTTCCTGTTAGGAATTTTCCGTCTATAATATATATGCTTGGCAGTAACTGTGTCATAATTGGTGGGTCAAATGATGTGTACCATAATGAAAGCCATCTTTCAATTTGGACAGTTGTCAACTTTTAAGTGGTCAGTCTTCTACAGAGACATGACTTAATCACAAATTCATGTTTAAACATCGAGCCAATAGCCATAACAAAAAAAAATTGAGAATATCTCTAGAAGCAGCGTACATGCTACCTATATTGACATAATGAGAAATGTGTTTGGCAATCTTGAAGAAGGTGAAAGATGTAAATGCTACAAGGAATACCATAATCATGCTTCCAGCAAAAACGTAATCAGCCCAAAACAGGCCAGTGTCATAGTCAGCAAAAATACCAGCTGAAACACCTAAATTCATATCCACATTTGATATAGCTATATCATCCCCAAAAACACCAGTGGAAGATGCTGAAACAATGTCTCTAGGAGCCAAAGCAGAAGCAGATTCCAATGACATCTCTACATCAATAGAAGTAGCACAAATAGAAACAGCAGTAGCTTCAAGGGAAATAAGGAAATGGCAGACAACACTAAGAAACATCTGGGAAAACATTGCTACTTTGTGTGGATTTTAACATTGATTTTCTAAGCCAAAGCTCTCAGAGAGATATGCTCTTAAATATAATAAAGGTCTAAAATTTGCATGCGACTGATAGTTCTCCAACCCATATAACAGAAACTAATGTCACTCTGATCTATCAGTATACTTCAACAAGAAGAACTGGTACTCAGTATACTTCAGTACTGGTTACAGCAACCATTTATCACAAGTATTATGTATAACTATAAAGCACATTTCAGCTAGTAGAAAAAATATTACCTAGAAAAGGAGTCATAGTCAAAAAATATTGATCACTTCCATTCCCTAATCAGTAAACTAACCTTGACAAATGTTTATGAAACCCCTACCACTGACCAACTTTAATATAGCCTTTCCCAAAAAGAAAGTTACTTCCAGAGCAGACAGATATAAAACTGGATCACACCAGGTATTCAGTTGTAGTGTCACAGTATTAAGAGATGCGGTGACAGTGCTTTGTATAACTGCTCTCTTAGTTTGGAGACTGACATAATACAATTATGAGGCTGACTTATAATTTTCCCTACATTAAACATGTTTCTTCAGTCTTCTGTAATACTGTACAGCACTTGATCTTTATCCTACGGATGATAGGAAAATTATACAACCCATCCCAGTGCTGCATAAATAAAATGGGTTGGAAGCGTTGTCAGGATGGATGGCGGAACGGTGAAGGCTTGTGGGCGCCCTAGGAAAGGGTGGTTGAATGGCAAATAAAAGATAGGGTGCAAGTTAATATTTGATATATTCTGAAATACGGGATACATGGCAGGACTCGCCCTGGGGTCGTATGTAATGAATGAATGCAGTGGATTAGAAAATGGAAAAGGTTATGCTAATGGTTACGGTTCACACAGTTGGTGGCTGATACTGAACAGCCGCTAGGCAGGAGCGGACGGCATGCAGCCTTCACCCCGCACCGAGGCTGGACCTCTCGAGTGCGTCTGTTCTGTACGAGAACTCAAACTGAAGAGAGCACCTCTGCGTCCTGCAACAGTAGCAGACATGATCAAATGTGGGTGTCTGCTATTGGCTCCACAGTAGCGTGGAAACATCAGTAGTTTCAGCAAAGACGCGAGAAGGGTGGCATGATTTTAGAATCAGCATTCAATACTGGTTCTGGCCGGCTCTGTCCTGCAAGGTGGACAGCCTTGGTCACGTTGTTAAGGCGTATGTTGCGGCGGAAGAACACTTGTAAAACTTAGGCGAAGTTTTGAAATAAATGTTTTGAATTTTTTCCTAACCTGTTTTAGACTGGTTGGTCATCCTGTACAGTACTTAACATGCCTTCATTAACATTCCTGGTCAGAAAAATATATGTAAAAGATAAAGATGGTTTCACTTACCAAAAGAAAAAGCACCAGTTCATTGATAGACACACATAAATAAAACACACCCAAATGTTGGATTTCACAACCCTATGTTGCTTCTTCAGAAAAGAGGAAGGAAGGGAAGGGAAAAAGGAAATGATGTGGGTTTTAAGGGAGTGGGTAAGGAGTCATTCCAATTCTGGAAACAGAAGGACTTGCCTTAGGGGGAAAAGTACAAGTAAACAAACACACCCACACACATATACACACTCACACACCAAGGCAGGCATATGCAAAATGCAAAGAAGTTGGACAGAGATGCCAGTCGAGGGAGAGGCTCTGTTTAGAAATTGGAGGCAAAGATGTTGTAGAATGCTGGGCGGGAATTTAAAATTAACTAAGGTTGAGACCTGATGGGCAACGGAAAGAGAGCTATGTTGAAAGGTAAGTTCTGATAGGTTGGTGTAAATAACGTGGCTCTGCCCTTCATCATGTACACCTTCCGGGTTACACGAAGTAGTGGGAGGATGCATAGGATAGGTTTTACTCCAAAGAATATTTCAGCATTATTGTCCACAGAATTGCACAGTCTCCTCTATATAACTTTGTACTCATGAACATGACTGTGAAGACATAGTGATTTTAGATTTTAAACATCCCAGAATTAAGAAAGTGAGTACAGATATGGATGGTGACAGTAATACACCGGGGGCCACATTTAGAGATCACTCCAGTCCCTGAATGTATCCGATGACATGTGGGGTACTTTTAGGGAAGAGAAAGTGGCCCTGGCAATTTACTTCTGTACCAGATCAGGAGGGTTGTTGCAGGATGTGAAAGCTGTCATCGGGTTATTGGTGTACTGGCTCAAGGATTCAGGACTGGACCGGATGTAGTGTTATGACTGTGCATCTCTTCTTCTGATGATACTACAAAATATATATTACTTACGTCCTTATATCTTGCTTCGTATATGTTATTGAGTTTGCTCCTAGGAGAACGAGGCCCAGCAGTCTGTTCCTCGACCTTGGCAGCTTTTTCTTGATATTAAAGGCATAAGACACTCGTATCAAAAGTTGTTCAGGACGAGAGAGTAGCACAAAATGATTTTTCAATATTGTACTAATCTATTTCTAATAAATTAAAGTCATGAGTAATCAACAAATGTCAGTACTAACTTATTGTACTGCAGAATACAATCCCCTAATCTATGACTTATAATTATACAGAGACACATATTACAAAATAAGTACAGTTCCAGTCTCTAACAGTGTCTCTCTCACAATACAACAATATCAATAACTGAAGTAGCACAGTCTTCTGTCTTTCTCTGAATTTTTAGCACAGAACACTTATTAAGCCAAGAAATCCATGCTCTCGTCTCTGTGCCACTTATTCATCACAGGTTGGTAAACCTGCGTAATCACTCTTCTTACCATAGGAGATGTCACCAGGTACTCTCACCTAGGAAGACAGAAAACCCTAGGCAGAATATTGTCCCCTGCTATTCTGAAGCTCTTAAATTAATAAATATGGATGTCTTAAGTTGGTAAGCAGGAATGTAGTGCCACTTGTTACACTACACGGACCTAAGGAAGGGTCCGTTTGATATGGAATGGCTGGCAGCTTTCTTAATGGAGGTATTGTTATTTATTGGTGGGTTTGATGTGTGAAGCTGGCCATTGGTTGACATCAAGGAAAGAGGCCTGGGATTTGGAATAGGACTAGGTGAATCTGATCCCAAAGTTTGGTATAGATTTACTGATGATATATTCATGATCTGGATTCACATTATTTTGTACTGATATTTCACATTATTATTTTTGCATGTTAAGACCTACAAACATGTAAAGCTAAATCCAAAGAACATGTAGGAGACAAAGCAATAGGTCTTACATAATGGCCAACAAAAGATTTAAATTATAGCAAGTGCTGTAACAAGTTTTGAAGACCCTCCCACATAGCAGTGAAGGCATAAATTTAAGTGTGTTTCAAAACTCAGGTGGAAGGTCAGAATGAAGAAGTGCAAATCAATATTATGGAAGAGGTGATCACCAGTTCCATGTGGTGATGCTTATCATCCCCTTGATGAAATGAAACAATGCAAGCAGCTAGTCACAATGCGGTCAGAACCTGCAAATGGTGATTATTCCAACAACCACATTCTCACACCATCAGCACACAATTCGAACCCTCCCAAGGTCTTGCCATGCACTCCTACAGACCACTGCAGTCAACCTTTGCCCAATAAAAGCACCATAAAAGCATGGGATGGAGAGTGCCAGACAGTGGTTGGCAATGCCTATGTCATCATGATGAATAAAAACAGAAGTGATGGACTAGCCCTGAGAACTAGCATGCTCAGCTTATTGCAGAAAGTAGACACAAATGTAAGAGAATTCTATATATTTGCATACAGAAACAGAATGTAAATTAGCAAAGTCGTATAATATAACAAGAATAATAATAATAAGAAGAAAAGAAAAAAAAAAAGGGTTCAAAGGTGGTCAGACGTAAACTCTCTTTATGTGACCGGAATAAAACATTTCATCTACCTTGCATGTATCCATGTTGTATGAAGTAATCATCCATCAGAGATATATGGATGAGATACAGTATCGCTTCAGGGGGAAAACTTTCCTTCATCACATAAAAATGTGAAGACAGTGTGGATTCAATTTTTATCTTTATTTTAGTAAGTTGTTTTTTGGCATGTAGCTGTGACAGAACGAGATAATCTGTATATTTAGGGTAAAAGCTTTTGTTTTGATGGTTCTAAAATAGAAATGTACAGTAAAAGTTAAAATGCTGACTGACTAATTGTAGAACTCCTCACCAATTTAAATGGATGTGAAACAGACAGTCAATGTGTATATCATGGACATCTTGCCATATGAAGCTTTATTTTTTATTCTTGATTGGTGTTGACCACATGGTACATTTGTTATATTACTCTATAATTAATCTTCACCATAAATGAACAAATTAAGTTTTTTTTGTAGTGTAGTAGCATATCTGTACTCACTTTTCTAATTCTGGGATGTTTAAAATCTAAGAGCACATAAGTCTTCACAGTCTCGTTCATGAATACAAAGTTATATGGAGGAGACTGTGAAAATCTTTGGACAGTAATACTGAAATATTCTTTGGTGTAAAGGTAATGTTTAACTTGTGGTGTCGCACAAGTACAAAGTGCGCGCCACCTACTTTCGCCGCGCGCCGCCATGCACGCACGGCGCGGCGTTCTCACGACGACAGCCACGAGCGCCCTCTGCTGGAACCCCGCTCGTGGCCACCACGGAAAGACACCGGTCACTTCGGACTGAGATAGCAACGAGTTAGGACCTTCGTAATCAGATAGGCACCATTGAAGACTTTGCTATCGTACAGGCACTAGGCAGGCCTCTAACAACTATGTATCAACATTCTGCAGTACTATGTAAAAGTTAAGTATTGTTACATTCTGTGCAATATATATCTCTTTCTAATTTACTCGAGTGTTTATAGTTTCTGGCTGCTCCCCTCCGTACCTGCACCAGCGTGCTATTTTTGTTCCTGTGTCAGGCTCATTCCACTCGGCCACCGACACCTACGACGAGGCTGGGACACAAAAGCGGCGACGAAGTTGGGACACAAAAGTGGCGACGAGGAGTGATAGAACCTTGGATCAGCCCGCTTGCAGCAGCCAGACAGCAGCAGTCGGAGCACACAGAAATTGCTCCCGCCCACCCACCCTTATTATAACAATTTTGGGGGAACATTTTCAGTTACGTGTTTGTGGACTTTTTTGTTGCAGAGCGTCCTCTTTCATATTGCATTTGTGTTTTGTTATAAGTTACTTGTATACGCGGCGCCTAATCGGTCAGCATGGCCACTACCCCGAACCCAAACTTAATGGAAATTATTCAGTTACAGACGGCGCAAATTACCAGCTCCTCCAGGCTGTGTCCCAGCTCACAGCGCAAGCAGCTAACCAACAACAACAGCCGCCGCTTCAGCAGCCCACACCTGCCGCCGCACCGCTTCCGACGTTCCGCCAGTACAACGAACGTGAGGAAGAATGGAGTGACTATTTCGCGCAGTTTCATGAACTCGTCGCAGCTCATCAAATTACAGGTCAGACTGTTAAGCATCTTTTATTGTCCGTGGTGGGCCCCAAAACTTTTGTGTTACTGCAGAAACTGTTCCCGCAAGCATCTCCTCGTGATGTAGACTTTGAACAAATAGTAGAGGCACTAAATGCTCATTATGAGAGAAAAGTTCTCGTAGCTGCTGCACGATTCCGATTTTTCAGACTTAAAAAATTACCGCAGCAGTCACACCAGGAGTGGATTACGGAATTGAAGGGCTTAACCCGCCAATGTAAATTTACTTGCTCTTGTGGACTTTCGTATAGTGACGTGATGTTGAGGGATGCGATTACGCAGAACATTCAGGATCCCAGAATTAGAGCAGCAATTCTGAAACAGTCTGACCCTTCATTAGACAGTGTACTGCAGCTTATTGAAGCGCATGATACTTTTGACTTAGCAGATGTAGAAATGCAAAGCCATAGTGTAAATTCAGTGCGCCGCAACGGACGCTTTCCTAGCCGTAGTTCTCAGTATAGCACTTGTGATTCTTTAAATTCTACAGGCCATGCTGAACAGACAGTGAACAGTAGCCAGTGTAAAAGTGCGACGCAAAGGTCGCCCCGTAGTGTTAGACACAGTAATTTGAATAACGGACGCCAACGCTCATTTCAGAAAAATGTACGTAAATCTTGCCCCCAGTGTGTATCTCGCCACAAACGTGCACAGTGCCCAAGTCGCAACGCAACCTGTTATCAATGTGGCAAATCGGGACATGTGCAGTCTGTGTGTATGCAAATTAAAAACTCGAACAGTAACGTTAGAAACAGTACTTCGCACAGTGCGAGAGCAGTGCATACAGTCAATGTTATACACGCTGTGGACTTGAACGGTGCTTCTCTTGATTCTCAATTGCAAGAAAGTAGTTCTGCGCCTATGGCAAAACTATATAGTGCACCACGTAGCAAGTGCCGACGAGCGCGTAAAACAGTGCAACGGAAAAGGGTTCGGGACAAGCAAAATGACTATGAACAGTGCATTCCTTTAGTGAAAATAGTGCCTTCTGCAACTGCTCCTTGTAATAGTGCCCAGTACTGTGTAGCTAGTGACAGTAGACATCACGTAGCTACTCAAAAGTGTAGTGCAGTAGTTAATAAATCTGGAGTAGCTTCGCAGGCTTGCGCGGACGCCGATCCGGCGGTAGTGTCATCTAGTGACAGTGTTGTTAATCCGCTGCGTGCCGAGTCTGCGCCGCTTCCTTCACTACGCGGCCCGCGCAAGCGCAGTAAACAAACCGTAGCAGACGTTGCCCACATTCGCGCACCTGTCGAGCGCCGAAAGCAAAAACTTTTTGTGAATCTTTCCTTTGACAATAAGACTGTGCAATTTCAGCTCGACACTGGTTCCGCTGTTACCTTAATTAATAATGATACTTATGAACTTCTGGGTTCGCCAAAATTATCGCTGTGTCAACAAGTGTTAACAGCTTATACAGGTCAAAATATTCCCGTGCTAGGAACGTGTAGCCTGCCTGCCTCTTTTCAAGGTGTTACGAAAACAGTTGCTTTTGTTGTTCTTCAGGCCAAATCTACGCAGAACATTTTTGGACTAGATGCTTTTGACTTGTTTGGTTTATCAATTCAAAGAGATGTGCTTCAAATTTCGTCAATAGTGCCTCAGGATAAAATCAATGCATTGTGTGACAAATATAGTGACTTGTTTTCGCCGGAACTAGGTTGTGCAACAGACTTCGTGGCACATGTGACTTTAAAAGAATCTGCAGTTCCAAAATTTCGTAAAGCTAGACCAGTGCCTATCACCTTGCGTGATACAGTTGCCGAAGAACTTAAACGTTTGCAAGATAGTGGGGTGATTTCTCCTGTTTCTGCGAGTCAGTGGGCCTCGCCTATAGTAATTATACCCAAGCCGTCAGGAAAACTTCGTCTCTGTGCGGACTTCAAATCAACTGTCAACAGTCAAACAATTGTAGACACTTACCCTCTGCCCAGACCTGAGGAACTTATGGACTAATTAGGACAGTCTCGCTTCTTTTCCAAGATTGATTTAGCAGAGGCATACTTACAGATTCCGCTTGATGACGAATCAAAAAAATTTTTCGTCATTAATACTCACATGGGCATTTTTCAATTTCAACGCCTACCCTTTGGCAGTTCTTCCGCCCCCGCTATTTTTCAGCGCTTTTTGGAACAGCTGACAGTTTCTGTTCCGTGTTGCTCGAACTACTTAGATGATATTGTGGTATCCGGACGTACAGTTGAAGAACATTTAGCAAACCTGGAGTGCCTTTTCAAAGTGTTGACTGCAGCAGGTCTACGTTGTAATAAAGCACAGTGTTCGTTTTTTCAAACTGAAATAGAGTACCTAGGCCATGTGATTAATGCCCAAGGAATTCATCCCTTACAGTCACATCTTCGAGCAATCAAAGACTTGCCTCCTCCTAAGAATGTGCATGAATTGCAAGCAGTAATGGGAAAGCTTAACTATTATTTCAGGTTTATTCCCAATGCCTCTCAGATTGCAGCTCCACTGCATCACTTACGTAGGAAGAATGTTCCTTTTGTTTGGTCCAAAGATTGCCAGGTTGCCTTTGACAACTTAAAGTCTGCACTACTCAGTGATGCATGTCTGATTCCCTTTGACCCCAGAAGCCTGTAGTGTTAGCAGTTGACGCCTCATCGTACGGTCTGGGCGCGGTAATCTCACATCGTATTGGTTCTAACGATCGTCCTATTGCCTTTGCATCCAAGCTACTGACGCCGACGCAACAGAATTACAGTCAGATAGAAAAGGAGGCCTTAGCAATCATTTACAGCGTCACAAAGTTCCATCATTATCTCTATGGCAGAAAATTCTATTTGTTGACAGACCACAAGCCTCTCACGTCGTTGTTCTCACCCACAAAGCCAATTCCGCCACGAACGGCACAAAAGCTTCAGAGATGGTCCTTGATATTGTCTAATTATCAGTATGAGATTTTGTACTGACCTACCACTAAACATGCCATCGAGGACACACTTTCCCGACTTCCGGTTGGCCAGGATGTGTGGTTTGATTCTTCGGAAGTGGCATGTTGCCAGATAGACTCCAGAGATGCTTCCGCTGTCGCGGACTTTCCTTTGAACTCTCGTCGGGTTGCACAGGAAACAGCTGCGGATGCAGACCTAAGTGTAGTAGCACGTTTTGTTCGCTCAGGGTGGCCTGCCAGGGCCAAAGACATTGATCGGCCTTTGGTTCGACGTTATTTTGCACAACGTCATGCATTATCTTTAAGTCAGGGTGTACTGTTGTTGCATACCGACAACGACCAAGCAAGAGTGATTGTTCCTCGTTCCCTGCAACGAGAAGTGTTACGCCTCCTGCATCAAGGACATTGGGGTATTGTTAGGACAAAGCAATTGGCCAGACGTCATTGTACCTGGGTTGGTATGGACGCTCAGATAGAGAGCATGACATCACAGTGTACAGTTTGTGCGGAGCATCAGGCGGCTCCTCCACAGCGTTTCTCAGACTGGCCACGCCCCAAGGGACCATGGCAACGTTTACATATTGACTTTGCCGGACCTTTCTGGAATACGCGCTGGTTAATTGTTGTAGACGATTTCAGCAAGTTTCCTTTTGTGATTGCCATGAACTCAACGACGGCTTCTAGTGCCTTAACATCAGTGTTTTGCATCGAAGGTTTGCCTGAAACTATCGTCAGTGACAATGGACCTCAGTTTGTTAGTGCGGAATTTCAACAGTTTTGTCGTGTGAATGGCATTCAGCATATTACCACTGCACCTTTTCACCCTCAGCCCAATGGTGAAGCAGAACGTTTCGTTCGAACATTCAAGTCTCACATGGAGAAGATGAAAGGTCAGCACTCCAGGCAGCAAGCTCTTCAAATTTTCCTGTCTACGTATCGGTGCATGCCACGTGACGGCCCGTCTCCTGCCGAGCTGCTACACGGCCGCCGTCACCGCACTCTCCTTCACCTGCTGCAGCCTCCCACGCACCGAGTCGGTTCGTATGGTGCTACGCGTTTTCAGGTTTCCACGCCGGTGCTGTACAGGGTGTTTGCTGGAAACAAGAAGAAACTATGGATGCCGGGCACCATTCAGCGCGTGCTCGGGCGCAATATGTATGTTGTACGTTCTTCCACAGGGTCGGAGCTGCGGCGCCACGCAAACCAATTGCGCCTGCACAGGCCACGCGATCCTGTCTCGGGTTTCTTGATTCCAGACCCAGTTCACCGCCAGGGAGCACAACCACATCGTTGGTCCCCGGACTACGAGATCCCTATGGACATCGACACACCTCCGACGCAGTCGTCGCCGCCGCAGATGACAGCGTCATCGAGAGGGACTCCGGGACCGTGCGGGCCCCCCCAGCTTGGGCCACGCACCTCAGAAGAAGATGACCTGCTCCCTCTGGGCGGGGGCGGGCGCCCTTCCCTAGGTTTCGGCGGGTTCCCTGGAGGATCTCAAGGCAGATGCCGGGGCGCGGACGGCGTCTCGATCCCGGCCTCAGCTACGACGCCCGTCCCACCAGTAACGCCCCCGCCCAGGTCCTACTCCCAGTGCCGTCGCCGTGGCCCTCAGCCCTACGCCACGACGGCGCGGCGGTTTGGGGGGGAGGGGTGTGGTGTCGCACAAGTACAAAGTGCGCGCCACCTACTTTCGCCGCGCACCGCCATGCACGCACGGCGCGGCGTTCTCACGACGACAGCCACGAGCGCCCTCTGCTGGAACCCCGCTCGTGGCCACCACGGAAAGACACCGGTCACTTCGGACTGAGATAGCAACGAGTTAGGACCTTCGTAATCAGATAGGCACCATTGAAGACTTTGCTATCGTACAGGCACTAGGCAGGCCTCTAACAACTATGTATCAACATTCTGCAGTACTATGTAAAAGTTAAGTCTTGTTACATTCTGTGCAATATATATCTCTTTCTAATTTACTCGAGTGTTTATAGTTTCTGGCTGCTCCCCTCCGTACCTGCACCAGCGTGCTATTTTTGTTCCTGTGTCAGGCTCATTCCACTCGGCCACCGACACCTACGACGAGGCTGGGACACAAAAGCGGCGACGAAGTTGGGACACAAAATAACTATAAATGAATCTATGATATATGGATAAGGTAATTTGAGTCTTTCCGTCTCATCAATCAAAATTTCTATCATTCCTTTAATATATTTCTAACAGTACATTTCCCCCTGCTATTCAGAAAAAAATATTATTCCTAAACATTTATTTATCTAAATTTAAATAAAAATAATAGTTTATTGTCCTTACTATAATATTCTCAATGAGCTTTTTCAATTGTTTTGATATCTTCATCTGTTACCAATATCAAGAGAAATAAAGTTAGCATACTATACTTATTCATAAAATAAAAACATTTAACAATCTTTTTGAACCCTTTTTGCATTGTTGGCAGCAAATATTTCTCTGATTTTTACTATATTTGAATTTGACACTTATCTAGAAATACTGTTTTTTTGCATAAATTTTCTTCCAATATCACTACACCCAAAGAATCATCATATTTGGCTTTGAAAATATATATTTTATTATTTTGTAAATCTCACCTCATATGTTATACTGATTTTATTGCTTTGGAGGTAGCAGAATTCCTTAACGTAAATTATTTTGTGACCACCAAATTTGATAGCACATTTATCATTGTTTTTGTTTCTAATACTTCTAATTGCTTGTAGACAATACACAGAGTGCAGATCTGTGAGCCAAACAAATAACATACAAGTTCATAAAAAGACTCTCATAATGGAGGCTGCATAATGAATATTGACAGAACTGAACTACTTGTGTGGTGTGCAACTTCCTCAAATTTGCTTTTATAAAGGCACTGGACTTGAGTGCCATGAGTACAGATGAATGAATGTTCATGAGATAGTAGCAGATTGGTGGGTCATCACTTCATTCCTGCCAACTTCAGAATGTTAACCAATTCCATGTGGTTTTGGTGGCAAATGGTCCCACACATAGCCCTTTAATAATTTATTTATTTTTCATGGTGGAAAGTTTTTGAAACCACTAATGTAGAACTTAAATGTGATTATATCAATAATTTGAAAGAAAAAAACTTAGCTCTGTCCTCACAGTTATGAAGTCATACTTCATATTATTGTATGTATCTCTGTGCCCCTTGTTTTGTGTTCTGTGTTATAATTATTGATTTTCTCTTTGTTACATATGTCAAGTGAACATATTCTTAAAACATTGTTTATTATTGGCAGGTAACCTTACTGAATTTTATGATCACTCCACAAGGACTACAAGACCAATTGTTAGGAATTGTTGTTGCCAAAGAAAAGCCTGTTTTGGAAGAGAAGAAAAATGAACTAATAATTGAAAGTGCAAATAACAAAAAACAGTTAAAGGAAACCGAAGATAAAATCTTAGAAGTATTGTCTAGTGAAGGGAATATTTTAGAAGATGAGACTGCCAGACAGATTTTATCATCCTCAAAGGTATTTTGGTATATTGGTAATGACCTAAAACACTTTATGTAACAGTCTACATTTTAGTGTTATGAAAATTCTAACCAATCTTAATAATGGTTTTAATATATTATAGATGAAAAAATTCCTAGCAGGAAAAATTATATATAACAATAGATGAAGATTACTCACCAGATGAAGGAGCACAGGTGTGATAGTAGCACAAATAAATAAAATAAAACACACACACACAAACACAAGTTTTCGCAACCCAGTTCCTTCTTCAGGCAGAAGGAAAGGAGAGGGAAAAGGAAATGATGAGGGTTTTAAAGGAGGGGGTAAGAAGCCATTCCAATCTCAGGAGAGGAAAGACTTACCTTGGTGGAAGGAAAGGAAGGTAAACAAATACACACACACCCACACATTTACACAGATGCAAACACAACTAGGCAGACATACTGTAGAAAGCAAAGCTTTGGTTGTCTTGCTTTGTCTTGACAAATGTCTGTCTAGGTGTGTTTGCATTTGGATATGTGTGAGTGTGTGTGTATTTGTTTACCTACCTTTTTTCCCTAAGGTAAGTCCTTCCACTCCTGGGATTGGAATGACTCCTTTTCCACTTCCTTAAAACCCATATCCTTCCCTTTCTCCTCTCCTTTCTTCCTCTTTTCCTGAAGAAGCGACCAACGGTTGTGAAAGCTTGTATGTGTGTTTGTGTGTCATTTTATTTGTGTCTATCGAAGAGCCTGTCCTTTGGGTAAGTCAGCCGTTTTCTATTGTTTATCCCACAATATTGTGTGTGTGTGTGTGTGAATGTGTGGGTGTGTGTGCATTTGTTTACCCTTCCTTTTTCCCCCAAGGTAAGTCTTTCCTCTCCCAGGATTGGAATGGCCCCTTACTCCCTTCCTTAAAACCCCCTTCCTAAAAAAAAGGAAGAAAGGGAAGGAGAAAGGGAAGGATATGGGTTTTAAAAGAGTGGAAAAGGAGTCATTCCAATCCCAGGAGTGGAAGGACTTACCTTAGGGGACAAAAAGGAAGGTAAACAAATACACACACACTCACACATATCCAAATGCAAACACACCTAGACAGTCATTTCTAAAAAGTAAAGAAGTTGGACAGAGATACCACTTGAGGCAGAGGCTTTGTCGGCAGAACCGAGGCAAAGATGCTAAATATGGTGGGCGGATTTCAATTTAGTGGAGGTTGAGACCAGGTGGGCAATGGGAGGAGAGAATAAGCTGAAGGGCTAGTTCCCATCTCCGGTGTAACACTGCGCCAAGATGTGCTGGCTGTGCACCAAGGCTTGTTTAGCCACAGGGTGATCTTCATTACCAACAAACACTGTCTGCCTGTGACGGTTCATGCGAATGGACAGTTTGTTGCTGGTCATTCCCACATAGAAAGCTTCACAGTGCAGGCATGTCAGTTGGTAAATCACATGGGTGCTATCACAAGTGGCTCTGCCCTTGATCGTGTACACCTTCTGGGTTACTGCACTGGAGTATGTGGTGGTGGAAGGGTGCATAGGGCAGGTTTTACAACGGGGGCAGTTGCATGGGTAGGAGCCAGAGGGTAAGGAAGGTGGTTTGGGGATTTGATAGGGATGGACTAGGAGGTTACGAAGGTTAGGTGGGCGGCGGAATGATACTCTTGGTGGAGTGGGAAGGATGTCATTAAGGATCGATCTCATTTCAGGGCAGGATTTAAGGAAGTCGTATCCCTGCTGGAGAGCCACATTCAAAGTCCGCGCCAGTCCCGGAAAGTATCAGGTGACAAAAGGGGCACTTCTGGGATTCTTCGGTGGAAGGTTCTGGATTTGGGGGGATGAGGAGGTGGTTCTGGTAATTTGCTTCTGAACCATATCAGGAGGATAGCTGCGGGATGTGAAAGCGGGAAGGCGAACCAAAGGTTACGTTTCATTGGCAGAACGCTTAGACGATGCACCAGCTCCACCAAAGAGACTGCCTACATCACACTTGTGCGTCCTCTCTTGGAGTACTGTTGCCCCTTATGGGACCCTCACCTGGTGGGACTGACGGAAGATATTGAGAAGGTTCAGAGAAGGGCAGCTCGTTTTGTTTTATCACGTTACGGGGGGGAAAGCGTCACGGAAATGTTGCACGAATTGGGGTGGAAATCATTAAAAGAAAGACGTTATTCATTGTGGCATGATCTGTTTGCGAAGTTTCAATCACCGACTTTTAGTTCGGAATGTGAAAATATTTTGCTAGCACCCACCTACTTAGGGAGACATGACCATCCCAATAAAATAAGAGAAATCAGATCGAAAACGGAACGATTTAGGTGTTCTTTCTTCCCGCGCGCTATTAGAGAATGGAACGGTAGAGAAAAGTTATGAAGGTGGTTAATGAACCCTCTGCCAGGCACTTAAATTGTGATTTGCAGAGTATCGATGTAGATGTAGATGTAGAAGCTGTTATTAGGATATTGGTGTACTGGTTCAGGGATTCGGGACTGGAGCAGACTCTTTTGCCATGAAGATCTAAGCTGTAGGGAAGGGAACATTTGATGTGGAATGGATGGCAGCTGTCATAATGGAGGTATTGTTGTTTATTGGTTGGTTTGATGTGGACGGATGTGTGAAGTTGGCCGTTGGACTGATGGAGGTCGACATTAAGGGGAGTGGCTTGAGATTTGGAATAGGACCATGTGAATTTGATGGGACCAAAGGAGTTGAGGTTGGAGAGGAAATTCTGGAGTTCTTCTTCACTGTTGGTCCAGATCATGAAGATGTCATCAATGAATCTGTACCAAACTTTGGATTGACAGACTTGGGTATCCAGGAAGGCTTCCTCTAAGTGCCCCATAAATAAGTTTGCGTACGAGGGAGCCATCCTGGTTCCCATGGCTGTTCCCTTTAGTTGTTGGTATTTTTGGCCCTCAAAGGTGAAGAATTTGTGGGTTAGGATGAAGCTGGCTAGGGTATTAAGGAAAGAGGTTTTAGGTAGGGAAGTGGGTTGTAGGCATGAAAGGAAATACTCCATCGCAGCGAGGCCCTGGGCATGTGGGATATTTGTGTATGAGGAAGTAGCATCAAAGGTTACAAGGATGTTTTCAGGAGGCAACAGGACGGGGTAAGGATTTCAGGCAATCGAGGAAGTGGTTGGTGTCTTTGATGAAAGGTGGGAGACTGCACATGATGGATTGAAGATGTTGGTCTGTGTAGGCAGAGATTTGTTCTGTGGGAGCTTGGTAACCGGCCACAATCGGCTGGTCTGGATGATTAGGTTTGTGAATCTTAGGAAGTAGGTAGAAGGTAGGGGTGCGGGGTGTCGGTGGGTTCATGAGTTTGATGGACTCAGGTGAAAGGTTTTTTAGAGGGCCTAAGGATCTGAGAATTCCCTGAAGCCCTGCCTGGACATCAGAACATCAGGAATGGGGTCGTCTTGACAGACTTTGTAGGTAGTGTTGTCTGAAAGCTGGCGCAGTCCCTCAGCCACATACTCCCGCCGATCAAGTACCACGGTCGTAGATCCCTTGTCGGCGGGGAGAATGATGATGAAATGGTCAGCCTTCAGATCACGGATAGCTTGGGATTCAGCTGCGGTAATGTTGAGAGTAGGATTAAGGTTTCTCAGGAAGGACTGAGAGGCAAGGTTGGAAGTAAGGAATTCCTGGAAGGTTTGAAGGGGGTGATTTTGAGGAAGAGCAGGTGGGTCTCACTGTGATGGAGGACGGAACTATTCTAGGCAGGGTTCAATTTGAATGATGTCTTGGGGAACTGGATCATTAGGAGTAGGATTATTTTTCTTTGTGGCAAAGTAATATCTCCAGCCAAGGCTATGAGTATAGGATAGTAGGTCTCTGACAAGGGCTGTTTGGTTGAATTTGGGAGTGGGAATAAAGGTGAGGCCTTCGGATAGTACGGAGGTTTCAGATTGGGAGAGAGGTTTAGAGGAGAGGTTGACTACTGAATTGGGATGTTGTGGTTCAGGATTGTGTGGATTAGGATTGTGAGGTTTTGGGGGGGGGGGGGGGGGGGGGGAATGGACCTGGAAGTGGGAGATTGAGTAGGTGGGAGAGACTGGGTTTCTGTGCAATAAGAGGAGCTTGAGGTTTATTGGAGAGGTTGTTGAGGGAGAGTGAACCAGATCAGGAGGATAGCTGCAGGATGTGAAAGCTGTTATTAGGTTATTGGTGTACTGGTTCAGGGATTCGGGACTGGAGCAGACTCTTTTGCCACGAAGACCTCAGCTGTAGGGAAGGGAACGTTTGATGTGGAATGGGTGGCAGCTGTCGTAATGGAGGTATTGTTGTTTGTTGGTTGGTTTGATGTGGATGGATGTGTGAAGTTAGCCATTGGACAGATGGAGGTCGAACCTCAACTCCTTTGGTCCCATCAAATTAACCTGGTCCTATTCCAAATCTCATGCCACTTTCCTTGATAATGATATAATATATACTAATAATACTAATATAGTGTGAGCGCATGCATCAGTTGGTACAATTTAGAAATTCACTAATGGAGTAGAAGGAGTTGGCCACTAGAAAGTCTTTTAGGTTCCTCTTAAACTGATCTTTATTTGTAGCTAAATTTTTTATACTTGATAGTAAATTATTGAAAATGTGTGTTCCTGAGTAGTGGACCCCTTTTTGAACTAAAGTAAGTGCTTTTTAGTCCTTGTGTAGACCATTTTTATTCCTAGTATTGTATGTATGAACTGAGCTTTTTGTTGGGAAAAAGGATATATTACTTATGACAAATTTCATTAAGGAATAAATATACTGAGAGGCAGTAGTTAATATACCCAGTTCTTTGAAGAGGCTTCTACAAGATGTCCGTGAATTTATTCCACAAATAATATGTATTACACGTTTTTGGACTCTGAAGACTTTTGACTGACTTGAAGAGTTACCCCAAAGTATTACACCATATGACATTAGGGAATGAAAGTAAGCAAAGTATGCAAGCTTTGTTATTTTTATGTCTCCTATATCTGATAACACTCGTATTGAAAATACAGATTTGTTGAGTCATTTCTGCAGTTCTGTGGTGTGCTCCTCCCAAATAAATTTATTATCAGGCTGTAATCCCAGGAATTTACTATCTGCTCTTCTTCATACTTAATGCGTATGCTGTCAGTAAATCTCTTACATGTTCTGAACTGCATGTAGTGCATCTTTTCAAAGTTTAATGACAATGAATTGGCTTTAAACCATTTATTAATGATCATGAAAATATCATTAGCAGACCTTTCTATCACTATGCTTCTGGTAGTGTAACTGATGAGAGATCATTAATGTACACAAGAAAAAGCAATGGCCCTAAGATGGATCCTTGTGGAACACCACATGTAATTTCTTCCCAATCGGATGATGACTGTTAGCTTAATTCACTAGTCATTTGCAATGACACCCTTTGTTTCCTTTTAGTGAGGTACGACTTGAAACATTTTGCAGCATTTCCCGTGACCCCATAGAATTCTAATTTACTTAAAAGAATGTTATGGTTCACACAATCAAATGCCTTTGACAAATCACAGAAAATACCTGCTGCTAGCAATTTATTATCTAATGAATTAAGTACATTCTCAAAGTAAGTGTAAATAGCCTTTTCGATATCAGAACCTTTCAGAAATCAAAACTTTGTTCTAGACAATATGGCATTTGTGGTTAAGTGGTTGGTTACCTGTTCTATAATTTTTGAGAATGCTGGCAAAAGTGAAATGGGTCTGTAGTTTGATGGTATCTCTTTATCCCCCTTCTTGAAGAGAGGTTTAATATCTGCATATTTTAACCAATCAGGAAATGTTCCCGTTATAATAGACTGGGTACACAAATAACTTAAGATTATGCTAAGTTCACAAGAACACGCTTTAATTAACTTTGTTCATATTTCATCGTAACCACTGGAATTCTTTGTTTTTAAGATTTTATTATGGAAGTTATTTCTTGTGGTGAAGTGACTGACATATTCATGTGTGTGAAGTTATTTGTAAATGCTAGTTTCAAATATTCAAGGGCATTATTTACTGACCCAGACAATCCCATACTATCAGCAACGGATATAAAGTACTTGTTAAATAGATTTGCCACACTATGCCTATCAGTTACTAATGTCTCAGCTACTCTTAATCCTACCTGCTCTTGTTCCTTTCTGGTTCTACGAGTCTCCTCTTTCACTATATCCCATATTGTTTTTATTTGGTTTCCTGATGTTGCTATCTTCTTTTCATAGTGCATTTGTTTAGATACCTGAATAACTTTTTTAAAAATATTTTACAGTATTCCTTATATTTAGTTAATTCATCATCATTGCAACTACTCTTGGCTGATAGATAAATTTTCCTTTTTGTCTTACATGAAATCTTTTTTCCTTGTGTAATCCAAAGAGATAAAAATCCAGGTCACGTAGTCAATGGAGATGGTGTCCGTCCTGATCCAGATAGAGCAAGGGCAGTCACAGAATTTCCAACTCCTCATCACATTCGTGATGTGAGAAGTTTCCTCGGGCTGTGCTCATACTACCAATGTTTCATAAAAGATTTTGTAACAAGGCACGTCCATTGCAAGACCTTCTGCAAGGAGACGCCAAGTTTTACTGGGATGAGACAAAAGAAAGAGCTCTACAGGAACTTAAGGAGGCTCTAACTTTCACACCAGTTCTAGTCTTGTACGATGAGAATGCGGAAACGGAACTTCACACAGATGCCAGTGGTTATGGGATTGGTACTGTACTTGTACAAGTTCAGGAAGGTGCTGAAAAGGTGAAAGCCTATGCATCAAGACTACTCTCAAAGTCCGAGATATACTACTTTACAATTGAGAAGGAATGTCTCACAATTATCTGTGCTATCAACAAGTTCTGGTTGTATTTATTCAGCAAACCATTCACCATCATGACAGAAGAACATCGATCTTAAAGGGAGGTTCCCGAAGTCGACAACTGGTAACCACTGAATACCTCACACGCTATGCTGTCACCAAACCTGTGATGACTGCAGAAGCTGCAGAGATCACAAAATTCCTTGTAGATGACATTATTTTGAAGCATGGAGCCCTGCATGTAATGATATATGATTGTGGAAAAGTATTCCAGTCAAAACTAGTATCAGAGGTAATGTCATGGTGCGACATTGTCCACAGAATGACAACTGCATACCATCCTCAGACAAATGGTCTTACAGAACATTTTAACAACGTCGATGTTGAGCAGAAGGATTGGGATACAATACTGCCAGTCAAGACATTTGCTTATAATAACACAAGACAAACCACCACTGGCTTCATGCTGTTTTTCCTGCTCCATGGCTGTGAAGCTGAGAGGACAATAGATACGCTGTTCCCGTTCCAGCTGAATGACACTTAGGATGACTATGTGAAACAGCTCATAATCAAGGTCGAAGAAGCAAGACAGCTGGCTCACACTGGACGCCCAGGAGAAGGACCGTCAGCAGTATAGCAACAAGCACCGACCTGTTGTGTACAGCCCAGGGGATCTGGTATGGATTTTTACCCCTGTATGGAAAATTGAACTATTAGAAAAGTTATTGAAGCAATACTTTGGTCCATATCATGTTATACGCTGCCTGTCAGACATCACATAACAAGTTGAGGATTATGAGACGTCATCAAAATGAGAAAAATGAAGAGACATTGTTCACATCCTATGAAGCCTTACTTCAATCCTGAAGAGCAGATAGGCAAAATGGCTTCTTGTTCAGGGACTGTAAGGATGGTAATGATACTGATGAAGCTACGAGAGGAACGTCTGTCATCGATAATCGTGCAGAAGGCAAGGATTCTCGAGAACTGCCATACAGAGGACCTATGAAAAGATCAAGATCCATGACATTGCAGCTGGCTCCACAGGGAAACTAACAGGGGTCAATGTTTCTTTCAAGAGAGGGAGCAATGCCAAAAGACCCCACATCAAGCAACTTCTGGCGTGGTGCAAAGTATAGTGGCATGGACTGCTGTGCTGAAGGTCACCGGTTCAATCCCGTCCACCAGAAAAAATCTATTTCTTTGTAATTAACATTCCCAGTATGTTCTACATACTTCTTATGTTTTGCTTGTAATTTCTACTTATTTCTTGTGTTAACTATTCTTCTAATTTCTGGTACATTCTGTCTGTGTATAAATAGCAGAGCACTCTACCCAAGGCAGTCAGTGCTTCGTGTACGTTTTAGTTTGCAATAAACCTGCTTTCAGTATAAGTGCTGTGTTCACTTGACAACCCTCCCTTTGAAGTCAAGCCTTCAATTTCAACATGACAATATTGTTGGGAAGGCAAACCAAAGGCTGCATTTCATTGGCAGAATGCTTCAAAAATGCAACAGCTCCACCAAAGAGACTGCCTACATCACACTTGTGTGTCCTTATCCGGAGTACTGTTGCCCAGTGTTGGACCCACACCAGGTGGGACTGACGGAAGACATTGAGAAGGTTGAGAGAAGGGCAGCTCGTTTTGCTGTATCATGTTACAGGGTGGAAAGCGTCACGTAAATTTTCATGTTTTGAGGTGAAAATCATTAAAAGAAAGACGTTATTCATTGTAGCGAGATGTATTTGCAAAATTTCAATCACTGACTTTTACTTCTGAATATGACAATAGTTTGCTAGCACTCACCTACATGACCATTCCAATAAAATAAGGAAAATCAGATTAAAATGGAACGATTTAATTGTTCTTTCTTCCCATGCACTATTAGAGATTGGAATGTTAGAGAAAGGTTAAGAAAGTGGTTAATGAATCCTCTACCAGGCACTTAAATGTGATTTTCAGATTATCTATGTAGATGTAGATATAAGCCTACTGCATTTGGTGCCTCAACTTCTATGGAAATAACTAGTATAGAACATAAACATGATTTTTCTCCAATTTGGAAATCATGGTATGGATATAAAAATAATGAAGATGCTTTTATAACTACAATGCCTGCACATAAATTTGGCCAGTCTATTAAATTGAAATACTATTATACATGCATGTCAAGTACAAAAGAAATAAGCTACATAATTGTGTGTGGAAATGTATGCAATTGTGTGTTTCTGAAGTAGATGCAAGTGCTTGTACTGTAAGTGTTATTGTCAACTTCACATATAAACCTACTATAGGTTTCATTGAAATTCTGAAAGTAGCCAGTGTTGAAATCTTTCTCATTACATAAAACACTCAGCGTGTACCTCAAAGGTACACAATTAATGGTGATAAGCACCGGTGAGAAAAAGGAATTTTTGGTATACCCTGACTAAAAGAAGGGATCGCTTCATAGGACACACTCTTAGACATAGAGGAATCGTAAATTTAGCATTGGAGGGAAGTGTGTGGGGTAAAAATCGCAGAGGGAGACCAAGAGACGCATATATTAAGCAGATTCAAGTGGATGTGTGTTGCCGTTCTTATGAGGAGATGAAAAGACTTGCTCAGGATAGAGTAGGGTGGAGAGCTGCATCAAACCAGTCTCCAGACTGAAGACCATAACAACAACAAGCACTGCAATCCTTTTATGACATGTGATAATTTTTCCAAAAGCCTTCAGAACCAGCACAAGTGTAAGAACAATTGGTGAGAGCTATTACTCCTGTAACACATGGAGATGTATCTGTATATAATAATTTAATAGAAAAGGCTCATATTGTTCTGCTGGTTACAATATTAGACTTCATTATACAAAGTTCAGCCAAGTCTTCATGTAGGCTTAAATACTACATATGCTTTTAAGTACTGATAGCTTAAACAGTGATGTTATGAAATATGCAGATACTAGATTAGATTAATACTTGTTCCACAGATCATATTTACAACATTTCGTAATGATGTGGAACATGTCAGTGTAGTAAGTATTGTCTACACTCGACAATCAATATTTTAAGGAAATTTATATATATATATATATATATTTTTTTTTTTTTTTTTTTTTTTTTTTTTTTTTTTTTTTTTTTTTTTTTTTTTATGAAAATTCATCTACATTGTATAAGGATTTTCCATTCACAAATTCCTTTAATTTCTTTTTAAATACTAGTTCGCTATCTGTCAGACTTTAGACTTTTGATGCTACTTGGTAAGTGACCAAAGACTTTTGTGGCAGCATAATTCACCCCTTTCTGAGCCAAAGTTAGATTTAACCTTGAATAGTGAATATCATCCTTTCTCGTAGTGTTTTAGCTATGCACACTGCTATTATTTTGAATTGGGTCGGATTGTTAATAACAAATTTAATGAGTGATTGTATGTATTGTGAAGCTACAGTGAAGATCCCTAGATCTCTAAATAAATGTCTGCAGGATGCTCTTGGGTGGGCTCCAGAAATTATTCTGATTACATGCTTTTGTGCAATGAATACTTTTTTATTCAATGTTGAATTGCCCCAGAATATGATCCAAGATGAAAGCAATGAATGAAAATAGGTGTATTAAGCTAATTTACTGAGATGTATATCACCAAATTTTGCAATGCTCTGATAGCATAAGTAGCTAAACTCAAATGTTTCAGCAGATCTTCAATATGTTTCTTCCAATTCAGTCCCTTGTCAATGCAAACACCTAAAAATTTTGAATATACTACCTTAGCTACAGATTTATGTTCAAAATCTAAATTTATTAATGGTGTCATGCCATTCACTGTATGAAACTGTATATACTGGGTTTTATCGAAGTTTAATGAGAGTGCATTTGTAGAGAACCACTTAATAAGTTTCTGAAAAATATCATTTACAATTTCATCAGTTAGTTCCTGTTAGTCAGGTGTGATAACTATACTTGTATCATCAGCAAAAAGTTCTAGCTTAGCATCTTCTTGAATGTAGATTGGCAAGTCATTAATATATATTAAGAACAGCAAGGGACCCAAGACCAAACCTTGTGGGACCCCATTTTTGATAACACCCCAGTTAGAGGAATCAATTGTTTCATCTACATCATGTGAACTGCTTACTCAAATATTTGAAGTTATTGCTGAATGTTCTGTATATTCAGATGGTTTAGAAACTTATTACCTTAGACCAAATGTACCAAATATTCAAATGTCTGATATGAATTATATTCTAAAAGTGAAAATGACTGAGGAATTACCAGTTTGTAAGGGACAATATGAAATGAAGTAAGCATAAAACATTTTATTGCTGTGTATTTTGTAAAATCATTTGTATTGTACAATATTACATTTATTTTGTAAAAATTGATTTGTAATAAGCAGTATTGATTACAAACGTGTATCACATTCATTTAATATTTGACATTATACATTTGAAGTAAATTGAAAAAAGCAAGTGGATAATGTTTTTTGTTTGCATTTTTGAGATCTTCAAAATTCTTCCACCTAATAGTCTGCAAACAAATATCTTTATTTAGGGTGATTACATATTACTGGGATATTATACAAAATTAACAAAAGTGGTGTACGTCTCAGAATAGTGTCACCTTTGTATTTCACTCCAATGTTGGAAGCTATTCCTTCACATTCTTTCTTAAAGTATTCCATTGCACCTGCTTCCAATGACATTTCATTTCTTATGATAATGTGTTTGTTAACTGCATCTTGGAGAGCAAACTGATTTGTTTTGATATTGCAACGGCCGATATGCCCAACATTCAAGGCTAAAGAAATGAAACAATCAAAAAACCAATTCTTACCACTATTTGGTGGATCAACAATATGAATGGTATTTAATTTTTTATTACATACCGATACATAAAAATTATTACCATCCATTTGTTGCCATTGATACAGACCATTACGATTAAACCACGACACTCATATTACACAAAAATTCAGTTGCCTTGTCATGTCATTGTTACAATGAAATAATAGTAATTTATTAAGCCAGCAAAGCGAATCTTTTAACATGTAATAACAATCCCACAAATTAGTGCTATGCTATATGAGTAAAAAATGTTTTCTTCAGATCCATAACATAGCAAATTTTCAACACCACGCAAATCCAAGTCGTTCATTGATTGTTTATATCATTCTAAACACATGTCAAAATAAAACTTTTGAACTTTGGGCCTATTAAGTTTCTTGTAATATGTATAAGTGCTGGGAATCACATTTAATGTGTTCAGGAGGAATGCAATTGTACGACATTAAAAGGGTTATTACCTTTTTCGCGATTGTCACCAGGTTGCACCCTTTGCCCGTAGTGATTCGTTTTCTCTTTGAATGAGGCCATTTACCACATCCATCAATGCCAACCCCCAATCTACATTCAACATCATTTCCAGGCACTTTCCTTTTCAATACATTGACAGATCTCTGTGTGAAATCTTCCCATTGTACAATTTCAAACTGACCAGGTAATCACTTATGGTCTCCTCTTAGTCAGACTTGTCCCCCTACCTGTCCATTTATGCACAAAGAGGTAAAGTAATACCTTGACCCAGTTGATGTCAGACATAGCCCTGGTTCTTCTGAATGATTTTTTAATTTGGGGGACAATAAATGCATCAGATCGGAAGCGGCATCTGGACTTCCTGGAGGAGTAGATACAGTCATGAATGACATGGAAGTGATCGTCGTCTTGTTTGTACATGATAATCTGTCAAGGATAGATGTTTGCAAAGTTATTAAGGTGTCTACACTGTTTGTCAATTTCACTCTCTGATCTATGGACAATGATGTCGGTAAAATACCATCATTCCCCAATTTCACAAATTCTAAGAAATTATGTAAACCATATGAATAAATTGCAGAATTCAGCTCATATTGTGTCATATAATGCCACGTGATTGTCATGAATCTGTCTTATAGTCCATGGAAAACTGGACTCAAGTCAGTAGGTATGTCACTATCTTCAGGATCGGCTCTGGGAAGGAGGCATAGAATAAGGTGTGTACAATCATGTTGAATTCCAGCAGGTTCTCCATCATTCAAAATCTGCAAACAGTTTATCTATTAAGTCTCCAACTTCTTCCTCCAAATCACTAACTGAACCCAAAGAACCGCCACAATGTACACTGCGGAATAATGACGAATTCACACAGAAAGAACACCAATGGCTATGTTTTATTAGTAGGGGTGCAACAACACCATGGCAATTTTTTTTCTAAGTATTGTAAGGTAATTCCATCAGTCAGGTAAAGGTTCTTTTGGTCATACAGCAACAAGTTCATGCAAACAATTGTGATAAATATTGTATACAATTCCACGTATAGTTACTTCAAAGCAATGTTCAATAATTTTAAAATGTACTCAACCAAAAGTCACTCAGCTGCATATTGCACATGGTTAGTAAACATAATTTTGACGAAGGAAAGTGAACATCTAATTGAAATTTTCTTCGAGCAGTAAGTGCGTCTAGCATAATTTCACGAATCATAGCTACATTGTCGGATGCATTAAATATGTATTCTTCTGGTAGTTTGTAACATTCAAGCATGAAATGGAATGTATCAGTGTGATATTTAACTAAACAATCTGATTCAAGTGTACATAGTAATTCCAACAGAAAAATATCTAATGCATTAGTTAATGTCCTATTAACTTGAATTCGTGTCAATTCAAAGAGAGATTTCAGATTCACTATTATTAACACAGTGTACTTACAGATGATACTTCAGGTGCAGCAGCAGAGAGACTGTCTTCTGAAGACATGATGCAATATTCAGAAAATGAAACCCCTTATATACTCATTTTTCACAGTCTGTTGCCAACCAAAATACTTTATCTGACATGTGAAAGCCGCATTGCACTCTAATTGTAAAATTTCTGTATTTGCCAACCTTTTGCTGGTGTGGGTGCTTGCCCAGATAATGGTCTAAAAGACCAATTATCTCAGTGGGACAATGCCGCCACCACAACCTTTGGACCCTGGGGGCCCCGCGGGGCAAATGGCCTTGGGCCTTCGAATCCAAACAGCTAATATGCCATTTTTCATGACTCATTATTTCAGGATCAGGGTGACAAGATATTTAACAAATTTTCTCTCTTTGCATCTGTGTTTTAATCTTAGAGAAACTACATATCTCTCTTACCTGAAGAAGGAACTGATGATTCTGAAAAGTTTTCTCCACTTTTAGTAGTTATAATTTTATCTCTTGAGGTTAGGTACTAGGTGTTCTTGCTGTCAGTTCTTAATATACTTTTCTCTCTCTCTGTAATTAGCAGAGCTTACAGAATAATACACCTATAAATGATCCCTGGTATTTGTACTAATTACAGCAGCTACTGGTATTAGTAGTGTTATAAATGTCTCTTTGGCTTTCCATAGTGTAGTTTTCATCTGAAGCCATTTGCTCTTCATTGTAACAGTACTTCAAATTATCAGGGATCAACTTACATTGACCCATCTCTAAAGTTTATTAAGTGCTCATTCAGCAAAACTGAAAAGGATGTTTTGTAAAGGAAATACACTGTTTTAACAAACCCCTTCAAAAAACATGATATTCTTAACACTTCCTGCCCATCATTACTTGATACCAGAATGACAGATGTCAGTTACTTATTGTGTGTGTGTGTGTGTGTGTGTGTGTGTGTGTGTGTGTGAGGGGGAGAGAGAGAGAGAAAGAGAGAGAGTGTTGAAATGTACCACTAGTTTTGGTTTGTGAGACACTTCACTTGCTGATATTTTGTGGCATAAAATGTATTTCATCAAAACGTAGTTATTTATGTAACTTTGTAGATTTTATGTTTGGCTGGTGTAACAAATTACACTCAAATGGAGTAATGCTTCTTCATTTATTTCCTGAACTGACTGATACACAATAATCTGACAAGGAAAGAAGGAGACAAGATTAAGGCTGATCGTAGTACTGACTGATTGGCGGGAGCACCTCTATTTATATCTTTCCTACCATATATATCATTATTGACACATAGTAATTAATTTGGTACAATTACAACTTCATGAACAATTTGAGTAAATTTCATAAAATGAAATTGTTTAGCAATTTAATAAGTTTGAAGATGATAATATCTCATAAGAAATTTAATTACATATATAGGATGTAATTTAAATATGGTTTCAACAATATAGTAATAAAGAACAGTTTACAACTCGCCGCAAAGACACGACGACAAGCTGCAACGAGCACATAAAAAGAAAAACACACACATAAAATACTTAAGCTATTGGCCCTGGCCTTCTTCAGAATTAGGAACAGTCACACAACCATCAGCAATGGCTGCCACACTTTGAATCACTCTCTGTGGTGTGGAAATAGGGGAGGAGAGATAGGAAGGTTGCGTCATGGTGGTGCTGCAGAGCTTGTTATTATTAGATGGGAGGAAGGAGATGCAGCTTAGGAATGGAGTGGGGAGGCGGCTGAGGGGAGGAAAATAAATAAAATAAATTGAAGGTTTTCACTGATTGCTAATAACATACTTTGTAATTATAGTATTTTTTGTAGAGTTTTCACAGATTGGATAAAATAGACTGTTTCAGCCAATCAGAAATAAATATTTTGATATGTTTAAAACTGAAAATTAATTGGATTCATTAAAATATATCCTTATTTACAGATAATTATGCAACAATGCCTAACATATACATTTCTAGAACTTTCCAGCATGGCAAATTCTATTTCTTAATAACACAGTTTTTGTGCAGTAAAAAGGTTCTGAAAAATATGTTATAGTATTTATTATCACTTGATGCATGAAGGATAATTAACCCTTTAGCTGCTGTCCCCCTTGCGGCGGTCTAATCCTGCTACCTGCACTACCGGGTGTTTCCGTGACCTGCTGCAGGCAGCTGAGCCAGCCGATTGGCCAGCCTCGCCCGGTGCTGAATATTCCTGCACCCTAGGGCGGTCGCAGCTGTCTCGCCTTATGTGTGTGATACCAGACACACAATGTATCTGGAAATGTTTCCTGTGTCTCTGAATTTGCAGATCTATTACTAAGCAGACATTATGTGCATTGAGACTGCTCATTGGCCATTCAATGTCATATGGCCTGAATTCAAAATAATCATGGACTTAGAAACTTTTTTTAAATGACTATTTACATATGTCGTCTTTGTGCCAAGTGAGCGTGAATTTCTAGCGACTTGTGAGTTGTTCCATCACACACAATATTTTGTTAAAATAAATTCAATTTGGCCAGCATGTATGACTACAGGCATCCTCTTAAGACTAATGAAGAAAATAATTTTGTGAGCCATTTTCAGCCATAAAATGTTAGGCAAAGTTGACAGAAAAAAAATGGTGTCCATCAAAATCTCTTATGTTTAAAATCTTATATCTGAGGGTTTTCATGTGTGAGTGACATCGAGTTGACATTTGTGTCCTGCACTCAAGTCATCAATATTGTGATTTAATGGCTAGAAATCATTTCCTTTCCAGGCGAATGTGTCACTAGAGTGTGCTCTTTTCAAACCATTTCATAGTCACTTTTTTTCAGAAAATTTTCGCGCTCGAACATCACAATTGCGAAGAAATTTTATATGAACATTTGCATCTGTTCTCTGTGAACGTTGTTGAAGTTTGGCAATTGTCGAAGTAATACTTGACGAGATATAAACACTGGTTTGACTTCGTGCACAAAGTTGCACAGATTGAGCATGAATTTTTTGTGACTTTGAGCTATTATATCTCAGGCAATATAATGTTAAAATAAATGCAATTTGGCCATCTACTACAACTACATACATTCTCTTAAGAATAGTAAAGAACATAATTTTGTGAGTCATATTGCACCAGAAAATATGAAACCAATTTTCAGCCATTATAACATCCATTTCATGACTCTGCTTTGGAACACAAATATCATCTGGCTAACGAATCAAGTATTCTATCATTTTTTATGACATTTATGTCAGAAGACTTGTTACAGTTTGTAGGATGTGAAACAAATCGGTTTTACGGGTATACCAGAGCGAATACTCAGGAATCTGTACATTCAATGTCGCTCCTAGTGAGTATCTCAAATATTTCTTTACCTGTGCAACTATGATGACATGAAAAATGTGAAACTAACACTCACAGAAATACAAAATGTGAAACATAAATCACCAATGAAGGACTGCAGAAGTAAGTGCAGATGCACATTTGAAATATGCATCAGAATCTCTGAACAGCTATTGAAATAGTGCGGAAATACAGCTCTGAATCTAGAGACGTCTACAGCACACAAGAAACGCAGGCTCGGCGTGTCTGAATGTGTCAACAGCACAGACGAAAAGTCCCAGCTGCATGCCTGGAGACATCCACAGCACCAGGGGAAGGGCATGGAGCTGCATCTATAGATAGACATCAACCACAATAAACCAGATACATGCTATATGCTAGGTCATGCTATAAATATATTGCTGCAAGATTGACAGTAAGAGCAGTAAATAGTATCAGATGAATATAAAGATGTTGTATTTGGTTATAGAATAGAGGATGTAATCAGATACTACAGTAGTTGCCTGCTCTAACTGTTACATTACATTGTGTGTGTGTGTGTGTGTGTGTGTGTGTGTGTGTTTGTGTGTGTAGGATTATCTGTATCAAAAGCCAGTCTTGATGCAAAAATCTATCAATGTGTGAAATGCACTACAACTTCTTTCATAAATCTGCACTTGAGAGTTTACAACAACCATGATATCACTTGACAGCAAACTGTAACAATTTGTAGTCATGCCAATTTTCTTATATGCACGCAAGAAATGGGCAAAAAATAGGAGACTTATCAGAATGCATGAAAAATTCTGCAATGGTGTCTCATAAATATCTTGTAGTGTCGCCATGAGCATCTTGGCAAAAACTCCAAACAGTACAAGGTTTCTTTTTCTTTTTTTATCTTTTCTTTCATGCCATATAGTTTTTTCTTCCCTATTTTAGCTGCAAATGTAATTGGAAGCCTAGCTAGTCTGTTCGTTCTACAGATTTAATATCTACTTTTAAATACTCAGACTTCTTACTTTCCGAAGAATGTTCTCAGGATGAAGATTAGAGAAAAAGAAAATGGGCAGTTCATACCCAATAAAGCCTTGGACATGAAATATAGCAATTGATTAACATTTTGTCGCACTCTTGGCCACAAACAATAAGCCACAATGCTTATCAAGCTCTGTACATGTTAACTACTTCATGGCTCCTTACAAAATGCCACAATTAATTACACAAAACAAAAGAATATACCACTTTTTTTTTTTTTTTTTTTTTTTTTTTTTTTTTTAAATACAGTCTGATCCATGGTGTCCCACTTTCTGAATTCTCATTATTCCTTGACCACTTCTTCTCCTTGCAGGAACAACAAGTGTTTTCCTCAACCATCCACCTGGTCAGACAAAAACTCGAGTAGTACTTACTTTCCTTCATTAATCCCCAAAACAAATTTATTTGTTGGTATAGTGCAACTCGTTACACTACAATCTAGAAACCCACCTGGAGGAATAAATGCACAAATATTAGCATTCTGGATAATGTCAGAATTACAAACATTAAGGCAATGTTAGGTAAACGTCAGTTCTAGTGGATCACATTACCGAACAAATATTATTTTCTAAATCAAGTGAAGTAATCAGCATAAATGTGGCCAGAAGATCAGGTTCAACACTACATTAAAACAACCCTGAAAACATGTAATGTCTGGAAGACACACACTGCGAGTCACCACATGGAGAAACACCATGCATCAAGGAGTAGCAGACCTTAAAGAACAGATAAGTCTTAGTGGAGTGGGAAGATGCATGGAAAGAAAACGAAGTGAAGCTCTGAGAAGAAATAGAAGTTTACCAGCAGTGTCTCAACATTTATCTGCCATTCATACAGCAGAATGTGGTGTGTATTGATGGGACTGATCAGTCATTTGAAGACCCTTAGTAGCACAATGATTGCCAATGATAATGATGATCTTTAAAAAGCTAAAATATGTGTTTGTGACCCAACATTTCAACAAGCCTAACTGACCTTTGTTTTAAAAATGAGTTAAACTGTTGTCAACAGATGTGATGGAAAATTGATTTTATGCAAATTTTGTGCAGTATAATTCTGTTCTTTTGACATACAGTATCAAATTTTCTAACACATACTGGGAAAAAATCATGATTTAATTGACTTCAGTGATTTTTACATCAGTATCTTTTCTTTGTACAGGCTCTCTCTGAAGAAATTCAAGCCAAAGAAAAGGTGGCTGCAGCAACAGAAGCAGAAATTGATACTGCAAGAAACCAGTATGTCCCTGTATCCAAACATTCTTCAGTCTTATTTTTTTCCATCTCTGAACTAGCAAATATTGATCCAATGTACCAGTATTCATTGGTATGGTTTCTAAATCTTTATGTCCAAGTAAGTACTAAAACAAATTTTACAAAAATTAATCTAAGTAGCACTACTATTACTACTACTACAAACTAGTAGCATTAATAGTAGTAGTAAAACAACAGTACTAATTAGAATACCTACTTCTCACATAATGTGGAAGAGAATGAGCCTCAAAATACACTTTTAAAAGAACAGTTGATGGAGACAAATCGCTATGTAAAAGATAACATCTCTATGCCCTGCCACACTTTAAGGTACAGTAGTGTCCAAAATTAAAACATAAGCCTGCGGTGATTACTGGAGGCAGGGAAGCCAAATACCCATGCACTTTACTGTTACACAACTTTATTCACTGCTGATCATACAACATTCAAACTGTGACAGTTTAAAAACATGGTGGTAGCCGAACAGTCCAGAGCCAAAAGCAAAGATCGTCACACTTTACTCAAATTGGTGACTAGCGCCGCCACACAGCCCCCCCCCCCCCTCCCAGAACAGAGTACTCCTAAGAGTCTTGGGGGTGGGGGCCAGATTCACAGGCACTTGGGCAAACACACGCCGAGAACATTACACAAATGGTGAGTTCAAGTGTTCCCTCTGGTAAAGTTGGAGTTGGTAGTAGCCGATGAGCCATGGGGCCGCAAACAATAAAATTCTGTAGACGAGGTGGTAGCATGACCTGTCGTGAGAGGCACCAGCTCAAGCGGGAGCCACAAGCTGGAATAATAATAAGCACAGTGCTCGACGGGAGCAAGAAGGCCCAAGCCTCAGATGGGACAGAAAGTTGAAAGCATTTAAGTTGTTCGCATTTGGTGGTTGACGTACACATAATGAAAAGGCTGTAGTCGCCCACCACAATGGATAATTCGGTAGTGAGAGGCGGGGGAACAGGGACCGAGAATTGATAGCTGCGATAGGAGTGATGGAGTGAGGGGGGGGGGGGGGGACGAGAGAATCCTCTGAAGGGAGAGGATGGTGAGGAGGAAGGGGAAGAGGGGTCACTGGTCGAGGGTGAAGCACGACTTGATGGCGAAGGGGAAGGGGGAGACATGCAGGAGGGAGGGGGAGGAGAGACCTCGAACGAGGAGAAGAAAAAGGGGTAGCCTTGATCTCTGGAGAGGAAGCCGGAACGAAGTGTACAGGCTTAAGACGATTGATGGAGACTGTGGTAGGTTTGCCATTAAGGAGGATGGTGTAGGTATTTGCCATTCAAAGGAGCACAGGATAAGGGCCAGAGTAAGGGGGCTGTAAGGGAGGACGGACGGTGTCATCACGCAAGAACTCGAACTTGCACGTCTGCAGATCCGAAGGTACCCTTACAGGGGGAAAAGAGTGGCTGGCAGGAGGGGCGGGGAGGCTGCAGCACAGATGTGGCAGACTCGATCAACTAGAGAAGGGAGATCCTCGGGCGAGGGAGGTGGAGATGGGGCGACAAGCTCGCCAGGTAAGGCAAGCTGTTGCCCGTATATGAATTATGCAACGGTGCCACGGAGGTCCTCCTTGTAGGTTGAGCACAGGCCGAGAAGGACCAGCGGAAGGGCGTCAAGCCAAAGAGGTCCGTGGAACTGAAGGGCCGCCTTGAGAGTCCAATGCTACCGATCTACCAGCTCGTTACTTTGAGGATGACAGGCAGTCGTGTGGATCCGGTGAATGCCGCAAAGATGACATATATTGTTGTGCTACCAGTGGGGAATAAATTGAGATATTGAGGTAACGGGACTGCAGGCTTTGCTGTTAGGTGTAACCTTGTAAAATCAAAGTTTTTTCAATGATTAATCATTTACCTGTGGTTCAAAGTGTTCCTTGAAGGAATTACCATAAGTCTCTGCACCAGCTCATTACCGCTATCACAACTTTCCCACACCCAACTAACATGAAGGCATTCAAAGCATTTTTGGGCACAATTCATTATTAGTTTATTACCAAAAGTTCACTCTAGAAGCTGCAAATCTTTCTCATCCATTGCATGAATTATTAAGCAGTTTCATTGTACTTCTGAGTGTGAAAGCTAAATTGCTACCTCATCTATATCTACATGGGATACTCTGCAAATCACATTTAAGTGCCTGGCAGAAGGTTCATTGAACTACCTTTATACTATTTATCTCCCATTTCATTCTTGAAATGGGTGGGGGAAGAAAGAGCACCTGACTCTCCGTTCGAGCTCTGATTTCCCGTATTTTATTGTGATGATCATTTCTACCTATGCAAATGGGAGTCAACTATATATTTTCACATTCAGAGGAGAATGTTGGTTATTGGAGTTTTGTAAGTAGCCCATGCCACAGCAATAAGTATCGTTGTTGTAATGATTCCCATCCCAGATTCTGTATTATTTCCATAATGCTGTCTCCCCTGTATTGTGACAATACAAAACGAGCTGCCCTTCTTTGGACTCTTGTGATGTCCTCTGTCAAACCCACCTGATAAGGATCCCACACTGGGCAGCATGTCTAGCATGTTACATTCTGGCCATCATTTGGTCCTGACCATAGATACATATCAATATGGCATTGGTTCAGTAACCGCACATAGATTTGATGACTACTCAGCACCTTTTTTGTTGCTGATTCCAAGATAATATACCTTCTTCCATATCCCTGTATATATTCTTCCTCTTCTACTGCAATTTCACTTGGTGTATTATCCATCATAAAACATTCTATACATTTATACCGTATACTCAAAGACTCCTGTGGTTGTTTTGGTTTGTGCCATTTACTCTTTCTATCCCCATTCTCCCACTATGAGATTGTGATATGAATTCATTTCTACTCCTGCACAACCTTTGGCATTTTACAGACTTCTCTAGGCATTTTCTATCAGGATGTACTCCTAATACTGTTTTTCTCAGTTCACATTTGAAATACATGATGATGTCTCCTTTTGTAATTTTCAACTAATGTGACACACATCAATCGTAAGTTTTCTTTGCAAAATGTAAATGGCCATTCCTCTCTCTCATTTTTTATTTACTTATTTATGTTTTTACCCACCAGAGCATTCCAGCCTCCCTTGCAGGCATTTCTACTATCTTTCTCAGTATGTTCATGGAGCATTTCATAACAGATTTCTTCCTCATAACTCTGATCATTGGTTGGTCTGTATACATGTAATAATACTATAATAATACTATATGTTTCAACTACCTTACAGACATTTCATCACCAATATTCCATCAAATACTGCACCTACTTTGCCTTATTTTTCAGTTCCTCTCCTATCAGTATCCCTAATCTTATTTTCATCATTATTGACTTCTCTCAAGTAGTAGTTGTTGTTGAGACTAATTTGATGCAGCTTTCCCATGCTATCCTGTCCTGTGCATGCCTCTTCATCTGAGAATACATTCGGCAACCTACATCCTTTTGTATCTGCTTACTGTATTCATCCATTGGTCTCCCTCTATGGTTTTTACCACACACACTTCCTTCTAATGCAAAGTTGAAGATTCCTTGATGTCTCAGAATGTGTCTCACCAACCTATCCCTCCTTTTAGTCAGGATATGCGAGAAACTCCTGTTAAGTACATCTTCATTAATTACATGATCTACCCATATAATCTGTAGCACCACATTTCAAAAGCTTCTATCATCTATTTGTCTGAACTCCTTATCATCCGCATTTCACTCCCATAAATGCTACACTTCAGACAGTGCTTTCAGAAAGGACTTGCTAACATTTAAACTAATATTTGATGTCAACAAATTTCGCTCATTCAGAAATGCTTTTCTTTCAATAGCCATTCTGTATTTTAAGTCTTTTGTCCTTTGGCCATCAGAAGTTATCTTGCTACCCAAAGAACAAAACTCAACTACCACTTTTATTGTCTCATTACCTAATCTAATTCCTTCAGCATCACCAGATTTTCTGACACTACATTCCATTACCCTCATTCTACTCTTTATATTATACCTTCCTTTCAAGCTAGTTCCATTTCGTTTAATTGCTCTTCCAGGTCCTTTGCTGTCTCTGAGAGAATTACTATGTCATCAGCAAACCAAAAGATTGTTATTTCTTCTCCCTGAACTTTAATACCCTCTCCAAATTTCTCCTTGCATTCCTTCACAGCTTGCTCAATGTACAGATTGAACAACAACTGCGACCCTTTCATGCCCTTCTACTGTAATAATTGCTGTCTGCCTTTTGTACAGGTTGAATATAACTCTTTTCTCCCTGTATTTTACCCCTGCTACCTTCAGAATTTGAAAGAGGGTATTCCAGTCAACATTGTCAAAAGCTAAAGATGCTAAAAACGTAGGATTCCTTTTCCTTAATGTATCTTCTAAGATAAGTCATAATGTGAGTATTGCCTCGCATGTTGCTACTCTTAAAATTGATTTCTCCAAGGTTGGTTTCCATGAGTTTTTCCATTAGTCTGTAAATAATTCATGTGAGTATTTTGCAGCCATGACTTATTAAACTGACAGTTCTGTAATTTTCAAATTTGTCTGCACTTGATTTCTTAGGAATTGGAATCACTATATTCTTCTTGAAGTCTGAGGTTATTTCCACTGTCTCATACATCTTGCGTACCAGGTGGAACAATTTCTTCATGACTGGCTCTCCTAACGATAATAGCAATTCAGACGGAACATCATCTACTCCAGGGGCCTTTTTTCTGCTTGAATCGTTTACTGCTCTGTCAAATTCTTTTCACAGTATAGTATATCCTATCTCATCTTTCTCTACTTCGACAGCTGTTTCTAGAATACTGCCTTCAAGTTTATGTCCATTCTATAGGTCTTCTATATAGATGTTCCACATTTCAGATTTCCCTTCTTTGTTAGTACTGGTTTTCCATCTGAGTTCTTTGTATTCATACTGTGATTTTCTTGCCTCCAAATGTCCCTTTTATTTTCTTGCAGGTGGTATCTGTCTTTCCCCTAGTTATACAATTTTCTATGATCTTGCATTTCTCCCGAAGCCACTCCTGCATACTGAATCTGCACTTACTATGAACCTCATTTTTCAGACTCCTGTACTCCCTTTTGCCTGCTTCATTTGCTACATTTTTATATTTTCTCCTTTCATCAATTAAGTATAGTATTGACTATAAAAGTGTATAATCTCCATTTTCTGCCTCCCCCCTCCCATATCTATCTCTTTTCGCACATGCCAGGCACATTTTTATCTTTTCAACTACAGGTCTTCATTTTTGAGTGAGTGGATAATCCGTCTTCAAATCATTATCTATCCTTTCATCACTCTCCTCTTCTTCCTTTCATATGTGCTTACTCTCAGTGTGTTCCTCTTCTGTAGATTTGAGTGAGGTAAAATTTTAATTGAGTTACAGATTTTGTAATATTCCATTTATTAAGTATAGGAAGAATTATCATAAATTAATAATAATTAATACTCTCTCATACTTTCAAAGCTTGAGCTGTAGATGGTAATTTTATTCCTTTATAATTGAATTAATTAATATAATAATGTAATTGTAATATTCAAGAACGTACGCTTAAAATAAAACTTTAAACTTCACATAGTCATATTGTACAAAGTTCTTTAGTTTAGAGACAGGGGAAAATCTTTTTTTCCTGTGTATTAGTTAAAAGTTATTAAAGTAACAATTGTGGACCTCATTTTCTGACCAACATTTAATTCTTAATTACTTAAGAATTACTGTAGTCAATTTGCATTTGCTTGTCAAAAAATAAACATTTAACAAATCTGGAAGTTTACAGTTTATTTTTGTTAAAAGAAATGCAAATTGGCTGTTTAATGCAAACCCCTGGTTTTATGTATGTTTTTTATTATTCCACAACTAGTTTTTGAGCCACTGCAGGCTCATCTTCAGTGGATACATTACTGGAAGTAACAATAATGAGAAGATTTTAATTCATAATCTTACAAATGTAACTGATATTTTGTGTTTCAGTCAATTGTGAACAGTGTTCCATCGGATAATTTGGAGATTCGCATAGAAAATCTAAATAGTTACTTTACAAACAGCATTTACAAAAATGTTTGTCGTTCACTCTTTGAAAAAGACAAACTGATTTTTTCTTTAGTCCTCTGCATAGGCATCTTGCGAGCAAAGGTTAGTTCCCAGAAATATCTAAGTAAATTTTAAACATTTCTATCTAAATGTATCTTGAATATCTGCATGTTTCATTTGACTTCTTGTGGTATCATGAAAAACACTCTAAATGTATTAATTTTCAATAGTTGAATGTGTCATTTTATATTTTATTATTTTGTGTAATACAGTGTAAATGGTTGTTGATAATTTATTTATATATATTTTTTGTATATCTTCCTATCTCAGTAGAAAGTCGACATTGCAGTTCAACAAACCTTTTGTAACTGGTTATTGTGTGTGTAGAGAGGATTCATGTTTTGTCAGGATATGGCACAGGAAATTGTGTTTGTAATCTATGGTACGTCAGTAGGATAGTGCTTGCCTGTGACAGCCCTAGTAAGATCGTCAGAATGTTGAGCTTTGTATTACTCGTCATTGCAAATATGTTGTCTACAGGTGACCTGGCTGTATGGGGAGAGGCGGGGGTATTTTTGGTGTGTAATGTATGATAACTGTCAAAATGCATGTGCTGATGGTGACTGGTAGTATCTTTCACATGGGCAGAGGGTGAATGGAGCCATCTGTAAAATCAAGGAAGACAGTGACATGAGGATACTGTGTCCAAAGACTGAGCCCAAATGATGAAAATATCATCACTGAATCTGAGCCAGATGAGTGGTTTGGGGTTATCGGAGTGTAGAAAGGTTTCCCCCAGCTGGATCTGATTGTTATGTGACTGTGTGATTGTGTGAATGTTCTATTTTCTGAAGAAGGTCATGGCCGATATCTGAAGTGTTGTGTGTGTATGGTATGACTTTTTTATGTGCCTGTCGCAACTAGTCGTGTCACGTCTTTGCGGTGAGTTGTGAACTGTCCTTATTACTATACTATTGATCCATAAACAGGATGCTTAAAGATCTCCCCATCCACCCAAAGTAAAATTATGTTCTAATTCCTTACAAGTTAGAATATATGTCATAATTTCCAGTTTTTATTGTCTAATCCAACAACAACAAAATTATTCTGGCTATAGCCCTGAGATCACACATATTTATTATTATAATTATTAGTTCAGTGCCAAGAACAGTATTTGTGAGATGGAGGTGTGACAATTTCAAAGATTCAAGTGTAGATAAATGAGAAACAGTAACCCACTACTTGGTTTCCCATATGAACCTCTACTTCTGCATTGAGACTTTTCACTGTTGGATAATAATAGGTACAAATGTAATAAGTCTAACGGGGGCACGACAATGCTCCCGCCAAGTTGAGCACATTGATTTGATTTAATTTGATTTTCTCAGGGAAGCCAAAACAGTCTTGGCCCAACCCGCCACTGCCCGCACCGAAACTAAGTTTATTGTGCGGTATCGCTCCCTGTATATCTAGTAAAGCCAACCAATGCCCTTGAACAGTGCAAGGAGTCCCTTTACCAGTTCTTTATTAGACACAATTTCTTGGGGTCTGGTTGTCCCAAATGTTCTGTGCCTTTTACTCTCCAATGCAATGCATTGGAAGATTAGATGTGATGCAGTTTCATCACCATCATCACAGATCCTACATTTAGGGTCCTCTTCTGTCTTTCCAATTGTATGTAGGTGTTTTATGAGATTCCCATGGCCTGTCAGCAATCCAACCATGAGTCTAATCTCTCTCCTGTTCAGGCCCTGGATTTCAGAGCTTCTTTTAAAACATGGTTTTGGCATCATTACCTAGCCATGTTTTTGTTGATAGACTTTGGTCCAATATTCTATGTGCTATCTTCTGAGCTAGTTACGTAGCTCCAATTTGATTACTGCCTTGGTGATTGTCAGGACAGGTTCTGGTCAATAAATGGAGTCTCTGCCCCCATCCTGGCTAATCTGTCAGCATGCCCATTGCCACTGATCCCCAAGTGACCAGGGACCCACAATAGGTTTACTCTATTGCTTTCCCCTAGCTCCACCAGAACCCTGTGACATTCTGCAATAATTTTAGACCTTGTTGCAGGAGCTACCAATGATCTCAGGGCTGCCTGGCTGTCTGGATAGATATAGATGCTACGATCTTTGTAGCACCTACGCAAATTCACCTCCACACACACCCAGATGGCAGTGATTTTGGCCTGGAATACTGAGGCCAGTTTTCCTAGAGAGATGACACCCTCCAGTCTTGGCTGCACCCGTATACCCTAGCCCCAAAGCCTTGGTCTGATTTTGACCCGTCAGTGAACCAGACAATATCCCCCGTACAGTGTTGAACTATTTTCTCCCACTGCTCCCTACTTCCAATTGTTATATTGAAAGGCTTGTTGAAGCAGTATGGGGTTATAACATAGTCAGCTGGTATTTCCACAACCTGTCCTATATTTACCTCACTCACTATTTTAGTGTGTTATTCTGGATATCCCAAAGAGTTCAGTTTTTTCCAGTTTTGAGTCTGTATGCACCAGCTGATGCCTCCATCTTGACCCAAAGGTGTAATGGGGGCATATCCAGCATGGTTTCCATCCCAGCAGTTGGTGTGCTGCTAATTCCACCTGTTATGTCTAAGCAGGCTAATCTCTGTACCTTACCAAGCTCCTTAGTAGCAACCTGTTCCAACACATGATCGCCCCATAGGTGATCCTGGGTCTAATCACTGTGGTGTATATCCAGTGCATACCCTTGGGCTCAGGCACCAATTTTTGCCACAAGCTCTCCTGGTACTTACTAGAGTACCTTTTTGCCTTGGAGCAAATATTCCTAATGTGAGGGGTCCATGTCAGTTTCTCATCTAGGGTAACCCCTAGATATTTCACTGTCTCCTTCACAGGTAGTGCTTCATTGAAAAGCTTTAGATTCCAACTTGAATGTTGTATATGCTTCTTTGTGAATGGTACAACAACAGTCGTCTTAGGGCTAACCCCCAGATCTTGTTTTCTGCACCATTCTTGCACAATGTCCAACGCACCTTGTGCCTTATTCTTTATTGTGTCAGCAAATTTGCCAAGTATTACTATGACAAGATCATCTGCGTATCCTTGACAAACGTACTGCACAGAGTTTAAGTCTCCAATGAGATCATTCACCACTAGATTCCACAATACAGGGGAAAGAACTCTTCCTTGCGGGCAACCCCTAGTGGTGTTGATTACCATTTATTCATTCATCATGGTAGCTTCTACCTTTCTTCCACTGAGCATGGCCCTAGTCCACCTACATATTGTGGTCCCTAGATCATGCACCTCTGCTGCCCTAACCATGGAATTGAAGGTCGTGTTGCTAAAAGCCCCCTCGATGTCCAGGAAGATACAGAGGGCTATTTCCTGAAAGTGTAGTGCTTTCTCCACATTCCCAACGAGTTGGTGGAGAGCTGTCTCACATGATTTACCTGGCTGATATGTTTGTTGGTTTGAATGTAGAGGAGCTCGACTTAACCTCCTTTCTCCAACATGCACATTAACCAGCTTTTCCAATGTCTTAAGAATGAAGGAGGACAGGCTGATTGGTCTCATATCCTTGGCCTTGGTATGATCAATTCTCCCTGGTTTTGGAATGAAGACAAGCTTCACTGCCCTCCAGGCATTGGGAATGATTCCTGCTGCTAGGCTAACCCTGAGTAACCTGCATAGGAATCTAATAAGATTTTCTCCCGCTTGTTGCAGGAGAGCTGGAAAGATTCCATTGGGGCCAGGTGACTTGAACGGTTGAAATTTTCCCACCGCCTATTGGACCTTACTGAAATCAACATACTCCTTGGCCAAATCCCAGTCCTCTTTGCAAATACCTGAGAACCGTTGTCTCTCAGGAATCGCATTCTGGTCTGAGTTATACCCCGGAGTATATAGCACAGAGTATAGCCATATCATCCTTTTCTCAAAGCGGCACTTTCAAACCCCCTGTATCGCCATTGTGGATAACTCTAGAAAGCCTGAATTTTTGGGTACCAAGAGTATCTACTACAATAAGTTATATTCTCAAATTATACTATGATACACCTTATAGTTCACAAAATATTAGCAGTTGAAAATCACTAATTCTGCCACTCACTGACTAACTGATCATCAAATCTCTAAGGTACTTCTAGCAGACATACAAACATCAAATTTTGTATTTAGATAGTATTTAGCCTTAAATGTACTAATGTTTGTAGAGCTTATGTGACTTAACTATGGGGTCAACAGTCCCTAAACTTACAAACTACTTATGACCTAGCTAATACTAAGGACGGCACAAATATTCATGCCTGAGGTGAGATTCAAACCCCCGACCGTTGTGGCCGTGCAGATCGTGACTGGCGCGCCGCAGTCCCCTCGGCCACCTTGGCGGGCTATTTAGCCTAAATGGAAGGAAAAATTCAAACATCTATGAATATTAATTCTGTTCTCAGACAAGTTATTGTCGATTTTCATTCTGCCTGATGGAAGCCTCATTCAGTGTATATGAAATATTAACTTACCCTTAAAAGAAAAAAAATTGCTGCTGCAAGGGAATGATTACCGTACAATCATAAAGATCAGTGCATGAAATATAGGATGTCGACCTAACTAAAGGTAATTTGTGGATGTTTAAGGAAAAATGTTGCTTATGGGTTCATTAACTTCTGTTAGAAGTGATTAGAAGTTGCAATCAGTGTGATTGAATATTCCCAGGGATTCATTTAGTTAAGACAGCAAAAGGCCTCATAACGGTGGTGCAATTAAGCGATATAATTTTTTCCCTTATTATTAAAAAAGATATAGATGTGGTATAAGCCGCTCATTTTGTTAAAAGATAGTAAATTTTATCAAGTAACTGCTGAGATACCAAATTAGTTCATGACCAGTGGGAAAAGGAAATGTAATTATGAGCAGTCCTGATGGGAGCTGTTTTATTTGTGATAATTTAGTTGGCTGAATCATTTAATGATCCTGAGGGAGTCATATAAACAGCAAAGAAATGTTCGTGTGCTAAAAGTTAGGATTGGTAACTATTTATCACAACTATTTTACTTTCCTACAGCAGAACGTAATTATAAAAAAGCAGTTATTGATACAAAGATTGCGCCATTGAATACTTACTGGAGTGTGACTATACAGTAATTAAAGTCAATTTGAGTTATGTGATGTTAGCAAGGAATACATCGAGTATCCGACGTCTTAGTTTCCGAGTGACAAAAGGGGGAATACTATTTGTAGGAAATTAGTTTTGATAAGTCACCCACGCCTGAAGAGGCAGAGCTTCGAATCATTTATCGCAATTTATGGTTAAGAATCAAAGTGGCGGTGGTGCCGTAGGGTTTATTTTACTTTATTTTGAATAATAATTCAAAAGATAGCTAGTAGGTGTTATGACTAGGTCCATAAGTCACTCGAAAACTTTAATACACCAATATCCAAGAAGAGAATATTTTACTAGGGTGTAATCTTATGGAAATAATTTTCTTTTATTTTTTATTTATTATTATTATTATAATTTTTTTTTTTTTTTTTTTTTTTTTTTTTTTTTTTTTTTTTTTTTTTTTTTTCTTTTTTTCTTTTTTTTTTTCAATAAATGGTCAAGCAATACTTGATGAAAGAAATATTCACCACTGCACTTAATTTAGTTTTTTTTAATAATAAATATTTTTCATTTTGTGACGAAATCGATAGTTTGCCAGTACAAGAACGGGCGGAACAATATTATTTATTATTTTCAAAAGTTGGTATCAGGACAAAGGTGATACACGAAAAATCTCAACACCATCTGAGGGTAGTTTACAAACATTATTTTTGTTTGTGTGTACAAAAATAACAGCTGGGACTGGAGAAACTGTGTAGAAGAACATACGATTGGAAACACGAGACTCAGTAAGTATATGAATAAGTAATACTAAAATATTAGCCGTTTTAGTTATTTTAAATGTATAAACGTGAAACTATTATGAACTCATTTAATATTGTGAGCCATTCTTTGTCTTAACTGTGTACTGATCCTTACCTAATGACTGCAAACGATAAAAGGCGAACCTAGAGATATCTTCTGTGATATATATTAGTTCAGATGTGACATTTTCTGTAGAGGTCATTAGGAAAAATTTTCTTGTTAACATCTCGTTGCTATGTATAGGCGACCAGGGCCCAAATTATTTATTAATACAACATTGTGATCTGTGATCAGAATTATTTTATTAAGATCTTTCACATAGTAAGACTTATGTGGAGGAAAATAGAATCACTTTGACAAGAGAGATTCTGTTATTTTATATTTCCATACATATATTACATGGCAAAACAGGGTGCACAACAAGAATTGGTGCCCTGTTTCCAGGATCAGTGCAGATAAATAACATTGAAAGTGGGTAAACAGTGTTTCACAGCAAGGTTGTGTCTAGTGGTGTTGACAAAGACTGAAGCTATTTACAGTAGTGCTTTAATTAATAAGGTACTTAAGTATTTGTACAGGATTGATTTAGAGAGAAGGAGTGCAGTCTATGTGTCCATGCAATAACGAGCTGCCAATTAAAGAAGGTGGAGCAGCCAACTTAAAGAGTGTATACCAGGACAACGAGACTTAACTTCAAGCATCATCAAGTATAAACTAAAGTTTTCAGTAACTATTAGTTTTTATACTTAGTGATATTAGTGCTAGAGAACCTCTTGTTTTGCTACTTTTAGTATCAGAATGTTATTGAATGTGAGTTAATTTCATTGTTTGTGACAGTATTTAATTTAGTGAATAAATATGGAGGCTGAATTAAAAGCTTATATGGATCAGTTAATGAAAAAGGAGGAAAATAGAATCACGTTGACAAGCAAGATTCTGATATTTTATATATTCATCAAAGACACCAACCACTTCCTCGACCGCCTGAAATCCTTACCCAGCCTGTTACCTCCTGAAACCATCCTTGTAACCATCGATGCCACTTCCTTATACACTAATATCCCACATGCCCAGGGCCTCGCTGCGATGGAATATTTCCTTTCATGCCGACCACCCACTTCCTTACCTAAAACCTATTTCCTTAATACCCTAGCCAGCTTCATCCTAACCCACAACTTCTTCACTTTTGAGGGCCAGACATACCAACAACTAAAGGGAACAGCCATGGGGACCAGGATGGCCCCATCGTACGCAAACTTATTTATGGGACGCTTAGAGGAAGCCTTCCTGGACACCCAAGCCTGTCAACCCAAAGTTTGGTATAGATTCATTGACGACATCTTCATGATCTGGACTCACAGTGAAGAAGAACTCCAGAATTTCCTCTCCAACCTCAACTCCTTTGGTCCCATCAAATTCACCTGGTCCTATTCCAAATCCCATGCCACTTTCCTCGATGTCGACCTCCATCTATCCAACGGCCAACTACACACATCCGTCCACATCAAACCTACCAATAAACAACAGTACCTGCATTATGACAGCTGCCATCCTTTCCACATCAAACGTTCCCTTCCCTACAGCTTAGGTCTTCGTGGCAAACGAGTCTGCTCCAGTCCTGAATCCCTGAACCAATACACCAATAACCTGATAACAGCCTTCACATCCCACAGCTATCCTCCTGATCTGGTACAGAAGCAAATTGCCAGAGCCACTTCCTCATCCCCCCAAATTCAGAACTTCAACGGAACCCCAGAAGTGCCCCTCTTGCACCGGATACTTTCCAGGACTGGAGCGGACTCTGAATGTGGCTCTCCAGCAAGGATACGACTTCCTAAAATCCTGCCCCGAAATGAGATCCATCCTTCACGACATCCTCCCCACTCCTCCGAGAGTGTCTTTCCGCCGCCCACCTAACCTCCATAATCTCCTAGTCCATCCCTATGAAATCCCCAAACCACCTTCCCTACCTTCTGGCTCCTAGCCTTGTAACCGCCCCCGTTGTAAAACCTACCCTATGCACCCTTCCACCACCACTTACTCCAGTCCCGTAACCCGGAGGGTGTACACAATCAAGGGCAGAGCCACTTGTGACAGCACCCACGTGATTTACCAACTGACATGCCTGCACTGTGAAGCGTTCTATGTGGGAATGACCAGCAACAAACTGTCCATTCGCATGAATGGTCACAGGCAGACAGTGTTTGTTGGTAATGAGGATCACCCTGTGGCTAAACACGCCTTGGTGCACGGCCAGCACATCTTGGCACAGTGTTACACCGTCCGGGTTATCTGGATACTTCCCACCGACACCAATCCTTCAGAACTCCGGAGATGGGAACTAGCCCTTCAGCATATTCTCTCTTCCCGTTACCCACCTGGTCTCAAGCTCCGCTAAATTTGAATTCCCACCCACCATCTTAACATCTTTGCCTTGGTTCTCTGGACAGAGCCTCTGCCTCAAGTGGCATCTCTGTCTAACTTCTAACTTCTTTGCTTTCTACAGTTCTACAGTGTGTCTGCCTAAGTGTACTTGCGTCTGTGTACATGTGTGGGTGTGTATGTTTTTGTTTACCCTCTTTTTTTCCCCCCAAGGTAAGTCTTTCCTGTCCTGGGATTGGAATGACTCCTTATCCACTCCCTTGAAACCCTCATCATTTCCTTTTCCCTCTCCTTCCCTTCTGCCTGACGAAGCAGCTAGGCTGCGAAAGCTTGTATGTGTGTGATTTTATTTATTTTATTTGTTTCTATCGACGAGCCGGTCCTTTTGGTAAGTCATCTGTTTTATATATATATATATATATATATATATATATATATATATATATAGTACATGGCAACAGGGGGTGCACAACAACACCCGTCAGTGTTCTCTGGAGATGCTGGACAGGACCCCAACAAATGGCTAAAAGGGTTCGACCAAGTCGCCAAGTACAACAGGTGGGATCATACAATGTGCTTGGGCAACGTTTATTTCTACATGGACGGAACATCCAAGAAATGGTTTGAAAATAACGAAGACAATTTGAATGACTGGGAGACATTCCAGGAGGAACTTAAGTAGACATTTGGAGACCGCCAGCAACAGATCCGCTCTGTGGAAGAACAACTTAAAAACCGATATTGTGAGCTGACACAGTCAAACATAAGGAATGTTTTAACCCTGTGTAACATAGTGAATCCAAATATGACTTAGGCCGACAAAAACACGCACCTGATGAAGGGTATTGCAGAAAACATGCCAAGGTCTTCTGATAAAAGACGTCGCTACAACAGAAGAATTCATTAAGTGGTGCCAGAGTATTGAAGAGGTGCAACAAAGGAGGGTTGGACGAAAGAAGTATGAAAGACTCCCCAATGAAGTCCCTATGGCCGATGTGGAAGAGCAGCATGACTTCGCTTCTCTCATACAACAAATTGTGAGAGAAGAATTACAACAACCTTCAACAGAAGTATCCCACAAGTGCCCCTCTTGTCACCGGATACTTTCCAGGACTGGAGGGGACTCTGAATGTGCCTCTCCAGCAAGGATACGACTTCCTTAAATGCTGCCCCAAAATGAGATCCGTCCTTCATGACATCCTTTCTTCTCCACCGAGAGTGTCTTTCCTCCGCCCACCTAACCTCCGTAACCTCCTAGTCCATCCCTATGAAATCCCCAAACCACCTTCCCTACCTTCTGGCTCCTACCCTTGTAACCACCCCTGTTGTAAAACTTGTCCTATGCACCCTTCCACCACTACTTACCCTAGTCCTGTAACCTGGAAGGTGTACACGAACAAAGGCAGAGCCACTAGTGATAGTACCCATGTGATCTACCAACTGTCATGCCTGCACTGTGAAGCATTTTATGTGGGAATGACCAGCAACAAACTGTCCATTCGCATGAACCGTCACAGGCAGACAGTGTTTGTTGGTAATGAAGATCACCCTGTGGCTAAACAAGCCTTGGTGCACAGCCAGCACATCTTGTCACAGTGCTACACCATCCGGGTTATCTGGATACTTCCCACCGACACCAATCCTTCAGAACTACGGAGATGGGAACTAGCCCTTCAGCATATTCTCTCTTCTTGTTGCCCACCTGGTCTTAACTTCCGCAAAATTTGAATTCCCGCCCGCCATCAGTAACATCTTAACATCTTTGCCTCAGCTCTCTGGACAGAACCTTTGCCTCTAGTGGCATCTCTGTCTAACTTCTTAACTTCTTTGGTTTCTATAGTATGTCTGCCTAGGTGTGTTTGTGTATGTGTAAATGTATGGGTGTGTGTGTATTTGTTCACCTTCCTTTTCTTCCCCCAAGGTAAATCTTTCCTCTCCCGGGATTGCAATGGCTCCTTACCCCGTTTCTTGAAACCCTCATCATTTCCTTTTCCCTCTCATTCCCTTCTGCCTGAAGAAGCAACTGGGTTGCAAAAGCTTGCATTTGTGTGTGTGTGTGTGTGTGTGTGTGTGTGTGTGTGTGTGTATTCATTTATTTATTTGTGATGCTGTCACACCTGTGCTCCTGGTGTGACAGCTCCTTCGCACAGGTATGACAGCAGCACAAATAAATAGAACACACACACACTCACACACAAACGTAAGCTTTCGCAGCCTAGCTGCTTCATCAGCCAGAAGGGAAGGAGAGGGAAAAGTAAATGATGAGGGTTTTAATGAAGGGGGTAAGGAGCGATTCCAATCCCGGGACAGGAAAGACTTACCTTGGGGGAAGAAAAGGAAGGTGAACAAATACACACACACCCATACATTTACACAGACACAAACACACCTTGGCATACATACTATATAGTATGTGCTGACGTACTGATATAGAATGTCTGCCTAGGTATGTTTGCGTTTGTGTAAATGTATGGGTGTGTGTGTATTTGTTCACCTTCCTCTTATTCCCCCAAGGTAAGTCTTTCCTGTCCCGGGATTGGAATGGCTCCTTACCCCCTTTCTTGAAACCCTCATCATTTCCTTTTCCCTATCCTTCCCTTTTGCCTGATGAAGCAGCTAGGCTGCGAAAGCTAGAGTTTGTGTGTGAGTGTGTGTGTGTGTTCTATTTATTTGTCCTGCTGTCACACCTGTGCTGCTCTGCCTGGTAAGTAATCTTCGTCTATTTTTTATATATAATTTAGGAATTTTTCGCCTTTAATATTCATATTATATATAAAGCTTTTTACAAATGTGTGTCTAGGTGTGTTTGTGTTTCAATATGTGTGAGTGTGTGTGTATTTGTTTACCTTCCTTTTATTCCCCTATGGTAAGTCCTTCCACTCCTGGGATTGGAATGACTCCTTTTCCACTTCCTTAAAATGCATATCCTTCCCTTTCTCCTCCCCTTTTCTCCTCTTTTTCCTAAAGAAGCTGCCAGTGGTGGCGAAAGCTTGTATTTGTTTTTGTGTGCAATTATTTGTGCCTATCGACGAGCAGGTCTTTTTGGTAAGTCATCCGATTACTATTTTTTATATTTTCATATAGACAAAGATTACTCACCAGGTGAAGGAGCACAGGTGTGCCAGCAGAACAAATAAACAGAACACACTTACATACACACAAACGCTAGCTTTTAGCTGCTTCATCAGGCAGAAGGGAGGAGAGGGAAAATGAAATGATGAGGGATTAAAGGAGTGGGTATGGAGTCATGCCAATCCCGGGACAGGAAAGACTTACCTTGGGGGAAGAAAAGGAGTGTAAACAAATACACACACACACACACACACATTCACACAATGCAAGTACACCTGGCAGACATACTGTAGAAAGCAAAGAAGTTATTAAGTCATAGATGAAGTCTACTTACCAGGCAAAGGAGCACAGGCAGTGATAGTAACAAAGAAACTCTCTCTCTCTCTCTCTCTCTCTCTCTCTCACACACACACACACAGACACATATATCAAATGCTAGCTTTTGCAGCCTAGCTGTTTCGTCAGGCAGAAGGGAAGGACAGGGAAAAGGAAATGATGAGGGTTTTAAGGGAGTGGGTAAGGAGTCATTCCAATCCCGGGACAGGAAAGACTTATCTTGGGGGAAAAAAAGGAGGGTAAACAAATGCACACGCACCCACACATTCACACAGACACAAGTACACCTAGGCAGACATACTGTAGAAAGACAAACAAATACGTGTGTGTGTGTGTGTGTGTGTGTGTGTGTGTGTGTGTGTGTTCATTTGTTACCATCTCTGCCTGTGCTCCTTAGCCTGGTAAGTAGACTTCATCTGTTTTTTTTACATATATTTTTCCTGGTAGGAATTTTTTCCTCTATAATATTCAGATTGTAAAATAAATAATACGAATATTATAGACGAAAAATTCCTAGCAGGAAAAATTACATATAGAAAATAGATGGAGATTACTCATCAGGCGAAGGAGCACAGGTGTGACCGCAGCACAAATAAATAGAACACACACACACTTACACAAATGCAAGCTTTCGCAACCCAATTGCTTCTTCAGGCAGAAGGAAAGGAGAGGGAAAAGGAAATGATGAGTGTTTCAAGAAAGGGGGTAAGGAGCCATTCCAATCCCAGGAGAGGAAAGACTCTATCGGGGTAAGAAAAGGAAGGTAAACAAATACACACACACCCATACATTTACACAGACGCAAACACACCTAGGCAGACATACTATCTTCGTCTATTTTTTATATATAAGATTGTAAAATAAATTATAATAAATACTGTTTAGTAGATTTAAATTGGCATTTAAACTCAGTATGCCTTTTTAGTTGGAATTTGGAAAAACTTGTTAAATTTCCATCTTTTGCGAGGCTGTGCGACAAGCACGGGGCCTACTAGAACAAGTTTATAAAATAATTGTCGTGCCGACACCTCGCAAACACAACAGCATGAATAAAATTTCAGCCCTCACTGAATTAGGTGACATTACAGCTGAACAGAGGGAAGATCCAACCCTATTAAAAACTATTGAGGCCTTGGAGAAAGGAGAACCAACAATGGAGAGTTCCAACTTATAAATGGAACATTGTATAAGAGCAACTACAATCCACTGCACCCCAAATAGATACTGGTCGTTTCAGCTCATCTCCAACCAGCTATTCTCAAATATTTCCACGATGCTTCGATATCCGGTCATCTGAGATTTGTGAAGAGCCTAGACAGAATCAGACGCAGTTATTTCTGGAATGGTCTCTACCGATCTGTCCAGCACTATGTGAGTCACTGTAAAGAGTGCCAGCGATGGAAGTATGTGCCGCAATGACCTCCAGGGCATCTCAAACTGATTCCGCTGGCAGCAGGTCCATTCCACTGAGTTGGGATCGATCTTTTAGGGAGGTTCCCGAAGTCAAAACCGGTAATGAATTGATAATAATCTGCACTGACTACCTCACACATTACTCTGTCACTAAACTTGTGCCAACTGCAGAAGCTCCAGAGATCGCAAAATTGCTTGTAGATAACATTATTTTGAAGCATGGAGCACCATGTTTCATGATATCTGATTGTGGAAAAATACTCCAGTCAAAACTAGTATCTTTGAGGTAATGTCACGGTGTGACATTGTCCACAGAATGACAACTGCATACCATCCTCAGTCAAATGGTCTTACGGATCAATTTAACAAGATGTTATCAGATATGCTGTCAATGTACGTCGATGTTGAGCAGAAGGATTGGGATAAAATTCTGCCAGTTGTGACATTTGCTTACAATACCGCAAGACAAGACACCACAGGATTCATTCCGTTTTTCCTCCTTCATGGCCGTGAAACTGAGATGACAATTGACATGCTGTTCTCGTTCCAACCGGACGACACATAAATGACTATGTTAAACAGCTCATCACCAGGGTCGAAGAAGCAAGACAGCTGGCTCGCATACGGACACTGGACGCCCAGGAGAGGGACTGTCAGCAGTATAACGACAAGCACCGACCTGTTGTGTACAGCCCAGGAGATCTGGTATGGATTTTTACCCCTGTACGGAAGGTTGGACTGTCAGAAAAGTTATTGAAGTGATACTTTGTTCCTTATCATGTAATACGCCGCCTGTCAGACGTCACATACGAAGTTGTGAATTATGTCATTGACACGTCAAAAACGAAGAGACTTTGTACATGTCGTGCGCATGAACCCTTACTACGATCCTGAAGAGCAAGTAGGCGACAATGCCGTGAGAGACCACATAAACCGATTACCGGTGTGGTGCAGGGGATAGCGTCATGGACTGCGGTGCTGAAGGTCGCTGGTTCAATCCCGCCCATCGGCAAAAATTTAGAATGTTCTACATCTTTCTTATGTTCACTTGTAAATTCTACTTGTTTCTTATGTTGAATGTTCTTCTAATTTCTGGTACATTCTGTCTGTGCATAAATAGCAGAGCACTCTGCCCAAGAGGCAGTCAGTGCTGTGTGTATGTTAAGTACATAATAATTGTGCTTTCAGTATAAGTGCTATGTTCAGTTGCCTTTGAAGTCAAGCCTGCTTCCATTTCAATGCGACAAGATTAAATAATATTAGATTTCCATCATACTCAGTACATGGACATAAAATGCCATGTGATGAATTAATGTAATAATTTATAAATAATAAAACAATTTTTTAATAATAATTTATAAAATGAATTGAGAAGTTTTAATCTGTAACCGACATGACCACATGGTCAGCATTTAAGTATTACTTGAAAACTATAATATCTAATGAACTGGAAAGACTGTCAGGAGTTAAAGCTTGCTAAAACATAGCTACGTACATGTTAGGAATGGTATTCATAACATAATTCTCACATTATTAACTTCTTTTTGAGTTCTATTATTTGTAAACATATACTAGCATATATTGCTTAATTGTAGCAATTATTCTCAAAATGATCACGTTTAAAAGAACAAACATTTCATGCTCTACTTGCCAAGATGAAGTATATCTTGTAAAAAATCCATTGTTCATAATAAATGTAAAACTTCCTGTTTCTGACAATAGTTTGTATTGTTGTCTACACGCTGAAATAGTGTATAAGGACCTAAGCAGAGAGACTTGGGACATCATTTTTAAGGCTGGGCAATCACTATGTCAGTATGTGGTTTAATACCAACAATGTAATGTTTCATTGAATACAGTTTTATGAAAAGTGCAACTTGTGTTTTGTGTTTACATCAAGTGATGTAGGTCTGTATGTAGGTCTGTAAGATATCATGCAGCATGCAACCCTAACTAAAATTTCAGGCATTTGAAGAACTTTACAAACGAAGCAGATTCTACAAGATACACCCAACCTATGACACTCTGGTAATGTGCTGAACTTAATAAATTTGTAATTGTAACCTTGCTACGTGAAAATGACATTTATTTATCTACAGCTTATGGACGTTATCAGTTAGTAGCAGGTACGTTACAGTCGGTGGCATAGTTTGCAAATGTTGGTAATGAAATATTTGCTTTATGAGAGGTACATACAAGAACCTGTCAACTACAGCGCAGAAACAGAATTAATTATTTACTTCATGGTCAGCATGAAAGACTATGCCCCTCATTCTCTGTGACTGGTTTTCTGAAGAGTCTCTTTCATTGCTCGTTGCAACATCACCACACTATGCCATCATTGCTGTAAGTAAAATTCTGTTGTATAATAGACTAAGATATAGTACACAAAACAGAATATGAATTTTTACACATATCTCTTTTTCTGGATTGGCATCTTAGGCTATACTAATTTTTTTTAGATTATCGAGTTGAATATTTAGTAGGGAAATATCGAAAGTCTGATGTATATGTGTATGCTTGATGATATTGATGTGAAACATAACACTATGTTGTTAATATTTGTTTAATGATCCATCACAGATTGTAGTAATGTAAATGATGAAAGGATTGAACAACAACAATGTAATCGACTTTCCAAATACTGTTAAATCAAACCACACCAAAGAGACAGGGAATTGGTTTTAAGATAATCCATGGTTGATGTACAAAAAATTTTACAGGAAAGGACAACCTCCAAAAAGAAATGATATTCCATCAAAAATGTACAAAAATGCAAGTCTCATGATGAATTGCTTCCACCAAAAAAAATTCATGACATCTCATGGGAAACCAAGTCAATTATTTTATTTAGTGTTATGGAACCACCTATTCAGAACCTTGTCAGAATTTTCATCGAATTATTTTTCAAAAGAGAGAGATTTGCTGGCCAGTACTTACCTTTGTGCTGTACCGCCGATAGAGACACAAATTAAGAAAAAAGAAAAATTGCGTCAAAGGACAAACTTTTGGAACACAGTTCCTTCTTCAGGTGGGCAAGAAGGGAAGAAAAAGGGATGGGAATGGAAGGGGAAGGTAATTTACTACCTAGGTCATGAGAATGGTGTGTAAGGAGTGTGGATGTCAGAGATACTGCATATTAGTACTGAGGAGAATTTCCATCATTAATCAAATTTCTATCTAATTTGTTATCTATCAACTTGTGACTATATCAAAATTATACATATTTATTTCTATAATAAATGTAATGATTTGGCTATCCCATGGCTTCCGAAAGCCTTAGTCTGCTACTGCTTGAGTATACATTATTTTTATATGTTGATGTGTAATTGCCCAATAATTATATGTCTTCTGATGTCATTTTATTATGGTGCAATTGCGATGTCACTATATGTATAATACTAACATATCCACTATAAATGTTGGTAAACTCCTAATTGTGTATCAAATAAGTGATTCTATTAACACTAAACAAAATAACCAATTTGGTTTTGCATGACAACATAAACTAATATTTAGCAATTGTACATGAGAGTGTACTTCATTCTTATGTGATTATGTTTGATTACTTAATTTTATATAAATTATTGTTATGTGATTATGTCAGATCATTATATTTATGTCATTATGTTATGGTGTGATTGCCAAGACATTATATTTATTATACAATTAAAGATGTATAATTTTCATAGAGTCATTACAGATGTTGGTAGATTACTGATTAGATAAAAAATTATGAAAAGGTTTTGAATAGGTGGTTTCATGAACAATAATTAAAATGACCAACTTTGTTTACCATGAGATCTCATAACGTTTTATGGTGGAAGTAATTCATTGCCAGACTTGGATTTTGTCTATTTTATGTTTTTGATGGGATTATCATTTTCTTTTCCAAAAAATTTGTTATTCTATTTTCTAATGTGGTTAACTGAGGCTATTTTTTATTATTTGTTGTGTCCAGAGGTTTGTCTAATTATTAAATATTAATTAGTACATTGTTATAAGTCATGTATTAGGCTAATTAGTACCTCTAATAAAACTAATTAAATTCTTTTCTCATAATATTAAAGTAGGTAGGTATGATTGTTTCAAAAATAATGTTAGGAAATTTGTGCCCTCATTAGTTTCTGTATAATTACAGTTTATCAGAAAATTATTGTTGACAAACCTATTACATTAAATATGTAAATGAAACACTATTAACTTAAGTGAGATTCATATATCAATTTACTCAGTATTAAACAATGGAAATAGGTTAAAAGATTCAACAATATTTTGGAAAATATAGGTTGCTACTCACTACAGAGACACCTAATAAGCTGCAGGAAGGCACACATAACAGAATATACAAAAAATGAAGCTTTCGGCTGTTATGCCTCAATCTGACACAGAGAATGTGCATACATACACAAATAAAACACACACACACACACACACAATCACACTTGTGAGTTAAAAGCTATATTTGACACAGTTCTCTGATGGTAGGCCTGTAGTTACGCCACTGTACAGAGGGTAGGTAGAATGCTACTGTTGATGAGTAGAAAAGTCGAATAATTTAGAAAGCTGGTGTTTAGAGCCAAAGAATATAAGAAGACATTCTCAAAAATGGAAAACCTATACCTTCCTCCACCCCAGTAACTGCATCTCTTCACAGTTGTGCTGAGAGCAACCTAAATGCCTGTTTGATGGTCATGGGCCCCTACAGAATGGAACACCATGCCTTCAGTTACCAGGACCCCCAAAAATTAGCTCTAACTACCCCTATGTTTACTTTTTCTTAAAAAATCTCTCATTCAATCTCTGATGTAGATGATGGGTCATAGGAAGGAAGACTCTGTCCTTTAAGTCAATGGGTTATGTTTAAATTTTGTGTGCTTATGTGGAGAACCTTATGTTATATATTGAAGTAACTAGTTATCAATACTTCTTTCCTCTAAATCCCAGCATTCATCTCCTGGCTGAGGGAAACCTCAGCTTATGATTGTGGTTTTGAGTTCCTGGCTTTGCTTAATCTAGTCTGTAAAGTTAGCATTGAGAGTTTTGATTTCAGTTAATAGGTGTTAATATGTTCTTCTCCTGTTGTAGTTCATTTTGATGTGCTTTTTGATAATATTTTGAGGGTTTAGTGTATTATTACTGTTGTACTGCTAGATTGTTCCAAATACTTGTGTATGAGTTTAGTCTGTGAACAGTTTTGGTAATGTCTTCATCTTCTAGGGGTAATTCAGGAATAATTCAGGGGTAGCTTCCAGTATGATGTAGTGAGGGAAGGCATATTTGAATCTCAGGTAGTAAAATGTTGTGGGGTTATGTTTCAGCAGATTTTTTTCCGCTTTATTATAATAAAAGTCAAAAGTTGCCACATTGTTCCTTCAATCTCATTGGTACTGAGAGTGTCATCTAGTAGAGGTGTCATGTTGTATATTTCCAGCGATCTACATCTATATTACATACTCCGCAATCCATCATAAGGTCCGTGGCGGAGGGTACACTGTACCACTACTAGGCCTATCCTTTCCTATTCCAATCCCCAATAAAATGAGGAAAAAAGATTGGCTATATGCCTCCGTACAAGCCCTAATTTTTTTATCTTGTCTTTGTGATCATTGTGCGAAATGTAAGTAGGTGGCAGGATGATCATTCTAAACACAGCTTCAAATTCCAGCCCTCTAAATTTCCTCCATAGAATTTCTCGAAAAGAACATAATCTCTCCTCCAGCAATCCCCATTTGAGTTCCTGGAGCATTTCCATGACACTCATGCATTGGTTGAATTTACCAGTAATGAACCTAGCTCCTCGCCTCTGAACTGCTTCTATGTCTTTCTTTAAATTGATTTTCTGTGGGTCCCAAACACTTGAGCAAAACTCAAGACATGGTCATACAAGCATTTAATACACAGTCAAAATTCTCCCAATAAACCAAAGTTGGCTGTCTGCCTCAATCACTACTGTCCCTACACGTTCATTCCATTTCGTGTCGCTTAGATATTTGAATGACACAACTGCATCAAGAAGCTCACTACTAATGCTGTATTTGATAATTATAGGATTATTTTTCCTACTCATGTGCACCACCTTACATTTTTTTATATTAAGGTAGCTGCCATTCTTCACATTAACTAGAAATTTTGCCTAAGTGATCCTGTATGCTATTACAGTCAATTAAAGACAACAGCCTCCTATACACCACAGCAAACAGCCACAGATGACAAGTTACTCTGTCTATCAGATCATTTATATGGATAGAAAATAATAGCAGTTCTTTCACACTTCCCTGGGGCACACCTGACGATACACTCATGTCTGATGAACGCACGCCGTCGAGAACAACGTACTGCGTTCTATTACTTAGGAAATCTTCCAGCCAGTTACAAATCTGTTAACCTATTCCATATGCCCATATCTTCATCAGTAGTCTGCATTATGATACTGTGTTAAATGCCTTTTCAAAATCGAGAAAAACATAGTCTGCCTGTTGCCCTTCATCCATAGCTCACAAGATGTCATGTGAGAAAAGGGCAAGCTGAGTTTCACATGAAGGATGTTTCCTAAACCTGTGCTCACTCATTGAAAGAAGTTTTTCCATCTTAAAAAAAATTTACTATATTCAAACTGAGAAAATGCTACCAAATTCTACAGGAAACATGTCAATGATATCGGCCTGTAATTATGTGTGTCAATTCTCTTTTCTTTGTTATAAATAGAAGTCACCTGCACTTTTTTTCTAATCACTTCGAACTTTGCACTGAATTAAAGATTCACAATAAATGCAAGCTAACTAAGGAGCCAATGCTGCAGAATACTCTTTGTGAAACCGAACTTTTTTTGTATTTAGCTCTCCCAGCTGCTTCTCTACACCAGAAATACCTATTACTGTGTCCTCCATTTGGGTGTTAGTACCTTGATGAAATGATGGTACATTTATGTGGTTCTCCTGCAGGCATTATTTCTTATGGGTTAAATTTAGAACTTCAGTTTTCCGTTTGCTTTCTTCTATTACTGCCCCAGAATGATCATCGAGTGACTGGATAGTGTGCTTTGACCTGCTTATCTATTTTACGTAGGAACAGAATTTTTTTGGGTTCTCAGAAAGATCTTTTTCTAAGGATTGGTTGTGGTAATTAGTGTATGCTTTGGACATTGAGCTTTTTATAGATACACAAATCTCTACTAACTTTTGCTTTTCATAATTTGTATGTTCTTTTTTGAACCAAGAATGCAACAGTCTTTGCTTTCTCAGTAGCTTTCTGACATTATTGTTATATCGTGGTGGATCCTTAATCAACTTTATAGGCAAATATTTCTCTAACTCTTTATTTACCATGCGTTTAAATTTAGGCCACAATGCATAGCATTCTTCAATCTGTAGAAAGAGTTCCTCTAGTTTGTGTAGTTGACATAGCCAAGCTTGTGATCCATTTTGTATGTGTGGAGAGCAGCTTGATGTTCACCTCTTTTATGAGACTTGCTAGATGTAAATTTTTCTTAGCTTTTTTTTCCCCTGTAGTATTTTGCTGCAGGTTTATTTGTCATACAGATGGATTCTAAGGTATTTGACAGTAGATTGCAGAGCTTTCTCTTGTCCCCAGAGTAAACAATTGATAGATTAATGAAATGCAGCAATCAGTTGCTTGTGCTTCACAACTGGTTGCTGCATTTCATTAATCTATAATCTGCACAGTTGCTGAATGGATAAAATACTTCAAAAATTGATGTTTTGTGAATCTTGAGTTTAAGTTGAAAAAGATTTCTGTTTCCAAAAAAGATTAGCTGACTTACCATGGCATTTGATTTTATCCTCTATTTAAAGAGTAAGGTTTCCAGTTTGTTCATTTAATTGTTTATTTGTTCATTTATAATGGTGCCAATTGAGGCATAACCTGTCACCTGCATGCAGAGCTTTGGTAATTCAAGCCCACAAGGCTATACTGCACTTCACTAATATTCCGATGAACAATAGTTGTATAATAATGAATCACAGCGCACCAACTTCATGAGAAATTTCCTGCTTCAATGAAAATGAAAGATTAAGAAAAACAGGATGGTTTCTCTCTCTCTCTCTGTCTTTATTTGAAAGAAAAGTTCACAGTTTATATTGGTTAAAAATGCAACCAGCTGCTGTTAGCATTTTTTAACCAATATAAACTGCCAATTAATGCTACAGCTGCAGTTCACATCCAACATTATATTTAGAAACAAGAGTGTGAGGAGAGGTCTCAGAGCTGAAAGGGATAATAAAATTTTTTGTACTTTACCATTTGTTGTCCTAATCAATGTATTGTTCACCAATTTTACTTTACCCACCATACAATTTTCTCTTACCAGTGGGTTTAGAGGTTTAAATGAAGTTTTTAATTTCGATTCTGCTTATTCTCGTCTCCAGCACTTGTAATAGAAATTAAAAAAGTACATTAAATTACATCAGGTAAATATTGCATGCCAATATAATAGAAATAATTAAATTAAAATCTAGTGATATCAAAATTCTTGTGGAAGATTGACGGTAAATACTAGCAGTTGACAGTTTATGTTATTTTATAATTAGAAATAGAAATTTACAACCCTGAGACTGTTTTTTGTCTCGAACATGTCTAAGACATTGAGTATAAAGGTGAAGCATTGAATTAAAATTTTTGATGTGGCTGGAATCAAACCCAGACCTCCATGGTTACTAGGCAGGTGTCTTAACACTACACCACGCCACAACAACTGATTAAGGCGCTTCAGAATCGTCTAAGTGCGACTTCCCTCCACGTCACAAACTCTAATTCAGCTCCTATGTTCCATAAAATATTACCACAACTGCCAAGGCTCTCCATGCAATGGAATAGCACCTTGGCAATGGACATATTGGAACATTCCTATCTTTAGGGTAAGATGATATAAATATAATTATAAATAGAAATTTACAACCCTGAGACTGTTTCTCATATCTGCATCTGTAACTGGTATACTTCCTGGTCTGACTCTCAAGATACACAAGTTCTATTGGGATCTTGTTACACCAACAGACATTGTAAACACCGTATCAAAAATCTCAAATTCCAGAACTATGGACTGTTATTGGCTATCGAACTACATAATAATAATAATAATAACAATAATAATAATAAAAGAGCTATAAATGTTATTTGCAAATCACTTGATTTCATTATTAATAAATGTTTGAAATTCAGAATTTTCACAGATCAAGGTAAAATTTCGAAAGTAGTGCCGATATACAAAAAGGTTGAAAAACATCTCCCCCAGAACTACAGACCAGCCACTGTTGTCCCAATATTTTCAATAATATTTGAGGCATTAACTTATGCATAACTTAGTACCCATTTTGAAAAACATTATCTCCTCTGTAATAGACAACAGGGTTTTCGATTAGGGAAGAATACTACATCTGCTGTTGTTGAACTTGAAAACCAGACATTAACCGCATTTAAAAACAAGAATATGGTATTTCTTGTCCTATGTGTCTTGTAAGGCATTTGACTGCACACCATTTGACATTTTACTTGCCAAACTGCAGTTTTAAGTTCCTACTTACACAACAGTAGACAATTTGTATCAGTTAAAGACACGCGATCCTCACTGAACATGGTCACATCTGGTGTGCCTCAAGGCTCAGTCCTTGGATCATTTCCTTTCATTATTGCAATAAATGATCTTCCACATTTTTTGGGCCTCAATCAGTTATTTGTTATGCAGATAGCACAATGTTAATAACTACAGACCTAGAAATGGCAAGCTTACACCAGAATTCACAGTAGAAGCTTGACATAGTACTCAGTTGGCTTTCATCTAACAAATTAGTATGCAATCTGGAGAAAACCCAACACCTACAGCTAGGACTAACTAAAGAAATAGAAACAAAATCTGTCAAGAATGAAACTTTCACTCTGCAGCAGAGTGTGTGCTGATATGAAACTTTCTGGCAGATTAAAATTGTGTGCCGGAACCGGGACTCGAACCTGAAAGGCAAAGGTCCCAGGTTCGAGTCCCGATTCCGGCACACAATTTTAATCTGACAGGAAGTTTCATATCAGCACACACTCTGCTGCAGAGTGAAAGTTTCATTCTGGAAACATCCCTTAGGCTGTGGCTAAGCCATGTCTCCACCATATCCTTTCTTCCAGGAGTGCTAGTCTTGCATGCTTCGCAGGAGAGCTTCTGTGAAGTTTGGAAAGTAGGGTTCGAGGTACTGGCAGAAGTAAAATTCTGAGGTGGCATTGTGAGTTGTGTCGGGACAGCTCAGTCGGTAGAGTGCTTGCCCACGAATGGCAAAGGTCCCAGGTATGAGTCCGGGTTCTGGCACACAATTTTAATCTCCCAGGAAGTTTCAAAATCTGTCAAATTGTTAGACATATACATTGATTCAAAAATGAACTGGGAACCCCACTTTAACCTTGTCCGTATAAAGCTATTATGTGTAACATTCCTTTTATGGAAATTAACTGATTTAATAAGTAAGAATTATTTGAGAACAGCATACTTTGGATTTTTCCAGTCTCATATATCTTATGGTCTGTTACTATGGGGACACTTTTCTCATGTAAGTGTTATTCTACTAATACAAATAAAATGTAGTATGAATAATGAGTAAGGTTGGACCTAAGTAACATTGCCAACCTCTGTTCAAAAAATTAAAAACATTGACAGCAATAACTCTTTATGTTTCATTAATACATGTCAAGATCAACATAGCAGACTTTTATACTAGAGACTGTGTATGCCAAGAGTAAAACTAACATTGACATTCCTAGGTACAGAGTGACAAAAACAGTAAACTCACATAAAATTAACTGTCTTAAATTCTTTAATAAGTTGTCACATTCTGCTTTTATCACACCCTTTAATAATTTAAAAAATAAGCAGCATAACCAACATCCCACATGCCCATGGCCTTGACGCTCTGGAACACTACCTCTCCCAACGTCCCTCTGAACTCAAGCCTGATACCTCATTTCTCATACCCCTCACCAATTTCATCCTAATTAACAACTACTTTTCCTTTGAGGGGAAAGTTTACCATCAAATCCAAGGTACAGCCATGGGCACCCGCATAGCACTCTCCTATGCCATCCTGTTTATGGGCTGTCTGGAAGAATCCTTCCTAGCATCCCAAAACCTCAAACCTCTGGCCTGGTTCAGGTTCATTGATGATATTTTCATGATCTGGACTCAGGGCAAGGACACCCTATCCTCCTTTCTTCAGAACCTCAATTCCTTCTCTCACATCCATTTCACCTGGTCTTCCTCAACGTACCATGCCACATTCCTGGATGTCAACCTCCACCTCACTGATGGTTGTATCCACACTTCCGCCCATATTAAATCTACCAACCACCAACAGTACCTACACTTTGACAGTTGCCATCCCTTCGACATCAAAAAATCCCTCCCTTACAGCCTGCCCACTCATGGACGGCATATCTGCAGTGACAAGAACTCCCTTTCTGAATATGCTGAAGGTCTCACAAAGGCCTTCACTGACAGAAACTACCCCACAGACCTAGTTCTCCCGTGCCATATCCTCACACACCCCAAATCCTCCTCCTAACTCCAGTACCCATCCACAAAAGAGCGCTCCCCTTGTCACCTGGTCTCTAACAACTAAATTCCATCCTTCGCCAAGGTTTTGATTTTCTATCCTCATTCCCAGAACTGAGAGACATCCTGCCCAAGATCCTTCTCACCCCTCCTAAAGTGGTGTTCCGTTGCCCTCCCAACCTCCACAATATCCTAGTTCATCCTTATGCCACCCTGAATCCACAGGGATCATATCCTTGTGGAAACCCCACTGCAAGACCTGTCTAATCCACCCACCCAGCACTTTCTATTCCAGTCCTATTACAGGCTTATCCTATCCTATCATAGGCCGGGCCACCTGTGAAAGCAGCCACGTAATTTACCAACTGTGCTGCAAACACTTTACAGCTTTCTATAATGGCCCATTAGGATGAATGGCCACCACCAAACTGTGGCCAAAAACAAGATGGACCACCCTGTGGCACAGCATGCAGCAGAGAACATGCTTGATTTCAATGGCTGCTTCACAACCCGGGCCATCTGGATCCTCCCATTCACCACCAGCTTTTCTGAACTGCACAGATGGGAGTTATCCCTACAATACATTCTCCGATCCCGAAATCAACCAGGCCTCAACCTAGGATATCTTCCCTTTATTTTTACTCCATTTTTTTCTCCATGCCTTACAGTTCCTACCTCTATTTCCCAAACCTCGCCTATTTTGAGTGGTGTGTAAATGTGCGATCTTGTGTGTGTGTGGGTGTGTGTGTGTGTGCGCGTGCGTGCTTGTGTGCATGTGTGTGTATGCGGTCTTGTGTACTTGCAGTGTGCACGCATTTTCTATATATATTTATTTTAGTTTATTTTATTGTATTTTCTTCCCTCACCCACCTCCCCACTCCATTCTTAAGCTGCATCTCGTTATTCCAATTTCAACCCATCCCCTCCACCATGACATAATGTTTCTATCCCCTCTCCACTCGCCACCCCTCCCCTTCACCCCTCCCATCACCGATTCGCTGCAGAGTGTGATTCGAAGTGCGGCAGCCGGAGGTGATGGTTGTATGATTGTGTTGTGTGCCTGTGTGATAGCGTGAGCATTCTATTTTCTGAAGGAGGCCATGGCCGATAGCTGAAAATGTTGTATGTCTTTTGTATGTGCCTGTCACAGCCTGTCGCCACGTCTTTGCGGTGAGTTGTAAACTGTCCTTACTATGTTATAAAAATGTTTAATATAAGTTATTCAATTGTAAACATAATTAATGTGAACATTAATTAAATGTAACTGTAACTTACTAACTGCCTATTCCGCAATATGTGGTCAACAGTGAATAAAGAATCTGAATTTGAATTGAACATGTCACAGACATTAAAGGTAAGACATTAAAGATAAATGTGGAGCATTGAATTAAAATTAGTGATGCAACCAGGAATCAAACTCAGATCGCCATGCTTACTAGGCAGACGTCTTACCACTAAACCACCACACCACTTGGCAATTGTTCAATATTTCTGGAAGACAGAAGTTGAATTAGTGTTTGTGACATGGAGGGAAGTCATACTTAAACTATAGTAAGGTCCATTAATTGTTAGTGGTCCAGTGGTTAAGACATCTGCCTAATAAGCATAGAGATCCACGTTTGATTCCCGCCCACATCATATATTTTATTTCAATGCTTTACCTTTATCTTTAATGTCTTTGACATGTTCGAGGCAAACACAGTCTCAGGGTTGCAAATTTCTATTTATGATATTTGTATCACCTTAGCCTAACGTTAAAGGCAGAAATGTTCCATTATTTCCATTGCCAAGGTGCTATTCCACTGCATGGAGAGCCTTGGCAGCTGTGGCAATATTTCATGGAACACAGAAGCTAATTTAGGTTTTGTGGTGTGGAGGGAAGTCGTACTTAAACTACTCCAAGGCACCTTCATTGCTAGTGTTGCAGTGGTCTAGTGGTAAGTCGTCTGCCTACTAAGCATGGAGGTCTGGGTTCAATTCCAGCTGCCTCACAAATTCAGTGCTTCACCTTTACCTTTATTTTATAATGTTCTTGCCTCGCAATTGAAATTTAGATCTGTTAATGACTATAGTTTTAATGGACCATGGATTCCAATTTATGACCTGATGGAAAGGTACACACTTAAGGACATTAATTAAATAAATTTTTGCATAGATTCTTTAGACATTAGTCATATATCATCATCATCATCATCATTATTAGAGACTGATTATACCTTTCAGTGTTCAGTCTGGTGTATTGTACCTCTAATAAAATTCCTCCATGATCCCCTATTCAGTGCTAACATTGATGCCTTGTCTGATGTTATGCCTTTTACTGCAAAATCATTCTGCACCGAATCTAAGTACTTTCTTCTTGGTCTACCTTGACTCCTCTTACCCTCCACTGCCGAGATCATGAGTCTCTTAGGTAACCTTGCTTCTCCCATGCGTGTGAGATGACCCCACCATCTCAGTCTGTTTCCTCTAACTGCTTCATCTCTGGCGTTCATTCTCAGTTTTTTTTTTTTTCCTTTTATTTCCTTATTATGGACACCCTCCTGCCATTGCTCCCATCTACTAGTACCTACAATCATTCTTGCCACTTTCATATCTGTAACCTCTACCTTGTGAATAATTAGTCATATATTTTTTCAAAAATTAACAGTTATATACAGCATCAGTACAACACAACTTCAGTTGACCATACACATGAAACAACCAAACTATTCAACTATGGACAAAAGCATTATATCATGCTGTTTTGTTTCAGTGGTATTCTTAATGGTTCTGAAAGTGTTTTATGCAGTTACTCTATCTTAATGCCAATTCCTTCATCTGTTTATTTATTTATTTAGCCCATTTGATTTGAATTCACACAATGTGTACTGATATCAGACATTATGAATTAAACATAGCAGCTTGAGGATAGTTATACATAGTATACATAAAATAGGATTTTCATGGACATCTATTAACCATAGCAACTTATGGGTACCTATACATAATATGCATAATATGGGAATTTTCTAAATAGATCACAATTGTATATTGACACAGTTTGTAGTGTTATTGTTCCATGTATTCTTTAACAGAATAAAAACAGTGGGACAGTTGGTAAGACCTCATTGTTTTTGCAGATTTCTGGTTGATATCAGTTTCTTTTATGTTTGTGGGGAGCTTATTGAATAGCTGTAGGCTCATATGGAGTGTTTCCTTTCTACATAACAGGGTGGCAGTTTGTAAAATGTGCAAGTTTTATTTTGATCTGGTGTCATGATCATGTATTTCAGCATTTTGCTTAAGTTTGGGCTCACTTGGCATTATGCGGTTTTTTAGAAATCTTATTGTCTCAAGTATGTACAGGCAGGGCAGTGGTAGGATATCCAGCTTCCTAAATATAGGTTTACATGAGTGTCTAGCTTTGCTGCCATTTATTATCCTTTCTTCTGTATTCAGAAGGTGCTGAGGGCAGTTGGAGAATTTCCCCAGAATATCACACTTTATCTTAAGTGGGCCTGAATTCATGCATAGTATGCATATACATGATTTCAATATGCTCAGCGCATAACATCCATTACCAATTTTGGCATTAACCTTTTCAATATGGCTGTTCTATTTTAGATTATCTCAAACCCATAATCAAAGGAATTTAAAGTCGGAATTGGTATCTACTTGTTGGTCATTTCAAATGTTCAAATGTTTGTAAATCTATCGGACCCAACTGCATGATCATCATTCCATAGCTTACAAACTTCTTAAACTAAGTTAAACTAACCTAAGAATGAACACACACACACACACACACACACACACACACACACCCATGCCCCAGGGAGGACTTGAACCTCAGATGGCGAGCAACCTTGCGCTCTGCAGCGAGGTGCAATAGACCACTCGGCTACTTCACCGTGGCTGTTGGTCATTAACTATTGCAAGTCGCTGAGAGGGTTTTTTATCATGTGTTGGAGATTGATGGAACTTATTTAATTTAAGAAAAATAAAAACTATTACAACTTATATATTAAAAGCCACAGTCACAAAGCCCAGACATCGTCAAGGTGGGGTAGCTTGTGTGCCTCAGTGATATAGATAGGCATATCATAGATTCAAAGGGAGCATTAGGCAAGGATTGGCTGAAATGAGGGAAAGTTATACAGTAGAAGAAAATGGTTAGCTCTGAGTGATAGAGTAGTGAAGGCCACAGAGGATCAATAGGCAAAAGCACAAAGCCTAATTGAAATCTGTGGATAACCCAGAAGGAACTGAACTTAATTGATTATAGGAGAAAATATAAAAATGCATCATGTGAAGCAGGCAAAAGGGGGCACAGATGTCTGAAAAATGAGGTTGACAGAAAGTGCAGACTGACCAAACAGGACTTGAGGAGAAATGCAAGACCGTAGATGAATGTATAACTAGGGAGAAGATAAATACCCCCTACAAGGAAATAAAAGAGACTTTAGGAGGCAAGAAAAGCAGTGGTATGAACATCATGAACACAGATGGAAAACCAGAAATGAGATACGATATTGCGAGAAGAATTTGACAGAGTGTAACATACCGGGTCATAGATAATGGCCTCCTGCAGTTCTCCTTGATTGGTGCTCTCGGTAACAGCTGGCTGAAATCTCATGGGGCAAAACTAATCGACTACAATAACATAGGCCACACTTAGAAGTGCAATTTATTGACATTTTAATTTATTATTAGTGCCCAAATCTTCCCCTGTATGGCCAGCATACAATACTGCCGCGAGAGACCACTTACACCAACTGCCGGTGTGGTGCAGGGGATAGCATCATGAACTGCGGTGCTGAAGGTCGCCGGTACAATCCCAGCCCCCAGCAAAAATTTATTTCTTTGTAATTAACAATTCCATAAGTTTCTACATCTTTCTTATGTTCACTTGTAAATTCTACTTGTTTCTTATGTTAATTGTTCTTCTAATTTCTGGTAAATTCTGTCTGTGTATAAATGGAAGAGCACTCTGCCCGAGAGGCAGTCAGTGCTGCATGTATGTTGAGTTTGTAATAAACGTGCTTTGACTATAAGTGCTGTGTTCAGTTGCCTTCGAAGTCAAGCCTGCTTCCATTGAAACGCGACATTGTTTGGTGGAGGCGCCGGGTATCCTGTGCAACAGCTGCATCACCGTGACTCCGATTAGGCAACATAAAAGCTGTTGCTTACACGAACTGGAACTGGGATACAAGGGATACACTGAGTACGTCCTTCCAAAAGTCCGTATCATCAGAAGAACCACAGAAATGAAACCAGCGGTAAGCCAGCTACACATCAGATACCCGTCGGTGTTCTCTGGAGACGCTAGACAGGACCCCAACATGTGGCTAAAAGGGTTCGACCGAGTCGCCAAGTACAACAGGTGGGATCATACGATGTGCTTAGCCAATGTTTACTTCTATCTGGACGGAACAGCCCATGGTTCGAGAACAACGAAGACAAGTTGAATGACTGGGAGATGTTCCAGGAGGAACTGAAAAAGACATATGGAGACCGCCAACGACTTATCCGTTCGGTGGAAGAAAAACTGAAAAACTGGGCCCAACAACATGGTGAGCTGACACAATCGTACATACAGAATGTTTTGGCCCTGTGTAACATAGTCAATCCGAACATGACTGAGGCGGACTTAATCACGTACCTGATGAAGGGTATTGCAGAAGATATGTACCAAGCTCTTCTAATAAAAGATGTTGCTTCAACAGAAGAGTTCATTAAGTGGTGCCAGTGTATTGAAGAGATGCAACAAAGGAGGGTTGGATGCAAGAAGTATGACAGACTCCCCAATGTAGTCCCTATGGCCATTGTGGAAGACCAGCATGACTTCGCTTCTCTCATACGACAAATTGTGAGAGAAAAATTACAAGAATTTAAGGCAACCGGGACTGCTAGACTGAACGAGCATCAGATTATGGCCATGGATGTAAGCCCTGTAACTCACAAGGGAGCCGACATCACTGAGGAAGAAGTATTTCAAAAATTAGCTCCTGTCTGCCCCGTCAATCGCACCCGATGTGAAGAATGGCATCGCCCTGCTATGACTTACGCTGCAGCTGCCAAACAGCAGCCCATGAACTGGCCAACGCAACCACAACCAACTCCCCTGGTAACTATGATGCCCCGCAGAAGAACAGATGTCTGGAGGACAGAAGACAACACACCACTTTGTTTCCACTGTGGACACCCTGGACATGTCGTACGCTACTGCAGAGAGAGAAGGCGAGTTTTTGACGATTATTTTGCCACAAGATGTCAGCCATCAGACCAGTTCTATCCTAGACAATCACCTGCTAATGAGTTCAGTCGACCTATGGGAAGAAGCCCATCGTTGTACCCTAGACGAGGTCGCTCCCAGACACGCCGCAGCCACCGTCGCTGTAAGGAGGTACCAGCCACTCCCCTAGCCACCGCACCCAGGAAAACTAAGCGAGGCGACCATCTATGGAGGTAAGGCTGCCACAGATGAAAATCCTCCATGGACTACAGTCGCTAAGATGTCGGGAAAACTCATCAACGTCATAATCAACGGCCAATCTGTCCAGGCACTTGTTGAATCAGGAGCCTCTTTCACTGTATTGTCGGATAAAAAGAAGACAATGTTTGGTGATACTGGGGCAACTGTGCTGAAGGTCGCGAATGGAAGGATTCGTCCAGACAGCAGGAACCTGTGTCGCAAGAATAACCATCAACAACAGGACCAAGCTGTTTGAATTTGTCGTGTTAACAGAATGTAGTCACTGTGTCATCATGGGATGGGACTTCCTTCAGGCATCCCAAGCTATCATTGACTGTGGAAGATCTGAGCTGCAAATTGAAGAAGAAGTTGTTCTAACGGATACACGTAATACAGAATTTTCTGGGAAGTTATTTGCTGTTGACAATGTGACGATCCCGCCATTGACGATGAGAAGAGTTGCTGTAAAAAAACAGATGGGCAATTAAACTGTGAAGTGCTTGTTGACAGTAAAAAGTCTATCAGGCTCACAAAAGAAATTTATATACCAACGGCTATCATAAGCATTACTGATGGTCAAGGAGAGATCTGGATCACAAATTGTCACGAGCAGTCGCAACTTATCCCCAAGGGAATGTGTATCGGGACAGATGAACCAATCCAGGACGGTGAGCTCAACGTCATCAATGAAGACCCATGCCCTGCTGTTAGTACAGACAACACGCTGGAGGAAACAAACGTGGAACTGCCAATAGGGCCTGGCCTGACCAAGGAAAAATGCCAGTGGGTGTTAAGTATACTACCCCAATTTTCGGGTGCATTCACACCTCAGCAGGGGAAAAGTCAGATGAAACGGCCCACGATAAAGCACCGTATCAATACTGGTGATCATCCGCAAATTAGCCAGCATTCATATAGAGTGTCGCCAGCTGAAAGATGGATAATTCAGGAGGAAGTGGAGAAAATGTTGCAATATGACATTATTCAACCTTCGGAGAGTCCTTGGTCGTTTCCGGTGGTCCTCGTAAAGAAGAAGGATGGCATGTGGCGATTCTGTGTCGACTATTGACGGCTGAATAGAATCACAAAGAAAGATGTCTACCCATTGCCATGAATTGACGACACTTTAGACTGCTTGAAAGGAGCAACATACTTCTCAACTATGGACATGCAGACAGGTTACTGGCAAATCGAGGTTGATGAAGCTGACAGGCAGAAGACAGCTTTTATTACACCTGAAGGCCTTTATGAATTTAAAGTAATGCCATTTGGATTATGTAATGCTCCGGCCACAATCAAATGCTTGATGGACAACTTGCTTCGACACTTTAAGTGGACGACGTGTCTTTGCTATTTAGATGACATTGTCCTTTTCTCGAAAACATTTCAAGAACATCTGAGTCACTTGTCAACTGTGTTGAAGTTTGTTCAGACTGCATGACTCCGCCTCAATCCAAAGAAGTGCTTCTTCGTCGCCAAAGAGATAAAAATCCTGGGGCACCTAGTCAACGGAGATGGTGTCCGTCCTGATCCAGATAAAGTAAGGGCAGTCACAGAATTTCCAACTCCTGAGCCCATCCGTGATGTGAGAAGTTTTCTCGAGCTGTGCTCATACTACTGACGTTTCATAAAAGGATTTTGTAACAAGGCACATCTATTACAAGAACTTCTGCAGGGACATGCCAAGTTTTACTGGGATGATACAAAAGGATGAGCTTTCCGGGCACTTAAGGAGGCTCTAACTTCTGCAGCAGTGCTAGCATTGTACGACGAGAATGCAGAAACGGAACTTCACACAGGCGCCAGTGGTTATGGGATTGTTGCAGTGCTTGTATAAGTTCAGGAAGGTGCTGAAAAAGTGATAGCCTTTGCATAAAGAGTACTCTCAAAGTCCGAGATAAACTACTCTACAACTGAAAAAGAATGTCTCGCAGTTATCTGGGCTATCAACAAGTTCTGGTCATATTTATTCAGCAAACCATTCACCGTCGTGACAGACCACCATTCTTTGTGTTGGCTGAATATTTTGAAGGATCCATCAGGTCGACTAGCAAGATAGGCACTAAGACTCCAAGAGTACGATGTCAAAGTGGTATTCAAGAATGGGTGCAAACACAAGGATGCCGACTGCCTTTCGAGGAATCCATTAGTGGAACACAAGAGCATGAATGAAATTTTAGCCCTCACTGAATTAGATGACGTTACAGCTGAACAGAGGGAAGATCCAACACAATTAAAATGATAGAGGCCTTCGAGAAATGAGAACCAACCAATGGAGAGTTCCAACTTATAAACAGAACATTGTATAAGAGTAACTATGATCCACTTGGCCCCAAATGTCTACAGGTCATTCCAGCTCATCTACAGCCAACTAGTCTCAAATATTTCCACGGTGCTCCAATATCCAGTCATCTGGGATTCGTGAAGACCCTAGACAGAATCAGACGCAGGTATTACTGGAAAGGTCTCTACCAATCTGTCAAGCACTATGTGAGACACTGTAAAGAGTGCCAGCGACGGGAGCATGTGCCGCAATTACCTCCAGAGCATCTTGTACTGATTCCGCCGGAAGCAGCTCCATTCCACCGAGTTGGGATCGATCTTTTAGGGAGGTTCCTGAAGTCAAAAACTGGTAACCGATGGATAATAGTCTGCACTGACTACCTCACACACTACGCTGTCACCAAACCTGTGCTGACTGCAGAAGCTCCAGAGATTGCAAAATTCCTTGTAGAAAACATTATTTTGAAGCATGGAGCACCACGTGTCATGATATCTGATCATGGAAAAGTATTCCAGTCAAAACTAGTATCAGAGGTAATGTCACGGTGCAACAATGTCCACAGAATGACAACTGCATACCATCCTCAGACAAATGGTCTTACGGAAGGTTTTAACAAGACGGTAGCCTACATGCTGTTGATGTACCTTGATGTTGAGCAGAAGGATTGGGATACAATTCTGCCACTCGTGACATTTGCTTACAATACCGCAAGACAAGACAGCACAGGCTTCACGCCGTTTTTCCTGCTCCATGGCCATGAAGCTGAGATGACAACAGATATGCTGTTTCCATTCCAACCAGACAACACTCAGGATGACTATGTTAAACAACTCATCACCAGGGTCGAAGAAGCAAGACAGCTGGCTTGCATACGGACGCTGGATTCCCAGGAGAAGGACTGTCAGCGGTATAATGACAAGCACCGACCTGTTGTTTACAGCCCAGGAGATCTGGTATGGATTTTTACCCCTGTACGGAAGGTTGGACTGTCAGAAAAGTTATTGAAGTGATACTTTGGTCCGTATCATGTAATACGCCGCCTGTCAGATGTCACTTACGAAGTTGAGGATTATGAGCTGTCATTGAAATGTCAAAAATGAAGAAATATTGTTCACGTCCTGCACATGTACCCTTACTACGATCCTTAAGAGCAAGTAGGCGACAATTGCTTCTTGTCCAAGGACTGTAACGATGGTAATGATACTGAAAGAAGCCATGACAGGAACGTCTGTTGTCGATAATTGTGGAGAAGGGAAGTATTCTCTTGAACTGCCATACAGAGTACCCATGACAATATCAAGATCCAGGACATTGCAGCTGGCTCCACAAGGAAGAAAACAGGGTCTCGCTGTTTCTCCAGGAGAGGGAGCAATTCTGTGAGACACCACATAAACCGACTGCCAGCATAGCACAGGGGTAGCGTCACCGACTGCAGTGCTGAAGATCGCCGCTTCAGTCCCACCCATTGGCAAAAATTTAGAATGTTCTACATCTTTCTTATGTTCACTTGTAAATTCTACTTGTTTCTTATGTTGACTGTTCTTCTAATTTCTGGTACATTCTGTCTGTGTATAAATAGCAGAGCACTCTGCCCAAGAGGCAGTCAGTGCTGCGTGTATGCTGAGTTCATAATAAACGTGCTTTGTGTATAAGTGCTGCGTTCAGTTGCCTTCGAAGTCAAGCCTGCATCCATTGAAACGCGACAATACAAATGTGTGGAATACTAAAGTCCAAGGTGTACAATGTGGCACAAATATGGAGGATTAATCACTGTAGATACAATTTATACAAGGTTAACAATGAAGAACCTTTATGTAATTTTTCAAAATTAAAGTTCAGAGTGACGTGGGTTGTGTCTCATATACATCACAAAACAAGACTCCCTATTGGCATGGATAATGCCGCAGATCAAGGATGAAAGAGTACTCATTTACATGGCCCGAAAGCATACTATTTACATCATCCAAACAATGATGCTGAAAACTATATATTGTTAATTATGTACATTAAATTAATTATAATGGAATAGTTGACAATTACATTCAACTAGCTATAGTAAAAGATAGTGTATATAATACTGAGTAAATAAATATACAAATCTCTATTAAATTAATATTGCCTCACTTTCATATATATCTAATTATGTTTTCAAACATTTACTTCGTAATAAATAGAAATAACACAGAAACTAATGAGGGCAAAACTTTCCTAACATTAAGTTTAAAACATAATAATACCCACTTTATGAGAAAAGAATGTAATTAGTTTTAACGGAAATACGAATTAGCATACTACCTGAAACACAACACTAGTCCTCTGTCATGAACTAATTACTATTTGCTAAATGAAGAAACTTCTGTGATGTCAAATAATAGCAAATGACTTCATCTAGTTACGTTATAGAAAATAATAACAAAAGCGTCGGAAAAGAAATTGGTAATAGACTAATTACATTCATATCTATTATTATGCAACAGTGGTATCAGGAGGTTCAGTAATGGAAGCAGATGAGAGTAAATACCAACATGCTTCGTTACAAGAGCACTATAAGAGTAGAAACAAGGCCCCTGGAGTACATGATGTTCTGTCTGAACATCTATTATTGTTAGGAGAGCCAGTCATGAAAAAAGTTTCCATCTGGTATCAAGATGTATGAGAAAGCAGAAATAACCTCAGACTTCAAGAAGCATATAGTGATTCCAATTCCAAAGAAATGAGGTGCACACAAATGTGAATATTACAGAACTATCAGTTTAACAAGTCATGCTTGCAAAATACTAACATGAATTATTTACTGGCGAATGGAAAACCTGGTGGAATCCGACGTTGGAGAAGATCAGTTTGGATTTAGGAGAAATGTAGGAACACATGAAGCAATACTTGTATTGTGACTTATCTTAGAAGAGAGGTAAGGAAATTGAAACCTATAGTTTTGGCATTGGTGGATCTGGAGAAACTTTTTGACAATGTCGACTGGTGTGCAGTCTTTCAAATTCTGAAGGTAGCAGGGGTGGTTTGAAGCAATGCTGCTCTACAGGTTGATACATCATTAAAACGCAACCGATTCAGTGGTGTGCAGCTGGCCGGCTGGCCCATTAGAAGCCGGGGAAGATTATCCCCACCAGCCAGGACTCTACGCATACCTACAATAGCAAAAAAGAAATGTGAATTATCTTGTTTAAGATTTTGTTAATTTGTGCAATAAAATATTTTAGTCAATGCGTCTCCTCTCTTACCATTCTATTCATCACTTTCATCATCATCACTAGTGGGAGAATCATTGTTGTCTCCACCATCTTCCACAGAGCATTGTCCTCTGTTGGGGAATTTGTGATTCCACATTTTTTGAAGGATTTTTCCACCAGTGGTTGCGGAATGGAGTCCCATGCACTTTTCACCCATTCATTTTAGTCAATGCGTTTCCTCTCTTACCATTCTATTCATCACTTTCATCATCATCACTAGTGGGAGAATCATTGTTGTCTCCACCATCTTCCACAGAGCATTGTCCTCTGTTGGGGAATTTGTGATTACACATTTTTTGAAGGATTTTTCCACCAGTGGTTGCGGAATGGAGTCCCATGCACTTTTCACCCATTCACAAATCTGGGACAAATCTGGCCATTTGATTTTTCCACTAGGTGTGAACTTATGGTTTTCATCAGCCATCCATTGTGTATATCGCTGTCTAATTGTAGTTTTGAATGGCCAATTTATACACACATTTAGTGGTTGTAGGATGGATGTTAGGCCTCCAGGGATAACGACCAAGTCAGTTTTCCATTTTTGTAATTTGTCTTGCATTTAGTTGTATGTCCGCGGAAGCTGTCCAGGACCAACATGTTGCATAAATTCAGTAATGCACCAGGACGACATTGCCAAACATATGTCACCCAGTCAATAATAAGTTTATTGTCCATCCACCCTTTCAGATTTGCTCTCACTAAAATGCCTTTTACTGATATTTTTGGAATAGTTTTCCCTTTAAATATCATGTAAGGTGGTAGCTTTCGTCCATCGCCAGTTACACACGTCACTGTACATCTTTGTTTCTCACTGCCGCCAGTTCGTATCATTATGCTGGATTCTCCTTTCCTGTTCACTGTGTTATCAAGCAACATATCAAAATAGACTGGCGTTTGATCTGCATTACCAATTTGCGATAATATATAGGACTGTTTACAGTGCAGCTTTATCACATAACAATGAAAATTCACTATTCTTTTCCTCATAATCGCCTGGAAGCCGCTGAGCGATAGTAGTTTTCCTCCGGAATCCTAAACTATTTCGGGTGAAAAATCTTGATAACCAGTACTGGGTAGCTTTGAAACTGGTAATTCCTAGTTCTTTGGCTAAAGACAATGCTTTAAGTTGGCACATTTCACTCGTCACCATGTATCAGTATTGTCGCTTCTCTTCTACATAATTGCAGAGCCTTTTTTTTTTTTTTTTTTTTTTTTTTTTTTTTTTTTTTTTTTTTTTTTTTGAGGTCCGGAAGCTTTGCTTCTTGGCCTCGAAATGCCCGGCGATTACTATTAGTTTCCTGAAGCTGCGTTTTATTCTTTTGCCAGTTGCGAATACAACTCTCACTCATGTCATACTTTCTTCCTGCTGCACAGTTTCCAATATTCTTGGCCATCTTCTGGTGCTACAGAAGAATGCTAAAGGTTGGGTAACTAATGAAGAGGTATGGAGGGTTGCTTAATTCTGATTTACTGCTTTGGCTAGTTATAAACAATTACCCTCCAAATTGGATGTAATAAATTTTGTGAGCTAGAATGTGTAAAGCAATTTCTTTTTGCCCACAGCTTTAAAAGTAAACGTAACTTTCTGATTTGGTTGCCGTTTTAAATCTTCTTTAGTAATCTTGTAACCATGTAATAAATATTTTTGGCAACACAGACTTCGATATAATCCAATTTTCTGCAGGATAAGGGATCTTCTTGTAACAATTAATTTCATTTATTATGTAGTATATTGTAAAATAAAGAGATTGAAACAGACTGTTGCATTTGACAACAAACTCTATACTCAACAACATAAAACACAAAATGTTCACATCACGTCCATATACATGAAACATCTCATGAAACACATATATCAACTTTTTGTCCTTAAGTGTTATTCATGATTCATTAAAATTCATTTGTTATTTCAACAACTATTGTTTTTAATGTTCACTGGAAGTGTGTTCCTCTGTGACTTTTTTTTGCTGCCCACTTTGCTGCATTTCTAATGTCTTTGACAATTCCACCATTCATCCACTGTGCACTGTCTGATCAGCATAAAAGAGCAAAAGACCTGCGCACAGTATATGACCGACGCAACTAAATCTAAGATTTCAAATATTTTTAAATATCAGTAACTATTATTGACAATATCTTCCCTTTTGTGACCCAGTATCCATTGGAATAAGCAATTTTGTTTGTTTCACTAGACGTATTGAACAAAATTGCAGAGAAAAGGAATTTTTGGCATAACTTGACTGAAAGAAGAGCTCAATTGGTAGGACACATTTGTAGACATGAAGGAATTCTAAATTTATTTTTGGAGGGAAGTGTGGGGTAGAAAAAATCGCAGAGGGATACCATCTAGTAAGGAGGTTCAGATGGATGTGGTTTGCCATTCTTATGAGGAAATGAAGATACTTGCTCATGAGTAGAATGGAGAACTGCATGAAACCAGGACACATATTTGACTGATTTATCATCTTTCGTGCTCATATGGATGACTTCACACTTATTATTTTTAAGGGTCAAATGCCAATTTTTGCTCCTTGCAGATATCTTATCTAAATAATATTGCAGTTGCCTTGTTCTTTTGGTGATTTTACTAAGTAATAAATGACAGCATGACCCACAGTCTACAAGAGTTACTCACAAGCTCCTTAGCAGCAAACTCGTATTCTACCTCCTTCCATCACATGACCGCCCCATAGGTGATCCTGGGTCTAATCACTGTGGTGTATATTCAGTGCATACCCTTGGGGCTCAGGCCCCAGTTTTTGCCACAAGCTCTCATGGTACTCACAAGAGTACCTTTTGCCTTGTAGCAAATATTCCTGATGTGAGGGGTCCATGTCAGTTTCTCATCTAGGGTAACACCTAGATATTTCACTGTCCCCTTCACAGGTAGTGCTTCATTGAAAAGCTTTAGATTCCAACTTGAATGTTGTATATGCTTCTTTGTGAATTGTACAACAACAGTCTTCTTAGGACTAACCCTCAGATCCTGTTTCCTGCATCATTCTTGCACAGTGTCCAACGCACCTTGTGCCATATTCCTTACTGTGTGAGCAAATTTGCCAACTATTACTATGACAAGATCATCTGCATATCCTTGGCAAAAGTACTGCCTAGAGTTTAATTCTCCAATGAGATCATTCACCACTAGATTCCACAATAAAGGGGAAAGAACTCTTCCTTGCGGGCAACCCCTAGTGGTGTTGATTACCATTTATTCATTCATCATGGTAGCTTCTACCTTTCTTCCACTGAGCATGGCCCTAGTCCACCTACACATTGTGGTCCCTAGGTCATGCACCTCTGCTGCTCTAACCTTGGAATCGAAGGTCGTGTTGCTAACATCCCCCTCGATGTCCAGGAAGATACAGAGGGCTATTTCCTGAAAGTGTAGTGCTTTCTCCACATTCCCAACGAGTTGGTGGAGAGCTGTCTCACATGATTTACCTGGCTGATATGTTTGTTGGTTTGAATGTAGAGGAGCTCGACTTAACCTCCTTTCTCCAACATGCACATTAACCAGCTTTTCCAATGTCTTAAGAATGAAAGAGGACAGGCTGATTGGTCTCATATCTTTGGCCTTGGTATGATCAATTCTCCCTGGCTTTGGAATGAAGACAACCTTCACTGCCCTCCAGGCATTGGGAATGATTCCTGCTGCTAGGCTAACCCTGAGTAACCTGCATAGGAATCTAATAAGATTTTCTCCTGCTTGTTGCAGGAGAGCTGGAAAGATTCCATTGGGGCCAGGTGACTTGAACGGTTGAAATGTTCCCACCGCCCATTGTACCTTACTGAAATCAACATACTCCTTGGCCAAATCCCAGTCCTCTTTGCAAATACCTGAGAACCGTTGTCTCTCAGGAATCGCATTCAGGTTTGAGTTATCCCCCAGAGTATATTGAGGAAAGTGAGTCTTGAGGAGCGGTTCCAGCATTTCATGTGCTGTCTTTGTATACTTCCCATCCTCCTCTGCTTGAGCAGCCGTGTCCTCCACTTCCTCACAGAATACTTTCCAGGATGCCTCCTTTGCCCGTCTAATGGCAAGGTTGTAATTGACAAGGGCCTCACAATACTTTTCCCATTGTCATTTGCGCCTCGCAAGGTTAAACAGTCTTTGTACCTGTTTCCTTTGCATTTCCAGGTTATTATTCCACCAAGACACACTCCTATTTGTGCACTTCTTGGTGACTGAGCAGTTGTCCTGGTATGAGGTCACTATAGCAGAGGTTACGGCCTCTGCTACTTCCTCAAACTCTGCTGGATTCCTTATCGAAGTTTTAATTTCTGATAGGCTGAAGTCTAGGTCTTTCCTATATGTCTCCCAGTCCTTTTTCCTGGGGTTCCTATAGGCCATGGTCTGTCTGGTTCCCATTTCAACCTTGAATTTAATATACATGTGATCTGATGAGGATGGCTCCAGGACCACATGCCACTGTTTGATGTAACTACCCATCATCATGGAACCAAAAGTTATTTCAATTACTTCTTCCCTTCTACTATTCCTGAATGTAGGTTCATCACCCCTATTCAGTATCTCCAAGTTGTTAGATAGGAGAAATTCAAGAAGGTGCTCACCTCTACTGTTGGTGTCCTTGCTGCCCCACGATAGATTGTGGGCATTGGCATCACATCCCACCACCAGTTCGTCACCTACAGTTAGTTTACAACATAATACACAAGGGTTCAGTGACTGTATTAGCATCCAAAACAGGTTTAAGGGTGGAGAAAATCTGGAAAAGTTTGAGGAAACTGCGTGAGAATGAAAGGAAAGTGTATTATTAGGACTGATTACGTAGTGGCAAAATTACAACATTGAGGGTAACAATAGTCTGAAGAAGGAATAATAAGGTTAAATTGTATAGGACACAGCTGAAAAATGAGGGGTAATTTCAGAAAAATGAACAGAAATATGGAAAAATGGGAATAGTAAATGATCACGAATATGCTAGGAAATGCGGAAAATGGTTATTTATTAGGTTATTGTAAAATGAAGTTGTGAAATAGTATTAATGCAGTAAAATGAGAATTGTGGATGAATGGTGGAAAATATAGAGGAGATGCAGTGTTGAAATCAGTAATTATAATAATATGAAAAAAATAATAAAAAAAACATAAGTCTACTCTCAGCTTAAGGTTCAGAAGTCAATATTTATTGTTGTATGTAGCCTAGTTGGCCAGGAGAAAAATGAATTGTACACCAAGAAGGAAGGCAAATATAGAGTGAAAATACTACGTAAAACAGAAATGAAAGAAAAAGGGAAGATGGCAGAATACCTTTTGAAAGCAACAGAGCAATAACAAATGTATGCAATTGTTAAGTTCAAATTGATGAAATGAATATTATGCATGGAAACATTCCTCATAAGAAAAATACGTATAAAAATAGAGATCATTTAACTTACCCAAAGTACAGGCTCGTTGACGGATACACAAATGAAAACAAACACAAATACAAAGATACAAACTTTCGCAACCATTTGTTGCTTCACCAGCAAAAGATGAGAGAAGGAGGGGAAAAAGGAAAATAAGCGGGTTTTAAGGGAGTGGATGACGATTCATTCCAATCCCAGGAGTGGAAGGTCTTACCTTAGGGAAACAGGAAAGGTGATCTAAATCCCAAACATCCACACACATCTACATGGAAACACACCAAGGCAGACATATGTAAAAAGCAAAGAAGTTGGACAGGAATGCCAGTTGAGGCAGAGGATCTGTCCCGAGAACAGAGGCAAAGATGTTGTAGAATGATGGGTGGGAGTTTGAATTTAGCAGAGATTGAGACCAGATGGATAGTGGAAAGAGAGAATATGCTGAAGGGCATGTTCCGATCTCCAGAATTTTGGAAATTTGTTGCCAGTCGGAAGTATCCATATAACCCGAACGGTGTAACACTGTGCCAAGATGTGCTGGCCATGAACCAAGGCATGTTTAGCCACAGGGTGATCTTCATTAGCAACAAACATTGTCTGTCTGTGTCCGTTCTTGTGAATGGACAGTTTGTTGCTGGTCATTCCCACATAGAACGCTTCTCATTGCAGGCATGTTGGAAAATCATGTGGGTGCTATCTCAAGTGGCTCTGCCCTTAATCGTGTTCAACTTCTGGGTTACAGGAGAGGAATAAGAGGTGGTAGGAGGGTGCATAGGGCAGGCTTTACACTGGGGGCAGTTACATGAGTAGGAGTTGGAGGGTAGGGAAGGTGGTTTGGGGATTTCATAGGGATGGTCTAGGAGGTTATGAAGATTACGCGGGCAGTGGAAAGACACTGTTGGTGGAGTGGGAAGTATGTCATGAAGGATGGATCTCATTTAGAGGAAGGGCTTAAGGAAGTCATATCCTTGCTGGAGAGCCACATTCAGAATCTGATCCAGTCCCGGAAAGTATCCGGTGACAAGTGGGGCAATTTTGGGGTTCTTCTGTGGAAGGTTCTGGGTTTGGGGGGATGAGGAAGTGGCCCTGGCAATTTGCTTCTGTTCCACATTAGGAGGATTGATGTTGGATGTGAAAGCTGTTAATAGGATATTGGTGTAGTGGTGCAGGGATACAGAACTAGAGGATTCGTTTGCCATGAAGAACCCAAGATAATGTTTGATGTGGAATGGATGGCAACTGTCATAATTGTATATTGGTGGGTTTGATGTGGACAGATGTGTGAAGCTGTCCGTTGGACAGATGGAGGTCGAGGTTGAGAAAAGTGGCATGGGATTTGGAATAGGACCTGGTGAATTTGATGGAGAGTGAAAAGGTCGACGATTTTGATTAGGAAACTGTGCATGCAACATTTCTGTCCTTTGTCACAGCAAGACCCACCCCCTCTTCCTAAAAAACACCCTCTTCCAACCTTCTAGGAATTTCTCATTTCCAAACTTGCCTCTCAGTCTTTTCTGAAAAACTTTAATCTAACTCCCAACATTACCACATCTGAATCCCAAGCTATCCGTGATCCGAAGGCTGACCATTACATTGTCATTCTCCTGGATGATAAGGGATCCACGACCATGGTACTTGATTGGTAGGAGTATGTGGCTGAGGGACTGCTTCAGCTTTCAGACAAAACTACATACAAAGTTTGTCAAATCAATCCCATTCCTGATCTCCAGGCAGACTTTCACCAGTTCCTCAGATTGTTAGGCCCCGTACTAAACCTTTCACCTGAGTACATCATCCTCATGACCCCACTGACACCTCACACTCCTACCTTCTACCTACTTCCTAAGATTCACAAACCTAATCATCCAGGCCAGCCCATTGTGGCCAGTTACCAAGCCCCCACTGAACGAAGCTCTGCCTACATAGACCAACACCTTCAACCCAATATGTGCAGGCTCCCATCCTTCATCAAAGACACCAACCACTTTCTCGACTGCCTGAAATCTTTACCCAACCTGATACATCTGGAACCCATCCTTGTAACTACTGGTGCAACTTCCTTATACATAAACATCCCGCACAACCAGGGCCTTGCTGTGATGGAGTATTTCCTTTCACGCCGACCACCCACTTCCCTACCTAAAACCATTTTCCTTAATACCCTAGCCAGCTTCATCCTAACCCACAACTTCTTCACTTTTGAGAGCCAGACATTGTTGTTGTGGTCTTCAGTCCGGAGACTGGTTTGATGCAGCTCTCCACAATACCCTATCCTGAGACAGCCTCTTCCTCTCCACATAAGAACGGCAACCTACATCTGTCTGAATCTGCTTACTGTATCCATCTTTTGGTCTTCCTCTGCAGTTTTTACCCCACACACTTCCCTCCAATGCTAAATTCACAATTCCTTGATGTCTAAGAATATGTTGTATCAATCTATCCCTTCTTTAATCAAGGTATGCCAGAGATTTCTTTTCTCCCCAATTCTGTTCAGTACCTCCTCATTAGTTACGCGATCCACCCACCTAAACTTCAGCATTCTTCTGTAGCACCATATTTCAAAAGCCTCAATCCTCTTCTTGTCCGCATTGTTTATCGTCCATGTCTCACTCCCATACAAGGCAACACTCCATACAAATGCCTTCAGAAAGGACTTCCTTAGGCTTAAATCAATATTCGATGTTAACAAATTTCTCTTTTTCAATAACGCCTTTCTACCCATTGCCATTCTGCATTTTATATCCTCTGTACTGCGACCATCATTTGTTATTTTACTGCCCAAGTAACAAAACTCATCTACCTTCTTTATTGCTTCGTTACCGAATCTAATTCCTTCAGCATCACCTGATTTTCTTACACTGCACTCCATTACCCTAGTTTTGCTCTTGTTAATGTTCATCTTATATGCACCTTTCAGCACACTGTCCATTCAGTTTAACTGCTCTTCCAGGTCCTTTGCTGTATCTGACAGAATTACTATGTTGTCGGCAAAACGCAAAGTTTTTAATTCTTAACCCTGAACTTTAATTCCTTCTCCAAATTTCTCCTTGCTTTACTTTATAGCTTCCTCAATGTACAAATTGAATAACATTGGAGAAAGGCTACAAACCTGTCTTACTCCCTTTCCAACCACTACATCCCTTTCATGCCCTTCAACTCTGATAACCGCTGTCTGGTTTTTGTACAAGTTGTAAATAACCTTATGCTCCCTATACTTTACTCCTGCTTGCTTCAGAACTTGAAAGAGTTTATTCCAATCAACATTGTCAAAAGCCTTCTCCAAATCTACAAAAGCTAGAAATGTAGGTTTGCCTTTTCTTAATCTATCTTCTAGGATAAGCCGTAAAGTGAGTATTGCCTCCCGTGTTCCTACGATTCTCCTGAACCCAAACTGATCTTTCCCGAGGTCGGCTTCTACCAGCTTTTCCAACCTTCTGTATATAATTCGTGTTAATATTTTGCAACCATGACTTATTAAACTGATGGTTCTGTAATTTTCACACCTGTCTGCACCTGCTTTCTTTGGAATGCGGATTATAGCATTTTTCGTAAAGTCTGAGGGTACTTCACCTGTCTCATACATCTTACACACCAGGTGAAACAATTTTGTCATGGCTGGTTCTCCCAGAGACTTCCGTAGCTCTGAGGGAATATAATCTACTCCAGGGGCCTTGTTTCGACTTAGATCTTTCAGGGCTCTGTCAAATTCTTCTCTCAGTACAATATCTCCAATTTCATCTTCATCTACATCCTCTTCCCTTCCTACAATATTGTCTTGATATTCATTTCCTTTGTAGAGCCCCTCTATATACTCTTTCCACCTTTCAGCTTTCCCTTCTTTGCTGAGAACTGTTTTCCATCAGTGTCCTTGATATTCAAAGAGCTGTTTTTCTTATCTCCAAATGATTCTTTTATTTTCCTGTAGGCTGTATGTTTTTCCCCTATTTATACATTCTTCTACATCCTTGCATTTCCCTTCTTGGCCATTTTGCACTTCCTGTTGATCTCATTTCTAAGTCGTCTGTACTCCATTTTGCCTGTTTCATTTACTGCATTTTTATATTTTCTCCTTTCATCGATTAAATTTAGTATCTCCTGTGATATCCAAGGATTTTTTTTAGGTCTTGCCTTCCTACCTATTTTGTCCTCTGCTGCCTTCACTATTTCATCTCTCAATTTTACCCATTCCTCCTCTACTGTTTTATTTTCCCCCGTTTCTGTCAATTGTTGCCTAAAGCTCCCTCTGAAACACTTAAGAACTTCAGGTTCCTTCAATTTATCCAGGTCCCATCTCCTTATTTTCCTACCTTTTTGTAGTTTCTTCAGTTTCAGCCTACAGTTCATAACCAACAAGTTATGGTCAGAGTCTCTATCTGCCCCTGGGTATGCCCTACACTTTAAAACCTGGTTCCAAAATCTATGTCTTACCATTATAAAATCTATCTAGTATCTCCCGGTGTCTCCTGGTCTCTTCCATGTATACAACCTTCTTTTGTGATTTTTAAACCAAGTGTTTGTAATAACTAAATTATGTTCTGTGCAAAATTCTACCAGGCGGGTTCCTCTTTCATTCCTTTTGACCAGATCATATTCACCTACTATCTTCCCTTCCCTTTCCTTCCAGACATACCAACAACTAAATGGAACAACCATGGGACCCAGGATGACCCCTCATATTCCAGAGGCACTTCCTCATCCCCCCAAATTCAGAACCTTCAACAGAAGTGCCCCACATGAAGTGTCACCACAATTTGGCGGGGATGATAGGGGGTGTGAGTTTTGGGAAGTAGGTAGAAAGTGGGGATGTGGGGTGTCGGTGGGGTCATGACATTAATGGAGTCAGGTGAAAGGTTTTGTAGGGGGCCTAAGATTTTGAGGATTCCTTGAAGCTCTGCCTGGACATCAGGATGGGTTTGGCTTGACAAATTTTATCTGAGTGATGAAACAGTCCCTCAGCCACATACTCCCGCTGATCAAGTACCACGGTTGTGGATCTCTTGTTGGGTGGGAGAATGACGATGGAATGTTCAGCCTTCAGATCATGGATAGCTCGGGCTTCAGCTGCGCTAATCTGTGATCTGAAGACTTACCATTCCATCGTCATTCTCCCATCTGATAAGGGATCCATGACCATGGTACTTGATCGGTGGGAGCATGTGGCTGAGGGACTGCGTCAGCTTTCAGATAGTACCATATATAAAGTTTGTCAAGCCAATCCCTTTCCTTAATTCCCTAGCCAGCTTCATCCTAACCCACAACTTCTTCACTTTTGAGGGCCAGACATACCAACAACTAAAGAGAACAGCCATGGGAACCAGGATGGTCCCCTCGTATGCAAACTTATTTATGGGACACTTAGAGGTAGTTTGGTATAGATTCATTAATGACATCTTTATGATTAGGACTCCCAGTGAAGAAGAACTCCAGAATTTCCTCTCCAAGCTCAAGTTGTTTGGTCCCATCAGTTTCACCTGGTACTATTCAAATCCCATCCACTTTACTCAATGCCGACCTCCATCTGTCCAACGGCCAACTTCACACATCCGTCCACATGAAACCTACCAATAAACAACATTACCTCCATTATCACAGCTGCCATCCATTCCACTTCAAACACTTCCTTTCCTACAGCTTAGGTCTTTGTGGCAGACAAGTGTGCTCCAGTCCCAAATTCCTGAACATCCTGCAGCTGTTCTCTTCATCTTGTACAGAAGCAAACTACCAGAGCCTCTTCCTCATCCCCCCAAATTCAGAACCTTCCAGAGAAGAAAACTGAGACAAAATTTCTAATTGGTGCAAAAATTTCTAGTTGGTGCGAAGATTGGCAGCTAGCTCTCAGTGTGGAAAAATGTAAGGTGATGCGCATGAGTAGAAAAAACAATCCCATAATGTTCGAATACAGCATTAGTAGTGAGCTTCTTGATGCTGTTTCATCGTTCAAATATCTAGGCATAACATTGCAGAGCGATATGAAATGTAACGAGCATGTAAGGACAGTTGTGAGTAAGGCGGACAGCCGACTTCGGTTTATTGGGAGAATTTTGGGAAGATGTACTTCACCTGTAAAGGAGACCGCGTATAAAACGCTTGTATGACCACGTCTTGAGTATTGCTCAAGTGTTTGGGACCCACAGCAGATCAGTTTAAAGGAAGACATACAAGCAGTTCAGAGACGAGCAGCTAGATTTGTTACCGGTAGGTTCGACCAATGCGCGAGTGTCACGGAAATGCTCCGGCAACTCAATTGGGAATCGCTGGAAGAAATATGACATTCTTTTCGTGAATTTTTGTTGAGTAAATTTAAGGGCCGGAATTTGAAGCTGAGTGTAGTACGATCTTGCTGCCGCCTACTTACATTGCGCATAAAGATCACAAAGACAATATAAGAGAAATTAGGGCTTGTACGGAGGCATATAGGCATTCTTTTTTTCATCGTTCAATTTGGAGGTGGAATAGGAAAGGAAATGCCTAGTAGTGGTACAGTGTACCCTCCACCACGCACCTTACGGTGAATTGCAGAGTATGTATGTAGAGGTAGATGTAGATGAACCCAAGAAGTGCCCCTCTTGTCACCGGATACTTTCCGGATCTGGAGCAGACTCTGAATGTGGCTCTCCAGCAAGGGTACGACTTCCTTAAATCCTGTCCCAAAATGAGATCCATTCTTCATGACATCTTTCCCACTCCACCGAGAGTGTCTTTCCACCACCCACCTAACCTCCGTAACCTTCTAGTCCATCCCTATGAAAACCTCAAAATACTTTCCCTACCTTCTGGCTCCTACGCATGTAACAGTCCACGCAGCTAACCTGCCCTGTGCATCACCACTTAGTCCAGTCCCGTAACCCAGAAGGTGTACACGATCAAGGGCAGAACCACTTGTGATAGCATCCATGTGATTTACCAACTGACATGCCTGCACTGTGAAGCATCCTATGTGGGAATGACCAGCAACTAACTGTCCATTCACATGAATGGTCACAGGCAGATAGAGTTTGTTGGTAATGACGATAACCCTGTGGCTAAACATGACTTGGTGTACGGCCAGTACATCTTGGCACAGTGTTACACCATCCAGGTTTTCTTGATAGTTCCCACCGACACCAGTTTTTCATAACTCCAGAGATAGGAACTTGCCCTTCAGCTTATTCTCTCTTCCTGTTGCCCATGTGGCCTCAACCTCCACTAAATTGAGATTCCCGTCCACCATCTGTAACATCTTTGCCTCTGTTCTGTGTATAGAGCCTCTGCCTCAAGTGGTATCTCTGTCCAACTACCTTGGTTTCTACAGTATGTCTTCCTATGTGTGCTTGCGTTTTTGTATATGTGTGGGTGTGGGTGTATTTGTTTAACCTCCATTTTTCCCTCAAGGTAAGTCTTTCCTGTCCTGGGATTGCAATGTCTCCTTACCCACTCCCTTAAAACCATCTAAATTTCCTTTTCCCTCTCCTTCCCTTCTGCCTGAAGAAGCAGTTAGGCTGCGAAAGCTAGTGTTTGTGTGTGTGTGTGTGTGTGTGTGAATTTATTAATTTATTTGTGCTACTATCATTTCCTGTGCTCCTTTGCCTGGTAAGTAATCGTACACACAAACTCAAGCTTTCGCAACCAAGTTACTTCTTCAGGCAGAAGGGAAGGAGAGGGAAAAGGAAATGATGAGGGTTTTAAGGAAGGGGGTAAGGAGCCATTCCAATCCCGGGAGAGGAAAGACTTACCTTGGGGGAAAAAAAGGAGAGAAAAACAAATGCACACACACCCTAGCCAGCTTCATCCTAACCCACAACTTCTTCACTTTTGAGGGCCGGACATACCAACAACTAAAGGAAACAGCCATGGGGACCAGGATGGCCCCCTCGTACGCGAACTTATTTATGGGACGCTTAGAGGAAGCCTTCCTGGACACCGAAGCCTGTCAACCCAAAGTTTGGTATAGATTCATTGACGACATCTTCATGATCTGGACTCACAGTGAAGAAGAACCCCAGAATTTCCTCTCCAACCTCAACTCCTTTGGTCCCATCAAATTCACCTGGTCCTATTCCAAATCCTATGCAACTTTCCTCGATGTCGACCTCCATCTATCCAACGGCGAACTACACACATCCGTCCACAGCAAACCTACCAATAAACAACAGTACCTGCATTATGACAGCTGCCATCCTTTCCACATCAAACGTTCCCTTCCCTACAGCTTAGGTCTTCGTGGCAAACAGTCTGCTCCAGTACTGAATCCCTGAACCAATACACCAATAACCTGATAACAGCCTTCACATACCGCAGCTATCCTCCTGGCCTGGTACAGAAGCAAATTGCCAGAGCCACTTCCTCATCCCCCCAATTTAAGAACCTTCAACAAAACCCCAGAAGTGCCCCTCTTGTCACCGGATACTTTCCGGGACTGGAGCGGACTCTAAATGTGGCTCTCCAGCAAGGATACGACTTCCTTAAATCCTGCCCCGAAATGAGATCCGTCCTTCATGACATCCTTCCTACTCCACCGAGAGTGTCTTTCCGCCGCCCACCTAACCTCCGTAACCTCCTAGTCCACCCCTATGAAATCCCCAAACCACCTTCCCTACCTTCTGGCTCCTACCCTTGTAACCGCCCCCGTTGTAAAACCTGCCCTATGCACCCTTCCACCACCACTTACTCCAGTCCCGTAACCCGGAAGGTGTACACGATCAAAGGCTGAGCCACTTGCGATAGTACCCACGTGATCTACCAACTGACATGCCTGCACTGTGAAGCGTTCTATGTGGGAATGACCAGCAACAAACTGTCCATTCGCATGAATGGACACCGGCAGACAGTGTTTGTTGGTAACGAGGATCACCCTGTGGCTAAACACGCATTGGTGCACGGCCAGCACATCTTGGCACAGTGCTACACCATCCGGGTTATCTGGATACTTCCCACTGACACCAATCCTTCAGAACTCCGGAGATGGGAACTAGCCCTTCAGCATATTCTCTCTTCCCGTTGCCCACCTGGTCTCAACCTCCGCTAAATTTGAATTCCCACCCACCTTCTTAACATCTTTGCATCAGTTCTCTGGACAGAGCCTCTGCCTCAAGTGGTATCTCTGTCTAACTTCTTAACTTCTATAACTTAACTTCTTTGCTTTCTACAGTATGTCTGCCTAGGTGTACTTGTGTCTGTGTGAATGTGTGGGCATGTGTGCATTTGTTTACCCTCCATTTTTTCCCCCAAGGTAAGTCTTTCCTCTCCCGGGATTGGAATGGCTCCTTACCCCCTTCCTTAAAACCCTCATCATTTCCTTTTCCCTCTCCTTCCCTACTGCCTGAAGACGCAACTGGGTTGCGAAAGCTTGCGATTGTGTGTGTGTGTGTGTGTGTGTGTGTGTATTCATTTATTTATTTGTGATGCTGTCACACCTGTGCTCCTTCGCCTGGTGAGTAATCTTCGTCTATTTTTTATATTTTATTTTTCCTGCTAGGAATTTTTCGTCTTAATATTCGTATCATATATTTGAATTCAACAATTACTTCCGTCCTTGCTCTGTTACTTTTCGAAATCTTTTCTGTCATCTTACTTTCCCTTTGGTTTTTTATTTTTATTATTCATTATTTATTCATTTTTTACATTTTACATATCAGTTCATTGCTACATTCACTCCTTTGTTTACTGTTCATAGTTCGCTAATTCTTACAACAATACGTTTTCTTCCAAACCTTTTCCTATTAGTACGTTTATTTTGATATTTACCACTTTCATTGCTCCTGCTTCCGTCTGTAACACGCCGCTCATTCAATTTTCTCGTTTAAAATCGTTAACACTCTTTCCTAACAATAGTTTCTCTATTGTTTATAACAATTTTCGTCATTTCTTAGTTATCTTACGATTGCTTCCATTCCCGTTTTTCCACATTTCTGTTCATGTTTAATACTTTTCCGATCAATTTCAGCAACTTTCCGTTGGTTTTGATTCCACTTTTCCTTCGTCAGACTATTTCAGCCTCAAAATCGTAATCTGCTACCATATAACCAATCCTGTTTAGACGTTTTCCTTGCATTTTCACGCAGTTTTCTCGTTCTTTTTCCGATTTTCACCTTCCTTAAACCCTTTTTTCACGCCATACCACTACCCAACCCTTTTATACTACGTTGTTGATAACTAAAGTTGACCACAGTATCAACAACAAATTTTAAAAACTTTTCCTATTTCCTTTCTTTTCTCATACCTGAATTTCTGCCCACTTTCATCTCCCTCCTGACATGTAAATATATTTTTACACTTATTTTTACGTTTTATTTTTTATTTGTTCATTGCAGCCTATTACATAGCCCATATTTCCCACTCCTCCTTCATCCATATACTATGCCTCCCTCACAACATCCCTATAACAACCCCATCCATTTTTATGTACATTCCCTCCGAAAACATGCTTTCTCCCTAGCCAAATTACGCTCCCACATTCTTTTTATGCAGGCTTGTCTGACATTTGGAATCACTCCCAAGGGCCTCACACTAAAAGTTCCCATCTCTGGCTGTAACCCATCCTTTCATCCCGCCCTATACCAATTCCAAACTGAACAATCAATAGCCCTCACCCGACTAATCCTTAACCTACACATCAACTCCGCTAATGAACACACCTGTCAACTCCTATCGCTAATCAAAATCCTCAACCTTTCCTCTCCCACATCCACACCTACTGTTCAGAACATCCTCCTTCAGGCCAACTGCAAATTAGAACAATATGCCACCCACCACCTCAAAAAACTATCCAATCTCCTGGTCACCCACCTCCGGAAAGGCAATACTCTCTCCCTCAACAACCTCTCCAATAAACCCCAACCTCCCCTTATTGCACACAAACCCAGTCTCTCCCATCTACTCAATCTCCCACTCCCAACTCCTCTCCCCCCTAAACCTCAAAACTCCAATCTACACAATCCGGAACCACAACATCCTAATTCAGTAATCAACCTCTCCTCCAAACCTCTCTCCCAATCTGCAACCTCTGTCCTATCCAAAGGCCTCACCTTTAGTCCTACTCCCAAATTCAACCACACAGCTCTCGTCAAAGATCTACTTTCCTATACTCGTAGTCTTTGCTGGAGATACCACTTTGCCACGAAGAAGAATAATCCTACTCCCTATGACCCAGCTCCCCAAGACATCATTCCAATTGAACCCTGCCTAGAACAGTTCCGTCCTCCATCACAGCGAGACCCACCTGCTCTTCCTCAAAACCACCCTCTTCAAACCTTCCAGGAATTCCTTACTTCCCACCTTGCCTCCCAGTCATTCCTGAGAAACCTTAATCCTACTCCCAACATTACCGCAGCTGAATCCCGAGCTATCCGTGATCTGAAGGCTGACCATTCCATCATCATTCTCCCAGCCGACAAGGGATCCACGACCGTGGTACTTGATCGGCGGGAGTATGTAGCTGAGGGACTGCGTCAGCTCTCAGACAGTACCACATATAAAGTCTTTCATGGCAATCCCATTCCCGATGTCCAGGCAGAGCTTCAAGGAATCCTCAAAACCTTAGGCCCCCTACAAAACCTTTCACCTAACTCCATTAACCTCATGACCCCGCCGACACCCCGCACTCCCACCTTCTACCTACTTCCCAAGATTCACAAACCCAATCATCCCGGCCGCCCCATTGTGGCCGGTTACCAAGCCCCTACAGAACGAATCTCTGCCTACATAGACCAACACCTTCAACCCATCATGTGCAGTCTCCCATCCTTCATCAAAGACACCAACCACTTCCTCGATCGCCTGAAATCCTTACCCAGCCTGTTACCTCCAGAAACCATCCTTGTAACCATTGATGCCACTTCCCTATACACAAATATCCCACATACCCAGGGCCTTGCTGCGATGGAGTATTTCCTTTCACGCTGACCACCCACTTCCCTACCTAAAACCTCTTTCCTTAATACCCTAGCCAGCTTCATCCTAACCCACAACTTCTTCACTTTTGAGGGCCAGACATACCAACAACTAAAGGGAACAGCCATGGGAACCAGGATGGCCCCCTCGTACGCAAACTTATTCATGGGACGCTTAGAGGAAGCCTTCCTGGATACCCAAGCCTGTCAACCCAAAGTGTGGTACAGATTCATTGATGATATCTTCATGATCTGGACACACAGTGAAGAAGAACTCCAGAATTTCCTCTTCAACCTCAACTCCTTTGGTCCCATCAAATTCACCTGGTCCTATTCCAAATCCCATGCCACATTCCTCGATGTCGACCTCCATCTGTCCAACGGCCAACTCCACACATCCGTCCACATCAAACCTACCAATAAACAACAGTACCTGCATTATGACAGCTGTAATCCATTCCATATCAAACGTTCCCTTCCTTACAGCTTAGGTCTTCGTGGTAAACGAGTCTGCTCCAGTCCTGAAGCTCTGAACCAGTACTCCAACAACCTATTAACAGCTTTCACATCCCGCGGCTATCCTCCTAATCTGGTAGAGAAACAAATTGCCAGAGCTACTACCTCATCCCCCCAAATTCAGAACCTTCAACAGAAGAATCCCAGAAGAGCCCCTCTTGTCACCGGATACTTTCCGGGACTGGAGCGGACTCTAAATGTGGCTCTCCAGCAAGGATACGACTTCCTTAAATCCTGCCCCGAAATGAGATCCGTCCTTCATGACATCCTTCCTACTCCACCGAGAGTGTCTTTCCGCCGCCCACCTAACCTCCGTAACCTCCTAGTCCACCCCTATGAAATCCCCAAACCACCTTCCCTACCTTCTGGCTCCTACCCTTGTAACCGCCCCCGTTGTAAAACCTGCCCTATGCACCCTTCCACCACCACTTACTCCAGTCCCGTAACCCGGAAGGTGTACACGATCAAAGGCAGAGCCACTTGCGATAGTACCCACGTGATCTACCAACTGACATGCCTGCACTGTGAAGCGTTCTATGTGGGAATGACCAGCAACAAACTGTCCATTCGCATGAATGGACACAGGCAGACAGTGTTTGTTGGTAACGAGGATCACCCTGTGGCTAAACACGCATTGGTGCACGGCCAGCACATCTTGGCACAGTGCTACACCGTCCGGGTTATCTGGATACTTCCCACTGACACCAATCCTTCAGAACTCCGGAGATGGGAACTAGCCCTTCAGCATATTCTCTCTTCCCGTTGCCCACCTGGTCTCAACCTCCGCTAAATTTGAATTCCCACACCCACCTTCTTAACATCTTTGCATCAGTTCCCTGGACAGAGCCTCTGCCTCAAGTGGTATCTCTGTCTAACTTCTTAACTTCTATAACTTAACTTCTTTGCTTTCTACAGTATGTCTGCCTAGGTGTACTTGTGTCTGTGTGAATGTGTGGGCATGTGTGCATTTGTTTACCCTCCATTTTTTCCCCCAAGGTAAGTCTTTCCTCTCCCGGGATTGGAATGGCTCCTTACCCCCTTCCTTAAAACCCTCATCATTTCCTTTTCCCTCTCCTTCCCTACTGCCTGAAGACGCAACTGGGTTGCGAAAGCTTGCGATTGTGTGTGTGTGTGTGTGTGTGTGTGTGTATTCATTTATTTATTTGTGATGCTGTCACACCTGTGCTCCTTCGCCTGGTGAGTAATCTTCGTCTATTTTTTATATTTTATTTTTCCTGCTAGGAATTTTTCGTCTTAATATTCGTATCATATATTTGAATTCAACAATTACTTCCGTCCTTGCTCTGTTACTTTTCGAAATCTTTTCTGTCATCTTACTTTCCCTTTGGTTTTTTATTTTTATTATTCATTATTTATTCATTTTTTTACATTTTACATATCAGTTCATTGCTACATTCACTCCTTTGTTTACTGTTCATAGTTCGCTAATTCTTACAACAATACGTTTTCTTCCAAACCTTTTCCTATTAGTACGTTTATTTTGATATTTACCACTTTCATTGCTCCTGCTTCCGTCTGTAACACGCCGCTCATTCAATTTTCTCGTTTAAAATCGTTAACACTCTTTCCTAACAATAGTTTCTCTATTGTTTATAACAATTTTCGTCATTTCTTAGTTACCTTACGATTGCTTCCATTCCCGTTTTTCCACATTTCTGTTCATGTTTAATACTTTTCCGATCAATTTCAGCAACTTTCCGTTGGTTTTGATTCCACTTTTCCTTCGTCAGACTATTTCAGCCTCAAAATCGTAATCTGCTACCATATAACCAATCCTGTTTAGACGTTTTCCTTGCATTTTCACGCAGTTTTCTCGTTCTTTTTCCGATCTTCACCTTCCTTAAACCCTTTTTTCACGCCATACCACTACCCAACCCTTTTATACTACGTTGTTGATAACTAAAGTTGACCACAGTATCAACAACAAATTTTAAAAACTTTTCCTATTTCCTTTCTTTTCTCATACCTGAATTTCTGCCCACTTTCATCTCCTTCCTGACATGTAAATATATTTTTACACTTATTTTTACGTTTTATTTTTTATTTGTTCATTGCAGCCTATTACATAGCCCATATTTCCCACTCCTCCTTCATCCATATACTATGCCTCCCTCACAACATCCCTATAACAACCCCATCCATTTTTATGTACATTCCCTCCGAAAACATGCTTTCTCCCTAGCCAAATTACGCTCCCACATTCTTTTTATGCAGGCTTGTCTGACATTTGGAATCACTCCCAAGGGCCTCACACTAAAAGTTCCCATCTCTGGCTGTAACCCATCCTTTCATCCCGCCCTATACCAATTCCAAACTGAACAATCAATAGCCCTCACCCGACTAATCCTTAACCTACACATCAACTCCGCTAATGAACACACCTGTCAACACCTATCGCTAATCAAAATCCTCAACCTTTCCTCTCCCACATCCACACCTACTGTTCAGAACATCCTCCTTCAGGCCAACTGCAAATTAGAACAATATGCCACCCACCACCTCAAAAAACTATCCAATCTCCTGGTCACCCACCTCCGGAAAGGCAATACTCTCTCCCTCAACAACCTCTCCAATAAACCCCAACCTCCCCTTATTGCACACAAACCCAGTCTCTCCCATCTACTCAATCTCCCACTCCCAACTCCTCTCCCCCCTAAACCTCAAAACTCCAATCTACACAATCCGGAACCACAACATCCTAATTCAGTAATCAACCTCTCCTCCAAACCTCTCTCCCAATCTGCAACCTCTGTCCTATCCAAAGGCCTCACCTTTAGTCCTACTCCCAAATTCAACCACACAGCTCTCGTCAAAGATCTACTTTCCTATACTCGTAGTCTTTGCTGGAGATACCACTTTGCCACGAAGAAGAATAATCCTACTCCCTATGACCCAGCTCCCCAAGACATCATTCCAATTGAACCCTGCCTAGAACAGTTCCGTCCTCCATCACAGCGAGACCCACCTGCTCTTCCTCAAAACCACCCTCTTCAAACCTTCCAGGAATTCCTTACTTCCCACCTTGCCTCCCAGTCATTCCTGAGAAACCTTAATCCTACTCCCAACATTACCGCAGCTGAATCCCGAGCTATCCGTGATCTGAAGGCTGACCATTCCATCATCATTCTCCCAGCCGACAAGGGATCCACGACCGTGGTACTTGATCGGCGGGAGTATGTAGCTGAGGGACTGCGTCAGCTCTCAGACAGTACCACATATAAAGTCTTTCATGGCAATCCCATTCCCGATGTCCAGGCAGAGCTTCAAGGAATCCTCAAAACCTTAGGCCCCCTACAAAACCTTTCACCTAACTCCATTAACCTCATGACCCCGCCGACACCCCGCACTCCCACCTTCTACCTACTTCCCAAGATTCACAAACCCAATCATCCCGGCCGCCCCATTGTGGCCGGTTACCAAGCCCCTACAGAACGAATCTCTGCCTACATAGACCAACACCTTCAACCCATCATGTGCAGTCTCCCATCCTTCATCAAAGACACCAACCACTTCCTCGATCGCCTGAAATCCTTACCCAGCCTGTTACCTCCAGAAACCATCCTTGTAACCATTGATGCCACTTCCCTATACACAAATATCCCACATACCCAGGGCCTTGCTGCGATGGAGTATTTCCTTTCACGCCGACCACCCAATTCCCTACCTAAAACCTCTTTCCTTAATACCCTAGCCAGCTTCATCCTAACCCACAACTTCTTCACTTTTGAGGGTCAGACATACCAACAACTAAAGGGAACAGCCATGGGAACCAGGATGGCCCCCTCGTACGCAAACTTATTCATGGGACGCTTAGAGGAAGCCTTTCTGGATACCCAAGCCTGTCAACCCAAAGTGTGGTACAGATTCATTGATGATATCTTCATGATCTGGACACACAGTGAAGAAGAACTCCAGAATTTCCTCTTCAACCTCAACTCCTTTGGTCCCATCAAATTCACCTGGTCCTATTCCAAATCCCATGCCACATTCCTCGATGTCGACCTCCATCTGTCCAACGGCCAACTCCACACATCCGTCCACATCAAACCTACCAATAAACAACAGTACCTGCATTATGACAGCTGTCATCCATTCCATATCAAACGTTCCCTTCCTTACAGCTTAGGTCTTCGTGGCAAACGAGTCTGCTCCAGTCCTGAAGCTCTGAACCAGTACTCCAACAACCTATTAACAGCTTTCACATCCCGCGGCTATCCTCCTAATCTGGTAGAGAAACAAATTGCCAGAGCTACTACCTCATCCCCCCAAATTCAGAACCTTCAACAGAAGAATCCCAGAAGTGCCCCTCATGTCACCGGATACTTTCCGGGACTGGAGCGGACTCTAAATGTGGCTCTCCAGCAAGGATACGACTTCCTTAAATCCTGCCCCGAAATGAGATCCGTCCTTCATGACATCCTTCCTACTCCACCGAGAGTGCCTCTCCGCCGCCCACCTAACCTCCGTAACCTCCTAGTCCACCCCTATGAAATCCCCAAACCACCTTCCCTACCTTCTGGCTCCTACCCTTGTAACCGCCCCCGTTGTAAAACCTGCCCTATGCACCCTTCCACCACCACTTACTCCAGTCCCGTAACCCGGAAGGTGTACACGATCAAAGGCAGAGCCACTTGCGATAGTACCCACGTGATCTACCAACTGACATGCCTGCACTGTGAAGCGTTCTATGTGGGAATGACCAGCAACAAACTGTCCATTCGCATGAATGGACACAGGCAGACAGTGTTTGTTGGTAACGAGGATCACCCTGTGGCTAAACATGCCTTGGTGCATGGCCAGCACATCTTGGCACAGTGTTACACCGTCCGGGTTATCTGGATACTTCCCACTGACACCAATCCTTCAGAACTCCGGAGATGGGAACTAGCCCTTCAGCATATTCTCTCTTCCCGTTGCCCACCTGGTCTCAACCTCCTCTAAATTTGAATTCCCACCCACCTTCTTAACATCTTTGCATCAGTTCTCTGGACAGAGCCTCTGCCTCAAGTGGTATCTCTGTCTAACTTCTTAACTTCTATAACTTAACTTCTTTGCTTTCTAAAGTATGTCTGCCTAGGTGTACTTGTGTCTGTGTGAATGTGTGGGCATGTGTGCATTTGTTTACCCTCCATTTTTTCCCCCAAGGTAAGTCTTTCCTCTCCCGGGATTGGAATGGCTCCTTACCCCCTTCCTTAAAACCCTCATCATTTCCTTTTCCCTCTCCTTCCCTACTGCCTGAAGACGCAACTGGGTTGCGAAAGCTTGCGATTGTGTGTGTGTGTGTGTGTGTGTGTGTGTGTGTATTCATTTATTTATTTGTGATGCTGTCACACCTGTGCTTCTTCGCCTGGTGAGTAATCTTCGTCTATTTTTTATATTTCATATATATATATATATATATATATATATATATATATATATATATATATATATATATATATATAAAGAAAATTATAGAGGGAAACTTTCCCGGTGGGATAAACAAAAATAAAAATAGAAAAGAGATGACTTACCAAAAGGACCGGCTCCTCGATAGAAACAAATAAAATCACACACATACAAGCTTTCGCCACCACTGGCAGCTTCTTCAGGAAAAAGAGGAAAACAGGGGACGAAAAAGGGAAGGATATGGGTTTTAAGGAAGTGGAAAAGGAGTCATTCCAATCCCAGGAGTGGAAGGACTTACCATAGGGGGGAAAAAAGGAAGGTAAAGAAATACACACATGCTCACACATATCCAAACGCAAACACACCTAAAAAGCAAACAAGTTGGACAGAGATACCACTTGAGACAGAGGTTCTGTCCACAGAACCAAGGAAAAATGCTAAAGATGTTGGGCGGGAATTTGAATTTAGATAAGGTTGAGACCAGATGGACAACGGGAGGAGATAGTAAGCTGAAGGGCAAGTTTCCATCTCCGGAGTTCTGAAAGGTTGGTGTCGGTGGGAAGTATCCAGATAACCCGGACAGTGTCACACTGTGCCAAGATGTGCTGGCCTTGTACCAAGGCATGTTTTGCCACAGGGTGATCTTCATTACCAACAGACACTATCTGCTGTTCATGGAATTGGACAGTTTGTTGCTGGTCATCCCCACATAGAACTCTTCACAATGGAGGCATGCCAGGTGGTAGATTATGTGGGTGCTATCGCAAGTGGCTCTGCCCTTGATCGTGTACACCTTGTGGGTTACTGGACTGGAGTAAGTGGTGATGGAAGGGTGCATAGGGCAGGTTTTACAACGGGGGTGGTTGCTTGGGTATGAGCGAGAGGGTAGGGAAGGTGGTTTGGGGATTTCATAGGGATGGACTAGGAGGTTACGAAGGTTAGGTGGGTGGTGGAAAGACAATCTTGGTGGAGTGGGAAGGACATCATTAAGGATGGATCTCATTTCGGGGCAGGATTTAAGGAAATCGTATCCCTGCTGGAGAGCCACATTCAGAGTCTGCTCCAGTCCCGGAAAGTATCCGGTGACAAAAGAGGCACTTCTGGGGATCTTTGGTGGAAGTTTCTAGATTTGAGGGGATGAGGAGGTGGCTCTGGTAATTTGCTTCAGAACCAGATGAGGAGGATAGCAGTGGGATGTGAAAGCTGTTATTAGGTTATTGGTGAACTGGTTCAGGGATTCAGAACTGGAGCAGACTCATTTGCCACGAAGACCTAAGCTGTAGGGAAGGGAACATTTGATGAGGAATGGATGGCAGCTGTCATAATGGAGGTATTGTTGTTTGTTGGTTGGTTTAATGTGGAGAGATGTGTGAAGTTGGCCATTGGACAGATGGAGGTCAACATCAAGTAAAGTGGCATGGGATTTGGAATAGGACTAGGTGAATTTGATGGGACCAAAGAAGTTGAGCTTGGAGAGGAAATTCTAGAGTTCTTCTTCACTGTTTGTCCAGGTCATGTAAATGTCATCAATGAATCTGTACCAAACTTTGGGTTGGCAGGTTGGGTTTCCAGGAAGGCTTCCTCTAAGCATCCCATAAATAAGTTTGCGTATGAGGAGGCCATGCTGGTTCCCATGGCTGTTCCCTTTAGTTGTTGGTATGTCTGGCCCTCAAAGGTGAAGAAGTTGTGGGTTAGGTTGAAGCTGGCTAGGGTATTAAGGAAAGAGGTTTTATGTAGGGAAGTGGGTGGTGGGCGTGAAAGGAAATACTCCATCGCAGCGAGGCCCTGGGCATGTGGGATATTTGTGTATAAGGAAGTAGCAACAATGGTTACAAGGATGGTTTCAGGAGGTAACAGGCTGGGTAAGGATTTCAGGCGATCGAGGAAGTGGTTGGTGTCTTTGATGAAGGATGGGAGACTGCACATGATGGTTTGAAGGTGTTAGTCTATGTAGGCAGAGATTCGTTCTGTGGGGACTTGGTAACCGGCCACAATCGGCCAGCCTGGTTGATTAGGTTTGTGAATCTTAGGAAGTAGGTAGAAGGTAGGGGTGCGAGGTGTCAGTGGGGTCATGAGTTTGATGAACTCAGGTGAAAGGTTTTGTAGGGGGCCTAAGGATGTGAGAATTCCCTGAAGCTCTGCGTGGACATCAGGAATGGGGTTGTCTTGACAGACTTTGTAGGTAGTGTTGTCTGAAGGCTGACACAGTCCCTCAGCCACATACCCTCGCTGATCAAGTACCACGGTCGTGATTCCCTTGTCGGTGGGGAGAATGATGATGGTATGCTCAGCCTTCAGATCACAGATAGCTCAGGATTCAGCTGCAGTGATGTTGGCAATAGGATTAAGGTTTTTCAGGAAGGACTGAGAGGCAAGGTTGGAAGTAAGGAATTCCTGGAAGGTTTCATGGCGATGATTTTGAGGAAGAGTGGGTGGCTTTTGCTGTGATGGAGGACCGAACTATTCTAGGCAGGGTTCAATTTGAATGATGTCTTGGGCAACTGGATCATCAGGAGTAAGATTATTTTTCTTCGTGGCAAAGTAATATCTCCAGCCAAGGCTACGAGTATAGGATAGTAGGTCTCTGACAAGGGCTGTTTGGTTGAATTTGGGAGTGGGAATAAAGGTGAGGCCTTTGGATAGGAAGGAGGTTTCAGATTGGTAGAGAGGTTTAGAGGAGAGTTTGACTACTGAATTGGGATGTTGTGGTTCAGGATTGTGTGGATTTGGATTGTGGGGTTTGGGGGGGGGGGGAGTAGAGCTGGAAGTGTGAGATTAAGTAGATGGGAGAGACTGGGTTTCTGTGCAATAAGAGGAGCTTCAGGTTTATTGGAGAGGTTGTTGAGGGAGAGTGTATTTCCTTATTTCAAATTTTATTAGGCATTCAAAAATTAAATAAACATGCTATACAAATTGAATAATTTAGTTTCTTATTCTAGTGTGGTAATATTTGCGATAGTTACAATGTTTATTTTGGTCAATGGCATCCCTTTGTTTAGTCAATAACAGTGTATACTCTTGAGGTTAGGTTAACATCCAGGATGGTGACTTTGAAGGAAAAGTATAGAATCGAATCAGCAGCAAAGCCATGGGCACCAACATGGGACCCTTCTATGCCTTTTATGGGCTGCCTAGAGGAATTAGTCCTAGCTTCCCAAAACCCCAAAGCCCTGGTCTAGTTCAGGTTTACGGAATATATTTTTATGATTTGGACTCGGGGCCAGGACGCCCTATCCCTGTTCATTCATAACCTCAATTCCTCGTCCTTCATCAGTTTCACTTGGTCCTTCTCAAACCGGCAAGTCACCTTCCTTGATGTTAACCTCCACCTCACTGACAGCTCCATCTACACCTCTATCCACATTAAACCTTTTTATTACCAACAGTACCTCCACTTTGATAGCTGGCATCCATTCACATCAAAGAATCCCTCCCATACAGCCTTGCCACCCATGGATGACGAATCTACAGTGATGAGAAGTCCCTTATTCATTATGTTGAAGGTCTCACAAAGGCCTTCACAGACAGATAGTGACCTAGTGCGCAAAAAGATGCTATATCCCCAAACACCACCAATCCTCCTCCCAACCCTAGTAACGAGTCATGATGGAGTGTCCTCCTTGAAACCTAATACCACACCGGACTGGAACAACTTAATCACATCCCTTCATCAGAACTTTGATTACCTGTCATCATGTCCTGAAATGAGACACATCCTACCCAAGATCATCTGACCCTTTCTAAAGTGGTGTTCCGGTGCCCACCCAACATCCACAACATCCTAGTCCATCATGATGCCACTCTCAATCCCACAACCCCAACCCCTTACCTAAGGGGTCATATACCTGTGGAAGAGGCCAATGCAACACCTGACCAATCCAACCACCCAGAACTTCCTATTCCAGTTCTGTCACAGGCTTATCCTAGCCCACCAGAGGTTGGGCCACTTGTGGAAGCAGCCATGTGATATACCAACTCTGTTGCAATCATTCCCAGCGTTTTATATGACGACAAACCAACTGTATTTCAGGCTGAATGGCCACTGCCAAACTTTGGCAAAAAACAAGATAGACCACCTGTGGCACAACATGCCACAGGTGCTCTATCAGCACTATGGATTTCAATGGCTGCTTCACTACCCGATCCATTTGGATCCTTCCCTCCACCACCAGTTTTTCTGAACTGCGCAGATGGGAGTTGTCCCTTCAACACATTCTACAGTACCGCAACCATCCTGGCCTTAAACTAAGATAACTTCCTATCCCTGCACCCTATGTGTAACATCTTCCAACCCTCCCCCCCCCCACCCCTCTCTTCCTTCACCACCCATTCTCCTGTATCTCATGTTTTCCTTGCAACTGTGTATCACCACTTACTATATCCCCTTAATTTATTACTGTTAGGTTTACTTATTTTTTATTTTTTCCAATTTTTCCTAACTTTATTTTTTCTTTTCTTTTCTAACTTTATTTTTTTCCTTTTTTTTTCCCTAACTTTATTATTTTTTCCCAACTTTATTTTTTCATTTTTTCCTCCACTCACTCCTCTATGCCTCCCTTTTTTTCTTTCCTGCCCCTTCCCTTCATTGTATTCCTTTCTGCAATTAAAATTCCTGTCTAACAGAGCCTTAAAAATCCATCATGCAATGCAGAACTTTCCATCACCACCTTCACCCAGCAATTTTCCCCTCCACTCCTCACATCACTCACAGTCTAGCTTGTGTTGCTGGTGTGGCCGGACATGATAGTTGGGTGTGTATAGTTGTCTGAGTGATTGCACGAATGTATGTGTTTCTTTTTCTGATGAAGGACACGGCCAAAAATTTAAGTTGTGTGAATGTGATTATCGATTTATGTGTCTGTCAGCAGCTCAGGGAGCCTCTTTACTGTGAGTTGTTACCTATCCTCGATTATAAGTATTTGTTTTTATTCTGTGCTATGTATTATTTGTGTGTATGAGAATTTGATCTGTTATCCATGCTTCAAAACACTTCTAGTGATGTATTAGGTTCCACAAGCATATTTTATAGGCCTATGTGAATGTCATTAATTTGTCATATGATTATGGATTTTACAATCTTACTTCATTGTTTAAATGAAACAAGATATGTGTTGTGACTGTATAGTATGTACATTATTTGTCAAGTTATAATTTAGATATTGTTTGCAATAGCTTTGTAAAAATAAAATTTAGTGATTAAACAACAATATAATTTGAACAGTTTACAACTTACTGCAAAGACATAACGACGAGCTGTGACAGGCACATAAAAAAGACACACACATACAACATGTAAGCTGTTGGGCTTGGCCTTCTTCAGAGTAAAGAAAATTCACATGATCACCCAGGCACACTTCAGTCTTATAACTGTCATCTCCAGGACTCGGGGCCAGGACGCCCTATCCCTGTTCATTCATAACCTCAATTCCTCGTCCTTCATCAGTTTCACTTGGTCCTTCTCAAACCGGCAAGTCACCTTCCTTGATGTTAACCTCCACCTCACTGACAGCTCCATCTACACCTCTATCCACATTAAACCTTTTTATTACCAACAGTACCTCCACTTTGATAGCTGGCATCCATTCACATCAAAGAATCCCTCCCATACAGCCTTGCCACCCATGGATGACGAATCTACAGTGATGAGAAGTCCCTTATTCATTATGTTGAAGGTCTCACAAAGGCCTTCACAGACAGATAGTGACCTAGTGCGCAAAAAGATGCTATATCCCCAAACACCACCAATCCTCCTCCCAACCCTAGTAACGAGTCATGATGGAGTGTCCTCCTTGAAACCTAATACCACACCGGACTGGAACAACTTAATCACATCCCTTCATCAGAACTTTGATTACCTGTCATCATGTCCTGAAATGAGACACATCCTACCCAAGATCATCTGACCCTTTCTAAAGTGGTGTTCCGGTGCCCACCCAACATCCACAACATCCTAGTCCATCATGATGCCACTCTCAATCCCACAACCCCAACCCCTTACCTAAGGGGTCATATACCTGTGGAAGAGGCCAATGCAACACCTGACCAATCCAACCACCCAGAACTTCCTATTCCAGTTCTGTCACAGGCTTATCCTAGCCCACCAGAGGTCGGGCCACTTGTGGAAGCAGCCATGTGATATACCAACTCTGTTGCAATCATTCCCAGCGTTTTATATGACGACAAACCAACTGTATTTCAGGCTGAATGGCCACTGCCAAACTTTGGCAAAAAAGAAGATAGACCACCTGTGGCACAACATGCCACAGGTGCTCTATCAGCACTATGGATTTCAATGGCTGCTTCACTACCCGATCCATTTGGATCCTTCCCTCCACCACCAGTTTTTCTGAACTGCGCAGATGGGAGTTGTCCCTTCAACACATTCTACAGTACCGCAACCATCCTGGCCTTAAACTAAGATAACTTCCTATCCCTGCACCCTATGTGTAACATCTTCCAACCCTCCCCCCCACCCCTCTCTTCCTTCACCACCCATTCTCCTGTATCTCATGTTTTCCTTGCAACTGTGTATCACCACTTACTATATCCCCTTAATTTATTACTGTTAGTTTTACTTATTTTTTATTTTTTCCAATTTTTCCTAACTTTATTTTTTCTTTTCTTTTCTAACTTTATTTTTTTCCTTTTTTTTCCCTAACTTTATTATTTTTTCCCAACTTTATTTTTTCATTTTTTCCTCCACTCACTCCTCTATGCCTCCCTTTTTTTCTTTCCTGCCCCTTCCCTTCATTGTATTCCTTTCCGCAATTAAAATTCCTGTCTAACAGAGCCTTAAAAATCCATCATGCAATGCAGAACTTTCCATCACCACCTTCACCCAGCAATTTTCCCCTCCACTCCTCACATCACTCACAGTCTAGCTTGTGTTGCTGGTGTGGCCGGACATGATAGTTGGGTGTGTATAGTTGTCTGAGTGATTGCACGAATGTATGTGTTTCTTTTTCTGATGAAGGACACGGCCAAAAATTTAAGTTGTGTGAATGTGATTATCGATTTATGTGTCTGTCAGCAGCTCAGGGAGCCTCTTTACTGTGAGTTGTTACCTATCCTCGATTATAAGTATTTGTTTTTATTCTGTGCTATGTATTATTTGTGTGTATGAGAATTTGATCTGTTATCCATGCTTCAAAACACTTCTAGTGATGTATTAGGTTCCACAAGCATATTTTATAGGCCTATGTGATTGTCATTAATTTGTCATATGATTATGGATTTTACAATCTTACTTCATTGTTTAAATGAAACAAGATATGTGTTGTGACTGTATAGCATGTACATTATTTGTCAAGTTATAATTTAGATATTGTTTGCAATAGCTTTGTAAAAATAAAATTTAGTGATTAAACAACAATATAATTTGAACAGTTTACAACTTACTGCAAAGACATAACGACGAGCTGTGACAGGCACATAAAAAAGACACACACATACAACATGTAAGCTGTTGGGCTTGGCCTTCTTCAGAGTAAAGAAAATTCACATGATCACCCAGGCACACTTCAGTCTTATAACTGTCATCTCCAGCTGCTGTTGTTACGTGTTTGTGATGAGCTGTAAATCATCCTTATTATATTGTTCAAATAAAACTTAAAGTTAAGATAAATTAAGAATCATTTGTATGAAAGTTTTAGTAGAGGCATCACAGCAAAAACAGCTGATCAGAAGTGTGCATGTTGGTTTATGTCTGCTTTTAAGGGTACAATGATATTTTATACTGATGGTATAGCTTTCATAAAGAAATGGCAATAGATTATTAAGAAAGGGCTCAAGTGCAGACAAATGAAACGTTACACTATGACCAAACTTATTGAGAAACCTGTTCTCAAAATCACCAGACTTCATTTAATTAGTGGAATACTGATTTGCTTATGATAGAGATGAAATAGCCTTCCTCCAATAGTTTTTAATAATCTATCTTAAATTAATCAGAATTCATGAAGTAAAATTGTCTTTATTGAATAAAATCTTGTCCATGGAATTTACCTTCTCTAGCAAAACTTTTGAGAGATACATTTCTCGACAAATCTACACAGTTGCTTGGAAAGCCTTAACTTACTTCATGTTTTTGTAATTCTACAACTTTATTTATTAAGTTTGGAACATAGTTTTTAACAGGAATGTACTTTTTGTGGTAATAAAGTAATTTGTTGATTTGTGCCTGTTTCTGAGTATTTATTTGTTCTACTAGATTTTCCTTTATGCAATTTCTAAATTTGTTACCCCATTATGAATGGTAGCCTCATGGTCATTGAGAAGTGTATCTTCTGTTACAACACACTGAGCTAAGGCGTTAAATTCCTCATTTCAGCATTTGTATCTTTTAGTAATATTTTCAGTTCACTATTCAGTTTTTTCATCTGTGCACCCAGCTTTGTTTTCATGTTGACTGGTTCATTTTTTATTTATTATTATTATTATTATTATTATTATTATTATTATTTTAGGTACTGATATTATTTGACCACTCAGTTGTGATTTTATAATGACAAACATCTGCTAGATTTGTACAAAACATTTACTATCTCCTCCTACAATTTCACCCCAAGTAATTTTCACTTTAATTAATTAATGTACCATTTCTTGACCATTCTGTCAGTTTTCTGCTTGCTATTCATGACTGTTTGATCCTCCACTTCACATGCAAAAAGCCACAATCAGTTACCACCAACGTTTCATAATCTTTTTTTGTTACTTATCTTAATGATCCTAGTGAGGATGTAGCTGTCTTTTGACATCAGTTCCACAATTTCTTATGTAAATTGCAAATATAAACTGGGCACAGAATATTATTTTCCACATTCTTCACTTCCAAATTCTTGGTTTTGTTTCTCCAGCTTTTGATTTATGAATGACATTATGGCGGTGATAGCAAATATCAGACACCTAAAGAACTGCATATCTTTTTGAAGTGCTTTGGGTGAGCCATTTAAAGACTCCACCATGCTTTTGTATTCAGTCTGTCTCTGTACTTTGCTCTGTCCGTAATGAAGTATAGTTGTGTGGTTAATGTGTAGTTTATCTGGGGCTACAACAATGAATATTCCATTACATCATTTTTCAGATCTGCTCTCATTACAAGTTTGTCATAGTTAGTAAGCACTATAATGTTTCCTTCTAGTATCAGGGGTGACTCATGTCTTCATCCTTCAGCAGATGTTTGGTTTTCTAATAAGGAGCCAGTGGATAAATTAATACATGTCATTTTAGATATATTAAATTATTATTATTATTAGTCAGAGCACAACATTCAGTAAAATTTTACAGTTCATGTCGATGTGTAATGTAGAGTGTTCAGATTTTGGCAGTGACCAGAGAAAACAGTCGTACAGAGTGTTGGGATTACCTTTTATTGCCGATTGTGAAGTAAATAATTAATGCTGCTCCTGCTCTGTCGATGACAGGTTTTCGATCTACCCTTGTCTGCTCAATAAAGTAAATGTAATCATCACTGGAAAAATGCATAACAAAACATTCAGGAAAAGTAAATGGCTGCTGTACTTCACATGCAGCAGCCATAGCCAACATTGAACACAAAACACCATGTCACAAAACAGGCTGTAAAATGAAGTCCAACATTCATATCTATAAAGCTTCCACACAACTGGATGACACAAAATGGAACTGACTACATCAGTGATGTACAACAGCCTTGTTTATAGGGTTTATATAAATTGTTAACAACTAAGCATTTTGGAAAGGATTCTAATAGACTACATATTACAGGTCACAATTAATTATCCAGAAATAAATATTGTTACATCTTGGCAGGTATTTAATTTCTCTATCATGATTAGATAACTATGACTAAGAACATAGTTCAAGGGTAAATACAGGAATTTCTTTCATTTTAGAAAAATCCAGTAATTTCCTTTTTTTCTTTCTCTGTTTTCTTTTCATTATAACACTTTCAGTCCTGAATTATTTTAAAAATAGAATAAAACATATTCTTGCACTTTTTCATGCCCATAAGACCCTATTTATTGTATATATTTATTTTAACCCTTTCACACCTGAATTATTTTAAAAACAGAATGAAACATAATCTTGTACTTTTTCATGCTCATAAGACCTATCTATTGTATATATGATAAAAATTAAAAATTTTCATACTTGGTTCCAAAAATAAAAAATAAAAATGCAAAATAAATTGGACAATGGGACTGGAAGGCAATTAAGGATGTGAAATAAGAAGTCAACAGTTATATATGTCACACCATATTTATTATACAAAAAAAATAGATGAAGTACACTTACCAGGCGAAGGGGCACAGGCAGTAATAGCAACAAATAAACACACAGACACACACACACACACACACACACACACACACACACACACACACACAAAATGCTAGCTTTCGCAGACTAGCTGCTTCATCAGGCAGAAGGGAAGGAGAGGGAAAAGGAAATGATGAGGGTTTTAAGGAAGGGGGTAAGGAGCCATTCCAATCCCGGGACAGGAAAGACTTACTTTGGGGGAAAAATGGAGGGTAAATAAATGCACATACACCCACACATTTACACAGACACAAGTACACTTAGGCAGACAAACTGTAGAACTGTAGAAAGAAACTGTAGAAAGAACTGTCTGCCTAAGTGTACTTGTGTCTGTGTAAATGTGTGGGTGTATGTGCATTTATTTACCCTCCATTTTTCCCCCAAGGTAAGTCTTTCCTGTCCTGGGATTGGAATGGCTCCTTACCCCCTTCCTTAAAACCCTCATCATTTCCTTTTCCCTCTCCTTCCCTTCTGCCTGATGAAGCAGCTAGGCTGCGAAAGCTAGCATTTTTGTGTGTGTGTGTGTGTCTGTGTGTTTATTTGTTGCTATTACTGCCTGTGCCCCTTCGCCTGGTAAGTGAACTTCATCTATTTTTTTCGTATATTTTTCCTGTTAGGAATTTTTCCTCTATAATATCCACACCATGTTTATTATGCAACTTATGTTGTAAAGTGGAATTTGTGCAAAATTGATAAAGCAATACGTAAAATAATTTCAACGAGTGATATCATGTCTGACACATTCCGCAATGGGTCTGCCGTGTTCACTATTTTTCTTTGTAGCATCCAATTTTTGTGACAGGTGCATTGGGGTAGTGTTCTAAAATTAATACAGAGACAGTGTCCATTACAGTCGCTACCAGGTCTGAAAGGGCTAATTCTGACATACCTTCATCGTTTTACTTTTCAGTTATTTTTTTTTTTCTCCAGTTGCAATTGAAATACACTATTTACCACAATGAAACAAATCGCACACAAAAGTATCCGATGACAGTCAACATGTGTCGTAGGCTTTAGGATGAGTGTTATGTAATACTTCATATTAACAGCTCTAAACCTACATGAAATTACAATTGTTTGCCTTTCTAATATTTTTTGGCTTTGGGATTCCTCTGCCCCTTTCCCCTCCCACCATTGCCAGTTTTTACATCCTACAGTTTCATTTTCTCATGGTTCTTGAAAATACCTACAGTTCTGTTATGAGTGTTGTTGTGATGCAATAGATAAGTAATCATTTCATTGTTTAGTGGTGCATATTTATAAAAATGAAATATTGTGTTTTTTATATCTATTTCATGTGATTTATTTGAGTTTTTAATGTCTCTTACAATGTTTCAGGGTTTGGTGTGTGAAGAGAACTGGTCATTTCTGCTAACAGGTGGAGTCACATTAGATAACCCGTATCAAAATCCTGCCCCCACATGGTTGTCAGAGAAGTCCTGGTCCGAGATTGTGAGAGCATCGGCACTGCCAAGGTTAGTTCATCTATTGTTATATTTATTTTTCAACAATTGTTATTCAGTATCACTGCAGCTATGTCACTACTGAATTTGACTTTGAAAATGCTATTGACATCAAAATCGGTGATAGTAACTGGTATTACCAATACAGATACTTACTTGATGCTACACAGTATGTTGCATGTGTTTAGTCATTAACACTGCTAACATATACATTGAGAAGCACAAGAAACTGGTATAGGCTTGCATACACAAAAACAAACATTCTATATGTCAAAGGATGGCTCTGCTGCTGCACTGGCAGATAGAGTTACAGGAGTCCATGCGAGGTGAGCTTATGCTGATGTGGGGATTTTCCTGTGCAACCATTTCACAAGTGCACTCTGAGTAACAAGAATCTGGTAAAATATCAAATCTCCAAGAAACAGATCTTGTAAGAATGGGACTAATGATGACTAAAGAGAATTGTTCAACATGGCACAAGTGCAACCCTTCCACAAATAACTGTGGAGTTCAGTGCTCTCCCATCTAGTGTCACCGTACCTGTGTGACAAAATATCAATTTATGGGCATTTGGAGACAGAGAACCACTCACGTATCCTTGCTGGCCACACGACGTGAAGCTTTATCCCTCACCTGGGCCCAAAAACACTGACATTGGACTGCTTGTGACTGAAAATGTGTCACTCGGTCTGACAAATCTCCTTTCCGGTGGTATCGAGTGTGTGTGTGTATATATATATATATATAAATTTGGAGGGAGACTTTCCATGTGGGAAAAATAGGTATAAAATAAAGATATTTGACTTACCTAAAGTACAGGCTCGTCGACAGAAACATCAAACACACACAAAAACACACAAACATTCGAGCTTTCACCACCACTGGTGGCTTCTTTGGGAAAAAGAGGAAGGAAGGAGAGGAGAAAGGGAAGGATATGGGTTTTAAGGAAGTGGAAAAGGAGCCATTCCAATCCCAGGAGTGGAAGGACTTACCTTAGGGGACAAAAAGGTAGGTAAACAAATACACACATACTCACACATATCCATAAGCAAACACACCTAAGAAGTTAGGCAGAGATGCCACTAGAGGCAGAGGCTCTGTCCAGAGAACTGAGGCAAAGATGTTAAGATGTTAAAGATAGCGGGTGGGAATTCAAATTTAGCGGAGGTTAAGACCAGGTGGGCAACGGGAAGAGAGAATATGTTGAAGGGTTAGTTCCCATCTCCAGAGTTCTGAAGGATTGGTGTTGGTAGGAAGTATCCAGATAACCCGGACAGTGTAGCACTGTGCCAAGGTGTGCTGGCCATGCACCAAGGTGTGTTTAGCCACAGGGTGATCCTCGTTACCAACAAACACTGTCTGCCTGCGTCCATTCATGCGAATGGACTGTTTGTTGCTGGTCATTCCCACGTAGAACGCTTCACAGTGCAGGCATGTAAGTTGGTAGATCACGTGGGTACCTCTGCCCTTTATCGTGTACACCTGCCCGGTTACTGCACTGGAGTAAGTGATGGTGGAAGGGTGCATAGGGCAGTTTTTACAACGGAGATGGTTGCATGGGTAGGAGAAAGAGGGTATGTAAGGTGATTTGGAGATTTCATAGGGATGGACTAGGAGGTTACGAAGGTTAGGTGGGCAGCAGAAGACACTCTCTGTGGAGTGGAAAGGATGTCATGAAGGATGGATCTCATTTCGGGGCAGGATTTAAGGAAGTTTTATCCTTGCTGGAATGCCACAGTCAGAGTCCGCTCCAGTCTTGGAAAGTATCCAGTGACAAAAGGGGCATTTATGGGGTTCTTCAGTGGAAGGTACTGGATTTGGGGGAATGAGGAAGTGGCTCTGGTAATTTCCTTCCGAAGCAGATCAGGAGGGTAGGTGTGGGATGTGAAAGCTGTTATTAGGTTATTGGTGAACAACTTCAGGGATTTGGGACTGGAGCAGACTCATTTGCCATGACGACCTAAGCTGTAGGGAAGGGAAAGTTTGATGTGGAAAGGATGGCAGCTGTCATAATGCAGGTACTGTTGTTTGTTGGTTGGTTTGATGTCGACAGATGTGTGGAGTTGGCCGTTGGACAGATGGAGGTTGACATCGAGGAAAGTGGCATGCGATTTGGAATAGGACCAGGTGAATATGATGGAACCACAGGAGTTGAGGTTGGAGAAGAAATCCAGAACATATGGCTTTTCTTCCATATGTTGGGAGCCTGTTGTCAAAAATCGGACGAATTATGAACAAACACGAAGTTAAAGTAATTTTTTGCCACCCACGAAAGACAGCAGCACTTTTGGATTGTATCAAAGATGATTTGGAGCTCCGGAAAGACGGGGTGCCATGTGAATGTGGTCTTTCGTACATAGGACAGATGACACATACACTCCAGGAAAGATGCACGGAACATCAGAGATATACCTGTCTCTTACAATCAAATAAATCGGCAGTGGCAGAGCACTTTATTGATACTGGATACTCCATGACATACAAAAACGTCAAAATTTTAGCCTCCACTTCATCTTTCTGGGACTGAGTGGTGAAGAAGCCATAGAAATTCGCGTGGGGATGAATTTAATAAATTTACAAAGACACCACCACATCACAGATTATACCACATCGATTTCTCCCCAGTAATTGACCATAATGCCACAGACATAATTTACACACACGTGTACTTCCTTCCTACCGAGTAACGGCTTTGGTGCCTTGATGTATTTGTAGCCACATCCGCAGTAGCGCGGCCCACGCGTTTATAAGCACGAAGCTCATGCTGGAGCGTCAGTCTTTGACTCTCTCTGAAGATGGCTGAACGTTTTTTAGCTTAAATATTAGAAGAAGTAAACTTTATGTGGCTGCACGCCCGAAACTTTTTGAAGAACAGTAATTTCTTAAAAAAAAAAAAAAAAAAAAAAAAAAAAAAAAAAAAAAAAAAAAAAAAAAAAATTTGAAATTCTAATAATGGAAAACACCATAACAATGTTGCCTTATAAATTTTACAGCACAAAGCAATTATGCTAGTACGACTTTCCTAAGAACAGGTAATTACAAATAAAAAAAATACCATTTGAACACATATGACTTAGATGCAAGGTGTGGCTATGAGACACAGCCGGTGACTACCAAACAATGGGCCCAGCTAACAGGTGGGAAGGAGGAACACTGAATATTAAGTTAAGCAGTTTTTGAGGCAAAATTGGATTTAGCAATACACAACATCAATTGACTGGCAGGAACAATTAATACATATCATAAGGATGATATATACACTGTGGCACTATCGCCAACATATAGAGCAAGATTTAGTGAACGGTTCCGATCACACAGCTGTTTCAACCGCACCATGCAGTGTTTTCCAACAATTGGCATCGACTGCGGCACTGTGTGTTCCCGCCATTATGTTACCTCATTACGACAAGAAACCAGTGTTGTAGTGTAACAAGGTTCACTACATATCTCAAGCTCGAATCAAGATAATCAAATCAATTATTTATGGGGTATTAAATTCTTTAATGCTAGAAACTGCTTAGGGAACCCTGTCTTTGCAAGTTCCAGGGAAACACAAAGTGTGAAATGAAAGATATATTGTTTAAGATATTTGTTCTGTAAGAGTATTCTGTATTATCTCTTGTACATTTGTCTTCATAGTGGAAAGTCAGTTAATATTCCATACTTAGTGTTGTAATAAGATAGAATAAAAATTTGAAATGAATTCAAGAGTACAAAGAAGTTATTTGTAATGTAAGGAGGAATTAATACTGTAAGATGATATAATAACTGAATCTCCAGAAGAGTGAAGTCCAATATTAGGTGTTGAAAAAACAGACTAACTGGTTCCATCAAAAATAAAAACATTTGCGCTGCTAAATTTGAACAAGCAATCTTTTCATAATAAATATCAAGTGTGGTGTCTAAGCAAACTTCACGGTGGAGACAACACAGTCTGCACCAAAGTACAAGAGTTTTTCACAAAGGGTTTTAATGCAAATACTTCGATTCCTACAAATGTGATGCCACATTGGTCTATATGCCTGTGAAAAACAGTTTCATTTGCCTTTTTTAACTGGCACCACAACGTTGACTGTTGTGATTTTACAGTTCTTTGCACACGACCTCTTTGCCACGACATCATCTGCCACAGTCATGTCGTTGTGCTTTCCCATGTGTGTTCCACAGTTTGGTCCGACGCGTGCACTATTGTATAACCTGCACTCAGTGCCCGGCATCACTGCTGTAATGCCACCTCCCGCATCATGTGATGCCACGTTTTGCATCACCATTCAACCCGCATCCAATGCCCAGTGTCAGCACTGTGATGCCACCTGTCACACCAAACGACCCCTCGTGACACCAACGTATGACCCACACTTGACGCTTGCCGTCACTGCTACGGCGCCCCGTCACATCGGCCGTGTCGCATGATGCCACATTTGCGCTGTTGTATGAACTGCTAATGACACCCGATGATCGTGATTGGTGTCCTTAGGCGCTTGTCCTCAGTTGGATGTAATTTCTCACCACTCACGCTTCCCAAAGCTGTCTCCGTTGGACAAATCCAATCCTATAACATGGTTCACATAGGTAGAATCTATCTTCAAATTGTAGAGTTACACATCATGAGTGAGTATGCTCAAAGCTTTTGTTTAGTCACACATATCCACGACCAGATGGACTTTACAGGTGATATCATCGTGTCTCCTCTGCCCACACCGAAGTTCCGCAACATGAAGGAAATTCTTCTGCGACACATGTCATGCTCACCGGACGAGGCACTGATTCACATTATTAAAGGAAGTAAACAGTGGCTTCTCAATCCGTGGCCAGCTCTGGCACCACCTGCGGTCTCAAGTGGATCACTCCCACTCCTTCCTGCCACCTCCAGCACTGTTGGCTATCTGGTTACTCAAATTGCCAGCAGAGCAACAAATCCAGCCCTTAACACTGTCAGCACAGCTGCCTTACACTTGTCTGGTGTACTGAGTGATGCTTCACCCCGAGCTGATGTCTGCTTCACCAACCTGCTGTGTCAATTCCATTTAATGCACGGTGACAAATTACGCAACTGCAGGAAACCGTGCACAGTGGTGTCAGAGTCTCAGTGTGGGGATGAAATGACTTCACTTCCACGCAACTTTTTTCACAGGCACTTTTCGACTCCTCCACTTTCATCCTGTCCTGACATACCTCTGGCGGACTGTATATTACAGACTTGTCCCCACAAACCCATTTCCTTGTGGACATTGGCGCTAATGCCAGTGTTATTCCCCGCAACCTTGCATCGCCAAACATCATACCTGGCCCTGGACCGTTGTGAGCTATCGACAGCTCACCTGTCCGAGTTTACGGCATTACTGAACTCCACCTACTGTTCGCACAGATGCTATATTCCCTCAGACTTTCTGTGTCCCGAAGATTGACACGCCTGTGCTCGGCATTGACTTACTGAAGCATTATGTATTTTCATTGGACCTTCAGATGGCATCCATTCATCACACCCCTACTGAATGATGTTTCCGCAGACAGTTCATGCCTGTAAAGTCACAGTATAATGTACAAGATGATCATTTATGATCTGCTTACAAATATACTCAGTGCTTCATAGAAGTACCTACTGTTATTAAGAACATCGCTCGCATCTACAACAAGTATGACGTTTTAAGTTGTGACAATGACATCACCGCCTGCTGACTGTACATCATCTCCATTGCACTGACGAGCTGCCGTGCAAGGGGGTCCACACTTGTAGCAGCCTCAGACTGTACTGCTACACTGCCCGTCTCTGCTTCCAATACTCCTGACGCCACACAGGTTAGTGATTCACTTGCCACAGTGTGACCACTAGTATCGAGTGTGACAGGCGGTACTCTTCACAGACTTAATATGACCAAGGGCCTCCATCTGCTCCACAATGTGAGACACTCATCGACACATAAACTACAGCCCATGAAACTCGTATTTCAGAAACTGTAAGACAGTGGAATATTGCACCCTTCCAACAGCAACTGGTCATTCCCTATTTATTTGGCTATAAAGAAAGGCGGCACTTACCAACTGTGCAGTGAGTACTGCAAGCTTAATGCCAGAACAATAATAGACAATATAGACAATTACTTGATACCCCACATTCAAGAATTAGTTCTGCAGATTCATGGCACAAAAGTTTTCTCAGTGGTTGACTGCCACAAGGCATACATTCAGATTCTGATGGCACCTGACAGTACACCAAAAAAAAAAAAAAAAAAAAAAAAAAAAAAAAAAAAAAAAAAAAAAAAAAAAAAAAAAAAAAAATTCTACTTTCACACTTTTTAAAAATTGTTTCTTGCCTTTTGTCCTAAACAATATGTTGTGCCGGCCGTGCAGCTGCACACCAACAGGCAGCTACCCACACAACAAGACATTAAGCCACACTGGCACAGGTTGGGATATACGGGGCACCGCAGGCAGGACGTGGCAGCCAGTGACAAATGTGGAATCAACGTTATCAGGCTGAGCCACTGTTTGTCCAGCAAGCCTCCAATGTGTCCTACAGCCAGAGGCCACCAGCAGAGCAGTCACACGGAGCCACGCCTCTGGATGCGATCGGTTGGACCTTCCTATAAAGACCCGGCTGGCCGACACGACAACAGTTCACCTCAGCACTTCATGAGTTACAGAATACTTACCAGATGTAAAACCAGTTGAATTACCTCAGCTATACTCTGGCTACTCTGGACTTCATATGTCAGACTTTGTGTAACCAGTGCTTACTTTCAACCTGCTATGGACTTGGACTTTCTCGGCCAGCTATTCCTTGTGGACTTCACTTCTCTCAGTGTAAGTGTTGCTTGCCTGTCAGTAGTGGAACCTCTGATAGTGCTATCAGCTATCAGTGGACAATGATTTCGTCAGTTTGTGCTCTCGTGCGTCATTATCACAGACGGGAGCCAAAAGTAACCTCATTGGTTGAGGTGCTTGATCACTGCCTCATTGGCAAGACTAAACAATGCCTCTCTGTACTTGTTCTTGTCAACATCTCTCTCTTTTGGACTGAGCAACAAAGTGATTATCTACTGGCATCTGGCATATTATTATAAGATAGTGTTGGTATAAACCACAAGTGTCTCAATATGCTGATATGTTTTTTGTCTGTGGCCGTATTTCTGTGGTTGATTTTGCTGTATTGGGACACAATCTTTAATTTTTGTTATTAACATTATGAAGAATAATCAAATTTGAGAGAAATGAACAAATAATAAAATGTCATGACAAGTTTCCCTACATCTCCCCTAATATTAGTAAAATGGAAGTATGATATCAATTACTTATGGTCATCTAATTTTAATTGTCCCTTTTTTTACAGACTCGAAAATTTCAAGAGAGCAGTTGAGAAAAACAAAGAAAAGTGGAAGGAAATATATGATGCCGTTAATCCACAAGAGTTGAAGTTCCCAGAACCATTTGCAAACATAAATGGTCTCTACCGTCTGGTGATTATTCGTTGTCTGAGACCTGATAAAATAGTGCCAGCTGTTCAGGTATATTGAACTGATGTGAAGATACTTGATCAGAAGAAAAAACTTGATTTTAGGTTTTAATGCTTATCAACAAAAACATACTGCAGTGATAATTAGTTACAGAACTTCTTTATAAATTAATCTTCTAAGGTCTTAATTATTAAACACAAATTGATATTAAATATCAGTAAGATCTGATCTGGTTAAAATTATCTGTTTTAGGCTTATATTGTCTCAGAAATGGGACAATCATATATTGAACCACCAACGTTCGACCTGCAAGGGTCATACTATGACTCGAACTGCTGTTCGCCACTGATATTTATCTTATCACCAGGCTCAGATCCTATGGCAGGATTAATAAAGTTCGCTGATGACAGAGGCTATTTAAAAAATATGCAATCTATTTCTCTTGGCCAGGGACAGGTAATATATCCGCTTGCTGTTATTATATTTATTTGTGCTGTTTATCATAAATTTATTAGACGTTGGCAATGCACCATTAATTCATACAAATTTGTCAGAATTTCAGTATTTTTAATCAATTGGTTTCTCTGAATATACTGCTTCTTTACATTTTATCTCATTTACATTGCCTACTGAATATGTGTAAAAATGTTTGACTTTTCTGCTGGCAAACAAACTTTCTTCATGAACAGAAATGACATAATGTGATAACTGTACATATGCCCAAGATATTCTTCCAAACTCCTCAATCAATTTCAGCAAATTTTGTATGCATACTGCGTCCCCCTTTTCAGAATTAGCAGTGTGGGGTTCATAATTTCCTAACTCGAAACATAAGCTTGGATATAAATCACCCTGTGTGCTTACAGCAGAGGATGCACTGGGAAAAAAAACTGCAAGAAAATTAGCCAAAGCTTTAAAAATAATTTTTTTTAATTAATTCCCTAAACTATTTGCAGACTGACTGGTCATCCTGTGCATTCTCTACCTCTTCTCTAGTAGTGGTGACAAACAAGTGCCAGACACTCCTGGGAAAAGTGGATAGCCTGGAAAGGGACTTAGAAACTAGGGGATGAAAGCGTTTCAGTTTGTTTTCATTTAGAGTGCACGTGAGATGATTTATAATATCACCTGTCACAGGCTTATCCTACCCTATCAGAAGCTGGGCCCCCTGTGGAAGCAGCCATGTAAAATTACTGTGCTACAGTCACTGCACAGCTTTCTGTATTGGCATAACCGGTAAACAGCCATCCATTAGGATGAATGGCCAGTGCCAAACTGTGGCCAAAAAGAAGGTTGACTGTCACACAGCATGCAGCGGAATATATGCTTGCTTTCAGCTTCACAGCCCGAGCCATCTGGATCCTCCTACCAACCATCAGCTTTTCAGAATGCAGAGATGGGAGATATCCATTCAGTAGATTCTCCATTCCGAAAATTATCCATTCCTCAAACTAAGATAATTTCTCTTTTTTCCACCACAAACAGTTCCTACCTTTCTATCCTAAGCCTCTCCTATTTTGAATGGTAAGTACATGTGTGTGTACGTGTGTTAGTGTGTGTGTGTGTGTATGTGTGTGTGTGTGTGTGTGTACATGTGTACAAGTGTAATCGCGCAATCGTGTGTGTGTGTGTGTGAGAGAGAGAGAGAGAGAGAGAGAGAGACAGACAGAGAGAGAATGAGAGTGTGCGTGCATTCATTTTATTTTTATACCTGTATTTATTTTATTTTCCTCACCTCACCCGCAACCCCACTCCATTCCTAACCTGCATCTCATTCCTCCCATCTAAACGTAAATGCTCTGCAAGCCAATGCCGTTTCCATCCCCCCCACTGTGATGCAACCTTTCTATTGCCCCTCCCCTACCGTTCCCTATTTCCACACTGCATAGTGCGATTCAGAGTGCGGCAGCCGGAGATGACAGTTGTGTGACTGTGTTAGTTTCTCAGTCTCGATGTGTCTATGGAAATGTTTTAAATATCCACACTGCTGATTACAACAACCATAAATTGTGAAAAGGGGTTATTTTGTATGAAAAGGAGAGTTAGTTTGTATGAAATGACTAGGGACTTCACTACAGCTTTATCGATTTGCCCTGAACAAATAAATTTAAAAATTCACATTATATTATGGTACCTGTTAATTATTCTATTTTGAAATTTTAATAAAATGTGCAACTGTTTAATAAATAAATCAAAATCATCAGATGGAGCTAAATGTTTCTTGGCTATTACTAGAAAAGTCGTACCAATGACAGTGCTATGAGCATGAGCTTCAAAATTGTGATAACTGCAGAAATTATTGGGGGCATTTTGTATTACTTCTTAATATAAGTAAAAATGCTGGACTCTATTGTTCGTGATCCATGAGTCATTCTTACATAAAGTTATTATTGAACATGGGAAGAGTGAAACAAAACAGAACTTGTAAACATGATTAATAACTAGAGAAACGAGTCACAGGCATGTTGGCACACATCACTGCAAAGTAGCCAGGCAGCTATATTGCATCCATCAGATTGCCTAGGGTTTCCATGTGATCAGTGATCAGTGACTGATTGATGTGATGTGTCCACAAGCCGGTATGTGCAGTCTACACAGCAATAGGTCAGCCATGCGACAGATTGCTGCAGTCCGTTGCTCGTGTGTGGGACCCTGTAGAGGAGTTGCAGCTTGAATATGGTGCATTATTTACCTTACTGGCCTCTTCCTTTTGAAAAGAAAAGAATGGTTTACCAGATATCCACCTTTATGCGGACATGTCTGCATTTTCAAAATTAATCTGGCACCTGCACACATTTTTACAATTAGTGTTAGTGTCTGTTTTTTTTTTTTTTTTTTTTTTTTTAGTTTAGGTATCTAATACTCCATTTTTGTTTTTATCCCATACTGTCAACAATGTATAGGCCTATTCATTTTACTTTGGCTATTGAATTACATAATTTATAGAAAGTAAAGAAAGTGTGACTTACCAGGTGAAAAGGCACCGGTCCGTTGACACACACTTAAATAAAATCATACACACACACTCACACATACATACAAAATTGAGCTGTTTCAACCATAGATTGCTTCTTCAGCAAAAGAAGAGGAATGTTTCCCCCTATATTATTGGTATCATCGAATTACATAATTTGTTATTTGAATTTCTTATTTGATTATAATAGTCAATATGTTATACTTCAATAACTAGTTATAACACAAAATATCACTCATTGATATGTAGCTCACATTCATCCCCTTTACATGTTCTACCAAAACCAAATTTCGTAATCTGATTTCCCAATCCACTTTTGATTGGTCATATAAACATTCTAAAACCATTCTGGAAACCCACTTCTGTAAAGCTGTTTTCCAGTTCCACAATTGATTTTCATGCCCATGTAAATCGAAACATTTTTGAAACATTCTTGGCTTGTAATATTGTGTTTTCTAGTGATGAATCTTTGGCTCATATGGACAAAGTGACATTTTATGCAGTGAAAGAGAAGTATGAATATTAGAGTGAACAGTGAATCTATGTATTTAAGTAAAGAAAAATAGTGATTGTCCTGACTTAAATCAAGAACTGAATCAGCTGTTTTTCAGGTGACATAATCGCTGCATTTACTTGCTACCCATCTTCCAGAAGACGAAAGCCAGTTTTCATAAACCGTTTTTCACTGTTGTGTTTACATGCTACAGCCTGAATCGGATTTCCTAGCTCACTCAATATGATGGCTGAAAAACAGCTGATTCAGTTCCTGATTTAGTCTGCACCATTGATATTTTTTGTTTACTTAAATGCATATTATATATTTATACTTTATTTACATTATGTATCTATACTTTGATTTCTTGGTAGAAAATGTCACTCTGTCCATATGTACCAAAAATTCTTGAAACGAAATCACATTCAGTCAAGCCAACCGAATGCATTTACATGGGCACGAAAATTGATTGTGGAACTGGAAAACCGCTTGACAGAAGTGGAATTCCAGAATCTATTTTGGAGCGTTTACATGTCCAACCAAAAGCAGAATTGGGAAATCGGTTTACAAAATCTGGTTTTGGGAGCCCATGTAAATGGGGTGATTGAGTGGGCTAAGAAATCCACTTCAGGTTATGGGATGTAAACTTAACAGCGAAAATTGGTTTACAAAATTCAGATTTTGTCTTCCAGAAGATGTATTGCATGTAAATGTAATAAATAATGTTTTGTCTATGTATCAGAATGTGTGGAGTGTGGAGTGGAGTTAAAGAATATAACATTTAGATTAAGAGATGCACAAGAACCATTTAATGAATTTTCTTCTTTCAGAGGCTTTAATTTCAACATTTATTAAGCACTTGTGTGGAAGAATGTATAAAATTGCTATTGGATAAACATTTTGCAAATGATAAGTGTTTCAGATTTAGGGGGGGGGGGGGAAGCAAAGAAAGAGAGAGAGAGAGAGAGAAAGAAAGAAAGCTGGGAATCTTAAGAAGTAAGCCAGAAGAAATCTTGGCAATTTTCTGAAATGATTGAGACCTCTCAGTTCTCAGAAATTCCAGCACATAACATTTGTATTCTCCTTAAAATAGGCAAAAATTTTGGTTCGATGTATGGAATTTTTAAGGGAACAGAACAGCAAGGCCATCAGACTCCTGAACGAAAGGAGAAACTTAGATTGAAAAGTGTGACTCTGTAAAAGGTGTTGCAAATGTAAAATTAAATGTAGATATTTGATTGTTTCATCAGAAGCAACTTAAAAGAAGGGATTTGGTGCAATGAGAAAATATAGAGGACATAGATCCTGATTCTACAGTATGTCTGCCTAAGTGTACTTGTGTCTGTGTAAATGTGTGGGTGTGTGTGCATTTGTTTACCCTCCATTTTCCCCCCCAAGGTAAGTCTTTCCTGTCCCAGGATTGGAATGGCTCCTTACCCCCTTCCTTGAAACCCTCATCCTTTCCTTTTCCCTCTCCTTCCCTTCTGCCTGATGAAGCAGCTAGGCTGCGAAAGCTAGCGTTTGTGTGTGTGTGTGTGTGTCTGTGTGTTTATTTGTTGCTATCACTATATATATATTGTTGCAAGACACCCTGTAATCCGACTGCCGGGGTGGCACAGGGATTGCGTCACTGACTGCTGTGCTGAAGGTCACTGGCTCAATCCCGCCCACCGGCAAAAATTTATTTCTTTGTAATTAATAAGTGCTGTGTTCTGTTGCCTTCGAAGTCAAGCCTACTTCAATTTCAACGTAACATTGTTTGGTGGAGGCGCAGGGTACAATGTACAACAGCTGCATCTCCATGGCTCTGATTAGGCAATGTAAGAGCCGTCACTTACACGGACTAGATCAGAATAAAAAGGATTTACTGAGTACATCCTTCCAAAAGTCTGTATCATCAGAAGAGCTATGGACATGAAACCAGCGGTAAGCCAGCTGCACATCAGACACCCGTCGGTGTTCTCATGAGACGCTGGACAGGACCTTAAGAAATGGCTAAAAGGGTCGCCAAGTACAACAGGTGGAATCATACGATGTGCTTGGTGAACATTTACTTCTACCTGGATGGAACAGCCCAGCAATGGTTTGAAAACAACGAAGTCAGGTTGAAAGTCTGGGAGATGTTTCAGGAGGCTCTTAAGAAGACGTTTGGAGACTGCCAGCGACAAATCCGCTCGGCAGAAGAACAACTAAAGAACCGGACCCAACAACATGGTGAGTGAACACAGTCGTATGTACAGAATGTTTTGGCCTTGTGTAACATAGTTAATCCAAATATGACTGAGGCCGACAAAATCACGCACCCGATGAAGGGTATAGCAGAAGACATGTACCAAGCTCTTCTGATAAAAGATGCCGCTATAACAGAAGATTTCATTAAGTGGTGCCAGTGAATTTAAGAGATGCAACAAAGGAGGGTTGGACAAAAGAAGTATGAAAGACTCCCAAATTTAGCCATTATGGAAGATCAGCATGACTTCGCTTCTCTCATATGACAAATTATATCAATTTATGGCAGGCAGGGATATTAGACTGAGTGATCATCAGATCATGGACATGGATGTAAACCCTGCAAGTGATGAGAGAGCCAACGCCGCTGAGGAAGAGGTATTTCAGGCAATAGCTCCTATCTGTCCTGCCGATCACACCCGGCGTGAAGAATAGCGTTGCCCTTCTATGACTTATGCTGCAGCCACCAAATGGCAGCCCATGAACCATCTGATGCAGCCACAACCAACTTCCCCAGCAACCATGATGCCCCGCAGAAGAACAGACGTCTGGAGGACAGAAGACAACACACCACTGTGGGCGCCCTGGACATGTCGTATGCTACTGCAGAGAAAGAAGGCGAGTATTCAATGATTATTTTGCTGCAAGACATCAGCCATCAGACCAGTTCTATCAGAGGCAATCACCTGCTGATGAGTTCAGTCGACCTATAGGAAGAAGCCTATCGCCGTACCCTAGACGAGGTCACTCCCCGATGCGCCACAGCCGTTCACCATCACCGTACAGTGGTACCAGCCGCTCCCAGGAAAACTAAGTGAGGTGACCATCTACGGAGGTGAGGCTGCTGCAGATGAAAATCCTCCATGGACAATAGTTGCTAAGATGTCGGGAAATCTCATCGACCTCATAAACGATGGCCAACCTGTTCGGGCACCTGTTGATTCAGGAGCGTCTTTTTCTGTATTGTTGGATAATTACCACCGCACACTAAAAAAGACAATGTTCTGTGATACGGGGGCAACTATGTGGAAGGTTCGCGAATTGAAAGTACGTCCAGCCAGCCGGAACTTGTGTCGCAAGAATAACCATCAACAACAGGAACTACCCATTTGAATTTGTCATGTTAACAGAATGTAGTCACAATGTCATCCCCCGGATGGGACTTCCTTCAGGCTTCCCAAGCTATCATTGAATGTGGAAGATCTGAGCTGCAAATTGAAGAAGAAGTTGTTCTAACGGATACACGTAATACAGAATTTTCTGGGAAGTTATTTGCCGTTGACAATGTGATGATCCCGCCGTCGATGATGAGAAGAGTTGCAGTCACAAACACAGATGAGCAATTACACTGTGAAGTGCTTCTTGATAGTAAAAAGTTTATCAAACTCACCAAAGAAATTTACATACCAGCAGCTATCATAAGCATTACCGGAGGTCGAGGAGAGATTTGGATCACTAATTGTAACGAGCAGTCGCAACTTATCCCAAAGGGAATGTGTATCAGGACAGCTGATCCAATCCAGGACGGTGAGCTTGTCATCGACAAAGACCCATGCTCTGCTGTTAGTACAGACTACATGCTGGAGGAAACAAACTTGGAACTGCCAATAGGGCCCGGACTGACCAAGGAACAATGGCAGTGGATGTTAGCAATACTACATCAAATTTCGGGTGCATTCACACCTCAGCAGGGGAAAAGTCAGACAAAACAGCTCACTATAAGGCACCATATAAATACTGGGGGTCATCCACAAAATTGCCAGCATTTCTATAGAGTGTCGCCAGCTGAAAGATGGATAATTTGGGAGGAAGTGGAGAAGATGTTGCACGATGACATTATTCAACCTTCGGAGAGACCTTGGTCATCTCTGGTGGTCCTTGTAAAGAAGAAGGATGGCTCATGGCGATTGTGTGTAGCCTGTCAGTGGCTGAACAATATCACAAACAAAGATGTCTACCCACTGCCGCGCATTGACGACACCTTAGACTGTTATGGACATGCAGACTGGTTACTAGCAAATCAAGGTTGACAAAGCCAACATGGAGAAGATGGCTTTTATTACACCTGCTGGCCTCTCTGAATTCAAAGTAATGCCATTTCGACTATGTAATGCTCCGGCCACATTCGGCGATGTGGACGACGTGTCTTTGCTATTTAGATGACACTGTCATTTTCTCGAAAACGTTTGAAGAACATCTGAATCTCCTGTCAACTGTGTTAAAGTGTGTTCAGTCTGCAAAACTCCACTTCAATGCAAAGTCAACGGAGATGGTGTCTGTCCTGATCAAGATCCGTTTCATAGAATGATTTTGTAACAAGGCACGCCCATTACAAGAACTTTTGCAGGGAGACGCCAAGTTTCACTGGGATGAAACAAAAGGAAGAGCTTTCTGGGCACTTAAGGAGGCTGTAACTTCTGCACCAGTGCTAGCCTTGTTTGATAAGAATGAGGAAACGGAACTTCACACAGACACAAGTGGTTATGGGATTGGTGCATTGCTTGTACAAGTTCAGGAAGGTGCTGAAAAAGTGATAGCATATGCATCAAGACTACTCTTTAACTCCAAGATAAACTACTCTACAACTTAGAAAGAATGTCTTGCAGTTATCTAGGCTATCAACAAATTCTGGCTGTATTTATTCGGCAACCCATTCAACATCATGATAGACCACCATCCTTTGTGTTGGCTGACTAGCTTGAAGGATCCATCAGGTCAATTACCAAGATGGGCACTAAGACTCCTAGAGTACGATGTCACAGTGGTATTTAAGAATGGGCACAAACACATGGATGCCGACTGCCTTTTGAGGAATCCATTAGTGGAACAACAGCATGAATGAAATTTCAGACCTCACTGAATTAGATAATGTTATATGAAAACGATAGAGGCCTCGGAGAAAGGAGAATCAAGCAATGGAAAGTTCCAACTTATAAATGGAACATTCTATAAGAGCAACTACGATCCACTGGGCCCCAAATGGCTACTGGTCATTCCAGCTCATCTCCTGCCAGCTATTCTCAAATATTTCCACAATGCTCCAATATCCGGTCATCTGGGATTCGTGAAGACCCTAGACAGAATCAGGATAGGTCTCTATTGATCTGTCAAGCACTATGTGAGTCATTGTAAAGAGTGCCAACGACGGAAGCATGTGCCACAATTATCTCCAGGGCATCTCTTACTGATTCTGCCGGCAGCAGGTCCATTCCACAGAGTTGGGATCAATCTTTTAGGGAGGTTCCCAAAGTCGAACACCGGTAACCGATGGATAATAGTCTCCACTGACTACCTCACACGCTATGCTGTCACCAAACCTGTGCCATCTGCAGAAGCTCCAGAGATCGCAAAATTCCTTGTAGAAGACATCATTTTGAAGCAAGGAGCACCACGTGTCATGATATCTGATCGTGGAAAAGTATTCCAGTCAAAACTAGTATCAGAGGTAATGTCATGGTGCAACATTGTCCACAGAATGACAATCGCATACCATCCTTTCAAATGGTCTTACGGAATGTTTTAACAAGACGTTAGCTGATATGCTGTCGCTGTACGTCGATGTTGAGCAGAAGGATTGGGATACAATTCTGCCAGTTATGACATTTGCTTACAATACCACAAGACAATACACTACAGGTTTCACTCCATTTTTCCTGCTCCATGGCCACGAAGCTGAGACAACAATGGATATGCTGTTCTCTATCCAACTGGATGACACTCGGCATGTCTATGTTAAACAGCTAATCACCAGCATTGAAGAAGCAAGACAGCTGCTCGCATATGGACACTGGACACCCAGGAGAAGGACCGTCAGCTGTATAATGACAAGCACCGGTCTGTTGTATACAGCCCAGGAAATCTGGTATGAATTTTTACCCCAGTATGGAAGGTTGGACTGACAGGAAAGTTATTGAAGTGATACTTTGGTCTGTATTGTGTCATACGCCGCCTTTCAGATGACACATATGAAGTTGAGGATTATGAGCCGTCGTCGAAACGACAAAAACAAAGAGACTTTGTTCATGTCCTGCGCATGAAGCCTTACTACGATCCTGAAGAGCAGGTAGGCGACAATGGCTTCTTGTTCAAGGACTCTAAGAATATAATGTTACTGATGAAGCCACGACAGGAACGTCTGTCACCGATAATCGTGGAGAAGGGAAGGATTCTCTTGAACTGCCATACAGAGGACCAATGACAAGGTCAAGATCCAGGACATTGCAGCTGGCTCCACAGGGAACATAACAGTATATCACTGTTTTTCCAAGAAAAGTAGCAATGTCGCGAGGCACCATATAAACCGACTGCCAGCGTAGCACAGGGGTAGTGTCACCGACTGCGGTGCTGAAGGGCACCGTTTGAATCCCGCCCATTGGCAAAAATTTATTTCTTTGTAATTAACAATTCCAGAATGTTCTACATCTTTCTTATGTTCACTTGTAAATTCTACTTGTTTCTTATGTTAACTGTTCTTCTAATTTCTGTTACATTCTGTCTCTGTATAAATAGCAGAGCACTCTGCCCAAGAGGCAGTCAGTGCTGCGTGTATGTCAAGTTTCTAATAAACATGCTTTCAGTATAAGTGCTGTGTTCAGTTGTCTTCGAAGTCAAGCCTGTGTCCATTTCAACGCAACAATATATAGAAATGGCACTATTTCAGTTACTTGTGCCTCATGGCATTGGTAAAAATCACTGATCCTAACCGATCCACCTTTATTCCTTTTCCTTCTGTTATGCTAAAGGTCTTCTTGCTTCAAGCTCAAACTCTTTCTTTTTTTAGTGCGGGTACCCAACAACCTGAAGATTATTTTTATGAAAATCATCCTTTGTCTTGATTGACATGCCCTCAATCTACTGCTATAATGACTATTTAATCTTCTGCACTTGGGCCAGTCTTAACACAGATTAAATGCTTTTGCAAATTCATCCTAATTACAAAATCTATTTAAATTCAACAGGCCCCATTAAAGAGCATTCTTCTCTAAATGACTCTCTATAAATCATATACTACTATCTATATTCTCATTAGCTGGTAAAAATTAGTCGAATGATTTTAAGGAAATAATCAGATATACAGATCCATTATGTTTTAACTTTGGAAATTGTTCCTCACCTGATTTCATTTTGAGCTTAATCTCTTCCACTAGATCACACATCAACACTATCAACACTGTCCTTAAAACCATTTGTTGAATCTATCAACTTAAGATCTAATCTTGTTACAAAATTATTGTCTCCACTAATAATGTTTCCTTTATTATGGGAAGTATTAGCACAAATATTATCTTGATCCAGTGGAGAGAATATGAAATGAAAACACATGCTACTGTCCATAGTTCTGTGATATATGCTGTATAATTCTTGTTGGATGTTAAACTTCTAATAAAGATGTTCATTCTTAACTTGGTTATATAATTTAACATCAAGCATTTCTTGCTGTTTGCTGTGTCTTTATTACAGTAATGATGTCATTAAATATGAATACTAATGTTCTACATCAGTTTTACTGCATGAACAACATTTTTATTTTTAACACAGTGTTAATGTTGCAGGGTCCCCGTGCAGCATCTATGATTATTAAAGCGATTAAATCAGGAAACTGGGTGGTACTGCAAAACTGTCACCTGGCTGTCAGCTGGATGCCAGAACTTGATAGAATTTGTGATGAAGTTATTGTGCCTGATAATACAGACAGTGACTTTCGTTTGTGGCTAACAAGCTATCCATCACCAGATTTCCCGGTTTCAATTCTACAGAATGGTAAGAGTATCAGAAATCCTTTTTCTGAAACCAAACTTAACTTTTATATGGAGACAATTAAAATGAAAATAACAATAGGAACAGTATTTCAAACTGGGAGTTTGGTTATATCAAATTTTCATTATATATACATTAAAACCTCGTTTTTACACTTTTCAATGGACTTCAGTAAAATGGTGTAAAATGCAGGAAATAATGTTTTAAATGGTAAAATAAGCTTACTTTATCAGCCTTGCATTTTCGTAGTTTATTTGTGATATATGTACACAATAGGCATCTAAATACTCGCCAGGAAGTTTATTATACAATAAAGGTTATCCAAATTTTTACTATTTTAAGCACAGGGCAGAACTGTGTAATTTTATGGGAAGTAGAAATTTTTGACATAATTTCATTCATTATAATCGAGGACTCCGCTGCCTGAACCGCTTCAATAAATATCATTTGGACGCCGTTGCCAGGCTATGTAACACATCTTCAAAATTACTGCCTTTTACCAACATTAATTATTTAGGTACTACAACTCCTAAAGTTCTGTTATTTTTGTATTTTTCGATGTTTCACATGACAATAATAGAGAATTTATTCGTGTTATCGAATGCAAACATATGCTTAAGTATTTTTGTGACATTTGCATAGGATCGGCATCTCACACTATTATCGCTTTTTTGAGGTTGTGGGTATTATGATACCAAACTTTGACAGATAACTTTCTTTATTAATCAGAAATATGTCTCACAAAAACAATGCAACTCTTTATTCTCACAACAACAAAGCAATTGGTTCTTATTGTTTGACCACATGCCAGTTGCTCTGGCAAAGAAGCTAGCGGAAAGAGGAACTAAACCGCCACAAATTGGCATTATTCTCACGTCAACAAACACGCCAGGCGCTCTGGCAAGAAAGCCGGTGGAAATTGGAACTACATCGCTACAAATCGGCGTGTTGTAAGTCAACTAGCTGTGTACTGCCAACAACGATATGCAAAATATACATTTGAATAAATACAAAGTGTCAAGAAACTTGACTGCAAATAATTTTCATGCGCTATACTTTAAGGGGAAAGCCATGCTAGGGTCAATTTATGTAGATTACGTCATTTTTTCTTCACGAACATGCTTTCTAAAAGCGTAAAACTTGGGAAAAGAGTAAATATGGTAACGCAAAAACAAAGACGAATTAACATTGTGAACATAGGAAATTTGATGGGACCTATAAAAAATGGTGTAAATGGCATGAAAACATAAAAACCGGGAATGTAAAAATGAGGTTTTACTGGCCATTAAAATAGCTACACCACGAAGATGACATGCTACAGATGCAAAATTTAACCGACAGTAAGAAGATGCTGTGATATTCAAATGATTAGCTTTTCAAAGGTGGCACCGGCGGTGACACCTATAATGTGCTGGTATGAGGAAAGATTCCAACCGATTTCTCATACACAAACAGCAATTGACCGGTGTTGCCTGGCGAAATGTTGTTGTGATGCCTCATGTAAGGAGGAGGAATGCGTAACATCATGTTTCTGATTTTGATAAAGGTCAGGTTGTTGCCTATCGCAATTGCGGTTTATGATATTGTGACATTGCTGCTCACATTGGTTGCAGTCCAATGACTGTTACCAGAATATGGAATCGGTGGGTTCAGGAGGGCAATATGGAACGTCGTGCTAGATCCCAATGGCTTCGTAGCACTAGAAGTCGAGATAACAGGCATCTTATCCGCATTGATGTAACGGATCGTGCAGTGTCATCTCGATCCCTGATTGGGACATTTGCAAGACAACAACCATCTGCACAAACAGTTCGATGATGTTTGCAGCAGCATGGACTATCAGTGTGGAGACCGTGGCTGCAGTTACCCTTGATGCTTCATCACAGACAGGAGCACCTGTGATGGTGTACTGTAGTGTTACGACCATGTATCTCTTCTTCTGAGAACACATGATGGTCGCATCTGTGTTTGGCGTCATTGTACTGAATGCACATTGGAAGTGTGTATTCTTCACCACCATACTGGCATGTTACCCGATGTGATGGTATGGGGTGCCATTGGTTACACATCTTGGTCACCTCTTGTTCACATCAATGGCACTTTGAACAGTGGCCATTACATTTCAGATGTGTTACGACCTATGGCTCTACCGTCCATTCAATCCCTGTGAAACCCTACATTTCAGCAGGATAATGCATGACCTTCTCTCCTCCCTTGAATCCCTTCCCTTCCCTCCTACTTTCCTCTACTCCTCCAGTGCACCTCCTTGGTGTCTTCCTCGTCCGCAGCTACGGTTGGACTCGTCCCGGGACTCGAAAGCCTCCACTTCACCATCGACCCTTTGTCGCCAGTTCCTGGAACTCCTTGATTCTTTCCATGGTGCAGAAGTCATCTATACCGACGGTTCCCTCCTAGATGGCCATGCTAGGTACGCCTATCTCCATGGTGACCTTTTTCAACAGCGGTCTTTGCCAAGCGGGAGTAGTGTTTTTACTGCAGAGCTGGTCGCTATCTCTCGAGCTCTGGAACATATCAGAGCCTGCCCCGGGGAGTCGTTTGTCATCTGTAGCGACTCCCTGAGTGGCTTGCGAGCACTCGACCAGTGTTTCAGCAAGCTCCCTCTGGTGCAGTGTATCCAAGACTCTGTTGCCGCTCTCAATAGGTCTGGTCGCTCAGTGGTCTTTGTTTGGACCCCAGGGCACATCGGCATTCTTGGCAATGAACGTGTGGATCAGTTGGCCAAGCAGGCCACCACCTCACACCCTCTTAAAATTGGCCTCGTGGAAACGGATCTTAGGTGGACGCTACACCGGAAGGTGCAGGACGCTTGGAGCTCGGAATGGTCTGCACTGGGTGCACCAAACAAACTTCGCACAGTCAAATCATCCACAGCCACATGGAAAACTTCACTGAGGCCCAATCGTCGAGACTCTGTTGTGCTATGCCGCCTCCGCATTGGGCACACTTGGTTGACTCACGGCTATTTACTTCGGCGTGAGCCACCGCCCATGTGTCACTGTAGTGGTGCCTTGACAGTGGTTCATCTCCTGATGGACTGTACTATTTTAGCCCCCTTGCGGCAGTCATTTAACCTATCACCTACCCTATCCTTAGTGCTAGGCTGCCTCCATGGCTGAGTCTGTGCTATGTTTTATCTGTGCAGCCGGTTTTTACAATTCAATTTAATGTAGAGTGATTTCTCCTTACTTTTAACCATATTTTAATGTTTTATATCTTCTGACTATCAGACATTCGTGTCTGCCGTGACATTCGTGACTGGCCCGTCCATTTTATCTCAGTGACCAGCCAGCCACAATTCTCATTGCCAATTTTAGCGTGATTGACTGCATTGTTTTATTTTCTATGTCTGTGCTGTTGGTATCTCTATTTTTGCTTTTGATGAAACTTTATCTTTGACATGTACTCCTCTTGAGTATTTCAACACTGTCTCCAGGTCCATAAGTCTATTGCTTCCTATTAAATGGACTTTCTTCGTTAGGAACAGGGGACTGATGACCAAGTAGTTTAGTCTCCTCTAAACAACAACAACAACAACAATATTTGTGTATCAACGAACCAGCGCCTTCTCGCCTGGTAAGTCCAACTTTCTTTAAGTTTATAAAGAGAGAGATAGAGAGAGAGAGAGAGAGACACCTACTTCTTTTCAGACTTCCCAGTCCCTGCACACTACAAATCTGGTACTACAGAATCATCTTTCCATGGCACAAACATGCCTGAATCACCTTTGCTCCATCTGGGAAGTACTTCTAGTGTGTAATCTGAACTACATACATCTCATCTCTCATGTCAAATCCCTGGCTCTCCTCTCCAGAACCTGGAGGAACACTAAAGACCCAGACTTCCTTAACCAACTCTCCACGATATCCAAACTTATCCTCCTGATTTACTTTTGATGCCACCTACCTGTACATAAATATCCATCATGTACATTTCCTTGTCATTCTTGAACATGGCCTCTCCCAATGTCCCTCAGAATCTAAATCGAATCCTCATTTCTTATAACCTCCACAAAAGTTAACCTAACCAACAAATTTCCTTTGGAGGGAAGGTATAAAGTTAAATCCAGATCACAGCCAGGGATACCCGCTTGCCACCCTCATATGGTAACATTTACTGTGTGCCATATAGCCTCCCAAAACTCCAAACCTCCATTCTGTTTTAAGTTCATTGACAATATTTTCATGATTGGACTCAGAGCCAGGACACCCTATCCTGCTTGCTTCACAACCCAGTGTGCCATATTGCTTGATGTTAACCTCAATCTCACTGATGGCTCCATCCACACATCCATCTATTTTCAACCTACCAACCACCAACAGTAGTTACAATTTTGGCAGTTGCCGTCCCTTCCCCATCAAAAACTCCTTTCCTTACAGCATGGCAATCAGTTGATTTGCGGTGACAAGATCAGTCATTGTCAATATGCTGAAGGTCTCACAAATGCCTTCACAGGCAGACACTACCTCCAAAACTAATCCACAAATGTGTTTCCTGTGCCACGGATCCACAAATTCCAAATCATCACTCCAGCCCCAATAACCAGCTCTTATTATACCCTTAAATAAGAGATATCCTGTCCGAAATCCTCTCAACCCCTCATAATTTGGGTTTCACAGATGCCCCCCTAACCTCCATAATATCCTAGTTAATCCTTATGTCACTCCAACTCTATACACCTGCCACACAGTTCATATACCTGTGGAAAGTCTTACTGCAAGACCTGTCCAATCTACTCACCCTCTACTTCCTCTCCCAGCTCTGGCACACACTTATCCTCCACCATCAAGACCAAGCCCACCTGTGAAAGCAGCTATCTGATTTGACAGCTGTGCTACAATCACTGCATAGCTTTTTATATTGGTATGACTACCAAACAGTTTTCCTTTAGGATGAATGGCAACCTCCAAACTGTGGCCAAAAACAAGGTGTTGTGCCATGCAGCTGAACTATAGAGATGAGTGTTTCCTTACAGTACATTCCAGTATGTTCTCCAATAGCAAAATAATAAATGCCTGAAACTACAGTAACAATATAGTAATAGGAAAGTTTACAACTCAACGACAAAGATGCGTCAATGAGCTGTGACAGGCACAAAGAAAAAAGACACACACACATACAACACTACCAACACTACAGCTCTCAGCCATGGCCTTCTTCAGAAAATAAAACATTCATGCAATCACACAGGCTCACAACACTGTCCCACAACTGTCAGCTCCGGCTGCTGCACTATGTTAACCTATTTTCCTCGCATAACAGTTCCTGTTTCCCTATATCCTACACCTCTTTCATTTCTTGTATATATTGTGTGTTTGTGTGTGTGTGTGTGTGTGTGTGTGTGTGTGCATGTGTGTGTGTGTGTGTGTGTGTGTGTGTGCGTGTGCATGTGCACATGTGCGCATGTTCATGCACGCACACGTGCACAAAAGAGAGAGATTTAGTTTTATTATATTACTTTATTTTTAGGTTCCTTCCCCCTTGCATTACTAAGCTGCAACTCTTTCCACCCTTCTAATACTTACATGCTCCATAACACTGCATTGTATCCATCTTCAGCACCACTGCATCCTTCCTATTAACCCCCCAACCTCCCCCAATCCCATCATCACAGAGCTTGATTGAGAATACAGTTGTTGGAGATGACTGTTGTGTGTCTGTTAAATGTGCTTGTATGATAGTATGGATGGTAGTATGTGTTTCTATTCGGATGAAGAGGCCCTGCCTCAAGTGGCATCTTGTCTAACTTCTTAACTTCGTTGCTTTCTACAGTATGTCTGCCTAAGTGTACTTGCGTCTTTGTTAATGTGTGCATGTGTGTGTATTTGTTTACCCTCCTTTTTTCCCCCCAAGGTAAGTCTTTCCTGTCCCGGGATTAGAATGACTCCTTACCCACTCCCTTAAAACCCTCATCATTTCCTTTTCACCTCTCCTTCCCTTCTGCCTGATGAAGCAGCTGGGCTGCGAAAGTTAGCGTTTGTGTGTGTGTGTGTGTGTGTGTGTGTGTGTGTTTATTTGTTACTATCACTGCCTGTGCTCCTTTGCCTGGTAAGAAGACTTCATCTATTTTTTAACTGCCCCCGTTGTAAAACCTGCCCTATGCACCCTTCCACCACCACTTACTCCAGTCCCGTAACCCGGAGGGTGTACATGATCAAGGGCAGAGCCACTTGTGACAGCACCCACGTGATTTACCAACTGACATGCCTGCACTGTGAAGCGTTCCATGTGGGAATGAACAGCAACAAACTGTCCATTCGAATGAACGTTCAGAGGCAGTCAGTGTTTGTTGGTAAAGAGGATCACCCTGGCATAAACATCACTTAGTGCACGGCCAGCACATCTTAGCGCAGTGTTACACCGTCCGGGTTATCTGTTGCCCACCTGGTCTCAACCTCCACTAAATTTGAATTCCCACCCACCATCTTAACATCTTTGCCTCGGTTCTCTGGACAGAGCCTCTCCCTAAAGTGGCATCTCTGTCTAACTTCTTAACTTCTTTGCTTTCTACAGTATGTCTGCCTAAGTGTACAAGCGTCTGTGTAAATGTGTGGGTGTGTGTATTTGTTTACCCTCCGTTTTCCCCCCAAGGTAAGTCTTTGCTGTCCCGGGATTGGAATGAATCCTTACCAACTCCCTTAAAACCCTCATCATTTTTTTCCCCCTCTCCTTTCCTTCTACCTGACGAAGCAGGTAGGCTGCGAAAGCTTGCGTTTGTGTGTGTGTGTGTGTGTGTGTGTGTGTCTGTGTGTTTATTTGTTTATTTGTTGCTATCACTGCCTGTGCTCCTTTGCCTGATAAGTGGACTTCATCTATTTTTTACATATATTTTCCCTGTTAGAAATTTTTCATAAAGTTTTTCAAGGCGATCCCATTCCTGATGTCCAGGCAGGGCTTCAAGGAATCCTTAGATTCTTAGGCCCCCTACAAAACCTTTCACCTGACTCCATTAACCTCATGACTCCACCCCGCACCCCCACCTTCTACCTACTTTCGAAGATTCACAAACCCAATCATCCCAGCCGTCCCATTGTGGCCGGTTACCAAGCCCCAACAGAACGAATCTCTGCCTACATAGACCAACACCTTCAACCCATCATGTGCAGTCTCCTATCCTTCATCAAAGACACCAACCACTTCCTCGGTCGCCTGAAATCCTTACCCAGCCTATTACCTCCTGAAACCATCCTTGTAACCATTGATGCCACTTCCTTATACACAAACATCCCACATGCCCAGAGCCTTGCTGCGATGGAGTATTTCCTTTCACGCCGACCACCCACTTCCCTACCTAAAACATCTTTCCTTAATACCCTACCCAGCTTCATCCTAACCCACAACTTCTTCACCTTTGAGGGCCAGACATACCAACAACTAAAGGGAACAGCCATGGGAACCAGGATGGCCCCCTCGTACGCAAACTTATTTATGGGACGCTTAGAGGAAGCCTTCCTGGAAACCCAAGCCTGTCAACCCAAAGTTTGGTACAGATTCATTGATGACATCTTCATGATCTGGACTAATAGTGAAGAAGAACTCCAGAATTTCCTCTCCAACCTCAACTCCTTTGGTCCCATCAAATTCACCTGGTCCAATTCCAAATCCCATGCCACGATCCTCGATGTTGACCTCCATCTGTCCAACGGCCCACTTCACACATCAGTCCACATCAAACCTACCAACAAACAACAGTACCTCCATTATGACAGCTGCCATCCATTCCACATCAAACGTTTCCTTTCCTACAGCTTAGGTCTTCGTGGCAAAAGAGTCTGCTCCAGTCCCGAATCCCTGAACCAGTACACCAATAATCTAATAACAGCTTTCACATCCCGCAGCTATCCTCCTGCTCTGGTTCAGAAGCAAATTACCAGAGCCACCTCCTCATTCCTCCAAATCCAGAACCTTCCACCGAAGAATCCCAGAAGTGCCCTTTTTGTCACCGGATACTTTCCGGAACTGGAGCGGACTCTGAATGTGGCTCTCCATCAGAGATACGACTTCCTTAAATCCTGACCCGAAATGAGATCCATCCTTAATGACATCCTTCTCACTCCACCAAGAGTGTCTTTCTGCCCCCCGCCTAACCTCCGTAACCTCCTAGTCCACTCCTATGAAATCCCCAAACCACCTTCCCTACCTTCAGGCTCCTACCCTTGTAACCGCCCCCGTTGTAAAACCTGCCCTATGCACCCTTCCACCACCACTTACTCCAGTCCCGTAACCTGGAGGGTGTACACAATCAAGGGCAGAGCCACTTGTGACAGCACCCACGTGATTTACCAACTGACATGCCTGCACTGTGAAGCGTTCTATGTGGGAATGACCAGCAACAAACTGTCCATTCACATGAACGGTCACAGGCAGACAGTGTTTGTTGGTAATGAAGATCACCCTGTGGCTAAACATGCCTTGGTGCACGGCCAGCACATCTTGCCTCAGTGTTACACCGTCCGGGTTATCTGGATACTTCCCACCGACACCAACCTTTCAGAACTCCAAACTCCGGAGATGGGAACTTGCCCTTCAGCTTTCTCTCTCCTCCTGTTGCCCACGTGGTCTCAATCTCCGCATCTTTGCCTTGGTTCTGTGGACAGAGCGTCTGCCTCAATTGGTATCTCTGTCCAACTTCTTTGCTTTTTACAAATGTCTGTCTAGGTGTGTTTGCGTTTCGATATGTCTGAGTGTGTGTGTATTTGTTTACCTTCCTTTTTCCCCTAAGGTATGTCCTTCCACTCCTGGGATTGGAATGACTCCTTTTCCACTTCCTTAGAACCCACTCCTCCCCTTTTTCCTCCCCTTTTTTCGTCTTTTTCCTGAAGAAGCCGCTGGTGGTGGCGAAAGCTTGTATGTGTGTTTGTGTGTGATTTTATTTGTTTCTATCGATGAGCCGGTCCTTTTGGTAAGTCATCTCTTTTCTATTTTTCTTGCGTTTCGATATGTCTGAGTGTGTGTGTATTTGTTTACCTTCCTTTTTTTCCCCTAAGGTAAGTCCTTCCACTCCTGGGATTGGAATGACTCCTTTTCCACTTCCTTAAAACCCAATCCTTCCCTTTTCCTCCTCCTCCTCCTCCCCTTTTTTCCTCATCTCTTTTCTATTTATATATATATATATATATATATATATATATATATATATATATATAGACAAAGATTACTCACCAGGTGAATGAGCACAGGTGTGACACCACACAAATGAATAAATAAATAAATACACACACACAAATGCAAGCTTTCGCAACCCAGTTGCTTCTTCAGGCAGAAGGGAACGAGAGGGAAAAGGAAATCATGAAGGTTTTAAGGAAGGGCATAAGGAGCCATACCAATCCCGCGAGAGGAAAGACTTACCTTGGGGGAAGAAAAGGAAGGTGAACAAATACTCACACACCCATACATTCACACAGACACAAACACACCTAGGCAGACATACTATAGAAACCAAAGAAGTTAAGAAGTTAGACAGAGATGCCACTAGAGGCAGAGACTCTGTCCAGAGAACCGAGGCAAAGATGTTAAGATGGTGGGTGGGAATTCGAATTTAGCGGAGGTTGACACCAGGTGGGCAACGGGAAGAGAGAATATGCTGAAGGGCTAGTTCCCATCTCCGGAGTTCTGAAGGATTGGTGTCGGTGAGAAGTATCCAGATAACCCGGACTGTGTAACACTGTGCTAAGAGGTGCCGGTCGTGCCCTAAGGCGTGTTTAGCCACAGGGTGATCCTCATTACCAACAAACACTGTCTGCCTGTGGCCATTCATGTGAATGGACAGTTTGTTGCTGGTCATTCCCACATAGAACGCTTCACAGTGGAGGCATGTCAGTTGATAAATCATGTGGGTGCTGTCGCAAGTGGCTCTGCCCTTGATGGTGTACACCCTCCGGGTTACGGGACTGGGATAAGTGGTGGTGGAAGGGTGCATAGGGCAGGTTTTACAACGGGGGCGGTTACAAGGGTAGGAGCCAGAAGGTAGGGAAGGTGGTTTGGGGATTTCATAGGGATGGACTAGGAGGTTACAGAGGTTAGGTGGGCGGTGGAAAGACACTCTCGGAGGAGCGGGGAGGATGTCATGAAGGATGGATCTCATTTCGGGGCAGGATTTAAGGAAGTGTGTCTGTGTGTGTGTGTGTTTACTTGTTACTATCACTGACTGTGCTCCTTCGCCTGGTAAGTAGACTTCATCTATTTTTTACATATATTTTTCCTGTTAGGAATTTTTTCCTCTATAATATTTAATCTGTACAGTATGCTCTTCCTGACGAAGCAGCTAGGCTGCGAAAGCTTGCGTTTGTGTGTGTGTGTGTGTGTGTGTGTGTGTGTGTGTGTGTATTCATTTATTTATTTGTGATGCTGTCACACCTGTGCTCCTTTGCCTGGTGAGTAATCTTCATATAAACAAATATAAATAATAGAATCAGATGACTTACCAAAAGGACTGGCTCATCGATAGGCACAAATAATCACACACAAACACACATACAATCTTTCGCCACCACTGACAGCTTCTTCAGGAAAAAGATGAAAAAAGGGTAGGAGAAAGGGAAGGATATGGGTTTGAAGGAAGTGGAAAAGGTGTCATTCCAACCCAGGAGTGGAAGGACTTACCTTAGGGGACAAAAATGAAGGTAAACTAACATACACACACACACTCACACATATCCAAACGCAAACACACCTAGACAGACAAATGTCTGTCTGGGTGTGTTTGCGTTTGGATATGTGTGAGTGTGTGTGTATTTGTTTACCTTCCTTTTTGTCCCCTAAGGTAAGTCCTTCCACTCGCAGGCATTCTACAGTATGTCTGCCTAGGTATACTTGTGTTTTTGTAAATGAGTGTGTGTGTGGTATTTGTGTACCCTCCTTCTTTTCCCCCCAAGCTAAGTCTTTCCTGTCCCAGGATTGGAATGACTTCTTACCCACTCGTTTAAATCCTCATCATTTCCTTTTCCCTCTCCTTTCCTTCTGTCTGACGAAGCAGCTAGGCTGCGAAAGCTTGCGTTTGTGTGTGTGTGTCTGTGTGTTTATTTGTTGCTATCACTGCCTGTGCTCCATCAACTGGTAAGTGGACTTCATCTATTTTTTACGTATATTTTTCCTGTTAGGAATTTTTCCTCTATATATATATATATATATATATATATATATATATATATATATATATATATATATGAAAATGTTAACCTATGCAGGGGGAAAATATTGAAAAAATTATATAACTCATTTAATAATGGGAAAGTCATTATTTACCTGTTGCCATTGCCAATATCATGCATTTAGACATAAGTCACTCTCCAGAAAAATATTAGTAGCTAACATGTTTTCTATTCCTATTAGATATCTGAAACATAGTAAAGTTGTTTTACTTCACAGAAATTGTATCAATTTTTAATTACAATTATGTTCAACAGTGTGTAAAATCTGGTGGAGTGCTCTTTGTTGCATCTCTCCTCAATTGATGACTGCACTTCCTTCCTTCTATGAAGGAAACAATCAACTAACTGAAGTACGGCTGAAAAAATTGTTGTTGTTGTGGTCTTCAGTCCGGAAACTGGTTTGATGCAGCTCTCCACAATACCCTATTCTGAGCAAGCCTCTTCAACTCCACATAAGAACGTCAACCTACATCTGTTTGAATTTGCTTACTATATTCATCTCTTGCTCTCCCTCTGCATTTTTTACCCCACACACTTTCCTCCAATACTAAATTCATAATTCCTTGATCTCTAAGAATGCTTCCTGACCAATCACTTCTTTTAGTCAAGGTATGCCAGAAATTTCTTTTCTCCCCAATTATGTTCAATACCTCCTCATTAGTTATGTGATCTACCCTCCTAATCTTCAGCATTCTTCTGTAACACCACATTTCAAAAGCGTCTATCCTCTTCCTGTCTGCACTGTTTATTGTCCATATTCACTTCCATACAAGGCAACACTCTACTCAAATGCCTTTTTTGAGGGGGGTAGGGAGGCGTCACAAGTCAAGTTTGTTTTCAATTTTTTCAATTTCTGAATCCATGTCACATTCGTCTTCAATAACATGATCCATCAGGACATCTTCTATGTCACTACAGTCTTCATTCAGAAATTCTACTATGGATTAAAGTCTTCAGATACTGTGTCATATTCCTGTAACCATTGGACTGTATTTTTCATTGAGGTATTGTTACCCAACAGTAATAAAAAATAAAGTAATTTAAGTAATGGTATGTCTCCTAGTGATGTCACTCATGTGGACCATATGTAAAAAACTATTACAGAGGGTGCACATGTCTGGAGCTTCTGAGCACACAGTACAAACTGGCAGGGGAGGGGGAAAAGTAGGTAGATTCACCATTGTGTCCCATACTTAATGACAGGAAAAAATTGTAAAACAACGTTCTGCCCATCGATTCCTGTCCCTTGCAGCCTATACTGGATTTTAACGTGTCCAATAAGAACACATCCCTTATCAATAATTAAATATGCCAACAACAGGCAACGACAATTTCAATGTGGATGCATTAAAATGCTCGATCTCTTGCAGGAATCCAGTATAGGCTGTGAGTCATAGGCGGCTGCTAGATGCTGAGAGTTTGGGTTGGTTGGGAAGGGTGCCCAGTTAGCCTAATTCATTGCGATGAGCACCGGCCCAAAGCAGGAAATCCAGCTTCAAATTTCAGTCCAGCACAAATTTTCAACACTGTAATTGAATTTATTTCCACACCCTGAAAGGGTCAAAATATTAAATATTTTGATTTTGTACGCCTCAAAAACGTCTGAGGCCAACATGGTACAGGGGGAAGGAAAGAACTATGCTCTTTGGTCTAGTGACCAATTATTTAATCAAACCACTGTCCGTTGTGAAATAAACTTCTCTTATTTTTATTTTATTAGAGGTTTCCTTTACCTACATTTTAAATTACAAAATGAATGAGAACCAAGGAGACAGCGGAATGGAGATTGAGGAGCAGCATAGTTGGAGCCTACCCTGCTGTGGACCGAGGGGGAATTAGTGTGTGTGTCTGTGGTGCTCATCTAGCACACAGGCTGATTGTGTTTGTGTAACGGTTTTGAGTCACATCTCTGTAGCTCCCAAAGTGTTGAAGAAGGACTTTATAAAGCATGTAGCAACCCTGTTTGGCTCTTCCTAGGCCACCTTTAATGAGGTTTGTCTGAATATGTTCATACATAAAAAGTAGGAGATGCAGTCACTGTTAAATTGGAATGCAGTAGCTCCTCATAGTTGCCTGTCCAACACTCGTCGTTTTATTTTGACATTTACTTCATCTGTCCTTTCTTTAGTTGATGTTGCTAGGATTGAACAACTCCACAAACTTACAACACAGACACACGAAATGTCCTTTGTGACAATTGGCAACCGTTCAAATCATGGTGCACAGTAAATGAATTGTGTAAACCCCTCAGCATTCCCCTGTGTGCCACACCTAGTATCTAGGTGCAGAGTATCGACACCATTGCCGATATGTTGTGGTGCACCTTAACTTCACTTGTATCAGGCTTTGATGGTCTGTGTTAACTGTGGAATCTTTCTTCCAGTCTGTAGAAATATTTGGAATTTTAGTGATGCTCTCTTTCCACATGTATGGTCTGCAGGCTGCTGTTTCCCAGTTGTCATTTGCTTCTTGTTTGAGAGATTGCCAATGTGTGGATATGGGTATGCCATCAGGTAGACAATTTAACAACTGTTTGTGACAGTAGACAAGCAACGGGTTGGTCATCAGATGCACCAGGTATAAGTGGACACTGGGACTGTTGCAAAAGCCTCATATAGCTTGCCCCAATTTATTTTGCAGTTGAGAACTTGCCCTTTAAAACGTTTTACCACCTTACAGTGTTCTGTTCACTGAATCAGTTATTGTGGTCTTCACGTCTTAATAAATCTCCACAGCATCAAAGTTCTGGACAGTTACCTTGATATCTCGTGGATGTAGAATCTTCTTAAAACATCTACATAACCTGCTTACAGGAATCCCTAGAATTCATTCAGAATATGCGCAGCTAGAGAAATGTTCTCTATTTTATGTGTGCATCAACATTAATTTGTTTAATTTGTTATTTGGGAAGTGAAGTAGTAAACATTTAGCTCTGAAGCTTGCCTATTACATCTCAATACTCCCCCAAAAGAATTGTACAACTGCAAGTTGGCCAAGGCTTTAGCAATCTTTTGATGTAAAGGCAAGTTATTCTGTGATTAATATTTTTTCTTTCAGTAATTAATAGAACTATAGAACATTTATGTGTGTAACCCAATAATACTGTCTACAGCATTTTTCTTTCAGATTGAAAATATATAGTGTAATCATGTGAACATTCAAACCCTAATCTTGATACCGAAAGTTGTATATACACCAAAATGTACCATAACTGAATATCTAAACCATTTTTTACATATTATGACCAAATTCACATTCAAGAAAATTTACCAGATTTGAATCATGGAAAACATTTTCATAACAGTATTCAGTTTCGACTAAACCGTTCATGGCAGTAGTACTTAATATCAAAAATATCAATGTGAATAGTATTCAACTTTTGTATTGGTTAAATAAACATATATATACATACACAGAAACATACAGAGTCCGTAAGTGTACACAACACTTCTTGTTTCATATTTTTAGGTATCTAAGTCAAACTTTTAGTTTAGTTTATACCCGCATAAAATACATATTTCTTAGTAGTATGTGAAAAAATATCTGCACCAGTATCAGCAGAATAGTCATGAAATTACTAACTTTATATTTCAGATAGGTTTCATAGTTCAGTATGATATGTAAAAAACATTAGTTCGTATACTTATCCACTATGTTTCCCCCCCCCCCCCCCCCTTTTTTTTCTTTTTCTTTTTTTTTTTTTTTTTTTTTTTTTTTTTTGAAGGTATTAATCCCCCTAAATATTGATAAAATTGTCTCATCTCCACTTCATATTTTGCAGTTACATTTGCACTGCAGCTCTCTTGAATATGGGAATTTCATATGGTTTTATAAAAAATGGATCATGTTCTCTCAACTTTAACTTACATTTGTATCCATTAATTCTGCACAGCTGGTCATCAAATATGTCATAATATTCCCACAGAAAGTCCTCTAATTCCTTCTTCTCGACATCACTTAAATTTTCTTCTTCAGCCACTTTATTTTCAACTGAATTAAAATATGATTCATGTTTAGTGTCCTCCTCTACAGATATATCCTCATAATCATAACTAAGAAATTCTCTCTCCATGGATGTTGAAAGTCTTTAAGTTGGCCCAGAGCAATTACTATTAATCATAATAAATACATTTTTTTGGATAAAAAATGTTAACTTCATTTCATCCCATGTAAAACCTACTTTGGCTTTTACAATCCAATTCATACCTAACAAAACACCTTCATTCAATTCTTCAATAACCAGGCACCCTTGCATAAAAGTCACATCACCTATTTTAAAGGTTAACAAAACTTGTCTGTTAATCAATTTGCTACTTTTACCTGTTGCACGTTTAATTTTTATACCCATGACAGGTAACTCAACAAAACTTTTCTCATCCTTTATTTTGTCTCTCAGTTTTTTTTTTTTTTTTTTTTTTTTTTTTTTTTTTTTTTTTTTTTTTTTTTTTTTTTTTTTAAGAAATAGTACTGATAGGACTACCAGTGTCTACTGAACAATTACCTTCCCAATTTTTAGTTTGAATGGCAATATATGGACTACCATGCACCTCTTGTTTACCGGAGTTTTCATTCTCAAATAGTAAATCTTCCTCTATTTTTTCAAAACCCATTCCTTTGATCTTTCCACTGTTTGTCATCTTTAACTTCTTGTAGACTATCTATAGTAGCACAAGGAACACCCTATTTTGGATTTAAGTTGTGACATACCCTTTTAAATTCATTTTTTACACTACTTCGAATTTCATTTTTGCTTATGTAATCATAAGTGACGCTAAATACTTGCTTGCACATCAACTCCCCATGATCACCTATATCCTCAGGAAAAGGTTTAATTTCATTAATATCAATTGGCATCAACAGATCATCATGCACCTTCAAATTCCCCCTTTTCTGAATACTGTCCTGTAGTACTTTATCCTCCTTCATTTCTACATAAATCACTCCATCTATATCTTCCAATACTTCACTATCATTATCATCATCAAAAACAACATTAGTATCTCCATTATTCTCTACAAAACTCTGTACAATATTATCACTACAGACATTACCATCAAAACTATCACCATATTGTACATGAATCTCAGCTTCAACTTCTATAACATTAGGCCTATTTTATCCCTCCTTATCTTCTATGTGATCATCCTCAAACAGACTCACAGTACCAGTATCATCCTTGTGATTACCTTCACTGTCTAAACTAGACACCTCATTTTCATTGTTAACTTCACAAGAAAGGTTTGTAAATGCTTTATCCTCTAATTCAAATGTGTTTTGATTTTCTCTAGGTTTTTGTGTTTCATTAATGATTTTATTCCAAAATTCCCTGGTAAACTCAATGTGGTTAAGTTGGTGTGGTATTCTGTCCCTTCTATGGCTTCCGCCCCTTCTGAAATTTCCTCTTTCCCTTCTAATTTCTCTAGCCTGATTTCTCTCCCTATTTTGTTTCCCTGCCCGTTTCTTCTGTTTTCTGCATCCCTGGGATGTGACTGTCTGTCATTCTGTCTGTTCCTAGCATCATGAGCTCTAAAATTGTTCCCATTCCTGTTATTTTGATTATGATTATTTCCATCAGTATTATTACGTTGTCTACTGTCCCCCCTATTGTCTCTGTCCCTTTGATAATTGTTTCCCCAGCTTCTGTTCTGGTGAAAACCTGGTTCTCTGTTACTATCCCCATTTCTATCAGTCATATCCAACTTATCTAAATACTTAAGGAAAGGTTCAATAGAGTCATCAGGTACATAAATCATGCTCCATTGTAACCTTCTAGGTAAACGTCTTTTCAAGGCATCTATTTGGATCATTTCATCCAGAGGTTTGTCTAAATGCACTAGTTTTCTTAATTGTTCCTCACAAAACTCTTTCATAGTCTCATTGCCTTCTCTATAATGTGGACCATTCAAGAATTCAAATTTGATCCTAGATTGTTTTGCTTCAGACCAGAATTTTGTCAGAAATTTTCTTTCAAAATCTTCAAACGTCATATCATAATGCACATTTAGATTAGCTCACCATAGAGCCTCTCCATCCAAGAATTTATTAATGAATTTAATTTTCATTGCATCAAACATAAATTGTGTCATATTATCTTTACATTGGAAAATAAAGTCCACAGAGTGAATTTTATTATCCCCAGGAAAAGTTTTGATTGTTAGATAATTAATAAAGCCACCACTAATAAAACCTGATGTGTTAGTTGCAACACTTTCTTCTTTCTTAGAGTTCATCAACCCATGAATTTACTTGCTGAACATTATTGTTACACGCATCAATATCTCTTTTAACATCTGAAAAATTCTGGTCAATTACTTTATGACTAGCTGTAACATTATCTGCAAACATTACAAAATTTTGATCTGTTTTCTTAATCTGTTTTTCTACAGCAGAAACTCTAGACTGAACTTCATCTTGTGCCAATTTAGTCACACCCTTAAATGAAATAAAATCACTTTCTAAACATCTACTGCTGCCACGACAGTTTCTGTTCTCATCTTTACCTCATCGAGTTCGGCCGTAAAGTTTTTCATTTCAAGTTTCAGCTGATCAAATTTTGCAGTTACTACCTCAGTATTGGTTTTTATTTCATTTTTGCCTCCTCTGATTTTTTTAATAGATCTTGTAACAAGTTAAGAACAACATTGTTACTGCTATCTCCAAAGCCACGGAATGGAGAGCAAAGAATATCAACTTCTCCATTTCGTGTCTCTGAACCAACATTTGTAGTATCATCATGAGATTCTACATTTACATTAGTATCAGATACTCCATCTTAACTAGGCCTCATTTTAGGATTATCTAAATTCTCAGACTGTTTATCAGCCATCACAGATACAAACAAATAATATAGTCCCCAACAATAAAAATAAATAAATAAATAAACAACACAAAATCCTGAACAAAAAGTTCTTCACACGATCTAGCCACTTGATTGAGAAAATTTAAAACTGCAGTACCTTTTTCGAAGATTAGCTTTGTGTCGTTCTGCAGGTGTCGCTGACTGCAGACAGCTGATGTTTGTATGTACACAGTGGACCAGCGGACCGAGATTCTAGAAGTTCAGCAGTGTGTGTATCTCGACGATCAGCATCTTTGACACACTGTTGAGGTCTCTCGTGACCATAAACATTCTTAGTTTGAAATAACAATATCCCTCTTTTCGTTGTCGTTGTCTTATTCTGTATTTTATGGTTGCTCCGAGTTTCATTTTTCTGAAGCTAGCACACTGCAACGGATTATATGTGATCCTGGCTGAACCCCCAAATTAAAACGTTTTACCACCTTACAGTGTTCTGTTCACCAACTGAGTGATTGTGGTCTTCACGTCTTAATAAATCTCCACAGCATCAAAGTTCAGGTCAGTTACCTTGATATCTCGTCAATGTAGAATCTTCTTAAAACACAGCATCTACATAACCTGCTTACAGGAATCCCTAGAATTCATTCAGAATACGTGCAGCTAGAGAAATGTTCTCTATTTTATGTGTGCGTCAACATTAAGACAAGAATTCAGAGTAAACACAAGGTATCTGAAAAGCTGTTTAATTTCATCACTTTTACCCTACAATTCATTACAACAATATGTACATTGGTGGCCAAACCGGCATAGTGGCAGCTTGGAAAACTGTTACAAGACTGCCTTTTTCGATCTTTGTGTGGCCTCCTTTTATAGTCTTGCCTACAATACCATACATTGTTATAACTATTAAAGATATGAAAAACAATTAGTTTGGCCTTGTTATAGTAAGATAATAGCAGCTTTACACTCAAAAGTAAGGTAATTATCAATTTACATCGATTCATAATAATCCTGCTTTCATAAATTGAGTTGCAGATCTGAAATAAGTTTAACTATAAAATACAACAATACATTGTTTGTTTATACTAATATCTTGAAAAATAGTGAAGGGCAAATGTTCCTTCCATGTACAGAATAATGAAATTAAGTATCAGTTGTTTTGCTGTATTCAAGAATATGGGAATATTTCATATATGCTTAGTTAATCTACAATGCTGCCCATTCTGGCAAGTTTATATTCGAAACAATTATTATATTTGTGTTTTCATGGTCAGTTCCTGCTCAAATATACAATAGTATATATCCCTAAGCATACTATTTCACTTTGTTTTCCTAAAGTGCATATTAGCAGGTTTTAGTTTCATGGCCATATGCTCTTGTTTATTTTCCTATTTTGTGATGAAATGTTATTTCTTTGTCTTCCTAGCAATGTATGTATCTTCTCTTAACCGTTACTTTATCTAGAAATCATTTTTTTATATTACACACACTCTGAGATCATAAACTGGCATTTAATAGTTGAGGTTCTAATAAAATAATTCATTTAATTTGTTATTTGGGTGGTGAAGTAGTAAACATTTAGCTCTGTAGCTTGCCTATTACATCTCACCTTCAGTATATGCTCTCTTCCCGTTGCCCACCTTGTCTCAACCTCCACTAAATTCAAATTCCCGCCCACCATTCTATAACATCTTTGCCTGTGTTCTCTAGACAGAGCCTCTGCCTCAAGTGGTGTCTCTGTCCAGCTTCTTATCTTTCTACAAATGTCTGCCTTGGTGTGTTTGTGTGTGTATGTGTGTTCATTTAACTTTCCTTTTTTCCCCTAATTTAAGTCCTTCCACTCCTGAGATTAGAATGACACCTCATCCACCCCCTTAAAACCCGCATCATTTCTCTTTTTCTGATGAAGTGGTCTATGGTTGCAAACGCTTGAATGTTCATGTGTGTTTTTATTTGTTATTTTGTGTCTATCAACGAGCCTGTGTTTTGGGTAAGTTAAATGATCTCTATTTTTTATACATACTTATCCCTCCAGGAGAGTATACGCATACTTAGACGTGAATATTTTTATCTGACAAGGAGACCACATGGGCATTGGATTTTAGAATTTATTTATAATTTTGGTACATCAGAATAAAGTAAATATATAAATAAAATAATAAGGGAAAGTCCAAGTTGGAATAAATAATATAGTGAGGACAGTTACAACTCACCGCAAAGACGTGGCGACGAGATGCGACAGGCACATACAAAAGACACACACATACAACACATTCAGCTATCGGCCATGGCCTTCTTCAGAAATAGAGCACTCACGCAATCACACAGGCACACAACACAGTCATACAACCATCACCTCCGACTGCCACAATTCGAATCACGCTCTGCAGCGAATCAGAGACGGGAGGGGAGGGGAGGGGAGGGGGAGGGGATAGAAAGGTTACGTCACGGTGGTGGGGATGGGTTAGATGGGAATAACGAGATGCGGCTTAGGAATGGAGTGGGGAGGCGGGTGAGGTGAGAAAATAAAATAAATAAATATATATATATATATATATATATATATATATATATATATATATATATATATTATAGAAGGAGACCTTCCAGGTAGGAAAATGGTATAAAATAAAGATTTTTGACTTACCTAAAGTACAGGCTGGTCGATAGGAACACTAAACACACACAAAAACACACAACCATTCGAGCTTTCGCCGCCAGTGGTGGCTTCTTCGGGAAAAAGAGGGAGGAAGGAGAGGAGAAAGGGAAGGATACGGGTTTTAAGGAAGTGGAAAAGGAGCCATTCCAATCCCAGGAGTGGAAGGACTTACCTTAGGGGACAAAAAGGAAGGTAAACAAATACACACACACTCACACATATCCACATCCAAACACACTTAGGCAGACATTTGTAGCTACAAATGTCTGCCTAAGTGTGTTTGGATGTGGATATGTGTGAGTGTGTGTGTATTTGTTTACCTTCCTTTTTGTCCCCTAAGGTAAGTCCTTCCACTCCTGGGATTGGAATGGCTCCTTTTCCACTTCCTTAAAACCCGTATCCTTCCCTTTCTCCTCTCCTTCCTCCCTCTTTTTCCCGAAGAAGCCACCACTGGTGGCGAAAGCTCGAATGGTTGTGTGTTTTTGTGTGTGTTTAGTGTTCCTATCGACCAGCCTGTACTTTAGGTAAGTCAAAAATCTTTATTTTATATATATATATATATATATATATATATATATATATATATAAATAAAAATAGAAAAGAGATGACTTACCAAAAGGATCGGCTCGTCGAGAGAAACAGATAAAATCACACACAAACACACATACAAGCTTTCGCCACCACTGGCAGCTTCTTCAGGAAAAAGAGGAAAAAAGGGGAGGAAAAGGGATCCTTCCCTTTTCCTCCCCTTTTTTCCTCTTTTTCCTGAAGAAGCTGCCAGTGGTGGCGAAAGCTTGTATGTGTGTTTGTGTGTGATTTTATCTGTTTCTCTCGACGAGCCGGTCCTTTTGGTAAGTCATCTCTTTTCTATTTTTCTTGCGTTTCGATATGTCTGAGTGTGTGTGTATTTGTTTACCTTCCTTTTTTTCCCCTAAGGTAAGTCCTTCCACTCCTGGGATTGGAATGACTCCTTTTCCACTTCCTTAAAACCCAATCCTTCCCTTTTCCTCCTCCTCCTCCTCCCCTTTTTTCCTCTTTTTCCTGAAGAAGCTGCCAGTGGTGGCGAAAGCTTGTATGTGTGTTTGTGTGTGATTTTATCTGTTTCTCTCGACGAGCCGGTCCTTTTGGTAAGTCATCTCTTTTCTATTTTTATTTTTATTTATCCCACCGGGAAAGTTTCCCTCTATATATATATATATATATATATATATATATATATATATATATATAGAGAGAGAGAGAGAGAGAGAGAGAGAGAGATAGAATTCATGCACACTGCAAGTGCACAAGACCACATACACACACATACACATGCACGCACACACACACACACACACACACACACATATATACACACACACGATCACACATTCACATACCACTCAAATCAGGCGAGGTTTGGGATACAGAGGTAGGAACTGTAAGGTGGAAAAAAATATATATAGGGAAATTATCGTAGGTTGAGGCCTGGTTAATTTCGGGATCGGAGAATGTATTGTAGGGATAACTCCCATCTGTGCAGTTCAGAAAAGCTAAAGTAGTGTTCCGTCGCCCTCCCAACCTTCACAACATCCTAGTTCATCCTTATGCCACCCCGAAACCCAGCTCACTGCCACAGGGATCATATCCTTGTGGAAGACCCCGCTGCAAGACCTGTCCAATCCACCCACCCAGCACTTCCTATTCCAGTCCTGTCACAGGCTTATCCTACCCTATCAGAGGCCGGGCCACTTGTGAAAGCAGCCACGTAATTTACCAACTGTGCTGCAAGCACTGTACAGCTTTCTATATTGGCATGACCACCAACCAGCTGTCCATTAGGATGAATGGCCACCGCCAAACTGTGGCCAAAAACAAGGTGGACCACCCTGTGGCACAGCATGCAGCGGAGCACATGCTTGATTTCAATGGCTGCTTCACAACCCGGGCCATCTGGATCCTCCCATCCACCACCAGCTTTTCTGAACTGCACAGATGGGAGTTATCCCTACAATACATTCTCCGATCCCGAAATCAACCAGGCCTCAACCTACGATAATTTCCCTATATATATTTTTTTCCACCTTACAGTTCCTACCTCTGTATCCCAAACCTCGCCTGATTTGAGTGGTATGTGAATGTGTGATCGTGTGTGTGTATATGTGTGTGTGTGTGTGTGTGTGTGTGTGTGTGTGTGTGTGTGTGCGTGCATGTGTATGTGTGTGTATGTGGTCTTGTGCACTTGCAGTGTGCATGAATTCTGTCTCTCTCTCTCTCTCTCTCTCTCTCTCTCTCTCTCTCTCTCTCTCCCCTCACCCGCCTCCCCACTCCATTCCTAAGCCGCATCTCGTTATTCCCATCTAACCCATCCCCACCACCGTGACGTAACCTTTCTATCCCCTCCCCCTCCCCTCCCCTCCCGTCCCGTCCCCGATTCGCTGCAGAGCGTGATTCGAAGTGTGGCAGTCGGAGGTGATGGTTGTATGACTGTGTTGTGTGCCTGTGTGATTACGTGAGTGCTCTATTTCTGAAGAAGGCCATGGCCGATAGCTGAATGTGTTGTATGTGTGTGTCTTTCGTATGTGCCTGTCGCATCTCGTCGCCACGTCTTTGCGGTGAGTTGTAACTGTCCTCACTATATTATTTATTAATAAAATAATAAGTGTTTTTAAACTATCAATTTTTGCCTATTTTTTCTATCCGCTCATTTGATATGCACATTCGCATGAGAAACGTTTTATGTCACAGAAACAGGACGTATACGAGTCGTAGCAAGGCCACCTGATATAGGTGGCAGTGGCCACAGCAATGCAATTTGCATGCGCGGCTGAGGTTCAAATTCTCTTCTGAACCCCCTGGAGACAGCATATGGGTCATCCGCAGCAGGGAGGGGCGAGGGGAAACACCACTTTAACATTGGCGTTGGAGCTGCTAGAGATGCCAGCTCCTGGCTACTGATCTCTGACAGTTAAGCACGAATGGTCAGGAAGCAAAGGCAGTGGAGCTACTGTGCACCTCGCCTTGCTTCTGCACAAATCCTCCAGGAAGCCAACATCCACCCTTCATATTTGTTTTGACACTTTGAAGATTCATCAAAAACACATCATATCTGGTAAAATATCTTATAATTGTGAATTAAAGATGCATCAACTGAAAAAACTGCCAGAGGATCTGAACATGAATAATAATGGAGTATTTTGTATTGTTACTTGCCAAATATCTTTGGACGTTTTAGCAAATGTGTCACGATTTTGAGGGTAATCATCATTTATACTCTTTGTGGTTAGAAATATTTAATTGTTTGAAAATATTTTGGGAAGAACAGCCTTTGTGCATGTGTAAGGTTAGGAGGGTGAGCTGCTTACTGTGTCACATGACCAAAAGATATCTTGTCTCTTCATCGTAACAGATTCATTTTGTAACAGTCACTTAAAAGTGTAATCAGTCACATAATGTGTTTCAGTGTCCATGGTGTATATTATCATAGAAAAATGAATAACTTTCAGTATCTTTTAGACACAAATTACTGAGTTTTAAAATCAGAACAAAAGTGTGAAATAATGAAGCTTGGTAGGCCAATGCGTCTTTGTCACAGCGTGGGGGTGAGAGGGGGGGGGGGGAGGTGCCAAAACATTGACATGCCTAATATCAAGATCCAACACTCAAATAAGGAAACCCCCAGTCACCTGAAGCACCAGCTGCCACTCCTGAGTTCACAATACACATTAGCCATTCTTCTCATTTATATTCCGTACATCGACTCTTGCTTTTTAAGACCAATGATATCAAATCTGTTGCCACACCTGCTGAATTTCTGTATGGAATCTGTGAGGTGAGATGGTAACTGTCCTGAACTGTGGGTTTTTTCCATACCCAAGGATACAGAAGGTATTTGCCTCCACCTTGCAGATATACTGCATTATTTTTCTCTCTTGTAACATGCACAGTATGTTGACCAAAACAAAACATGCATATTGCCAATCATCAATTGTTTATTACATTTACAACTTTATGAACCATCATCAGAAGAGTAAATTAAATGGATTGATATGTTGGTACATTTTCTAATCACTATGGCACATCAGGATCCCTCTTTGGACTCCTGATATACAATAGTCTAGCCTCTTTTTGGATCTAGCTCTTTCACCAATGGCATTCACTATCCCTTCTATTCCTTATGGATCAATTTGTGCCTCCTCTCAATCTAAGTCCCTGCTTCCCTGCTGTTCCAACTCCTAAACCTGGAATCCATTTCTACATAAATCTTATCTCAAAAGGAGACCACTAAACTTTATGTATATGTACACTCATAAACATTCACAAATCTCATAATATCATCTCCATAGTTTCCCTGACCTCAAACGAGTGTACTAAATGGATAAATGTCACTCATCTCCCATGACCAATATCTCTTCTTGGCTATCCTTAGCATCTCTCTTATTGTCTCTCCAGAATCTTCAGATCTCCTGAAAAAAAGGATCTGATGACTAAGGTGGAAAAAGAATAGAAGATAGACTCCAAAGACAGGAACCCTTTATCGCTCCCCCATCACCCTTTCCCAGGAACCACATCTACTTTTGTACTTCACAGTGAAACAAGAGGGAGCTTAATATATCCATGTAAGATTGTGACGGAAACCTAGAATGGATGTAGTTCCATGTCAGAATGGATTTGGGACTGATGCTGATCTACTTTTTATTCCAAATAATTAATGTATCCATCAACAGCTGTGAAGTTTAGGTTGTTTCATTTAACAACTGGTTTTGGTATTACATTAATACCATCTTCAGGCTCTATACAAAATAAAGATACAAATCAGTATTGTATCTATAATGTTCTACATATGTCATATAATATACAAAGAACATGAAGTAGAAAAGAACCACTTTCATTTCATTTTTATTGGTCCAATTGATTCATTATATACTTGGAGTACACTGAAAATAGGACAAGTCAAAATTTGGAAAAGATCAGGAGAAAGAGAGAGAGAGAGAGAGAGAACATTAATTACAGATAACACTGATAAGTTACAAGTAACAAATGACACACTTTGGATTTAACCACAATTACATAATCATTATTTACAATGCTAATTTCCATAATTAAAAAAAAAAAAAAACAGATACCCTTCACTCTCGTTTACAAGGCTATTTTTTTTATAGTTCAAAAATTCTTTTACAGAGTAGAAACACTTTTCCACCAGAAATGAGTTAAGTTTATATTTAAGCATATTTGTATGCTGCTGCAACTTTAAGTCACGAGGTAGGCTGTTGTATAGCTGAACTGTGATGTTTGATATACTTTTCTGATAGAATGCTGTTCTACACTGATACATGTGGATATCATTCACATTTCTTGTGTTGTGGGTGTGAATATTCTTATTTTGATGAAGATATCCAGTTTGGTTTAAGAGATAATCATTTGCAAACAGGATGGACTGCTGTATGTAAAGGCTTGGTAAACTCATTATTTTCAGCTTGATGAAATGTGGTCTACGTGTTTCCAGTGTTTTATGTTGCAGATAGCCCTGATTGCTCTTTTCTGCACTCTAAAGACTTTTATGCTGGTGTGTGAATTTCCCCAGATGATTAGTCCATATCAGAGTAGTGCATGGAAGAATGCATTATATGCCTCAATAACTGTTGACTCGCTTGCACTTTTTCTTAACAAACAAAGAGCATAACAAGCTTTTGAAAGCTTTTCCTCAAGTTCTTTCACATTACAGTCCCATTTTAAATTATCTTGAACCCATATCCCTAGAACATTAGTTTCAATAACAGAGTTTAGTAACGTGTTGTCAAGGTATGGTGTGGTTTCAGTTGTTCGAACAAGTGGAGAAGAATGGAAATTCATACAGACAGATTTTTCTTTATTTTTTATTATTCCATTTTTTTTAACCAGCTAGTAATTTGGGACATTAAGGTGGCTATTGCTACTTCCATACAATTTTATTAGCAGCTGATATTAGTATGCTGGTGTCATCAGGAAATAAGATTAGTTTTCCCAATTCAGTAAAGTCATTTAAATCATTAATATAAAGGTAAGGCAGTAGAGGTCCTAGGACAGAACTCTGTGGCACTACATACTTTATTGGTGACTTATTTTAAATATGTGTGGTTGTAGTGACGGTATTTACTATAACATCATCATGCTTTAGAACAACCACTTGCTGCCAGTCTTCTAGATAGGATCTCATCCACTGATTTGGGATCCCTCTTACACCTTTTTGAACTAATTTTTCAATAAGAATGTCATGGTCAATTGTATCAAATGCTTTGGAGAGATCTATAAAGATGTCAGTGGCATGTTCTCTGTCATCCAGTGCTTTTAGAACAGCTTCTAAATTGCTGTTGTTGTAGACTTGGATTTGCTGAATCCATGTTGAATGATGTTGAATTTTTTGTGATGTAATGTAGTAGCTTATTGTAGAAAGCTCTCCCAAATATTTTAGAGAAAGTACTGGGTTGGGATACAGGATGATAGTTATTTATACTTCCAGTTTCGCTTTTTTTTTTTTTTTTTTTTTTTTTTTTTTTTTTTTTTTTTTTTTTTTTTTTTTTTTTTTTTTTTTAAGTGGAGTTACCGGTTTCTGCTCTAATAACCTTCCAGACAGCTTTTATTTTTTGCATTTGTAATGTAGTCATCATTTTTTCATCTTGATGAATATTTGGTTATATTTTTTCACATAATTTCTGAATTCTGGAGTGGTATTTTTTTGTTTGTTGATTGAATGGAGAATTCGCTTCTTTCCACTGGATGTTATGCTGCCTTTTGTTACCAAAGATTTATTTATTTTCTATATGCATCCTCCTTTTCCTCTTTGGAAATTCTATATGAAAGTAATGCCCAATTTTACTAATGACAGCCTCCCAATTTTCCCATTACAGCATAAAATTAAACATTCTGATGTTATCATCACAGAAGTCACCCTGTTGAATTACTTTAGTTTTTGGTCAACACTTGTTGTCTGAGTTCAGTTTGATTGACAGCAGTTGACCTCCATGATCACTGTAGCCCATATTTACAACACTAGTGCTATGTTTTAGGTCACATAGTCTTACAAAAAATTGTTCAACTGAAGTTTTACTAATGGCAGTAATTCTGGTTGGAGAATTGACTGTGTGTACAAAACTGAAACTATTAACTATGTTTAACATCTCATTTCTATGATTCAGAACTTCTAAAAACTCTACATTTACATCTCCACAGATAACCACTTTTTTCCTATCACATTTTATGTAATTTAGTAGCCTTTCAAAAATTATAAGAAAAATTTCCCAGTTTCCGGATCTATATAATGTCACATTCAAAATATTAACATCTTTCAAATCAACTACAAACGGCTCAAAGTCTTGATCTCTTGCCAAACTTTGATACTTGTTATTTCAGTAAATTTTAAATAATCTTTTACAAAAATAGCTGTTTCACCAAATTTAGCATTGCTTCTGTAATAATAACTGGTGTGTTTGTAGCCAGGAATTACAGTTTGCATAATTTCATCTTTGTCTAACCAGTGTTCAGTTATACACAGAATATCATTTATTAGTTCAAGATTTACTAATTCAAACTTAAATAACTTATTTTCTAGAGATTGAACATTGTGGTGCAACACATTTGAAAACTTATTTGCAGATGCTTTTTTTTTTTTTTTTTTTTTTTTTTTTTGTATGCCAATTCTTTTAGCTATAACATATTACATTAGATTAGTACAAGAACATGGAGTTACAGACTTCACATGGCAGAAAAATATATCATGGATAATTTAGTATGCAAGTTCGTTTACCTATAACATATTACATTAGTACAAGGACATGGAGTTAAAGGCTTCAAATGGCAGAAAAATATAACCAAAATAATTATAAGCAGAAGAAGTACAGTACTTGTTTAAATTAATCAAGATATTTATAAGGTGGAAACAGTAGTTCTTGAAATTATCATGGATAATTTAGGATGCAAATTCTTATAGCTGAAACATATTACATTAGAAGTGTAATCCACGGGATTTGCAAAGTTACCATAATAGATTAATGCTTCAATTTAACACATGAAATTTTTGTTGCATAGTAGAGTACATACAAATAAGACATTACGTGTAAATCTTATAGCTATAACATACCAGTTCACAGATATAACTTAGAATTTTGTCTCCAGATATTCCTGAATAGAATAGAAGCAGTGATTTAGTAATAGTTTCTTTAATTTAATCCTCATTATTTTTGGATTTTTGATTGTTTTTAAGTCTAGAGGGAGGTGATTATGAATTTTGATGCCCATATACTTAGCCCAATTGGCATATAGTTTAGTGTTGTGAGGTATAATCTGCAGGTGGGTCTTATTTCTTGTGTTGTGTGTGGTGGTCAGCATTTCTGTCGAGGGATTCCAGGTATTGGACTGTACAATCAGCCACTTCCAGTATATAGACACATGGGAGTGGGAGTATTTTTAGCTTTTTGAACAATGGTTGCAGACTGTGTTGACTGTATGCAGTAAATAACATTTATTCAGACAGTTTGTGTCCTACGATACCTTAGGCAGTAGTAGATAGGCATCAAAATATTTAAAAAGATATAAAGGGTGAATTATACAAAAAATGGTGTAGGGTATTATCATTGGTATAATCAATAATTGAAACTAATAATAAAATACATTATTTAGGCCAGTATATAGTATTAAACAAATGAGTGGTCACTGAAGTAAAAACTGACAAGGTATATCTCAGTGACTAACAATGCTAATAATCTAACATAGAAAATTTTTGTGAAATCATGTGGAATGTCAGGGAAGAAAGTAGTCATCATTAAAGTAAAGTAAAATGTGAAAACCCCAAAGAAGACTACGGCAGTGGGCGTGTAACAGTCAGCTTGCTAACACTGATTCTTCCCCCCCCCCCCCCCCCCCATTTTATTACAGTAGTATAATAGGGGATTTGAGGAGTATACACTTGCCCTGTCCTCAAAGATTGGGCACTAAGGTTCCTAGTTGAGGTACAGGTTTCACCTGGTTCATTATAAGGCAGTCTGACATTATTTTATTTATCATCAAGAATAATGTCAAGGGACATTTATGTATCTTTTATTGCCTGACATGTACAAGAGAAAATGTAACAATGTAATCAGTCTGTGAATTGCAATGAATTTGACCTAATTATCATGAACACAAATGGCTTAGACCACAAATCACTACAATATTGACCAAAATTGAAATTTGAATTAAGATTTTTTTTCTCGACATAGTCAAGTATAGAATGTAAGTATTGTTCATCACATAACATAGAAAGCCATATCTAGGTAGGTTGCTTTCACCATTTATTCCACATACTTTATTGACAACTGCTGTGAGGTGGCGAGAGCAAGCATGCATCTGTCTGCAAATTTACGCTGCCAGCCACCAGAGGTGCAAGCGGGAGAGCAGCAGTTGTTTACATATGGTGGGTATTGGCTAGAGACAACAAGTCAGCAGCCATTGGCGATGAGCGTGTTACGATTGCACGCATCTGGTCTTGTCTGCCATTATTTCATTAGGTGTTTTTCTCACAGACTGCACTCACATAAGTGCTCTGATGGCTTGTTGAATGTTGGGAGACTCTAGACGCAGCACGGCAAACCCAGAATTGCCTTTTCGCCACAGTGTCAGAGACTCAAACGCAGGTATTGCAGTCTTTAGCTTCAGCTATGTCTGAGCCCCTGTGCTACACAGGTTCTTATACCCACCACCCTTTTCTGCATATGATGAGGCCATGGAAGAGTGGGAGGCCAACAAATAATGATTGCGTCAACACTTTCAGGCTTTTGGAGTTCGGGATGCCCTTCTTTGTCTGATCCTGTTCCTTTTTGTGGGTTCCCCTCCAGCGTCTATCAACTGGTATGTCAGCTGGCTCCCTTGGAAAATCCTGCATCTCTTACATTCAAACAGATATGCCAGTTGCTGTCATCACATTACTCCAAGCATAATCATGTCATAGCTTCTCTAGTGGAACTTTACAGATGTTACAAACAATCACACCGATGGCAACCAAATTACACTCAGTCTCCTTTGCAATTTTGTGTCCAAGGTTCACAAGGAATTGTACAATGATCTGATGGTCAGGGATTTGATTATTCATCTTACACCTGATAGAGACATGAGGGAGTGATCTTTACAGAAAGAAACCCCCTCAATGTCCGATGTTCTAAACATTGCTCAAGCTTGTGAGGTTTCGAGGGCCACGTGAAACCAGATTGAAGCTTGGAGTGAGGTGTCAGCTGTTTAGCCCCCCACTGTTTGGCAGCAAAGGGACGATGAATGTGCGAATGCTGATTTGGCCACATTTCAACAACATTCTGAGCAGTCGGGTGGTCGATTCCGTATGAAGCAACACCCAAAGATATGTGGCTCACTACAACAAATGATACAGCCTCGCTCTCGGTCTCATTTGCTTCCCTGCCCTTCTTGTTTTGTCAGTCACGATTATACTGTTTGAGCCATATGTCATTGTTTAAGACCCTTAATGTGCATAATATGGTAGTACTGAGCCAAATAATAATAAACTTCAATAAATAACGTATTTTATTACTGAGAAGGATGGTATCACAAAAGAATGAAAGTGCACAACAGTGTTCATTCTCACATTAACAACGCAACTAGTTCTTTTATTATAGAGGAAAAATTCCTAGCAGGAAGAATATATATAAAAAGTAGATGAAGATTACTTACCAGGCAAAGGAGCACATGAAGTGATAGTAGCACAAATAAATAAAACACACACACACGCACATAAACACTAGCTTTCGCAGCCAAGCTGCTTCTTCAGGCAGAAGGTAAGGAGAGGGGAAAGGAAATGATGGGGGTTTTAAGGGAGTGGGTAAGGAGCTATTCCAATCCCGGGAGAGGAAAGACTTACCTTAGAGGAAAAAAAGGAGGGTAAAAAAATACACACACACCCGGGCGTATACATAAACACAAACACACTTAGGCAGACATACTGTAGAAAGCAAAGAAGTTTGACAGAGATACCACTTGAGACAGAGGCTCTGTCCAGAGAATTGAGGCCAAGATGATAAAGATGGTGGACGGAAATTTGAATTTAGCAGAGATTAAGACCAGGTGGGCAACGGGAGGAAAGAATAAGCTGAAGGGCAAGTTCCCATCTCCGGAGTTCTGAAAGGTTGCTGTTGGAGGAAAGTATCCAGATAATCTGGACAGTGTAACACTGCACCAAGATGTGCTGGCTGTGCACCACGGCATGTTTAGCCACAGGTTGATCCTCATTACCAACAAACACTGTCAGCCTGTGACCGTTCATGCGAATGGACAGTTTGTTGCTGGTCATTCCCACATAGAAAGCTTCACAGTGCAGGCATGTCAGTTGGTAAATCATGTGGGTGCTATTGCAAGTGGCTCTGCCATTGATCCATTGCACCTTCCGGGTTACTGGACTGGAGTAAGTGGTGGTGGAAGGCTGCATAGGGCAGGTTTTACAACGGGGGTGGTTGCATGGGTACGAGCCAGAGGGTAGGGAAGGTGGTTAGGGAATTTCAGAGGGATGGACTAGGAGGTTTGAAAGGTTAGGTGGGCGGCGGAAAGACACTTGTGGAGGAGTGGGAAGGATGTCATTAAGGATGGATCTCATTTCGGGGCAGGATTTAAAGTAGTCGTATCCCTGCTGGAGAGCCACATTCGGAGTCCGCTCCAGTCCCTGAAAGTATCCGGTGACAAGAGGGACACTTCTGGGGTTCTGTTGAAGGTTCTCAATTTGGGGGGATGAGGAAGTGGCTCTGGTAATTTGCTTCTGTACCAGATCAGGAGGATAGCTGCGGGATGTGAAGGCTGTTATCAGGTTATTGGTGTATTGGTTCAGGGATTCAGGACTGGAGCAGACTCGTTTGCCACGAAGACCTAAGCTGTAGGGAAGGGAACGTTTGATATGGAATGGATGGCAGCTGTCATAATGGAGGTACTGTTGTTTGTTGGTAGGTTTGATGTGGACGGATGTGTGTAGTTGGCCGTTGGATAGATGGAGGCCGACATCGAGGATAGTGGCATGGGATTTGGAATAGGACTAGGTGAATTTGTTGGGACCAAAGGAGTTGAGGTTGGAGAGGAAATTCTGGAGTTCTTCTTCACTGTGAGTCCAGATCATGAAGATGTCGTCAATGAATCTATACCAAACTTTGGTTTGACAGGCTTCGGTGTCCAGGAAGGCTTCCTCTAAGCGTCCCATAAATAAGTTTGCGTACGAGGGGGCCATCCTGGTCCCCATGGCTGTTCCCTTTAATTGTTGGTATGTCTGGCACTCAAAAGTGAAGAAGTTGTGGGTTAGGATGAAGCTGGCTAGGGTATTAAGGAAAGAGGTTTTAGGTAAGGAAGTGGGTGGTCGGCGTGAAAGGAAATATTCCATCGCAGCGAGGCCCTGGGCATGTGGGATATTAGTGTATTAGTTTATGGTTACAAGGATGGTTTCAGGAGGTAAAAGGCTGGGTAAGGATTTCAGGCGATCGAGGATGTGGTTGGTGTCTTTGATGAAGGATGGGAGACTGCACATGATGGGTTGAAGGTGTTGGTCTATGTAGGCAGAGATTCGTTCTGTTGAGGCTCTGGGTGTCGGTGGAGTCATGAGGTTAATGGAGTCAGGTGGAAGGTTTTGTAGGGGGCCTAAGGTTTTGAGGATTCCTTGAAGCTCTGTCTTGGACATCAGGAATGGGATTGCCTTGACAGACTTTATGTGGTACTATCGGAAAGCTGACGCAGTCCCTCAGCCACATACTCCTGCTGTCAAGTACCACGGTCGTGAACCCCTTGTCGACTGGGAGAATGACGATGGAATGGTCAGCCTTCAGATCACGGATAGCTCGGGATTCAGCTGTGGTAATATTGGGAGTAGGATTAAGATTTCTCGTGAAAGAGTGAGAGTCAATGTTGGAACTAAGGAATTCCTGGAAGATTTGAAGAGGGTGATTTTGAAGAAGAGCAGGTGGGTCTCACTGTGAGTAAGGACGGAACTCTTCTAGGCAAGGTTATACTTAAGTGATGTCTTGGGGAGCTGGATCATTAGGTGGAGGATTATTTTTCTTTGTGGCAAAACTTTATATGTGGTATTATCTGAAAGCTGACGCACTCCCTCTGCCACACACACACACACACACACACACACACACACACAAATGCAAGCCTTCGCAACCCAGTTGCTTCTTCAGGCAGAAGGGAAGGAGAGGGAAAGGAAATGATGAGGGTTTTAAGGGAGGGGGTAAGGAGCCATTCCAATCCCGGGAGAAGAAAGACTTACCTTGGAGAAAGTGTGTGTGTGTGTGTGTGTGTGTGTGTGTGTGTGTATTAAAAATTGTTAGTGAAAATTAGCAAAGAAGAACTGCAGTTTAAAACTTTTTTGAATGATTATTTATGTATCACGTCCAAGTTAAACTCAATATTAATAAGCATTATAGAAACTTTAGAATTAACTAGCGTAAAAAAAAAAAAAAAAAAAAAAAAAAAAAAAAAAAAAAAAAAAATTGCCTTAGTTTTCTGAATGTCTTCTTAGTGTTGGTTGTTTCATTACATCTCAGGGTCATTATGTGGTTTACTTTAAGGCCTAAGTAATAAACTAAGATGAAGCTTTTCACTCTTGAGAAAGATCTGTATTTTTCTAAAATCATTTACATCACAATTGAAAGTTTACAAAAAAACGAGACAGCTCAGAACTTCTAACTACTGAAGAAGACAAGACAAGACTGACTGCTAATTAACAAGCAAAGATACTGCTCTTCCACTTTTTTCTTTTAGTTCCACAGTTGAATTTTTTTTCTTCGCAACATTAATTCTTTTTGATTATCCTAAACATTTAGAGAATAATCTCACCATTGTCATTCGAGCACTTCGTGCTTGCATCAAACTACTGTACAAATGATTTGTAGTCCCTCCTCCATTAGCATTTGAACGATCTTGTAAACTTCTACTTATTTCTCTTCTGTATTCACCCTCGAGAGATTTCTCTGCCATGCTCAATCTACATGTCAGCTGCAAAACAGTCTTTTCTTCGATGTACTGATTACAGTGTGCCATGCATTATAAAAAGAATCTGCCTTGTCAAACATGATTATATTAGTGGTAATTGTGTTTTCAGGCCCACTCTCTGAAGAAACACAGACAATAATGTTTGGTCAGTCCTGTTCGATATTAAAAGTGCACACCAGAAAACTTGCCGGAGTTCGTCTACGATGAACATAGTCATAGAAGTTCACAACCGTAAATATTGAGACCACGTGTACTATCCATACAGATGCAACAGCCATCATGCTTTGCAGCATGTTTCTCTGCACACGGTTCATTGCGATTAACACAAAATCATTTTTTTCGAGTTGAGGGAAGTTTTCTCCCGGTGGCTTGTACAACAGAACACAGGAATTTCCACTTTCTTTCATTTTATTAAATTTCTTGTTTAGTTAATAGATGCAATCTGACAAGCTCATTTGTTATGGAAATTCGAATGTCATCCAAGATTGTCTCAAGTGGAACTTTGCTAACAATTTTAGTTGCAGTTTCATCTCTTCCTTGTTGTTGGAGCTGCAAATGACCCAAATCATATTTACGACCTACATTTGTAGACCAAAAGGAAGCACAACTCATTTCATCAGTGGATTCTTTCACTTTGATTGTGTTTGTTTGTTTCTTTGTAAATCTAGGCCTACAAACTACTTAAACTAACTTAAGGGAACCTATGCTAAAGTACCTTAGAACACTCCCCACTCCACTGCATCACTTTGATTGCAGCTGGGTAAAATACACTTACCTTGCAGTTTCCCTGTGTCTTCAAGTGCTTTTTGCCACTGGGCTTTGATGTATAAGACCCAGACTGGTGACGCTTACAGCTGTAAATTGTCATCCTGTTAGTTCCAAGTTTTAACACCCCTAAATTTGATGAATGAAACTTTATCCTTGATTTCAATTGAGTGTGATGTACGCTTTGTAAGCTACAAGTAACAAAGTTGCAAAGAAAGGAGGGCTACATCTGATATTATGTAGAGTAAGGAACACATTACAGACAGTAATGTATAGAATAGTTTACATTTAACTGCCATCCAGTCTACAAATAGTTACCAAATCACAAGATTACAATTAAACTATATGCTCTGCAGATAAAAGTGGACATCACCTTTATTGATAACTTCTTGATTTGATTGTGCAGAACTCTAGAAGACAGAGAATATCTGAAATAACAACAGGTTTACCAATCTGAGCTTCATATTGACATTCTATGCAGCAATTGACCAGGGTTAAATTTCAACCCTGACTTATCAAATGAATACAATCTCCGGCTTTCCACAATATTCATCTGAGAATTATGGGGTTCTAAAGTCTGGTTTACACTGGCCACAAAAACAGTGGCACTTATGGCCTACAGCAAAGTGGTGCTGTTTCCCCTCACTACAGTAAGAATTCTAGTTGCATGGCTGGCAATATGGTTTCAGCTGAGATTTTTCAAACTGACATTAGTGTCGTCATTTAGGTTATTACATTAGAATTATGATAAAACCACTAGGAGAAGAAAAGAACATGTAAATGTTGTTTTTGGGAACAGGTTTTGTGTAGAAACAACACTCAGACATTGAAAACAGATATATACCAATAACATGCATTTTTAAAACCATCGGCTGTTTATTAAAAACCTTATATATCAACCAGTTTCAGTCAATAGACCATCTTCATGGATAAAAAGGTGTTAAAACTGAATGGTAAAATGCATCAAATAAAATACATCTATTTGAGACCAACAGGAATCAGTAGAACTAAAAATGTTAAAAATACAGTGGTCATCTTAGATAAAACCTATCAGTCAACACAACAAATTCATCAACTTACATACTGTACACTTCAAGTGTTATCTATGTTGTAATCATGGTATTAACCCTTTGAGTGCTGCACCTGCAGTCCGGCTTGCCGAGTCAAGCCTTCCCCGGCGGCTGCCTAATCCGCCTACCTGCGCTGGCCGTCGTCTCTGTGGCCTGTTGGCCTGGCCGGAGTATTTCCAGAACCAGGATGGCCGCGACTATCTCGCAGTGTGCTTGCTGACGTTACAAATAAAAAGAATATATGGATACTTATTCCTTAAATTTGAATCTAGATATAATTGCCAGACAGACAATGTACACTGAAACTCCTTACGCCACTAACATGTCGGCCCTGGGAAATTCCATGTCAAATCGCATAATTTTGGAATATTTTCCTGCTCTACCATGACGGAAAAATTTATGTGAACATTCTAACATGTCACCAATCAATCGATAATGATAGATTTTAAGATTCGTTGAAGCAATACTGGACGAGTTACAATCATTTGTTCGACGCCATGCGCTATTTTGCGAAGGGCAAGCCTGAATTCCTGGCGACTTTGAGCTGTTATAACACGGGAAATATTTCGATGACAAATATGAAATCTGGCCATCGTGTACAAATGTATGCGTTTTCATAGGAACAATGTTGATAAGAATTTTATGTGCTATATACAATTATAAAAGTTTAAACAAAGCTGCTCTAAAAATTGGCGACCCAAAAAACTTCAACATTTGGTGCATTGTATCTTAGGGACTAACTAACTACAAGGTTCTGAAATGTGAAGCTTCGTTTATGTGCCGCTTTCCAGTACTAAATAAATTAAGTGTAAAAGTTGAAGATATTAGAAAGGTTAAAAAATGTTGTATTTTCAACCTTATTTTTGTTTTATAAAGCTTTCCAAACTGGACTTATGAGATAGAACATTATTTTAACTGCAAAAAAAATGTAAATGGTCAACCAAAGCAGGCCAACAACGCTCGATGATTTGAATCAAATGTGAATGCGTAAATCACTCCGTGAGAAAAGTGTAAATTTTGGGTTCTATCTCCGGCTGCAAATGCATGCTGCTCATGAAACTTAAAACTTAATAGGTTGGTAAGAGAAATTTCAGGGAATGTTCATATAAAATTTCAACAAAAACTGCAATGGTCGAACAGGGAATGATAGGTGAGCTGACATGGAATGACGCTCTTCATCAAAGGCTTTCTTTTATTTGCATTTAGTTCTTAAGAATCATCATAAGGTCTTTATATACACCTGATTTTTATTTGGCATACTGGTACTTAATTATCTGATTTCTGTACGCAACTTGTGATTCAAACTCTCTAGAATCTGTAACGACTAAACGTTGATGTTCTTCTGTAATAGCGCAGTAATTCTCTAGCAAACTACTTTTGACGAAAGCATCTGGAAGCCGAGTGACACTTTTGAATCTAACCACTATATTTTGAGAGCATTAATCCAACAAATTATCTGCAGGGAAATGTAAAAACATAATGTTCAACATTACTGAATTCCTTTTATACGGGACGCAATTGTTATTGTACAGTAGAAATAATTGATGATGTACAACTTTTGCTTAAGAGTTACACAAGGAAATATTCAAGTTTCTAAACAACCTAAGTATTTATTTTTGCATCCTATGTCCGAACATTTAAAGCAACCAGTCTTCGTTTGTCAGCACATATTGGATATTTGTCTCTGCCGGCACGCAGCCCTGCAGCTGTTCACGTCCGCAGACCCGCAGGCAAAGGGACCGGTCGCGGTGTAAGCCGGCATTAGTGCCCAGGTACCTGACAGGCCGTGCAGTGAATATCGCCTGCAGGGCCCGCTGGAAATACCACTGCCACGGCAAACCACGTCCTTCGGCCCCACGGCCCGGTGGAGCGCTGCGGGATATCCCGTCTGCAGCGCTCAAAGGGTTAATTTATCTGTCCATGCATTCTGAGCATTAGACATGGTTTTTGCAAAATGAAGAAATAGTTTCTATGTTATTACTTTATGAAGAATTTAACCCACATGACAATTAAGCATTTCCATTGATACAAAAACAGACAGCATGAAATTCACCCTACTTTCAAGAACACTGTTGGAAGGTTTGAAGCAGCAGCAGCTGTTCTGCATTTCAGTGCTCATGAAATGGAGAGACTGGTAGGAATCCCATAAACAAGCATGCTGTGCATTCTTCACAGGCATACCATATGTCTTTACATCAAGGGCTTCAGGGCAAATACTTTAAAATTTGCCTGTAATACTCTGAGTGTGTTCTGTGGCAAAGCTACAACTTTATGCATGGGCTACTGTTTACAAATTGAGCTACATTTAGAAATTGTGTAGTGCTGGATCTATATTTTACAACCAGGGCACAAACCTGATAGTTGTCCCCCCCCCCCCCCCTTCCCCACACACACACACATAGGCAACCCTCTTTTTCTCACCACACCCCTTCCCCTACCACCACTTGAAGTCTCTTTATGTGACCCCTACTGCAGTGACAGACTAAGGCTTTTGATGACAGAAGGTGGCAAAACAGAGTTAGGCCCTCAACAACTTGGAAATTGATGTATTACTGAAAAAAGTTTATGATGTGGGACCAGGGGCAGTTCTCTCCTCCACCCATTAGTCCACTATTGCCCCCACTCACATTGTCATCAATAGAGTGCCACTGTATGCTGTGATACTGTAGGACGACACTACATTGAATCATATTTTATTGTTAGAAATTTCAATGGGCAAATGTATTGCCACTATCTTGAGAAGTATGTTACCTGGACTGATGGAAAATCTGTCCCTTCAATATTGTCAAAGAATATTGTATGCACACGATGGTCGCCCTGTGCTTAATGCCGAGGTGGCAGAAGAGTCACTAAACCGACAGGTCACAACTAGGCTAACCTGTCCAGACATTTACAGCATGGTCTCCAAGTCTTATCTCCATGGACTTATTTGTTTGGGGACACTTGAAAAATGTGGTGTGTCAGGAGGTTCCAACAACAATGGACAATAGGAATGACTATGATACTGCCCCATGTGCAGCAGCAACACCAGCAACCCTGACAGCAGTGAGTCAATCAGCTCTGCTGTCACATAAATGCTGAACCCTTTGATCATATGCTGCAGTCATTCTGCCGTGAGAATGTGATAATATACTGACATACATTTTGTGCATTTCTGTTAAGATGTATGTTTGTTTTGTATGTGCTAGTGTACATTTATTTGTACAAAAATTTGTGAAAAAATTCAACTGCAAACAGTCAGGAATAATGTTAATGATCTCCTGTAGACATCATGCAAAACTATGTAATGAGTCACAAAATATCAATAATGCACAAATGAATAAACCCTTCCCTTATTGTTTCCTTCTTTCCTTTCCTTATTTTTCATTGTGGGTGATGGGAAATTTGTAACATTTACTGCCCAGTAAATAAGAGAGTGAATAGCAACAAGTGTTTGTCATATTGCAAAATATAAATCACATTTTGATTACACACAGTGTGGGGTTCTAATTTTATTTTTACTTATTTATTTATTTGTTTTACTTGTAATTATTCATACTACTGATACCGTATGGAACTTTCCTTACAATGTCATTTTCAAGTCAAGTAATTCACTGCAGGCACAACAATAAAGTAGTTAGTAAATTACTTAGTTCTCAGACAAAGTTTTTCTTCAGAACTATGAACCCTCCCCCTGTGCCCATCCACCCTCTCCACCACCATCTCACTGTCACACACACCACCACACACTCACACCGTTTCCTTGAGACACACTTGTGTATCTCTTTACTGGCTTTGAAGAATAGCTTTTCTAGAAGCTTAGACATTTATTGTTACTCTTCTATTTGCTGAGAAGTGGTCTATTCTCTCTCTCTCTCTCTCTCTCTCTCTCTCTCTCTCTCTCTCTCTCTCTCTCTCTTACCCACACATCATCATATATATATTGTACAAAATTTATAGTAAGGACAGTTTAAAACTCACCGCAAAGACGTGGCGACAAGCTGTGACAGGCACATACAAAAGACACACACATACAACACTTTAGCTATTGGCCATGGACTTCTTCAGAAAATAGAACACTCACTCCAAGCTAAAGAATTCTAGAACAGAGGATATATATCATCTGTCTAACTTTATTCTTAAAAAAATTGTAAATACAACTAATCTCCCTCTGAGTTACCATATAAATCTAATGTTCAAAGAAGGTATATTTCCAGACAGTGCAAAGATAACCATCATCTTGCCTTTATATAAAAAAGGGGACACAATCTCACCCAAAAAATTTAGGCCTATCATAATAGTGCCAATAATATCTAAAATTATCAAATCCATTGTAAAAAACTAACAAAATGATTTCTTTGAAAGTAATCACCTCTTAAACAAGGCCCAGTAAGGGTTTCAAAATGGACTGTCTACAATTAAGGCAGTTCAGGATGTTGTGTTATCCATTTTACATGGATTTGAAAATAAGCTTCACACTCATGCCACCCTAGTGGATCTCAGCAAAGCCTTTGATACAGTCTCACATGATATCCTAATAAGAAAAATAGAACACTATGGAATAATAGGCAATGAACTGGCTCTTCTGAGGTGATATCTAACTAACAGGAAACAACAGGTAATTATTAATCCAAACAAAAAAATCTGATTTTCTTCATGTAATGTATGGAGTCCCACAGGGCTCAGTTTTGGGACCTTTCATATTTGTATTATACATTAATCAGCAGCCAGATCTGGTCCCAGGAAAAGTAGTAATGTATGCAGATGACACCACTTTTATCACATCTCATACAGATGAAATGACCATGGTAGAAATGAATTACCAATTAATGGAAAAGGCTAATCAATGGTTTAGGGAAAAAAGATTAAAACTAAATGTTAATAAAACAGAAAACATTCTTTTCTCCATCAGGAATCTTAATAATGAACTGAAAAACCTCAAATATAAGTCGGGAAAACTGTTAGGCATCCATCTAGACAGTAAGCTAACTTGGAATGTACAAACTGAGAAAATTTGCAATAAATTATCTGGAGTAGTGCACTCGCTTTAGAAAATTAAAAAGCTGTATCAGTGAATACCTCCTCATTATGACCTACTATTAATTTTTTCATACTCATTTGTGTTAAGGGATAATACTCTGGGGAAACTCTGCTGGAGCTAATAATGTATTTATCTGGCAAAAGAAATCAATAAGATGCATTTTGGGCTGCAAAAACAACTTCCTGCAAAGAACATTTCATTAAACATAAAATACTCACTGTTCCCAGCCTGTACATTCTCCAGGTTCTCTTATATGCTAAAGAGAATGGCCATACATATGAAACTAGGGCATATGTTCATACTCGCTCAACCAGGAACAGAAACTTGATAAATGTTCCCTGGACTAGACTGTCCAAGACTAAAATCAATTTTTTCCACATTGGCAAGACGTTTCTTAATAAAATACCACAAAATGTTCAGGACCTACCCTACAATAAATTTAAAATTGCAATGTAAACCTGCCCAAAAGAGAAAGACCTTCTATGAAATTGATGTTTTCCTATATAATAGTGTAATTGATTTGTGAAATAATATTGAGGAGGAAGAATAATAATAGAAATTATGTAAGAAATCATGAATAATGTTATTTAAATTTTGTGCTATATAAAGTATGTAAATGGAAATGTATTGGAACTTTTAAATGTAATATGTTATACATATTCTATTCTATAATGAAATATCTTGTATTTGACGATGTCTCATGCAACAGCAATGTTGTCTCCAGACAAAATAAAAGATGTGTTGTGTGCCTGTGTGATTGTGTGAGTGTTCAATTTTCTGAAGAAGTCCATGACCGGCAGCTGAAAGTGTTGATTGTGTATGTCTTTTGTATGTGCCTGTCACAGCTCATCGCCACTTCTTCGCAGTGAGTTGTAAACTGTCCTTACTATATTATTAATTCCAACCTGGACTTTCCGTTATTATATTTTGTACAAAATTTAAGTAGTTATATTTATTAACTGAATGCAAAACGTGAAATATACTGCTCACAAATTATGATATGATCATGAATTCAAGCTGTGATCCAGATGTTGTAGAATGAAAATGATTTATTTAAATTTAGTACACAGCCTACTGGTTTTGGCCAGTAGTGACCATATTTAGATCTGTCTTTCTCAAAGATATCAAAATACAATAAACCCAGGGTGACATGATCAAGAATTGGCTTCATTTTGTGACATGTGTCTAAAATAATGTGAACTTGTCACATTGCAGTCTGATACAAACAGTGGAAATCATATGTTAATGTTTCTGCCTGCAATGTGGCATTGTTTTCACTGTATTTTGGACATGTGTAACAATGTTGTGTTTTATTCTTGATGATGACACCATGCCTTCATTGTGTTAATAAGTGTTTAAAAAAACATATCTTACTATGGTCATTACTGACCAAAATTGGTATTCTCAAGATCTAAGACATAAGTAGCTCTTATTTGTTCAGAATAAACTTCCCATGAAAAACTAAAAAAATAAAGGGATACAGAATTAGATATATTTTAAAACTATTTTACAGGTGTCAAGATGACAAATGAAGCACCAAAAGGCCTGAGAATGAATCTATTGCGTTCATATTCCACGGACCCTGTATCAGATACTGTCTTCTTCAACAGCTGCTCACAAGTGCGAGAATGGCAGAACCTACTCTTCAGCTTATGCTTTTTTCATGCACTTGTTCAAGAACGTCGTAAATTTGGACCTCTTGGATGGAATATTCCATATGAATTTAATGAGTCCGACTTGCGAATAAGTGTTATGCAGCTGCAGGTACAGTCTTAATTACTTTCAAGTTTAACCCATTTACTGTAATTGTGAGAAAGGTACATATCAATTAACAATTATTATTTTTCAAATAAAAGGCATAGGGTCGGTTTTGAACTGTAACCTCGTATGTCAGATTGTTCTTGTAAGAACATCGTAAACAATTTATATTTAATTTATGGCTTGAAAATTATTTTCCAGTGCGTTTTCATGGAACTTTTATTCATGAAATAATTTGCAGTGATAATAATTGTTTTTAAATTTATTTTCTATCAAGATAACTGTAAAATAATAATGCTTATTTCACTCTTCTGTAAAACTGAATTTTTTTTAACATACGAGGCTGCTGTTCAACACCATCAATAGGTTAAAATAAATAGAAATATGGAAATATCTTGTTAATAGTAATACACATTAACTTATACTTGTACAACACTTTAAAGTCATTATTCACATATGTCAACTGTAAATATTTAATTATATAAGGTTAGACCAGAACACTGCAATAGTTGTTAACATTTATTCTTTATTCATGAGAAACATCTTTTGGCACATCAAATGTCTTATTCATGGAGCCTAATATCGAACAGATATAGTTTACAAAATAATAGATGTAGTTTGAGTACTAGACTACATTTGGTATTCAGAAGGGGTGTTTTGTAGTAACTGACTCTTATTAGTTTTTGGGGTGTTATATTATTGTGTCTCATATATTCGTTTTATTTTTTTCCTGAGATACAGATATAGTATTTTCATCCATGAATTTTTGTCAGTTATTTGCTAACACCTGAGAATACTGTGTTTGAAAATATTGTAACAAAGAGAATATATGAGTTATTAGAGATGGTATAATATACATATACTCCTATATCATTAGGAGTTAGGGTTAAAGATTTGTCTTCGATATTATGGGAAGACACAAATATGTTAAATTTGTGCTAAATTGGGTTTTCCTTAAAATGAAATTTTAGTCTTTGTTTGAATTTGGCATTATACTATTATCTTTGATCAATGGTTAGCTTCCTGATACATTTTGCAGTGTTAAAATGTGAATTAATTTTTTATGATTTAATTCCAATTGGAATGTCAGTAATTGAGGATAGATAACAACTCACCATAAAGAGGCTCCTTGATCTGCTGTCAGGCACAAAAAATAGACAAGCATATTCACACAATTTAAATATTTTGTCATGTTCATCATATCATACAATCACAAGTTTATTTCCTCTGTAGCAGTTATATCTTAACCACTCACTTGCTTGCTCAAGAAAAATGTTCCTTTTACGTGGTTGAACAAATGCGATGGTGCTTTTCACTGCGTTAAACCTCATCTCCAAAAAGCACCATGTTTGGCCAGTTAATACCCAGAGCGACAGCTTGTTTTAGCTACTAATGCGTCACAACATGGTATTGGTGCCGTTTTATCTCACAAATATCCTGATGGTACAGAACGTCCTATTTCTTATGCCTCCAAAACCTTAAATGACTCGCAGTTGCAGTATTCACAAATTGAAAACGAGGCTCTTGTCATTGTTTATGCTCTCAAGAAGTTTGGTGTCTTTCTCTATTGTAATAAGTTCCATCTTATTATGGACCACAAGCCAATGGTCTCTTTATTTCATCCGGCTGCTTCCATTTCTGACGAGGCAGCACATAGGCTCCAATGGTGGGCGCTTTTTCTCTCTCATTTTCAAATTGACATTCATTTTCGTCCCACTACTCAGAATGTAAATGCTAATGCCTTACCCAGATTTCCTATGGGCCCTGACACCATCTTCAACAATGTTGAGCTGCATTGTTTTCATTTGGATGAGACTGCGCAGACTGTCATAGAGGGCTTCCCCATCACGGGACAACACCTGGTGGCATGAGCCTGTTCTACACTGGGTTCCACATCATGTAGAAAACGGCTGGCTGGACCCTCCTTCTGGAAAAGCCTCGCATCCCCTCTGGAACTACTTCCATCTGCGGCTGCGCCTCTCCTCCCTCAATGGAGTTATCCTACTGGCTACAGACAGCGTCTCTCTTCATGTTGTCGTTCCGGCCTGCAGCCCTATGTCTTATATGCCAGGGACACTGGGGCGTTTCTAGGATGAAGAATTTCGCTAGACGGCATGTCTACTGGTCCGGACTGGACACAGAAATTGCGCATATGGTGGCCGCTTGTCAGACATGTGGTGCAAGCACCTGTGCCCAAGTCCTTGCTTTCTCTCTGGCCTACACCTGAAAAGCAGTGGGAGCACATTCATATAGATTTTGCTGGACTCTTTCTCAACACTTATTGACTCATAGTCATTGATGCCTATTCCAATTTTCCTTTTGTGCTCCACTGTGCTTCACCAAAAGTAGCTGCTTTGGCCAAAATCTTTGTCCTGGGATGTTTACCCACTACCATTGTTTCTGATAATGAGCCTCAATTCACCTCCTCTGAATTTTCTTACTTTTGTGCCCAGAGGGGCATATCCCATATTACTGCACCACTGTTCCACCTCCAGTCAAATGGGGGAAGTGGAATGTTTGGTCTGTACCTTTAAATCCCAAATGAAGAAACATCTCACATCCTCTTCCACTGATGATGCACTCCTGCAATTCCGAGCATCATATCGCTTCATTTCTAACAACACCATCTCTTCTGAAATGTGGATTTAACTGTTGAAATTGAAGTTTCCTAAATACCGGATACATATTTCATTTCAACAGTCAGATTTATAGCAATCCACTTCACTTTAGATGGGGAAGATCGAACATAGATATTTTACTTATCTTGGTTCTTGAAGACGGACATATGCATTGTTGTCGCTCAGCATTCAGCAAAACAGTGGAAAGTTTCAGGAGATTCAATTAAATAATCACAGACATTCTTGATAATAGTTTCATTGTGACGGAAACAACTTTATTTAGTTATGCAATGTTATAATGTTAGAAACATTTAGCCTCAGATAACAGAGATGTTAACATGTTTGTAGCTATGAACTGAGTGACAAAACCATGGTTTCTCTCAAACCTCTTTCTACGTAACTGCATAATAATATATATAAAATAGACAAAGATTACTCACCAGGCGAAGGAGCACAGGTGTGACAGCAGCATAAATGAACAGAATACACTTACATACACACAAACGCAAGCTTTCACAACCCAGAAACCAATATTTCTATAATATGTCTGCCTAGGTGTGTTTGCGTCTGTGTGAATGTATGGTTGTGTGTGTATTTGTTCACCTTCCTTTTCTTCCCCCAAGGTAAGTCTTTCCTCTCCCGAGATTGGAATGGCTCCTTACCCCCTTCCTTAAAACCCTCATCATTTCCTTTTCCCTCTCCTTCCCTTTTGCCTGAAGAAGCAACTGGGTTGCGAAAGCTTGCGTTTGTGTGTATGTGAGTGTGTTCTGTTCATTTGTGCTGCTGTCACACCTGTGCTCCTCTGCCTGGTGAGTATTCTTTGTCTATTTTATATATATATATATATATAATACGAATATTAAGACGAAAAATTCCTAGCAGGAAAAATAAAATATAAAAAATAGACGAAGATTACTCACCAGGCGAAGGAGCACAGGTGTGACAGCATCACAAATAAATAAATGAATACACACACACACACACACAATCGCAAGCTTTCGCAACCCAGTTGCGTCTTCAGGCAGTAGGGAAGGAGAGGGAAAAGGAAATGATGAGGGTTTTAAGGAAGGGGGTAAGGAGCCATTCCAATCCCGGGAGAGGAAATACTTACCTTGGGGGAAAAAATGGAGGGTAAACAAATGCACACATGCCCACACATTCACACAGACACAAGTACACCTAGGCAGACATACTGTAGAAAGCTTTCTACAGTATGTCTGCCTAGGTGTACTTGTCTTTCTACAGTATGTCTGCCTAGGTGTACTTGTGTCTGTGTGAATGTGTGGGCATGTGTGCATTTGTTTACCCTCCATTTTTTCCCCCAAGGTAAGTCTTTCCTCTCCCGGGATTGGAATGGCTCCTTACCCCCTTCCTTAAAACCCTCATCATTTCCTTTTCCCTCTCCTTCCCTACTGCCTGAAGACGCAACTGGGTTGCGAAAGCTTGCGATTGTGTGTGTGTGTGTGTGTATTCATTTATTTATTTGTGATGCTGTCACACCTGTGCTCCTTCTCCTGGTGAGTAATCTTCATCTATTTTTTATATTTTATATATATATATATATATATATATATATATATATATATATATATATATATATATATATATATATATATTCTTTCCTGCTAGGAATTTTTCATCTACAATATTCATAACTGCATAATAAAATTGATGACAAATTTCTTTGGTTACCAAATAAATAATACAACAATACTTTATACAGTATATGCCAAAATACACAAGTTAAAATATTACGTTTAGGCTTTAACTATTTATCTCAATGTATGTATGTATTTCGTGAAATTTGTATTTACTGTGGTTCAAAAATGAAAGTAGTGTTTTGACTAGTGTTTAAAATAACTCAATGTATTTACATTATTTATGTTTTCGAAATGCACACTTATCTGTTTTGCCAGTATTGTGTAGGTGTACTATTATTTAGACATGGAATTTTAATGTATTTCAGTTTGCGGTCTAATTTTTTATTAATACAGATTTCTATATAGTTGTCATAGTTTTTTAATTTGGAAGATAGTTTCTTAGTACCAAACGGATTATTAATTTTAGTGCATGAAAAATGATCAGTATTTAATTTAGGATCCAGTGATATGTCAAACAGGGTCTGACTTAAATTATTTAACAAAAGGTGCATATGTAATTACATTGTGCAATAGTTATAACATGTAGTATTGTTGTTTTTATACATATTAGTATCTATATAGGTTCAGCAATTTCCGAAACTAAGTGTAATGCATTTTTAGTGTTTGCAGCTATTATTAACAAAAGTATTAAAAATTGAAAATTATGTAAAAGGACAGCCAAAGTTATGTTTAAATCAATGTACTATTTCTTAAAAGCATTTTACTAATAGTGTTAATAGTATTTCAAAACTGAAGGCGAAAATGTGATATTTTACATGTCCGGTGCAAAGTTTTATTTTAGGTGTCCAATATTTTGTGTTTGTAATGTTGGCAACTGATTTTTGTTAGGAGCGTGCAACATAGCAGAAATGTTACACACTCCATCCGGATACCATAGCCCGGCAGAGCTTTTGCATGGACGCCAACCTTGTACTCTCCTCCACCTTCCAAAAGCACTATCAGCACGCAAGGCAGACTTCTGGAGGGCGGGCACTCCTGTGTGGGTATGAGGCTACAGAAAGCAACCAAAATGGTCACAAGGCTATGTTGTTGCATAGAAGGGCCAGTGGTTGTACACCGGCAGCACTCCTGCGGGGCAGGTGTCTCGCCACATCGACCGACATAACCCAAGAGTCACCACAGTACCGGTACCGACCGTGAAGGAGGACTTGAAGATGGATTTGGACACGGATCTTCCTACAACAAGAAATCAAACTGACACTTCTGACATCCTAGTGGATTGGACACCACCACAACAAATGGAATAAAACAACCATTTAGCCACTCATACGAAGATTTCTCCAGTCTTCCCAATGTCTTTCACATATGCACCATCATGCACCTCATCACCCATGCCACCCATCATCTCATCACAAGCCAGAACAGGACATTATTGGCCATATGTGAAGGTGCCTAATAGTTCATTCACAAACAGTGATGAAGAAAAGATAGACATAGGCTTACTACAACAAGTGACTGAAAAACAAAATGGGGGAAGAAATTTTGTATATCAAGTGGGTGAATTGAAATGTTCCACCGCATCTATTGGTGCCGCTATACGAGTGTGAAAGTTCACGATCGCCACCTGGCCAGCTGGTGGCGGAAGGACTGAAAAGATAATGGGGAACAGCAGCTCACATTCAGACTCCTAAGTGTGATGTCCTATTCTCATCTTGATAGTGTCATGCATGTTGATTTTTGAGTGTTCATGTTGTTACAACAATGCCATTGCAGAGTTTTATAAGTAGAGTATTCCTTGTGGGAACTTTCAACTTGGTGTTCATGCAACACTTCTTGTATGTAACAAGTTTGTCGAGTGTCATTCCTAGGTATTTCAGGTTATCACAGTGTTCCAGTTACACCCCTGATCATACCACCTTTAACCTACGAGTGACTTCCCTGTTCCTCAGATGAAAAGCACTTACTTGCATCTTGAAAGGATTTGCTTTAAGATGTTTTGTAGTGTAATATCTTAAGAGATCTTCAAGGGCAGTCATTAGGGTGTTCTCCACTAATTCAAAGTTTGTGCTCTGTGTGGCAAGAGCGAGATCATCAGAAAACAAGAAACTCCTACTGTTGGCAGCTATGGGTTGGTTATTGGTATATATAGTGAACAGGATTGGAGCTAGCACACTTCCTTGAGGAAGCCCATTCTTCTGTTGTCGCCATCGACTACACTGTCCTTGGAAATGAACGAAGCACCTACAGCACTGAAAAAGAGTGTTGATGAACGTGGTTAGGTCATAGTCCTTAGTCATGTTGTAGAACTTAGTTGACAGTAGCTAATGGTTGACAGAGCCGGGCCCAGCTGATATATCAACAAATACCACTCCGGTCACCTTATGAGCTTCGAATACAGCTTGTATTAAGTGTGTAAGATTCAGCAACTGTCATTTACAGCTTTTACCATGACAAAATCCAACTTGCTGAGGTATAAGCACAGGATTCATTGCAGATAAAAGTTGATTTAAGATTAATCTATCTAGCAAAAGGGCAACTGGTAAAAAAAATTTTCAGGTTTTCCCTTCTTTACCAAGTTTCAGCAGAGCAATCTCACAGCTTTTCCACTATATCTCTGGAATTTGATATCTACTCATACAGTTATTGAAATTGTCACAAAAAAGTACTTAAATTGTTCTGATCAGATATTATCCAAGCCAGCTGATTTTTCATTTTTACACTCTTTGATAGTCTTCTCTAATTCCTCCATGCTCAATGGTGATGTAAGATCATTATTCACCTCTCGCTTTTGTCTTTGAATTTTACATCTGTGGTTGGCCTTGCCATTCGGCAGTAGCTGATGTACTACTTGGTTGACAGAGATGTTATGGTGTTTAGTGGCTTGAGTTAGATCATTACTGAGATGTTTTGTAAGAAAATAAGAATAAAAAGTAATTAATTAATGTGATATTGTAAGGGTTGACACACAGTTACAAGGAAGACATGAATTTGAGAGAGACAGGATTTAATGTTCGGCATAGGGTGTAGGCATGGCAAAGTTTTCTTAGGTTGAGGACGGGATGTTTGCAGGATCGTAGAATGTGTTGAAGGGAGCACTCCCATCTGTTTAGATAAGAAGAGCTGGTGGGAGGGGGCAGTTCAGGTTGTAAACCAGCCATTGAAATCCAGAGTACTTTGTTCTGCCACATGCTGTGTCACAGGGTGGTCCAACTTGCTTTTTGCCACAATTTTTACGGTGTCGTTCATCCTGATGGACAGATGGTTTGAAGTCATATCAATATAAAATGTTGTGCAGTGATTTCAGCAGAGTTGGTAAATCACATAGGTGAGGTAGGATAAGCATGTGGCACGACTGGAATAGGAAGTGCTAGTTGGGTGGATTGGGCAGGTTTTACATTGGGGTCTTCCACAGGGATATGATCCGTGTGGTGAGGGGTTGGGATTGGGAGTGGCATAGGGATGGACTAGGATGTTGTGGAGGTTTGGTGGGTGACAGAACACCACTTCAGAAGTGTTCACAAGGCTCTCAGGTAGATGTCTTATTTCAGGGCAATCTGTGTCACAATGTGGCAACGTGTGTCGAAATTAGGGATGGGTCAAACCCCAATTTTACTGAATCGAATCCGAATACCGAATCTTAAATAAAACATGAGCCGAATACCGAACCCAAATCGAATCTTCCAAATCTCGAACCCAAATAATCTGTCAACTCATGTACATGTATTTAAAAAGAATTACAACCCTATCACAGCCAGTGATGAAGATAAAGCCTTCTGGGGTGAATCCCATACAACAATATTAACAGTAAAATTTAAGAAATTAAAATTTCACTTACATTTTTATTTTCAAACTTAAGGGATTTTTAATAGTCCCTACACTTAAAAAAATTTGAATGTAACATTTTGATATAAATATTATGATCTAAAATATAATAAGAAACTTTCTTCACTCTGTTACAAAATATTTCGCATTGTGAAATAAAAAACAGTGAAAGGAAAGGATTACTTTTATTTTCTTCTTTTTTCAAAGGCAAAGACTCAAAAATAAAATCTGAGAAGATAAGTAGATATTTTGTAAGTTAAAAAATAGGATGTGTAAATGTTAAATAATTTTATAGTGACATATCAGGCATTCCGTAAGTGACGGACAGGACATTCAGGCACACAGAAATTCGTGTTTATTCTATGTATGTGTACTTGTTATTGCCACGAAGACATTTCAGAACTGTGAAAAGTGATGCACAGATTGCACATTCCGGAAGGTTAAGCAACGGTATTTTTTAGATTCATTTATGCTTTCAAACATTTAAGATCACGTAACTAGTCTGCACCAAATTTTTATTCATAGAAGATTTTTAAATCAGCACTAGAAGTCCGTTGCCTTGCATCATTTGTAACTATTTCTGTTCAGCATAAGAATAATACAAATGTAAACATTAACGTGAAACGTATTCTTCCACGTTTGCCGTTGTCTTTCGGATTTGTTAGGCGGACGGAATTTAAATGTGGTAACAGCTAACACGGAAGATTATATGGTGTAATGTTTACATTTGTACTATTCTTATGGTGAAAAGAGCATGGAATTCACGAATCACGATTCATAGGAACAATCCCTTGCCTCTAATAGAAAAAACACGTAAGTTGTAGCACGAAGGCAGTGGTTGTAGTGTCAGACATATTGACGCAACACAAGCTTGCTAGTCGGCTTTACGTAGTAGCTTTTAGATAAAACTTCAAATGTACAGCTATTGTATGAACCTAAATGCGGAAATATAAAACAATTTTATTAGTCTCATAATACAAATTTTATGAAATGTTTATACAATTAGATACCGGTACGGTAATTCTAAATGGCAATCATTTTATTCTTTGTTACACAGTTCCTTCATACTACAGAGCATCATCCCTTGTACAGTCTACAGCATTCGAACTCGAACGTTTTTAAATGCCTGTTACGCAATCTGATTTGGAATCCACTTCCACGTATCATAATTCCATTGGCATACTTGCGTGTTTTACACGACCCGTTGGTGTCATTTGTCTGTCACTTTTCAAAAGGCAGTCGGAGTACATGTGTTTAAGCTCGACCTTAAATGATTTATTGAAACAAACGTCAAGTGGTTGCTGAACTGACGTCATCGCACCTCGAGGGTGCACCATTAGAACTTTTCTTTTTTCACATAATAAATAATTTTCTTCTTGAAATCCTAGTGCTTCATTACAGTTCACATATCCCAGCACTTCACGAAATTCGATGAAACAATATGTGAAATCAGAATGAGGCAAGAATCCTAAAGCCTTATGTATTGTTGCTATTTAAGTGAAGAAATTTATTTTTGTTGCTACTTATAACCGAAAGGGGTGTGTGTGTGTGGGGAGGGGGGGGGGGGTTATGAGAGCAGAAGTTTTAGGTCGTATTTATATTTTCGCCCGCTAAGCAAGCCTGTGTAGACGGGAAAAGTTACTTGTTGCAGCTCCTAGTGCCATTTATGAGAACTATTCAAAGTGAGGTCATTTCATTTTGTGACATCGCGTCTTTCAGCGGATCTATGGAAAATAAAGTAAATAACGCAGACAAAAGCGCACTGTTATGCTGTTATACATTCGTAACTGAAGGTTCCCATATATCTATTTGGATTAGAGGTTCTGTAGTATTTGGCCATTATGCGCCGAATCTCGAATCCGAAGCCAGTGTGCTGGATTCGGCGAATAATGGATTCGGCCGACCCACTCGGACACAACCCTAGTCGAAATGATGTCGGCATTGGCTGTAGTGGACCAATAGTAGCACAGACTATAACACCCAATCAGCTTTCACTTTTTAAACACTAAATTGTAATCTATAATCTATATTCTGTTTGTAAACAAACTATTGTCTTTATCTCAGTTATGAAGTCATCGGTCAAATCCGACTTGTTGTATCCCGGTCTTTAACTGACCCGTAAATTGACCTTATTTATTTATAACAAATGATAACTTTTTGTGCTGGTGTCGAAGTAAATAATTAATGCTGTTCCTGCTCTACGGTTGACAGATTTTCAATGTACCATTACCCACTCAATAAATTGACTGTAATCGTCACCAGAACAATTAATAACACAACATTAGGGTTAATGTGAAAATATTCAAATATTGCACAGATAGAAAACAGTGAATTTCATTGGCTGTCACACACTATCATGTGATTGGCCAGTCACACGCAGTTGCCAGAGCCAACGCCCGAACACTTTACACCACACCGCAACAGGGATTGTAAAATTAAGCCCAGATAATCTAAGTCCTGACAAAGGATGTGACTTGTTACAGTCTGTGATGGTACTGGGTGACTAGAAGGACACTCCTTTGTGAACAGTTTGTGGGGTTGGAGGGAGGATTGATGATGTGTGGGGATATGCCACAGGAAATATGTTTGTGGGCAGGTCAGGAGGGTGATGTCTGCCTGTCTGTAAAGTCCTTTGTGAGGCCTTTGGCAAAATGGATAAGGGACGTCTCATCACTGCAAATCAATAATACACAGCTGGCAAGGCTATTTGAGAGGGATTTTTTGATGCGGAATAGATGTCAGCTGTCAGAGTGCAGACACTCCTGGTAATTTGTAGGTTTAATGTGGACGGAGGTGTGGGTGGAGCTGTCAGTGAGGTGCAGGTTAACATGCAGGAAGGTGACTTGTCTGATTGAGAAGGACCATGTGAAGCTGATGGGGAGGAGGAGTTGAGGCTGTGAAGGAAAGAGGATAGCGTGTCCAAGCCCTGAGACAGAATCATGAAAATACCATCAGTGAAACTGAACCAGACCAGGGGTTTAGGGTTTTGAAAAGCTAGGAAATTTTCCTCTGGATGGCCCATAAATAGGTTGGCATAGGAGGATGCCATATGGATGTGAACCAGCTGTCCATCAGGATGGATGGCCATGAACAAACTGTGGGAAAATCGAGATGAACATCCCTGTGGCACAGTACGTGACTGAACACAGCACTGGATTTCAGTGGCTGTTTAACTACGTAAGCCATCTGGATTCTTCCCTTCACCACCAGTTCTTCTGAACTGTGCAGATGGGAGTTGTCCCTTCAACAGCAATAGTTACAGCAAAACAACAGCCCTTGTGAATATCATATGTACTACATGACCTATAAATATGATATTGTCAATTATATCTATGCAATACTTGACTACATAATAAAATGTTCAAATGTAATTCTATTGGACTGAACTGCTCGGTTATTAGTCTGTAGCTGACAAACTACTTAAACTAACCTAAAGACAACACAAACACCCATGCCCGAGGGGGGGGGGGGGGGGGGGGCTGCAAACCCTCAACAGCGAACAGCCGTGTGCACCGCAGCACGGCGCCCCAGTGTGCACAGCTAATCTGCCACAGTGCTTCATATTATTACAGAAAAATATTTCCTTGCAGAATAAGACACTTGATGATGAGTCTTCTGCCCAAAGATATATTCCATGAATAAGGAATAAATATTAACAGATATTTCATACGACTGGTTGAACCTCATATACTGTAATTATGCCAAGCTATGACAACAGTATTTTGGCAAGGATAGGATGCTACCACCACAGATATGTCCAATGAGCTGCAGAAAGGAACACGTAACTGAATAAAGAAAAATAAAGCTTTCAGCTGTTAAGCCTTCAAGCCTTCATCTGCTACAGAGAACGCACATACACACACACACTCACACTCACCCAACTGCCATCTCCGGCTGTTGCAGTTGGACTGCAGCAGACAGCACAGCTGAGACGAGAACAACCAGTGGTGGAGGTGAGGAAGTGGCATGGAGAGGGAAGCAGGAAGGAAAGGGGGGGGGGGATGCCTGTGGGGATGGAGCAATATGTCAGTGCTATCTGACAGACAGGAAGGGACTGGAGATGGTGTCGGAAAGGAAGGGGAGAGGAGAGTGATGGGGGCAGGAACTAGCAGAGGTTTAGGCCTGGGGGATTGTGGGAGCGTAGGTTATACTGTAGGGAGAGTTCCCATCTGCGCAATTCAACTTGGTGTCTGCAGGGAGAATCCGTATGGCACAGACTGTGTAGCAGTCATTGAAGTGAGCCACATCATGCAGTGCTGCATGCTCTGCGTCTGGATGGTCCAGCTGTTTCCTTGTCACAGTATGACGCTGGCCGTTCATCTGCACAAACAGTTTGTTGCTGGTCATGCCCGAGTAGAAAGCTGCACAGTGTTTGCAGCTCAGTTTGTACACAGCATGACTGCTGTCACAGGTTGTCCTGGCCTTTATGGGGTATGAAATTCCTCTGATGGGACTGTAGTAGGAGGTGGTAGGATGGTGAATAGGACAGGTTTTGCATCTAGGTCTATTGCAGAAATGAGCAATGGGGTAAGGGGTTGGGAGCAGGGAAGGAGTAGGGATGGACAAGGATATTACGTAGGTTTGGTGGACAGCGGAATACCACTGTAGGGGGTGTGGGGAGGATTTTGTGCAGGATATTTCTCATTTCAGGGCAGGATGTAAGTAATTGAAACCCTGGTGGAGACTGTGGTCTAAGCTATGACATAAACAATTTTGTAGGGCCAAGTTAGAACAAGTAAATATAAATTACATAAAGTTAATATTTTAGCAAGGACAGTTTAAAAACTGACCTTGCTAAAACATTAACTTTATGTAATACAGACAAGAATGAGGCATGTCTGGTGCACTGAAACAGACAGCCATACCAAGAGGCAAGGGTGGAGTCAGGGAGGGGGGTGGGGTGGGGGTTGGTGGCACAGGGGCACGTGTCCCCCCCCTCCCACAGATGTCATGAAAAAAAGGAGAAAGACAAAAGTGGGGAGGGAGAGAGAGAGATGGTGAGGAAGGTACGAAGGGAAAAAAATGTAAAATCCCTGTAATTAACGTAACGTAATTTGAGTTTTTGTGTTTTGCTTCTATTTAATTGCTTCTTGGTCTTTTTTCCCAATAATTTACAATATAATAAATAAAAGTTGTTTATTGTTTTGTAATTTCTTATGAAATAAATGAGCTATTGTGTATGTTTTAGTCATATTTAAATAAATTTAGAGGATTTAACTATGTAAAAAAAAAAAAAAACTGAGTATCAAGGGCTGTGTTTATCTTATACTTTTCCTTGACACTAAGAAATAGGACTCCCATCCATTATTCACTGCAGAACTGGTGGCTATATACCGCGCCCTTAAACACATCCGCATGTGCCCAAGGACCTCCTTTTTGATCTGCAGCGACTCGCTGAGCAGTTTACAGGCCCTTGATCAGTGTTACCCTCATCATACATTGGTCAGGGTCATTCAGGAGTCGATACTGGCTCTTGGTGACTCTGGTCGCTGTGTTACATTCGTTTGGACCCCGGGCCATGTAGGCATTCCGGGCAACGAGAGCGTTGACCAGCTAGCCAAACAGGCTACCACTTGTCACCCTCTGGCGATTGGCCTCCCAGAAGCAGACTTCCGCCCGTTGCTTCACAATAAAGTACGTGAACTGTGGAATGCTGAATGGTCCACTCTGGACGTGCCCAATAAGCTGTGGACGATAAAGGACACAACATCTGTCTGGAAGTCCTCGCAGCTGGGGTCCCGTAGGGACTTTGTGGTTCTCTGCCGTCTCCGCATTGGTCACACCAATCTGACACATGGTCACCTCCTCCATCTAGAGGACCCGCCCGTGTGCCAATGTGGTGCTCCATTGACTGCGGTCCATCTCCTACACCACTGTCCCATTTTAGCCCCACTGCGGAGTTCTTTTAACCTCCCGAACACTCTCTCTTTGGTACTCGGCGACGATGCCTCTGTGGCTTATTTGGTTTTACGATTCCTTCGTGCTGGGGGGATTTACCAGTTGCTATAACTCCTCTGGGAGGTCTTTTAGATTATTATCTCTGTTCTCCTTGCTTGGTCTTTAGACTACAGCTTTTCACGTGTACGCTATGTGGCTGGCTTTTCCCATTTTATACCCACGGTCGGCCAACCACATTCATCGGTTTTATCATCATTTTATCTTGTATTTGTTACTGTGTGTCTGGCATCTTTTGTATCGTTCCTTGTTTACTCTGCCAATATTTCATTGACAGTATGTTCTTTTCTCTTGCCCTACTTTAACTATAGCTCAGGCGCATTTATAGACGACTATGTTTTTCTGTGTGTCACCTAGCTATGAAGCAGGGGACTGATGGCCATAGTAGTCTAGTCCCCCTAAAACCCCCCATACCAACCAACCAACCAATCATTATAAATACTTTCATTTGAAGCTACATGTTTCGCTATTCCTGTTATTGGAGTAAATTAGAAATTTCAACAGCATTTTTCCACATATCAGATACAAAGGATTTTTGTAGTAGTAGAAATTCAGCTTGAAACACAGTAAAGTGTAATTTTCAGAATCAAATTTTCACACTGCAATGGAGTGTATGCTGTTAGGTAACTTCCTGGCAGATTAAAATTGTGTGCTGTAGCTGGGATTTGGGATTGGGAACTTCGTGGGGAAGCACTCTACCATGTGAAATATCCCAACACACACTTCACAGTCTGTCGTCCCAACTTTACTTCTGCCTGTACCTCACCTCCCACTTTCCAAACTTCACAGACATTCTGCTGCAAACCTTGCAGGACTAGCACTCTTTAATGAAAGGATGTGGTGGAGACATAGCTTAGCCACAGCCTAAGGGATGTTTCCAGAATGAGGAGTGCTAGTCCTGAAAGGTTCGCAGGAGAATTTCTGTGTAGTTTGGAAAGTAGGAGACAAGGTACTGGCAGAAGTAAAGTTTTGTTGACGGAATGTGAAGAATGCCAGGATAGCTCAGATGGTAGAACTCTTGCCAGTGAAAGGCAAAGGTCCCAAGTTCGAATCCCATTTATGCCCCCCAAATTTTAATCTGCCAGGAAGTGTCAAGTGTAATTTGGTAATCGCGAAAACCTTATTGAAAACTTGTCTCATTTTGCATAGCAACTTTACAAAAAATGAAGAAGAAATTGATTCAGTACAACACAAACACAAGAAATCAGATTTTAGATTTTCAAGGAATATCAAACTTATCGCGAATTACTCGTATTTACTGGTTGTTAGTATCTGACCATTTACAATACGCAGTTTTTCCAATTTCTGCATTGTTTGGTAATGACTCAGCTAATCCAGTTACTGTACTGTTCATCCATTGTAAATTGACAATTTGTGCGCTGGCTGTTGGCAGCGACTGGAGGTGTGTACTATGGCTGCTGGGGAGAGGGGGGAAAGACGGGGGGGCAAGCATCAGTGAGCAGAGGCAGCATCACAGTGTTGAGTGTTGGAAATGTTGCCTGCAATAACAGTGTGTTCATAGTACTTTGCGTCTAGGAGCAGTGTAACGTTGACAGCAATCCAAAATAAAAAGATGTCCTTCACGTAGTGCTGCTGGCATCATTGTTGTTGTTGTTGTTGTTGTTGTGGTCTTCAGTCCGCAGACGGGTCTGATGCAGCTCTCCATGCTACCCTGTCCTGTGCAAGTCTCTTCATCTGAGAATATGTTCAGCAACCTACATCCTTTTGAATCTGCCTACTGTATTCATCCCTCAGTCTCCCATCCAGTTTCCTGTACATTCCCTCCGTAAACATGCTTTCTCCTTAGACAGATTAAGCTCCCACATTCTTTTTATGCAGGCTTGTCTGACATACGGAATCACTCCCAAAGGCCTCACACTAAAAGTTCCCATCTCTGGCTGTAAGCCATCCTTTCATTGCGCCCTTTACCAATTCGAAACTGAACAATCCATAGCCCTCACCTGCCTAATCCTTAATCTACACATCAACTCCACCAATGAACACACCTATCAACTCCTATCCCTGATCAAAATCCTCAACCTTTCATCTCCCACATCCACACCTGCAGTTCAGAACATCCTCCTTCAGGCCAATCGCAAATTCGAACAACATGCCACCCACCACAACAAAAACCTATCCAATCTCCTGGTCACCCACCTCCGGAAAGGCAATATTGTCTCCCTCAACAACCTCTCCAATCAACCTCAACCTCCTCTTACTGCACACAAACCCAGTCACTCCCAACTCCTGCCCCCTCCCCCTCCAAACCTCAAAACTCCAATCCACACAATCCGGAACCACAACATCCCAATTCAGTAATCAACCTCTCCTCCAAACCTCTCTTCCAATCTGAAACCTCTGTCCTATCCAAAGGCCTCACCTTCAGACCTACTCCCAAATTGAACCAAACAGCTCTTGTCAAAGATTTACCTTCCTGTACTCGTAGTCTTTGCTGGAGATACCACTTTGCCACGAAGAAAAATAATCCTCCACCTAATGATCCAGCTCCCCAAGACATCACTTAAGTATAACCTTGCCTAGAAGAGTTCCGTCCTTACAGTGAGACCCACCTGCTCTTCTTCAAAATCACCCTCTTCAAATCTTCCAGGACTTCCTTAGTTCCAACATTGACTCTCACTCTTTCACGAGAAATCTTAATCCTACTCCCAATATTACCACAGCTGAATCCCGAGCTATCCGTGATCTGAAGGCTTACCATTCCATCGTCATTCTCCCAGCCGACAAGGGGTTCACGACCGTGGTACTTGACGGCAGGAGTATGTGGCTGAGGGACTGCGTCAGCTTTCCGATAGTACCACATAAAGTCTGTCAAGGCAATCCCATTGCTGATGTCCAGGCAGGGCTTCAAGGAATCCTCAAAACCTTAGGCCCCCTACAAAACCTTTCACCTAACTTCATTAACCTCATGATCCCACTGACACCCCGTACCCCCTGCTTCTACCTACTTCCCAAGATTCACAAACCCAATCACCCCGGCCGCCCCATTGTGGCCGGTTACCAAGCCCATACAGAATGAATCTCTGTCCACATAGACCAACACCTTCAACCCAACATGTGCAGTCTACCATCCTTCATCAAAGACACCAACCACTTCCTAGATCGACAGAAATCCTTACCCAGTCTGTTACCTCCAGACACCATCCTTGTAACCATTGATGCAACTTCCTTATACTCAAATATCCCACATGCCCAGGATTTCGCTGCGATGGAGTGCTTCTTTTCATGCCAACCACCCACTTCCCTACCTAAAACCTCTTTCCTTAATACCCTAGCCAGCTTCATCCTAACCCACAACTTCTTCACCTTTGAGGGCCAGACATACCAAAAACTAAAGGTAACAGCCGTGGAAAACAGGATGGCCCCCTCGTACGCAAACTTATTAATGGGACGCTTAGAGGAAGCCTTCCTGGATACCCAAGCCTGTCAACCCAAAGTTTGGTACAGATTCATTGATGACATCTTCATGAGCTGGACTCACAGTGAAGAAGAACTCCAGAATTTCCTCTTCAACCTCAACTCCTTTGGTCCCATCAAATTCACCTGGTCCTATTCCAAATCCCATGCCACTTACGTCGATGTCGACCTCCATCTGTCCAACGGCCAACTTCGCGCATCCGTCCACATCAAACCTACCAATAAACAACAGTACCTCCATTATGACAGCTGCCATCTATTCCACATCAAACGTTCCCTTCCCTACAGCTTAGGTCTTCATGGCAAAAGAGTCTGCTGCAGTCCCGAATCTCTTAACCAGTACACCAATAACCTAATAACAGCTTTCACATCCCACAGCTATCCTCCAAATCTGGTACAGAAGCAAATTGCCAGAGCCACTTCCTCATTCCCCCCCCCCCCTCCCCCCAAATTCAGAACCTTCAACAGAAGAATCCCAGAAGTGCCCCTTTTGTCACCGGATACTTTCAGGGACTGGAGCGGACTCTGAATTGTTGCTCTCCAGCAAGGATACAACTTATTTAAATCCTGCCCCAAAATGAGATCCGTCCTTCATGACCTCCTTCCCACTCCACGTAGAGTATCTTTCCGCCGCCCACCTAACCTCCGTAACCTCCTAGTCCATCCCTATGAAATCCCCAAACCACCTTCCTACCTTCTGGCTCCTACCCTTGTAACCGCCCCCATTGTAAAACCTGCCCTATGCACCCTTCCACCACCACTTACTCCAGTCCCGTAACCAGGAAGGTGTACATCATCAAAGGCAGAGCCACTTGCGATAGTGCCCATGTGATCTACCAACTGACATGCCTGCACTGTGAAGCGTTCTATGTGGGAATGAACAGCAACAAACTGTCCATTCGCATGAACAGTCACAGGCAGACAGTGTTTGTTGGTAATGAGGATTACCCTGTGGCTAAACACGCCTTGGTGCATGGCCAGCACATCTTGGCGCAGTGTTACACCGTCCGGGTTATCTGGATACTTCCCACCGACACCAATCTTTCAGAACTCCAGAGATGGGAACTAGTCCTTCAGCATATTCTCTCTTCCCGTTGCCCACCTGGTCTCAACCTCCTGACATCTTTAACATCTTAACATCTTTGCCTCGGTTCTCTGGACAGAGGCTCTGCCCAAAGTGGCATCTCTGTCTATCTTCTTAACTTCTTTACTTTCTACAGTATGTCTGCCTAGGTGTGTTTGCGTCTGAGTAAATGTTGGGTGTGTGTGTATTTGTTTAATTTGGTAATGTCAAGCACTTGCCCTGGTATTGTTTCAGTTAAAGTTCCTAAAGCGTGCCAATGTAATCCTAGATTTAAACGTATTTTGCAATTATCTGTTACCAAAAAAAACATAACACTTACATTTACATTTATCGATTGTATGATTATTATGTACTGTTTAAAACAACTGTGAAGTATTGCAAACTGAACAGCTCTCAAAACTATATTGTGCTTGATTCTGATTGATGTCAGCTGTAATAACTATTCAGATTAATAATACAAGTTTTATTGACTGAAAATATAATACTCGAACATATGTCTGTTTCTTCTCTCTTCTCCCCGTGTCATCTGCATGATGCTAGGTGAACTGAGACCTAGTGACTGCTAAGTCGTAGCTGCTCTCTGACTTAGTACTGTCCTGTTTCTGACTTCCTAGCTAAGAAGTAACTGCCTGAGTTCTGAATAGTAACTGATGGGCCATTCAGACGTATGTCAGCCTAGATATAGATGCTTGTAGAGGGTGCGCATCTTTGATTACTCCCACCAGGATGCACGGCGCCTGCTTGTGATTGGCTTGCCATTAATCGCTGCCTTCTCCATGATCATTCTCTTACGTCTGGCATGTGGTGCTGACTTTATGCCGCAACATAAAATGAACAAATATACACACAGGAATAATCAAGTAAGTATCAAAACAGTCATAAATGATAATTAACTGCAGTGTCAGAAGCATTAGGTGAAATAATCATTCAAAGTTCCTCCTACACAGATGCAAACACAATTTTTATTTTGTCCCAATTACATATAAGTATTCTAGCAACATTTCTGAAGTCTATTTCATCGAGCAGCAACTTGTACACATTGCAGACTGCTACGTGATTGAGCCTCTGCTGTGTCATCATCGAATGCATATAGTTTTTCTGTTGTCGTAGAGCTGAAAAACTGTGTCCAGCTTCACAGGTTGACGCTGGACACACAAGCAAAGTCTGACCAATGCTTCAACATTATAAAGTAATTCAAGGACTTATTTTTTCATAGAAATCAAAAACAGCTTTTGGCTCTTTCAGGCATTTTACATTGTATTGTAGATGAAAGAGTTCGTGTTCTATTTTCAAAGACTGATCATCTATTTCCAGGTATGGAGCTACCACATCGTATCATTTTTTCTCCCACAACACTTTCTCCAAGGAAACCTGTTTCTTCACACCGAGTTGGTCACGTATCCTGTGTCTAAGCCCTTGGATAGCTGAATCAATCATTTCAAAATATTCCTGCCTGTAAAGTTCTTCAAGCGACAGAAATTGATGTGGATCTATGCCCTCAGACAATCACTTGGGAATTACTTTTGTTCTTCGAAGTTGCAGCTGTTCTAAGGCAAGCTCGATTCTCTGTACTTAGAAGAAGACTTTTCATTTGTCCTGAGATTTTTAAGGTCCTCAGTTATAATTTCAACTGCAGAATAAAGTCTCAAGACCATTCTTTTTCTTCTTGGAAACTCCAAGATTTCTAAGAGCTCAAATACTTCTTTCACCATTAGGAAACCAAGGTATGTTTTCCCAGACTCAGAAACATTAAGTAGGTCAATGACTCCTTTGTATAACTTTTCTGTTAGTTCATTCAATGTCTTGATAACCAAAGCATATTTGTTAGCAAAATTTCACTGATTTGTTACTGTCAGTACAGCCATCTAGTAGGACATAAAGGCTTGTTATTTGCAACATTACTGACATGTCCTTCAGCCACATCTTCAATAGTATGTATAAAGGTGTCTTTTACTTTTATTTTTGAGAACTACTTTCCTAATGGATGAGTTTATTACATGGAGTTTTTAACAGTTCTTGAAATTTTTCAGCTTTCTTTCATAATTAAATTACAGCAGTAAGCACTACAGTAAATGAAATGGATCAAAGGCCATTTGTCAATTACAATAATTGAGTCCCTTTATGCATTCCACTCACGTTACCTTCTCTATCATATGTCTGTCCATGAAGGTTACTTAAAGCTGCAATCTGAGCAGAACATCACAAATTAGTGCAGCTATATGCTCCACATACATAACTAGTTTTATAGGACTCCAAAAAGCTTTCATGAGGCTCTAAATGGTCATTACACCATTTTACACTGAAACTAATACTGTATGTTCATCACCGGAAATGTCCCTTGTGCCATCACAGATCATTGAATAAATCAAAGGATTCTCTGGCCTATTTTTTGAACTATGCTGTTACCAAGGATTTCAATTAATTCACTTTGTATCACTGGATGGGAGTAACTTTGCTCTCTTCGGTTGGTTTGTCTTCACTACAGAGTTTCGACAGTTCCATTAAATTTCCGTAATTGTTTGGTGACCTCTGATAGCCAATCCTTGTTTGATAAGACATGATAGTCAATGCTTCCAAGGCTTGTTGCTAAAATCTGTGCAGTCGTACTGTATTTGCAGACTGCGTACATACATACGTTTATACTGTTGTTTTGTTTCAAATAATAGAATCTGTGAGGGTAAGAACCACCTTCCAGAGGGTGGGTGACAAAAAAGGAGAGTAGCCCGTGATGCATGAGTAACAATATTCTACTTATCCACATTATGAAAAATGGTGCGGTTACATTATTGTGATAAACTTTAGACAATATGATAACGTCTAAGAAACCTGTCATTGACAACACCTGCAAAGTAATGAAATAAAAAAAGCTTATCGCATAGTAACTTTCCACTGTTCTTTATGTAAAATTATGGCATCGGCATGAAGTTTAAGTTTATTATTTGGATACTACAAACTGTATTCTCGACATTTTTGACATACAGTATGCAAATATAGGCTTCTTACAAAATCTTCTAAATTATTTGATATTAGGACATTGTTCATGAGATATGAGGTCATAAACAATAAGATGCAGTAAATAACACCCCACCAAGCTCAAGGATTGTAATTCGTTACCTACATCTTTACTACACGTTTGGGAGACACTTTCCTAATATTCTAATGAAGGTACCTAGGAATTCCTATTGTTGTATGGTATTTTGTACTGGAGATCATGTTGTAAGGATTGAGATGTGGAAAAGAAAACTAGAATGGGAAAAGGAGCTATATAACAAAACAATGTAAAAAATACAGCGCCTGTTGCTGATACTAGTTTTGTAATAAATATATGCTTACGATAATTTATTTTCTTTGTAAAGAAAGACAATATTGATGATCTGCCTTTTATTCTCTTCAAAGGTATTCCTGACTGTAACTTTGCACCAACACGTGGCGAATGAACTGACTACAGCACCGTTACTAAGCAGCGTGCACATGGTGTGCCGGCCACAGTGGCCGAGCGGTCTGCGGCGCGCCAGTCACAGTCTGCACGGCCACTATGGTCGGGGGTTCGATTTCCTCCTCGGGCATGGATGTTTGTGTCATCTTTAGTATAAGGTAGCTTATTAGTAGTTTGTAAGTTTAGGGACTGATGACCCAACAGTTAAGTCCCTTAAGCTTAACAAACATTTGGACATTTGAGCACACAGTGTGTTTCAGTAAGACGATATGGTGGCTGTGGTGAAGTGAGGTGAGCCGCGTTCCTAGCCACACTGGCTGACAGCTCTCTTGACAAGCGGCTGCACTTGACCCATTTGACAGTCTGTAACACTGTATTCTGTCAATGCTTGTATTTGTGCCTCCTAATGTTCACTGTTGCATTATCAGCATTTAGTAAATCATGTAAATAATTAAGTCATAGTCCATAACAACTTTCAACACGTATTATTAGTTAAGTTTGAAGATATTCGTTCAACAATGTCAACTGAGACAAAAGACTTAAGACTGTTTTTCGATAAATTTTGTGGGAGTGCGGGAGGGGGGGCACGTCCCCCCCGTCGGTGACGCCCATGTGTGTAACTATCACACCTGTGCTCCTTCGCCTGGTGAGTAATTTTCATCTATATATATATATATATATATATATATATATATATATATATATATATATATACGTAAAAAATAGATGAAGTACACTTACCAGGCGAAGGGGCACAGGCAGTAATAGCAACAAATAAACACACAGACACACAGACTAACAAAAATGCTAGCTTTCGCAGCTGCGAAAGCTAGCATTTGTGTGTGTGTGTGTGTATGTGTGTTTATTTGTTGCTATTACTGCCTGTGCCCTTTCGCCTGGTAACTGTACTACATCTATTTTTTACGTATATTTTTCCTTTTAGGAATTTTTCCTCTATAATATATATATATATATATATATATATATATATATATATATACCCCCAAAGCACAGGCTAGCCAATAGAAACAAAAAACAAAAACATTCAAACTTTCGCCACCACTGGCAGCTTCTTCAGGAAAAAGAGGAAGTAAGGAGAGGAGAAAGGGAAGGATACGGGTTTTAAGGCAGTGGAAAAGAAGTCATTCCAGTCCCAGGAGTGGAAGGACATACCTTAGGCGAAAAAAAGGAAGGTAAACAAATACACACACACACTCACACATATCCACACACAAACACACCTCAGCAAACATTTGTAGAAAGCTAAGAAGCTGGACAGAGGTACCACTTGAGGCAGAGGCTCTGTCCACAGAACCGAGGCAAAGATATTAAAGATGGTGGGCGGGAATTTGAATTTAGTGGAGGTTGAGACCAGGTGGGCAATGGGAAGAGAGAATATGTTGAAGAGCAAGTTCCCATCTCCAGAGTTCTGAAAGATTGTTGTCGGTGAGAAGTATCCAGATAACCCGAGTGGAGCAACACTGCACCAAGATGCACTGGCCATGCATCAAGGCATGTCTAACCACAGTCCATAACTGTCTTTCTCTTTCCTGTGTATCTACGGGTTCAGTGTGTTGCTTCCTATCCTCATATTAATGACATTCCAGTTTCAACTGTCCATTATGAAACTTTCTGTTTTGAAACAACATTCAACTTTTCAGATGTTTTTGAATGATTATAAGGAAGTACCATACGAAGCTCTTACATATCTCACAGGAGAATGTAACTATGGTGGTCGTGTGACAGATGACAAGGATAGAAGGCTGCTCATGTCTCTCCTCACCATATACTATAATAGAAGAGTTGTTGAGGAACCCATGTAAGTATTGGCTAGTCATCAATTAATATTTTTACTGAAGATGTCAAAATGTTCTGAATCTTTTAGAAGATGTCTTAATAAATGTATGACAAACAGAGCCTATAATTTTTTTTTTTTTTTTTTTTTTTCCAACAGCATGTACAAGTTTTCTGTTAAAACTTACTGAAATAATAGAAAATGTGAAGCTGTTCTCTGAAAATGTGTGTTTTTGTTTTCTTTCTTACAATTTTTTTAACCATGATTACACAGTTTCATGTACGAACTATTAGACATATTGCTCCTTTCATTCATATTCTTACTTCTAACATGTAATTTTTAGCAAACATTGTATACTCAATGATGTGCTGTTCTGTTTAAGATTTTAATCATAGCTTGTTTAGAGGCAGCAATCATAATAGCTATTTACTGTAAGTCCACATTAGCAGTCCAACAATTTGCATGATAAATTAAATACACTTTTATCAAGTTTCAACACAAGCAAAGGGTGTCTTCATCAGAAGAGTTGGCAAAATTATAACTTATACGATATGTGTAAAATCAGAGCATGCTGTGCTCAGGTCACATAAAACGGAATTAGATTTGTCAGTAATGAAATACTGCTGGCTAGGAAAATACTATCACATTTGTAAAGTTAATAACAAATGTGGCTAGCCTCTTTGGGCTGACATGGCAATTGCCATTGGAGTGGCAACAGACCTGATATCCCATATTAAAAAAAAAAAAAAAAAAAAAAAAAAAAAAAAAAAAAAAAAAAAAAAAAAAAACTTTATGTAAAATACTCCTAGTGGTTGGAGACATCTTGTGACACAGGCTGGGGCAAATAAAAGAGGCACAGGGAACAAAGAAACATAGCAGAGGACCCAACTATAGCACATGTTAGAAGTTACTACCATTCATGGTCTGGACAGCAGGTTGCACCAAGGCTGGACTGCTGAAATTGCTACCATCTCATCTTAAATGTTCTGATGAAGATTTTGAAGACTATGAGGGTTGTTATGATAAACGTCAGACTTAAAATTTCCCACACCTATCCTAACAGCTATGCCAGGCAAGAAGAACATGTGCTCCAGCTGTATGGACAACTGTGGCATCCTGTATCAAAATTATATTTATTTATGTACTGCTCCATCGATACAACTGTGATAAGCTCACAAGGATATAGACAATAATTACATAGGCAGTAGTCAATCACTACAACATATTTGCATTGGGCTTATGTATAAGAAAAGGCAAATACAAAGTAATTGAAAAACAAATGGAAAATAGTTAATACAAAAATGTTACATGAGTACATAATTGAACAACTTACTCTGTATTATATCACAGTCAAAATTTCTAAACAACATTCATAGGAGGTTTTTTCATTGTGACTAAAAAACTCTTCAGAACTGTAAAATGTCTTGGGTATAGTCAAGAATACGATACAACACGTCGGCTTTGACCAATGATGTCATATACGAAGCAGAGATATGGAAGTAATAACATTTGACATCTATCAAGAAATATATTAATTATTAATACACTAAAAATAATAGTATAATTAAGAAATAGAAAAGAGATGACTTACCAAAAGGACCAGCTCGTCGATAGAAACAAATAAATAAATAAAATCACACACAAACACACATACAAGCTTTTGCCACCACTGGCAGCTTCTTCAGGAAAAAGAGGAAAAAAGGGGAGGAAAAAGGGAAGAATATGGGTTTTAAGGAAGTGGAAAAGAGTCATTCCAGTCCCAGGAGTGGAAGGACTTACCCTAAGGGAAAAAAAGGAAGGTAAACAAATACACACACACTCAGACATATCGAAACGCAAGCACCCCTAGACAGACATTCCTGAAGAAGCTGCCAGTGGTGGCGAATGCTTGTATGTGTGTTTGTGTGTGATTTTATTTATTTATTTGTTTCTATCGACGAGCCGGTCCTTTTGGTAAGTCATCTCTTTTCTATTTTTTATTTTTGTTTATCCCACGGGGAAGGTTTCCCTCTGTAATTTTCATAGTGTAACTAAGTTTACAGATAAATAATTATTAGCTTATTTAAGAAATATGTACAATAAATGAAACACATCATATCTATTACATTTCGTATTTTGAAGATTACTCACCAGGCGAAGGAGCACAGGTGGTGACAGTAGCACAAATATATAAAACACACACACACACACACACACACACAAATGCAAGCTTTCGTAACCCAGTTGCTTCTTCAGGCAGAAGGGAAGGAGAGGGAAAAGGAAATGATGAGGGTTTTAAGGGAGGGGGTAAGGAGCCATTCCAATCCCGGGAGAGGAAAGACTTACCTTGGGGGAAGAAAAGGAAGGTAAACAAATACACACACACCCACACATTTACACAGACGCAAACACACCTAGGTAGAAATACTGTAGAAAGCAAGGAATTTTTTGTCTATAATATTTGTATCATATATTTTGTATTTTTATTTATGAAAAAACAATGAAGCATGTTTAAATTATTTAAAAATGAATAATAAATGAAAAGTATTGATTTTTTTAGAGGTGATACAGTTCCAAGTCTAGCATCTGAAACAAAAAGAAAAAAATAAGTTACAACATTACGTACTAGAAATGTACTTTTTTATTATTATATTATCAAACACACAACAAATGTGTGCGATTTCGTTAAAGGCTACATGTGCAATAATGTTTGAGTAAAATTTTAGTGTAATAATATATGTTTCTGCTCATATGTTGCTATTTGAAAAGCTATCTGTATCATATTCTTGACTTGAGTAGGGGGAGGTTAAGTCTAGTTTATGATACAATTTTCAAATGATACCATATGAAGCTATTTTATGACATAACTGTATCATATTGTTGATTTGAGCAGGGAAGCTCAAGTCTAGTTTACAAAAAAAAATTTAAATGTTACCAAATTACGCTATTTCATGAGATAACTGTATCATATTCTACACTCTATCAGGAAAAATTAAGTAAAAAATTTTAGTGGTAAAATTTTAGGACTCTTCTCACCGGGCTCCAGTGCTTATTTTGGCAACATGAAGTGTAGAATTGCATTAATATTTTTCACGGTCTACAGAGTTAATGTATTGCTGCTCATTTCACTTGCAGCAAAATTAATACTGTACCTGCTCCATGGTTGACAGGTTCTTGTATGTACCTTGTCCATTCAGCAAAAAAAATAATTTTCGTTTTAATTGAAGTTGTCACGAAAAAATATTTATTGGTCATCTGAGTTGCCGTCATTACCATTGGTGTCAACATAAACACTGCAACCCAGTGAGAAGCATTGCGAAATTTAACCAATTTCAGCAATTAATACAAAAATTGTAAAAATTTAGTTAGAGACACCATGTCTTCACCAATCATTAATGAAAGTTGATCTTTATTAATTTTTTCAGTATCATCCATTTCTAAAAAGATCAATAAAACAATTAAATATGGATAAAACTCAATAATGAATTACACAAATTCACATAAAATGAGAACTAACAATAAACTGTATTTATCCTTAAATTATAACAAAATTATTGAATTATTTCGATCAATTCAGAATCGAGATATCTATTGTCCATCTTTAATGTAATCAATGACCGAATTCAAATAGTACTATATCTTTGATACAAAAATGTTAATATCATCTTCATATATATACATAAACATCTTTGACTGATGACATCACTGGTCAAAGCCAACGGGTCTTATCGTATACTAGACTTGACCCAAATGTCCTTTCCAATAAGAATTGTTTCATATCCTCCCTAATAACTGTCTTGTCCTCAAAATTACTTTTAATATCTGAAGGGAGAAGACTGAAACCTTTTGCACTGAAGAACTTTTAAACCTGTTTTCAGCATAGTTACATTTTCGCCAAGAATATTGTCTTTCCACATTTTTAGTTCCCCCCCCCCCCCCTCAAAAAAAAAAAAAAAAAAAAAAAAAAAAAAAAAAAAAAAAAATCATATCTTATTATGGAATGGAAGTATTCACAGTAAGCTGATTTCATTATGTTTATATTCTTTTTGCTCTCAGAGATAACATGGAGGGCAAAAATCTCTGACCTGAGTCTCGTTTGAAGGTTTAATATAAGATGAGACCTGTTTACTCTGGAGTCAATTATTATAACACCTATAAACTTTATTGTTTCTGAAAGGTTCTGATATCGAGAAGGCTAATTACACTTACAGTGAGAATGTACTTAATTCATTAGATAATAAATTGCATGCAGCAGGTATTTTCTGTGACTTGTCAATGGCATTTGATTGTGTGAACAATAACATCCTTTTAAGTAAATTAGAATTCTATGGGGTCATGGGAAATGATGCAAAATCGTTCAAAAGTCGTAGCTCACTAACAGGAAACAAAGGGTGTCAGTGCAAGTGACTAGTGAATTAAGCCAACAGTTATCATCAGATTGGGAAGAAATTACATGTGGTGTCCCACAAGGATCCATCTTAGGGCCATTGCTTTTCCTTGTTTACATTAATAACCTCTCATCAGTTACACTACCAGAAGCAGAGTTTGTTTTGTTCACAGATGATACAAGTATTGCATTAAAAAGTATGTCAAGCATAGTTATGCAAAGGTTTGCTAATGATATTTTCATGAACATTAATAAATGGTTTAAAGCCAACGCATTGTCATTAAACTTTGAAAAGACTCACTGCATGCAGTTCAGAACATGTAAGAGATTTCCCACCAGCATATGCATTAAGTATGAAGAAGAGCAGATGGAAGAGGTTGACAGTATTAAATTCCTGGGATTTCAGCTTCATAATAAATTTAATTGGGAGGAGCACAACACAGCACTGCAGAAATGACTCAACAAATCTGTATTTTCAATACGAGTGTTATCAGACATACGAGACATAAAATTAACAAAGCTTGCATACTTTGCTTACTTTCATTCCCTAATGTCTATGGTATAATATTTTGAGGTAACTCTTTAAGTCAGTCAAAAGTCTTCAGAGTCCAAAAATGTGTAATACATATTATTTGTGGAGTAAATTCATGGACGTCCTGTAGAAGCCTCTTCAAAGAACTGGGTATATTAACTACTGCCTCTCAGTATATTTATTCCTTAATGAAATTTGTCATAAATAATATATCCCTTTTCCCAACAAACAGCTCAGTTCATACACACAATACTAGGAATAAAAATGTTCTACACAAGGACTTAAAAGCACTTACTTTAGTTCAAAAAGTGGTCCACTACTAAGAAACACACATTTTCAATAATTTACCATCAAGTATAAAAAATTTAGCTACAAATAAAGATCAGTTTAAGAGGAACCTAAAAGACTTTCTAGTGGCCAACTCCTACTCCATTCGTGAATTTCTAAATTGTACCAAATGATGCATGTACTCATACTATATTAGTATTATTGTATTATCAGTAATAAAAAAATATATAATAAAAAATTAAAAATGTATCTATCTGTATTTACATTATTAGTATTATCTATTATACAACTTGTAAATTTTGTTTCTTGACATGTTCCACATCCACAAGGATCTCCTCAACATGGATCTATGGAACGAAAAACTAATCTAATCTAATCTTCTATTTTTTCTATTGACTCTGTGACACACACTTTACAGTAAGATCTTCGTCAGCTTTAAAAGTCACAGTGAACAGTATATAATTAATCTTATTAAAGATCAGCAAGAGTCCATTGATGTTAAACCATTTAACTAAATCAATATGTATATTATTATTAAAATTATGGTTTTAAAATATGGACACAACTTTATTCTTACAGCACCACACAGCAAACAAATACACAAAGACTGAGAACACTACAGACTGAATGTACACGTAGTGACATCTGTGCATGGCAGCGATACTACATGGCAGTAATATTTGAATATTAACACTTTCCCTCAATTTTTGCAAGCAGTTATAAATAAGTGAATTTAGTCTTATGGTTGTGATTCAAGAGTCGAAGTCCAAGTCCTTAAACACACTTCTACATTTACATCTACTTATATACTTCATAATCCATTATAAGTTGCATGGCAGAGGGTACACTGTACCACTAGTTGGAACTTCCTTTCCTATTCCAGTCCCAAACAGAACAAGGGAAAAACGAACGTCTGTATGCCTCTGTACAAGTCATAATTTATTTTATCTTGTCTTTGTGATCTTTATGCAAATTGTTAGTAGGCCACAGCAAGATTGTTGTGTAGTCAGCTTCAAATTCCGGCCCTCCAAATTTCCTCAACACAATTTCTAGAAAAGAACGCCATGTTTCCTCCAGCAATTTCCATTTGTGTTCATGGAGAATTTCTGTGACTCTCATGCACTGGTCAGACCTACCAGTAACAAACCTAGCTGTTCCCCTCTCAACTGCTTCCATGTCTTCCTTTAAACTGATCCGTTGTGGGTCCCAAACACTTGAGCAATAGTCAATATGTGGTCTCCTTTACAGATGAAGTACATCTTACCAAAATTCTCCCAATAAACCGAAGTCAGCTGTCTCCTTATTCACAACTGTCCTTACATGTTCATTCCATTTCATATCGCTCTGCAATGTTACGCCTAGATATTTCAACTACATGACTGTATCAAGAAGCTTATTACTAATGTTGTATTTGAACATTATGGAATTAATGACAACATCCTCCCATACAACACAACATTACTCTATCACATCATTTATATAGATAGAAAATAATAGTGGTCCTATCACGCTCCCCTGGAGCATGCCTGAAGACACTCTAACTCTGATGAACACTTGCTGTCGAGAACTAGGTACTGTATTCTACCACTTAGGAAGTCTTCCAGCCACTCACAAATCTGTGAAACTATTCTGTATGCTTATATCTTCATTAACAGTTGCATTGTGGCACCACATCTAATGCCTTTTTGAAATTGAGGAAAACACCTGTTGTCCTTCATCCGTGGCTCGCAAGATGTCATGTGAGAAAGGGGCAAGCTGAGTTTCACACAAACAATGTTTCCTAAAGCCGTACTGATTTGTAAAATGAAGCTTATCTGCCTCAAGGAAATTTACTATATTAGAGCTGAGAATATGCTCCAAAGTTGTACAGGAAACTGATGTCAATGATTTTGGCCTTTAGTTACTTCAGTCAGTTCTCTTTCCTTTCTTGTAAATGGAAGCCAACTGCACTTGTTTCCATTCACTAAGAACTTTGTGCTGATATAAAGATTCATGATAAATGCAAGCTGAGTAAGGGACCAAAGCAACAGAATACTCTTTGTAAAACCGAACTGTTATTCCACCTGGACCAGGAGTCTTTTGCGTATTTAGCTCTCATTGCATGGCCTAGATACCTACGTACTACCTGGCATAGACTTTTTTGAATGACTCTAAAACTTCTACAGTAGCACTGGGGGGTCCGGTAAAAGTGCCCAACTATTAACTTTACTTCCCTTACACCTGTTATATGTGCCGAGATAATTTCTCAGCTACTCTCAACCTCGATGTCAGTAGAAACAATAACTTTGTCCACAGTGATGAACACCCCTCCTCCAGTTGTGTCCGATCTATCTTTCCGATATACATTCCACACCTCGCTAAATATTTCTGAACTTGCCACATCATGATTTAGCCAGCTTTTGGTGCCTGAAACTATCTGAGCACAATTATTTCCATACAGTGCGACAAATTTGGGGACTTTATGGTTAATGCTTTGAAAGTATATGGCTAATATTTTGATAGTCGAATTATTGTTCTGAATGTGGACTGAATTCACGGTCTGAAGGTTGACTGGTGAGTGCTCATCAGAGTTAGTGCCTAGCAAAAAAAAACCTGATATGTTCTATAATTCCCCACCCGATAATGCAGGTCCTGAAATCTGCAGCCACAACTGTGACAGAGTCGGTGAAGCCTTTATTTCAGACCTTCCACTTGGCTCCAAACCAAGTGACCCTGGAAACAATGCTACAAATAGCCATCTCTGCTTGCATCCACAAGAGAGGCCAGCAGACTTCAGAATCCAAGTAACAGGAATCACTGCTGCCGATGTGAGCCACAACTTGCAGCCCTCTGAACCTCGTACACTCGATCGCCACCTCCGCATTTCGAATGAAGATCCCCAGTAGACACATCGCGTGCACGTCGAACTTCTTTCCAGATCTTGATTCTATCTGCCTAGGAGACTTCATCACACACATAAGATTGGAGCTCCCGACAACTGATAATCCCTCCACCCATGTACCTGCTTGGGCCATGCTGCAGAAGTGGCCACATGTCCACTTACAGGATGAACAGAGAGAGCAGCTTGACCACGTACGGTACACCTGATTGTGCCTCAACAGGGGGGACAGAGGGTGAAGTACTCGACACCCGAGGTATCCGACTCTATGCACCAGACTCCCCGCCACCACTGTACCTGAGGCAGCAGCCTGAAGATGACTGATTGTAGCCAACAGCACACTCAATTGTTCATGAACCGCGGCCAACTCCTACTGTGTCTGCACACAGCAGTTACTCGTCCTACCCCTCCTATTGATACAGTTACCTGTGAAGAGTTGTTGTTGTTATGGTCTTCAGTCCGGAGACTGGTTTGATGCAACTCTCCACCCTACTCTATCCTGAGCAAGCCTTTTCATCTCCTCATTAGAATGGCAACCCACATCCTTTGAATCTGCTTACTATACGAATCTCTTGGTCTCCCTCTGCGATTTTTACCCCACACACTTCCCTCCAATGCTAAATTTACGATTCCTCGATGTCTTAAGAATGTGTCCTACCAAGCGATCCCTTCTTTTGGTCAGGGTATACCAAAAATTCCCTTTCTCACCAATTCTGTTAAGTACCTCTTCATTAGTTATGCGATCTACCCACCTAATCTTCAGCATTCTTCTGTAGCACCACATTTCAAAAGCCTCCATTCTCTTCCTGTCTGCACTGCTTATCGGCCATGTTTCACTCCCGTACAAGGCAACACTCCACACAAATGCCTTCAGAAAAGACTTCCTTACACTTAAATTAATATTCGATGTTAGCAAATTTCTCTTTTTCAAAAATGCTTTTCTTCCCATTGCCATTCTGCATTTTATATCCTCTGTACTGCTACCATTGCATGTTATTTTATTACCCAAGTAACAAAACTCATCTACCACCTTCATTGTTTCGTTACCTAATCTAATTCCTTCAGCATCGCCTGATTTTCTAAGACCGCATTCCATTATTTTTGTTTTGCTCTTGTTAATGTTCATTTTATATGCTCTCTTCAACACACTGTCCATTCCATTCAACTGCTCTTCCAGGTCCTTTGCTGTCTCTGACAGAATTACAATGTCATCAGCAAAACGCAATGTTTTTATTTCTTCCCCCTGAACTTTAATCCCTATTCCAAATTTTTCCTTGCTTTCCTCCACCGCCTGCTCGATGTACAAATTGAACAATATCGGAGAAAAGCTACAACCCTGTCTTACTCCCTTCCCAACTGATGCTTCCCTTTCATGCCCTTCGAGTCTAATAACTGCCGTCTGGCTTTTGTACAAGTTGAAAATAACTCTCCTTTCCCTATATTTTACCCCTGCTGACTTCAGATTTTGAAAGAGTGTATTCCAGTCAACATTGTCAAACGCTTTCTCCAAATCTACAAAAGCTAAAAATGTAGGTTTGCCTTTCCTTAATCTATCTTCTAAGATAAGACGTATGAAGAGTAAAAAACTGAATGATCAACTTGTAACTGGTCTAGTACTTTAATAAAGGCAGATGTCAGCTGACTGAACTGTGGTCAGTGGTAATTACTATGTCAGAAACAACCAAGTGTTTCTGGCTATTTTCAGATCATCATCATCATCATCATCATCATCATTAGAGACTGATTATGCCTTTCAGCATTCAGTCTGAAGCATAGTGCCTCTAATAAAATTCCTCCATGATCCCTTATTCAATAATAACATTGATGCCTCATCTGATGTTAAGCCTTTTACTTCAAAATCATTCTTCACTGAATCTAAGTACTTTTTTCTCAGTCTACCTCAACTCCTCTTACCCTCCACTGCCAAGCTTGTGAGTCTTTTAGATAACCTTGCTTCTCTCATGCGTGTAACATGATCCCACCATCTCAGCCTGCTCACCCTAACTGCTGCATCTATGGTGTTCATTCCCAGTTTTTCTTTTAATTTCCTCAATATCAACACTCCCCTGCCATTGTTCCCGTCTATTATTATCTGCAATCATTTTTGCTACTTTCATATATGTAATCTCTACCTTATGAATCAGGTAACATGTATCCACAGAACTTTCACTCCCTTACAGCAAAGTTGGTTGAAAGATAGAGTGGTGGACTGATAACTTAGTAATGGCACTTATTTACTTCTTGCGGAGGAGAGTAGATCTGGCAGAGCACTTACTGCATTAGCTTTGCTACACCTCTATTCCAGTTCTTTCATTACGTTGCCATCCTGTGATAAAATACATCCTACGTAGTTGAAAATGTCTACCTGTTCTAACTTTGTTGCTCCTATTTGGCACTTAATCTGTTTAAATTTCTTTCCCACAGACATTACTTTTGTTTTGGAGATGCTGATCTTCATAACATAACCGTTACACCTCTGATCGAGCTCTGAAATATTTCAATCAAATCTGCCATATGAGAGATTGCTTATTTTGTTTGCACCTATTTGAATCACACCCTGCCAGCATACTGATTTCAATATATGATCCATGAATAGTGTGATTAACACTTGTGACTGGTTACAGCCTTGTCTTAAAGGTGAAACTACCTTGAACCATGAACTTAACTTGCCATCTATTGTAACTGCTGCCTAACAGTCTACGATACAATTTAAAGTGATGCCTGCAGAAATTTTCCGCTTATTCCATACTCTTGTAGAACTGTCAACAGCTTCCTCCTAGGAACACAGTCATAGAAGTTTTCTAGATATATAAAACATAGATACATTTCCCTGTTCCACTCATAGCACTTTTCCATTTTCTGCCATAAGCTAAAGATCTGGTTCTGGCAGCCTCTAAGAGGCCTAAATCCACATTGATTTTCATCTAACTTGTCTTCAATTAATACTCACACTCTCCTTTCAACAGCACGTGAGAATATTTTGCCTACAACACAATTTAAAGAGATACCTCGATAGTTGTTACAATTTTTTCTGCTTCCATGTTTCATAATTGCCATGATTACCACTTTCGTCCAGTCAGACGAAACCTGTCCTGATTCCCACACCTTCTCAATTATCCTGTGTAACCATCCGTTTAATTTCATCCACCCCATCCCCCTTTATTGCACTGCAATATATTGACCATTTTCTCCACTTCCTCAATTGTGATCCTGTTTCCATCATCATTCCTATCCCACTGTACCTCAAAATCTGACACATCATTGAACATTTCACCTACATTGAGCAATTCTTCAAAATATTCCCTCCATCTGCTCAAGGCATCAACAAGATTGACTAGCAGCTTTCCTGACTGTCCAGAACACTTGTTAATTCCTACCTCTTTCCATTTCGAAGACTGCTAATTATGTTCCAGAATGGTTTTCATGCCGCTTGACCCAGAGTTTCTAACATACTTCCAAAGTTTTCCCATGATTTATGCTTGAAGTCTGCAATTATCCATTTGGCTTTGTTTCTTTGTCTATCTGATTTCTAGTATGGAGCCTTTTTTGAAATTCCTTCTCTTTCTTTTTACAGGTTGCCTTGACTGTGTCATTTCACCAAGCTGTCTGCTTCTTCCTGCCTTTTCTACTTCTAGTAGTGTGTCCCTCTGCCTTGTCCATTCCTCTTCCAGTGACTGTAAATGACTACATTCAACTATCTGGTACCTTTCTGAGATCATTGTTATGTATTTGTGCCTAATATCCTTGCCTTGAAGCTTCTCCACATGTATCCTTCTTCTGGACCTCACTTTCTGCTCTTTTGGTCTCACAAAACCAATTTTGTTCCAGATTAAATAATGATCAGTATCATCAAAGAATCTTCTGAAAACTAGTGTGTCCTTGACTGCTTTCCTGACTGGTATGAAAAGGTTATGGATGAATTTGGAGACTATATGGAGGCCAATACCTTTACAAACATTGGCTGGTGATTTGTGGTTAAATCCACCTTATGCAAGCCACCTTGTTTTGTTTTAATACCCAAACATGTTTTGGCACTTATTGTGCTATCTTGCATGGGTTTTTGGCTTTTATTTTCTAGAATAACATATTGTGTTCTGGAACTTGTTGAAGAGCTGTTAAAGGAATACCTGGCTTGGTGGTGAGATGATGATTTTGTGATGGTGCAGCCCCTGTATCTTCTGTGCTTGTTGTATTATATTTGTGGTTAAATCCACCTTATGCAAGACACCTTCTTTTGTTTTAATACCCAAACATGTTTTGGCACTAATTGTGCCATCTTCCATGGGTTTTTGTCTTTTATTTCCTAATATAACATGTTGTGTTCTGGAACTTGTTCTAGAAAATAAAAGCCAAAACCCCATGGAAGATGGCACAATTAGTGCCAAAACATGTTTGGGTATTAAAACAAAACAAGGAGTCTTGCATAAGGCAGATTTAACCTCAAATCTAATAAAGTAAGCATGGAAGATATAGGAGCTGCACCATCACAACATCATCAATGACAGGTGAATTGCCTCCTTTGCTGCTTTGAAGATGCTCATGTATTCAGCTTCAGTTGATGAAAGAGTGACTGTTTTCTGCTTACGTGAACACCATGAAATTGCTGATTTGCATAGGGTGAAGCTATAGCCAGTATAAGACTTCGTATCAGCATCAGAATTTCCCCAATCAGCATCAGCGAAACTGAGGATTCCTTCCATATCATTGGCCTATGTTAGTTTCTTGTCCATGGTTCCTTTGAGATATCTAAGGATTCACCTAGCTGCCTACCAATAAACAAAACTATGGCTGATCAGGGCGAGTACCGATGGCAGGGTACATCAGAGCTCCAACCAGTTCCCTGAATGGACAATGAGTCCCATCTTCTGCATTCACAGCAGTTGTTATCCAACTTTATCCCAGTCACCAATGGAGTTCTTACTGGTTTGCAGTCAACCATTCTCAATCACTGAAGTCGTCTCTGATATACCCACTTTGACACGCTGCGATTTTATCAGCAAATTGATTTACTTCAATGCCCAGGTAATGTCTTACAGGACCTAGATCACTGACATAAAATCTGGCAGATAACTCACTCTTGAATTGTTTTCTCCTTTATGGGTCTGATGTGACAATGATTTTCCCGCTCTATGTTTTTGTTCAGATATGTCACTGTCACTCACAGCCCCCTTCGACTTGCCCAATTTCACGAACATTGCAGCACTCACATTTTCACTGTCTTTCTGTATTCTTGCATTGTTTTCTTTGAGATTTTCACTTTTAGAGGTTCGTCATCTGTAAAATTGTCACAGGATTCGATAGCATATCTAAAATTGTCATAACTATCTGGAAGACTGTAAGGCAGCATTATTGACAACAGATCACCTTTTAAGTTGACATCTATTGCTTGCAACTTGTCCACAGTGTCGAACAACTGAGTAAGATGTCATGTCCCATCATCACTAGGCTGCATGTATGAAGTGTGAGGCATTTAAATAGCTTTGCTTTGTGAGCAGGTCCTTTGGGTGCATAGATAGATTAAGCCATACCTGATTTGATGTCAAATGTCACTTGCTTCAACTAGGAAGTCTGCTTTTGCTCTTCTATCCATTGCTGTCCACACTTTGTAGGTGGCTTCAACAGCAGTGAGTGTTGCATTTTCACCAGTCCTACAGGTTCCGGAATGTCACCAGATACATATCCCCATGTGTTGCATTAATACTGCATCAACTTGAATTCTCCATGTGTCAAAATTATTGTGTGACAACATTTCCACTGGAACTCAATGTGCAGCAGCAGTGTGCACCTTATTCATTGCATTAACAAACTTGTTTATCTCTGCACTTAATTTCAGTTTTCATCTTATCAAATAAAAATGTTGCTTTTACTGTTCGGGTAACCTGAGGCCATAACTATTAGGATTATGGTTTAAAAATATGGACATGAAATGTGATTAGTTGTTGTTGTGGTCTTCAGTCCACAGATTGGTTTGATGCAGCTCTCCATGCTACCCTGTCCTGTGCAAGTCTCTTCATCTGAGAATACGTTTGGCAACCTACATCCTTTTGAATCTGCTTACTGTATTCGTCCCTCGGTCTCCCTCTACAATTTTTACCCCACACGCTTCCTTCTAATGCTAAGTTGACAATTCCTTGATGTCTCAGAATGTGTCCAACCAATCTATTCCTTCTCTTGGTCAGGATTAGATAACAACTTTATTCCTAGAGCACCCACAGGAAAACAAATACACAAAGACTGATAACTAGAAACTGAGTGTACACATAGTGACATCTATGGATGGCAACAATATTACATGGTGGTAAAATCTGAATCTCAACCAGAGATATGCACAGTTGCTACCTTATCTTCAGCCAGTCAGAAGTTACATCATTTTTAAGGTGTGCGCTCAGTTTCGATGTCCTTCTAGAAATGAGTATTTTGAGGGGCTGTGACATTTTTATCTTATGAAACATGTTAGCATGGTAAATAACAACACTTTTAACACTGGTAAAAAGGTAATTGCAATTGAAACAGTAACCTTTTTCATAATAGTAGCTTTTATGGTAATATTATGAATCGTACAATGGAAGTATTTACAAGCACTGATATTGATTCAAAATGAAAAAAAGTGCATTCAATGCACCATCTTCATTTATCTGAGGTGGAAGAGTCAAAGCTGATTTATTGTTGCCTGCAGTGGACATGCCATCAAGTTCGCCAGTACTTAACGCCGGGAAGAGGGTTAACAATGAAGAAACCCCACAATGAACTTCCAACGCCTGTCACTGGCTCGCTCCAAGACAATGGACTGAGGGGTACAATGGAGTGTTCTCCCTCACTTCTTACTTCAGTTCACTTCAAAAGTTCACTAAGCGTAGAGAAAGTTTGTGGTGGTATTGTGTGTCAGCTTTTCATGATATTTTTTATTTATTTATGAAAATGTTGAGTGTGTAGTGCTCACAATGGCGACTCGGTGTTTTTATGTGGTGAAACAACAGATGCACCAGGTGTTGGTGTTTCTATCTTAACAAAAAAAGGAATACTATCAGTGATCCAAACAAGTAGAGAAAGAGGAGATATCAATGGCTCATCTTTAGAATGTTTGGACATCCTTCTGATTCATACTGAATGTTGAAAAAATTACATCAGGCACAATCCATCAAGGCTCATTTAAACCTCCTCTGAAGCATCTCAGGCTGCAACTTTGGGAGCTAAACAACTGAAATTCAGTTTCAAAACATAATGTTTCTTTTGTGCCAAGAATGGTGACCATGAGCAAAAGAAGCCCGAGGAGAGATGCAGGAAGATATTTTCAGTTACTAATATCACGAAAGGATGCAACAGAACTGACATACAACTGATGAGTATGGGTGCTGCTCGAGCTAGATATGATCAATGGGCAGAGGAAGTGATGAGGCGCTTTCCACCTCAAATGATTTATTTGCAGATGAGGCTGTGTATCGTGATAAATGTTGGTTGGACTTTGTGAGGCCATTGTACAAGAAACTCTCAACATCCATCTCTGAAGACTATGTTTCAAACAGAAACCTAAGTTTCCGAATGTACACAAGCCACTAGATAGACGCATGATTGGTTGCATGCCGTATACCGTCAGTGTCTTACTGGAGGCCAATAGTGACTGTCAGTTCACTGTAAATGAAATTACTGAAATGAAACCTTAGTGGAACTATCAGGACAGAACTGTTCAACAGGTATGGGGATCCATAATAGTGATCACAGGCTCCAATAGATTTAAGGTTCCAATCATTTGTTTTAGGGACACTGGGTACAAATTGCTAACCAATGCCTGGTATGACAACAAGGAAAAAGATGAGAAAGAAGAGTGACTCAGGATTGTCCAGAAATCTGCTGAGATAATAAGGCAAGATGTTCAAAGTGAAGTGTACAATTATAATACATACGCATTAAGAGAGAACTTCTTGAAGGATGCAGATTCTCTCCCACAATCACTCCAAACCTCTCTTGAGATCAGCAGCAGCAGCAGTTGAAAGTTAAGGACAATGCTCATTTGTCATTCTTTCATGCATTTACAGGCTGTGACACAACATCCACAACATATCACAAGAGTAGAGTGGGGTTTGTCAAAATGCATCAAAAGTCCAAAATCACACAACATGCTGCTGAGATATTTGCCAATAATTCTTCTTTCCCCGACTCTATCGAGACAATGGGAATCATGAGTACACTCTCATGGTATGGAGATCCAGCCACCATAAAATCCCTCAACGAGTTCCGCTGCAAATCATTTTAATAAAAGCAGCTGGGAACATGAAGCGTAAGGTCTCAACTTTCCCTCCAACTGAAGGAGCCGTTAAGCAGCATGCATTCCAAATGTACCACTAAATATGCCTTTGGTTAGGAGAGGAACCAAAAGGGGGAGTGCTGAATTGGGGTTGGGAAAGAAGGAATGACCGACTAGTTCCAAAACTCACAGGGTTAATGCTGCCCCTGATGAAATCTTGAAGATGATTTTTTTTAATGCACAAAAGGATGTGACAGTAACAGATGTGCCTGCAGAAAAGTGCTGTTATACTGCTCTGTTACATGCCTGAACTGCAAGGGCAACAGCAACAGTGGAGTTGGAATATTCATTCAGGATGAAGATGACGACAGTGAAATCGAGACTCTACCAGTCTTTTTGGATGACATCTCCTCTACCGACAAAGCTGAATGTGCCTCGACCGTTCCTCCTCAGAAAAACAAAGATGTTGCTTTGAATGCACTTATTTTTCATTTTGAATCACTATCAGTGCTTGTAAATACTTACAGTGTATCATTCATAATATTATAATAAAAGCTATAATTATAAAAAGGTGATCTGTTTCAATTGCAATAGCCTTACTGTCATTGATAAAGTGTTGTTATTTACCACGCTAGCACGCTTCATTAGATATTAACATCATAGCCCTTCAAAACACTCATTTCTAGAAGGACATCGAAATTGAGCGCACATCTTATAAACGAGTAACGTCTGATTTGCTGAAGATAAGGCAGCAAATTTACATATCAAATTGAAGGAAATTTAATGCCCAACAACTTTGTTTCTTACAAATTTTCTGAGAAGTGATCGAATGAGTCAGTAAAAGTAAATGTTTGACAGTAAAAATGATTTTTTCTGAAATTGTCAATTTTCAATTACGTATATCTGGAACACCATTGGGAATTTGATATACATATGTAGTAACACTTTTATAGCAATATCAATTATCTTTCATTTTTATTGGGAACTTTTTTTTCTAAAGCAGACCATTATGGGAGATATAAGCAAAAAACCAAAAATTGGTACCTTACCACCACCATCCCCACTTTGGGTCACCCCACAGTGGTGGGGACTTTTAGTATGTTAACCTTCTAACTATTCCTAACAAAGTCCTGAAGTCAAAAATTCTCACATATTCTGTGCACACTACAATGAATTCATTGACTGGACCAATCCTGATTTACACAGGCTACTACAGAGCTCCTCTCTACTCTCGACTACTACTTTGTGCTTTCTATCTTAGAGGAGTTACCCTAGCCACTTACTTGCTCAACCACTTATTCATAATAAATTAGCTTTATATAATAATATCTAGTGGTTCACAGTGTCAAAGGTTGCTAAAAGGAACTGTATCTCTTTTCTTCATCCATTAAAGCTAGCACATGCTGTCTGGTCCACTTTTATCTGTCCAAACTTGTAGCAATGATACCAACTAATTTAGCCATTCATTTGAAGTTCCCAGTCAAGGTTTTGTTTGTAATAACAGTAAAGAAGTGTCTAAGTCATAGAGAAGAAGGGTGAAGAGACGGATGGCAAAGGGGAAAGAGGGGCAAATGCCACAGATTGTGTGACATTTGCAGCAAGTAAAATTTGCATGTACTGGGTGATCAAAAAGTCAGTATAAATTTGAAAACTTAAATTAAATATAAAAAATAGACGAAGATTACTCACCAGGCGAAGGAGCACAGGTGTAACAGCATCATAAATAAATAAATGAATACACACACACACACACACAAACGCAAGCTTTCGCAACCCAGTTGCTTCTTCAGGCAGAAGGGAAGGAGAGGGAAAAGGAAATGATGAGGGTTTTAAGGAAGGGGGTAAGGAGCCATTCCAATCCCGGGAGAGGAAAGACTTACCTTGGAGGAAAAAATGTGTGTGTGTGTATTCATTTATTTATTTGTGATGCTGTTACACCTGTGCTCATTCGCCTGGTGAGTAATCTTCATCTATTTTTTATATTTAATTTTTCCTGCTAGGAATTTTTCGTCTTTATATTCGTATCATATATTTGAAAACTTAAATTGCTAGACACGTGAAAGATCTCTTGCATGCCCTGTTTGGTTATGATCGTGTGCTCAGCCACCACTTTCGTCATGCTTAGCATCCCAGGTCTCCAGACCTCAGTCTGTGTGATTATTGGCTTCAGGGTTATCTGAAGTCGCAAGTGTATCGTGATCGACCGACATCTCTAGGGATGCTGAAAGACAACATCCGATGGCAATGCCTCACCGTAACTCCGGATGTGCTTTACAGTGCTGTTCATGACATTATTCCTTGAATACAGCTATTGTTGAGGAATGACAGTAAACATATTGAATTTTTCCTGTAAATAACATCATTTTTGCTTTTTCTTAATTTGTTATGCTAATTATTGCTTTTCTGATCAGATGAAGTGCCACTGTTCAGACATTTTTTGAACTTCTGTATTTTTTCCCTCCTAATAAAACCCCATGTCATTCCAAGAATGTGTGTCAATTTTCACATCTCTATCTACATAATTCTGTGATTACATTTTCAAATTTATACTGAATTTTGTTTTTTTGATATGTAAGTATTAAGAAACTAATCATTTTTTTTTTCATCCAATGTATATGGTTGTATCAGTTTGAAGAATTACATTTATGTTAGAAACTATTAACCCCTTTAGTAATATAATAAAACATATCTACATTACTCATGGTTTAGAAAAAAGTAATTGTATGAAAAGATAAGGACAGTTTACAACTCACTGCAAAGACGTGGTGACGAGCTGTGACAGGCACATACAAAAGACACACATATATAACACTTTCAGCTATTGGCCATGGCCTTCTTCAGAAAATAGAACATTCATACGATCACAGATACATACAACAAACTGTCACCTCTGGCAGTTTTACTCCAAATCCGATTCGGAAATAAAGGTTGTGTGACTGTGTTGCTTGCCTGTGTGATTGCGTGAATGTTCTATTTTCTGAAGAAGGCCATAGCCAAAAGCTGAAAGTGTTGTACGTTTGTGTCTTTTGTATGTGCCTGTCACAGCTCATCTTTGTGGTGATTTGTAAACTGTCCTTATTACTAGATTATTTATTCCAACCTGGACTTTGCAATTATTAATTGTATGAAAAGGCATTCATTATTGTGATTTGGCATCCCTTGTTACAATCTCTAATGACTGTGATGTCAGTGTGTAATTAAAACAACTTTGCTGCAAGCCTTCCTTCCTTCCCCTCGTTAATGAAGTATCCAGAAAGATGCTGAGTAACCTCACAAAGCATGGTGCATCTTTAGTACAAATCTGTAAGTAAACACACTCCATAGACATATTTAACCTGTCCCATGAGGATTTTTTTGTTTGCTAGATCAAATCACCTGCATAGTAATAAAATTTAAGGTAGATTTGACCTCAAACAGTACTTACGCCATTGAAGTACACAAATGTTTCATTGTTCAATATGCTACACACTTTGATAACACAACTTTCTTAAGTTAATAAAATTTTGTGGAAACATATGTGGAGTCATGAATGGCAAAAATATGAATATATTTGGAATTGGTTATGCATGTAGCAGAAACCAAAAACCTGCATATTAATTCTTCCAAAACATCTGAAGCATATGGAATAAAGCTCTATAATTTCAGAAGTTTACTGAAAAATATCCCAGGATTGGCTACGATGTTGGTGTCTACTTTGCACGCAAGTTTGTGCTGACCCCTCCCTGGCCCCAGCTATTGCTACTGCAGCATTCTTGCCCTAGAAGACACACTTTTCCTTATTGTTGCACCTACTTTCTAAATTTTCTCTCCTGTTCCTACATTACTGACAAAAATGTCTTCTTCCATTGCTGCATTTCAACCTTCCACAGTTTCCACTTAGTATTACCATTGCTGTGCAAGGATTACATATCTCCATGCGTGTGAGTGATGAACAGTTGTGCCAGTGCACTGCCTCTGTGTGGGATGTAACCAGTTCTTCAAATTTAGGACAAAAGCATTGCAGAACAGCACCAAAGGACAAATTACAATGAATCCCTGTAAAAGCATTCATAACTGCCATACCCACTGTTAATAGATGCACTTGCTGCTGTATCCAAGATTCTTATGCCTCCTTAAAATCCTTAGAAAGTCCTTATTTCAATGACTAAATTTTTAGGGCCCTTAAAAACTCCTTATTTTAACATGTCCCAGGAATGACTTGTTCGAAATGTAATTTGACCTATCTTCATTTTATTTTATTACTTTTGTAAAAGAGAATTTGGTAGGGATTTTTAAGTCCCTATTACACGACAATCCGCATTGACATCCATCTAACGGTAGAACCAGTGAAACTATGATTTGTAGCAGACATATTGTTCGCATGCCAGTATACAGACCAGTTCCATTCTGCATATCGCAGTAGGCAGCACTGACTCGCAAATGTGCTGAAGGTGGAACTGCAGTGAGCTTCATGTTTGTTAACTATAAACAGGTCAGGTTATTTGTATACTGTTGTTGATGTCTGTGGACACTCCTCTAACTTCCAAACTTTAAAATGGAGATTTTTCTCATTTCTCAGTCATGGAATTTTCACAAATTCAGCAATAAAACTAAAGCAGACTTTTCTTTAGGTTTATAATGGCTGTTAATGGAAAGCATTCTTTGCAATGACTGCTTTCTGTCCTAGAAATAAACTGAACGAAGCAAGCACTAAGTGTCTCAATCCAGTTATACAGCAAGGTAATATATCTCTCTTATCTTCCACGACCTACGGTATGATAATATGTCGGCAGACGTGATTATTTACTTTACGTGAGACGTGTGATTTGTAAGTGTAGCAGCCTAATTGATGAAAATTGTGTTTAATTTGATTTAATCTTTTTTCCTGTTAGGAATTTTTCCTCTATAATATTAATCTTTTTCTTTATTTTAGTATGCCAAGAAAAAGAAACAGGCAGTAGTCTGTGAGAGAGTCCGATCACAAAATGTACAAGAAGATAGTGTACTTCTTACTTGCCGGTGGGTGAAAGCTTTCTATATAACTATCACTGTCTGTGCACACTTATTGTTGCATGTGGATGGTTATTTACATCGCTCCAAATTCTCGCGCCCGACATCTGTCGGTGAAACAAATAACTTGGGTAGTATAGACTGCAGTCGCACTGGCAAGCTTTTTTTTTTTTCGAAGTTTATTTTTGCCAGTGATGGAGGAAATCTTGTTACAGTTGTGTCTCGCAAAAATGGAAGAAAAATACAAACAAATCATAATAAACAGAAATGATGAACGAAATGGTCTAGGTAATGGCTTCTTAAACGAAGGCGGTTGTTACATTTGATTTTACTTTTTGAGTTGGAGGGCAAACCCGATGATGCATAATTATTTGTAAATGGATGTGGAAACATAATTATCTTTTGACACTCATAACTCCTCACATAATACGTAAAGACACATGTATGGCCTGCTGCAGTGGCCGAGCGGTCTGCAGCTATTCACAATCTGCACGGCCACTACGGTCAAGGGTTCAAATCCCCCTCGGGTATGGATGTTTGTGTCTCCTTTATTATAAGGTAGTTCATTAGTAGTTTGTAAGTTTAGGGACTGATGACCTCGCAGTTAAGTCCCTTAAGCTTAACAAACATTTGAACACATGTATGAGGAGACCAGTTTTTCCTCATGGGTGGCTGACAGTTACATTAAGATTGTTGGCCACAAGTACGATATACAAAGAATAGCGATTTCTAAACAAGCATTGAGTGAAAACAAGCTATTTATGCTGATCTGAAGCAGGTTCTTTACGGTATACAGTTCTTATCTAATTTAATTTTTTAATTATAGATTCCGTATTAGCAGTAGGCTCTACCAATTGTAATTCCTCTATGAGAAAATTGTATACAGCTGCCTTTTTGTCTCTGTCGCTACATTCCCTACTTTTTACTTTCCATAAACAAGCATGGCTCCAATAAATCTCAATAATTTCCATTGGGAACTCTAGACCATACGAAAAACTATACACTGACAAAGATTTGCAGTAATCTCCTGTCGACATGTTCTAGTTTGTCTGTGCAGGTGTGATTTGAACCCACTGATTTGAGCAATTATGCTCAAATCTGCAACTCCAACTGCCAGGTTTGCGCACATCTCATATCTGCACATATGTGCTGTCCACATGCAATGCTTTGCGAGGTGTGCGCAGTAGCGTGTGGACCCAGCTTAAGGCGCAAAATCTGTATTATTGCTTTTCAAAACATGATTTGTTGGTGCATACTGACTTATGTAGACATGACTAGCCTGTACGTTTACCAGTCCAGATCGTCCTGTGTGCGATTAATTTAGTTTATTGGTTTGTTAAGTCGGGTGGTCAGTGTATTTTTAATATATTATGGACTACAAAAAAAGAATACAGAATGTGGATAAAGAAACATTTTTGCAAGACAAAAGCAATATGTGTTTTCTGCAACAAAGAGCTAAACATCAGAGACATGGGTGAAAGTGCTCTGAAAATTCACATGACTGGTAAAATAGGCTTAATTTTAAATATTAAATGCAAACATATATAGGCCCTTTTACCTAACTCTGCCATTTAAAGTTAACACTATACATTTTTGCTTTTATTACAGGAAAGAAAAATATATGTAAAAAATAATTCATTGAAGCCTACTATTTATGACATTGCAGTTGTTCCCCTTGTTTGAAGTTTTTATGTATACATGTAAGCAGTGACTCCTTATGACTCCTTATATTCAGAGGCTACTTTTTAAAAACTCCTTAAATTTTTTTTTTCCAAAAATGGTATGAACCCTTTGCATCAGACAGGGTTTTAAGATTGTTCCTCACTTCTGCAAGGGGCAAATATCGAGTGCTAGTTTTTTGGACTTTTTCTCAGATTTTTTTGAAGTTTGATGTTTTGTGCACAAAGTTTGATTACCCTTTGTAGTAATATCATAGACCAGTATCTGTTCCTTGATATTAATAATAAGTTTGTAGAGTTATTATGTGTTGTACTATGCATTCTGCCAATGCCTGAAGACATCCAGGCTATGATAGTAAAATGATGCCGAAGATTTCTTGTTGACAATTTTGTTACTACTGAATATCTAGTTTCAGCAGTGTAGTTGCCATATTCAGATGCCACATTTACGTAAAATAGTACAAACTTGTGGTTTCTAATGGATAGTGCTCTAATTAAAATGACTTGTTAAAAATTACATTTTATAAAAATTTCATTTTTAAAATAACAAACATGCCAGAAACGCTGTTTAAGAGGCTCTGTGTAATAGGTACAAGCCTGTCACCAGAACTAAGTTAGCTGGCATATACAGACACTCCTTAGCACATTCCCTCTTCTCAGTCAAAGGTTTGAACACATGCAGTTAGTGTAGGACAATTTTTGCCACCATAATGTCTCACCTATTATATTACCATCATTGATCACTGCACTTCTTTGCATGAAGTGTTCACTATGACTGATATTACTGCTGAAATTTTTGGAACTTCATTCTTCACGGAATAGACCATACATTTTGGTGTGCCTCTGTATGTTACAACCAATCGAGGGAGACAACTTGAGTCATAACTATTCAAGGTACTCCCCCGTCTGCTGGGTATGCAACATAAAAGAACAATGGCATATCATCAAGCAGTGAACAGCCTGGTAGAAAGAATGCACAGACAATTAGAGACATCCATGTGACCTCATGACATGACACAATAATGGACTGAGACAACGATGGACTCCGAACAAATGTTAAAGGAGACTAAGGAGTCACATCTCTAGACCTAGTATATGGATAACCAGTTCATTTGCCCAATGAGGGTTTTTTTCCAGTATACAGATTACTACATGGATCCATTGGATTTTGTGTCTAAGCTGTGCACTCGTATCCAGCAATTACAACCTGTGGCCTTAAGATATCAAAAAATTTACAGTCTATTCGTTTACAATGAACTACAGATGTGTGAATCTGTTTTTCTGTAATACAATAAAGGGCACTTCATATGTCAAATGAAGGGCCCTATCATGTTCTAGAGATGATGTTTACTGTCAACATGATGGGTACAATCACTACTATCTACATTGAAAAACTGAATCCAGCCTTCAGTTTTTTCTCCAACAAACAGAAAAATACCTACAGACCTGGAAAAATGCTTCAACCCTCTGTTACTTACCACAGATCAGCCACAATGGATGTTGTGAACTGCCCCATCTGACACAACAGTCAGTGCAAGTCCTATCATGACATGTCAGATACAACACCGGTGGGGATTGATGAAGTGTGATGACCTAAGCACTCTACATTAATATTTCTTGATACTTCTGGTAATTAACTTAATGATGTTTCTATGATTGCAGTTCTATTTTTAACTTTATTACTTTAAATACCAGTATATGAAAATGTCCTTACTGTTCCGTGTGATCTTGGAGTCATTGTTTTAATGTTAAAATATACCTACTTTTGTAGGAACATGATATTCAAGCACTCTAAATTTGTATCAAGAAATGTTTACAGCAACCACAGAGGATATAAACATACATACACACACACTCAAAATGGAAAAATCTGTCTATGTATATTATAACCCAAGATCCTAATTTACAATAATAATTTTGCTGGGCCAGGAAGTATAATGAACAAAAACACTCATTACTTCTTAAGAAACACTAGTTGGCAAACTTTTATTTGTGCATGTTGTCCACAGTTATAAATCAAAAGTAGTCATAAAATAGTTGTCTGAAAACATTAATAATTTGTCTTTTGTGTGTCCAACTGACAAACTTCTGTTACCCTGTAAACTCTTTTCTACATAAAACATCTACCACATATTTGAGAGATTTGTAATTACATCTGTTTTGATATTGAGAACTGAAATTGGAGAACATGGAGAATTAAGTAGAATCACATCCATTATAATCCATCTCAATGTGAAGTTAACCATATTTATTGCACTATAATGTAAATTTATCAGCCTTCAGCTTTTATGGCAGGTAAGATTTGAATAATTTTCAGGTGGCATGGCCTCCTTAGGGTGTTGATAAATATGAATAATGATAAGAAAGCAGTCATATGAAGTTTTTTATAGTACAAACTTAACATACAGAAAATTATGTTATTCTAGTGAAATATTATAATTAACAAAAATTAAATAATACAATGCTGACAAAAATAAAATAATACAGTGAAATCTGGGTCACAAATTCTAGTCTGCAAGTGTCATACATAGATTTACTTTGCACATAGTTTCATTACTTAATTTATTCTAAGAGTTATTCACAGTAAGAAGCTTCTTGATCATTTAATGCACTAGAAATAAAACACTCAAACAGCAACAACAAAGATGAATTATACAATACTAATAATACTAATAATAATAATAATAATAATAATAATAATAGTTTTGTTTTGGCTTTAATTAATTAAATTCTTTGTACGAGTATAGAAGAGAATTTTGATATGACTGTAGATTCACTAATTGAAACATTTTCAATTTGTATGCTTTGTAGGTATGCATTTTCCAGCAGTGGACAATATTATGTTCCACTTGACACCTCTATTGAGGGATGTGTAGAGTATATACGCACCTTACCACTCATAGTATCACCTGAGGTTTATGGTCTGCATGATAATGCAGACATTACAAAAGATAACAATGAAACGGCACAGGTGAGACTACATACTAAAAAGCCATATAATTTTATTATATTGCAGTATAAATGCATCTTTTTAGTGTGAGTGCTTTCAGAATTTTCCACCAGGACTTACAACAGTTTATTTTATTCTCAGAGCAAAGTTTGCAGAAAACTATCATTTAATGTAAATAACCTTTAAATTCTCCATTTATTTGACTGCAGTGTTTGTAGACACTTTGCAATTCTGTGGATGCACAAATAAATTTTGAATACATTCAATTACTCAAAAGGTTAAATGATATTTGTATCAGTCTTCTTGTTTTCTTGCTAACACTTTGCCCTGAATCTGATTAATACCCATGATTTCATGCTGTTTAAACACTATAAATTTGGACTACTCATCATATAGAGGAGCCAGTGAATGACATACAGTAACACTGTAAAAGACTGCTAGGTATCAAAGAAAGTCATTTGCAAGACATATACAACAAAATTACACACATTCCACTTAGTTAGTTTATAAATTCCATAACAGATTCAACAATATTTTCCATAACAGATTCAACAATATTTTGGAAAGGATAGGTTGATACTCACCACAGACATGTCTAGATGAACCGCAGACAGGCATACATAAACACACACACACACACACACACACACACACACACACACACACACACACAGAATACTGTTGCCAGCCTGCAGAATTTAGATGGTCCAAGGTGAAAGCAACAGTGGTTGTGATGAAGAGGCTGCTGAGAGATGGAAGCAGGGGGGAGAGGAAGGTTGCAAGGTGGTGGTTGTAGGGGGCTATTTCAATATTGGTGGTGAAGCTATATAATTTTACTTACAGCTTCAGTCAATAATCTTCGACCAATATCAATAACCTGCCTCCACAAAATATCTCTGGTTTGCACACATATATGAGAGAAATTTATTTTGGGTTTGAGATGAATAACCTTTAACACTGAATAGTAAGCTCAGAACAAACTTCAACATGTGTATCAACACCTGAATTATATTTTCAGTAATGGTGCTACACCTCTACGAAAGCTTTATTCCTGACACTACTATTAAATAAGCCCTGGGATCGCCACTCCCATATAATTATGTATGCAAAGACTAGGATGGTAATACAACGGTATGTAAAAGGTTAATATTGTTTGTTATTTCGGTAATCTGACTGCGATATTATTAAAAACCGAAGATCCTCATTCGATAATACCGTTGAATGTCCAGGATTTATAATTAACACAAACACAAAGTCATAAGTAAGGTAAATAATCTTCATCCGCACCAAGGATTAGAATAAATCAGCTGTTCTTTGCTTCTGTCAAAAATATCTCGTAGTAGTCGCGATCAATTCTTAAAGGAATCGATTGCGTCAACTATCGAAACACAAAATGAATGTTTCAGACACGATTGCTATCGATAACTGTCTTATCGGTAACAACCGTTAAATATTATTTACCATCTAAAGACAGAACACGTAGAAAATTAAGTTTAATCTTTTTTTTTATTGTCTTGATTTTTTAAAGTTTTTTTTTTTTATATACACAATATCGATGATTCTATAATCTCTTAAAGTGGACGAACTCTTCCTACAGATTAATAAAACTACCCCCTCTAACTTTTGACACCGTCCAAAAGAATAAAAAATAAATTCTACGTTGTTTCCACCACTTGGCAGTCGCCTCTTAATATTGGAATAATCAATTAAAAATAAAATAGCAATTAATGAGGCCGTATTCAGGTGTAAACTTTGACACTAAAAAGAAATCTCTTTCACTCGTACCCCCTGTTCGTCTAAGAGTCTCGCCACTTATTTTTACTTAAAGTAGCCTCGGGAAAGTTAGAAAAGAGGCCCAAATTTTCCATGGTCTTGCAATGTGTCACTCTCCATACTATAAAAATGTTTCATAAATAAAGTTTTGCTTTTTAGCTAAGCACACAGTATTGTAATAATTTTCTTTATAATGTAATCTGTCATGAAGGTTTATTAATAATTCACCATAATGTTGGATTCAACAGACACCATCAATATTTCATTAATGTAACATAGGTCAGTCACCATAACATAAGGAGCAGAATCCAGTCTCACTCCCAGATACATCAGATCCCACGCGTGGTCCAACTGTATCCATAAACCATTTACTTAAATAGACCGACTGTTACAACATCAAATACCCACATCCTTTACTCTTTCATAAATAAATTACGTAACAATGTAATTTCCCAGAATGAGCTATGAATCCACAGTTGTGATTCTAAAATGCGACAACTTTAGTGTGCACAAAATTTCCTTCATGAACAGACTACCACTACTACAATTACATCACGAGAAATATCTCGTAAACTCATAATTAACGAAGTAGTTAATTCTTCAATAAAATTCCAATTAATCTTTACTGTGTGCTGCTATAAGCCAAATACTCACTCATTGCAGTATTTACCGCTCGATATTTCACCTATTTTTGTCGTAATATTTGCCGAGTAGTTCATATATCGAAAGCAAACCAGGAGAAGCCACATAAGTAAGTCTGCAAAACCCAGAAAAATTTGTTCTCCTCCCAAAGCAAAAACCCGTAACAATGAATCTAATTATTTCTTCTTTGGCGTGTGCGGCGCCAGCAACGTCTTAGAATCATAATTTTTCCTTCGTTCTCCGTGCTGATTTACTGCCAAAGAACTTAAATGCTATCTGGTGACAACCACCGGTAACTTCACCGATATCACCGTAGCAAGGTTTACCATGAAACATAAACACACGCGTCTAAGACAAAGACATCCAAAAACATATTTATTCCATCGTCCCTATACTATTCAAACGATTACAAATTGAATTAATATATTTTTTAAAATCATTTTCTCCCAAAATTAAATATAATATGTTTCAATCAAGATAATGCAATACTCTAGGAAAGTCATGAAGCGACACCATATGGTTTTGTTCCGCTTCATGGTGGGGGAATACACCAGTGCTGTCTGACGGACAGGAAGGAAGGTAAGGGAAAATAATCAAGTGTGTGGTGGAATGGAAGGCGTACGTGATGCTAGAGTGTAGGTATGGAATGGTTGGGGCAGGAAGTAGCAAGGTTTAGGCCTGTGAGATTGTGGGAATGTATGATATATTGTAGGGAGAGTTGCCACCTGTGCAATACAGAAAAGCTGGTGTTTGTGGGGAGGATCCATATGGAACAGGCTGTGTAGCAGTCATTGAAGTAAGGCACATCATGCAGGGCTGGATGCTCTACAACAGGATGGTCTAGCTGTCTTGATGATGATCATTCATGCAGGTTGCCAAATTGTTACTGCACAGTTATTGCAGCTGTTTGTAGATCACACGACAGCTTATACAGGTCTCCCTGTGGTAGGTATCAATGAGAATATTATTTAGGTTTGGTAGATGGTGGAATACCACTATAGGAAAGGTGCAGAGGTTGGTGGATAGGCTATTTGCCATTTCAGTTCGGGATGGACGGTAGTCGAAAATCTGAACGAGAAAGTAGTTTAACTGTTCCAGTACTGAATGCTATGGGGTCATAACAGGGTGCTCCATTGTAGATAGACAGTTAGTGTGGAGGCTAGTGGTTTGTCAGGTAATTGTGGTCAGTGATGGTCTCAGTGAGGAATTCGGTATATTTGGAGAAGGCCTGCTCGTTACTGCAGGTGCAATAACCGCAGGTGGCGAAGCTATAAGTTAGGGATGTTTGGTATGGAATGCATGGCATCTGACTAAATGGAGCTGTTGTTGATGGTTGGTAGCTTTGATGTGGATGGAGGTACTGATAAGGTAGAGGTCAGTATCAAAGAGGTGGCTTGTTGGGTTCCGTAGGAGCAGGTGAAGTGAATGGGGTGAAAGTGTTGAGGTTTTTCAAGCTCATCTTCTCTTTTGATTCCAGTGGAGTTGTCTGTAAATGTTTTTGTTATGTTATATATGTCATTTTCACTGAATATTCTCACGGTTATATGAAATTTTAGAGGCTTATTAAAATCACATCTGCAGAAAGTTCATCCCACCTTACTACCACAAGTTAAAATATTTCTAGTACCATTTTCAATGTACTTGGATCTACACTAATTAGCAATTGGACATTTCTACAATGTAGTTCAGAATAGCATATATAAATTGTACTCATCTATAGATCAGTATGCTATTGTTGTGGTGTTGTTCCTGTAACATTTGTATAAAAGAAACAAATTTCCTGTACGAGTCTGCGAAATTCATGTTTCTTCACTAAGAATAAAAGGGCCATCTCAATCACTAAAATGGTGTTTATTTATTATGGTGTTTGGCATCTGCCATCATCTTATCTGCAAGATGAAAGGAACAAGTGTTTATTGTACAATCAAAATACACAAAAAGCCTTAAATGCAAATTAAAAATAAATATTAAGAAGCTATTTGAATCGTTTACTCACTCAGAAACCTCTGAACTTGCAAAGTAAAGTGCATTGGATAAATATGAATTATACATTTGTGTGTGTGTGTGTGTGTGTGTGTGTGTGTGTGTGTGAGTGAGTGTCTGTGTCTTTTTATTTATATGTGTATCAATGAACTGGTAACTTAAACCTGCTTTATATAATATAGAATACTATAGAATACTTCTGACATATTTATGGTATATCCACCATAAGTATGGGGGTGGGTGTGATGATAATGTATGGTAGAAGCTAGTACTATGCAGGGTAGTAGGAAGATTATTTTTGCTGCACTTTTTAAGACATAATATTTCTTTATTTTTCCATAAACATAATATATTTAATTTGTTATTACTGTGAATCCAGCACATGAAGTAAAATGCTGAACCTAGATTGATTACACAATTAGCATTGAGTAACTCTGACATGACAGGAGAATGTAATACTTTCATCTGTGGAGAGGCCAGACAAACGTGTGGTTCCTGAAGAGGGGCAGGAGCCTTTTCAGTAGTTACAGGGGCAACAGTCTGGATGATTGACTGAGCTGGCCTTGTAACATCAGCAAATGGGGCTTTGCCACACAGTCACTGTGAATGGCTGAAAGCAAGGGGAAATTACAGCCGTTACTTTTCCTTTTACAGCTCTACTGTATGAACATATGATGATGGCGTCTTCTTGGGTAAAATATTCCGGAGGTAAAATAGTCCCCCATTCGAATCTCCAGCAGGGACTACTCAGGAGGATGTCGTCATCAGGAATGGCAACAGTGGCATTCTACGGATCGGAGCGTAGAATCCCTTAATCGGGTAGGGAGGTTAGAATATTTAAAAAGAGAAATGGATAGGTTGAAATTTGACATAATGGGAAGTTGTGAAGTTTGATGGAAAGAGGAACAAGATTTCTGGTCAGATGGAGTACAGGATTATAAATAAAAAATCAGTTGGGGGTATTACAGGAGTAAGTCTAATAATGAATAAGAAAATAGGAATGCAGGTAAACTACTATGAACAGCGAAATCACCCCATTATCGTACTCAAGATATATACAAAGCCATCACCAACCACAGTAGTACAGGTTTATATGCCAACTAGCTTTGCTGATGATGAGGAGATTGAGGAAAATTTATGAGGAGGTAAAGGAAATTATTCAGACAATTAAGGGAGAGGAAAACTTATTTGTACGCTGAAACCGGTCACATAATAAAAGAAAAATGCGATCTTGGCAGAATAATCATTATTAAACAATTATAGATCGCCCCACTTAACTATGAGTTCCTTATAAAACGTATTTGTGATGGGAGACTGGAATTGGTAGTAGGAAAATAAAGGGAAGGAAAAATAGGAGGTAAATATGGACCACCTAATAGAATTTTGCACTGAACATAAGTTAATCATAACAAACACCTCGTTTAAGAATCACGAAAAAAGGTTGTATACATGGAAGTGGCCAGGACACACAGGAAGGTGCCAGATTTTATTATGGTAAGACATAGATTTCAGAACCAGTTTTTAATCTGTTAAGATGTACCCAGGGGCAAATATAGACTCTGATAATATCTTATTGGTCATGAATTATAGGCTGAAACTGAAAAAAAAAAAAAATACAGAACAGTAGGAATATGAAGAGATGGGACCTGGATAAATTGAAGGAACCTGAAGTTCTTGAAAATTTCAGAGGAAGCTTTAGGCAACAATTGATTGAAATGGTGTGAAAAGGGGGGGGGGGGGGGGAATAAAACAATAGGAGAGGAATGGGTAGCATTGAGAGATGAAATAGTGGAGGCAGCAGAGGACAAATTAGGTAAAAAAAGCAAAAATCTACACACAAAAAAGGCCTGGGATATTGCAGGAAATACTAAATTTAATTGATGAAGTAAATGAAACAGGCAAAATAGACTGAGAAATGAGATTGGCAGGTGACAGGAAGTGCAAAATAGCTTATCAGGAGTGGCTAGAAGGCAAATGCAAGTTTTTAGAAGAATTTTCAACTAGGGGAAAAATAGATAACACTTACAGGAAAATAAGAGACTTTTGGAGGCAAGAAAAGTAGAACTCAGGTGGAAAAACAATTATCAACAAAAAAGGGAAAGCTGAAAAGTTGAAAGAGTATATAGGTTCTGTTCAAAGGAAATGAACTTAGAGACGATATTGTAGGAAGGGAACAGGAAGTAGATGAAAATGAAATAGGAGATACTAATTATTTAAATTATCCATTATGGATGTTTCAGAACTTGTGACTTATTTTCAATATGATTTAAGAAAACTGCTGCAGTCACTTTTTCTTAAAATGATAAATAGTGCAGTGTAGAACCCAACAGAAAAAGGTGATGTGTTATTGTGACTTAAACAAAATGAGACGAAAGAAATGGAAATTAACCACAAAAATCCAGTTTAACAGTCACAAGCCAGCATCCAACATGACGCTTAAAATGATATTGTAACATGATCCATCTGATGATGAACCTGAAAAGGTTTGAAAAACGGTTCATGGAATAAACATCATTTCAAGAAAAAGTGACTGGAGCAGTTTTCTTAAATCATATGAAAGAACTAAGTCAAAACAAGGCCCCAGGAGTGGATGACATTCCCTCAGAACTACTGAAGAATCTTGGAGAGCCAGCCATGACAAAGCTGTTTAACCTCGTACGTAAGATGTATGAGACAGGAGAAATACCATCAGACTGTAAGAAAAATGTAATAATCCCTATTCCAAAGAAATCGGGTGCAGAAAGGTGTGGAAATTACAGAACCATCAGTTTAATAAGTCATAGTTGCAAAATAATAACACTAATTATTTACAGAAGGATGGAAAAGGTGGTAGAAGTCGACATTGGGGAAGATCATTTTGGATTCAGAAGAAATGTAGGTACACAAGAGGCAATACTTACAGCTTATCTTAGAAGATAGATTAAGGAAACCTATATTCCTAGCTTTTTTTAATTTCAAGAAAGCTTTTGACAATGTTGACTGGAATACACTCTTTCAAATTCTGAAGCAAGCAGGAGTAAAATATAGGGAACAGAAGGTTATTTACAACTTGTACAAAGACCAGATGGCAGTTTCCAGAGTTGAAGGGCATGAAAGGGATGCAGAGGTTGGGAAAGGAGTAAGACAGGGTTGTAGCCTTTCTCAAATTTTATTCAGTTTGTCCATTGAGCAGACTAAAGAAAAGCCAGGAGAAATTTGGAGAAGGAATTATAGTTCAGGGTGAAGAAATAGAAACATGTGTTTTTCCAATGATATTGAAATTCTGTCAGAGAAAGCGAAGGACATGGAAGAACAATGGAACAGAGTGGATAGTGTGTTGAAAGGGGATATAAAATGAACATAATCAATAGCAAAACAGGTGCAATGGAGTGCAGTATAAGAAAATCAGTCAATGCTAAAGGAATTAGATTAGGCAATAAAACAATAAAAGTGGTAGATAAGTTTTGTTACTTGGGCGGTAAAATAACACATGATGGACGCAGTACAAAGGATATAAAATGTAGAATGACAATGGGAAGAAAAGTGTTTTTGAACATGAAAAAAATTGTTAACATCAAATATTAATTCATACACGAGGAATTCCTTTCTGATGGTCTTTGTGTGGAGTGTCACCTTGTATGGAGAAAAATATGGATGATAAACAGTGTGGCCAAGAAGAGGATAGAGGATTTTGAAATGTGGTGCTACAGAAGAATGCTGAATATTAGGTGGGTGGATAAGTAACTAATGAAGACATACTGAACAGAATGGATAAGAAAAGGAATTTCTGGCATACCTAGACTAAAAGAAGGGATTGATTGATAGGACACATTCTTTGGCATTAAGGAATCATAATTTAGCATTGGAGGGAAGTGTGTGGTGTAAAAATTGCAGAGGCAGACCAAGAGATGAATACAGTAAGCTGATTCAGAAGGATGTAGGTTGCTTTGCTTATGAGGAGATGAAGAGGCTTGCTCAGGATACAGTAGGGTGGAGAGCTGCATGAAACCAATCTCTGGACTGAAGACCACATCAACAACACACATATTGTATTACTGTTGGGTGAATTTGGAAAAAGTTTTGTGGAAAAGTGTTTCTTTAAATCAATCACAAAATCATACATTAATTAGTTAGATGCAAAGGGCCTTAAAAGACAGCAGTTACGTAAAGTATTGTTATCAAATTTCAACAGTCAGGCAATCCTTTAAAGGCAGAAAATTTCTAAATAAGTTAAAATAATAAACCTTAAATATTCATGATCAGTCAGTTTCCTAAAGGTTTGAACTTTTTTTCTTCATTGCAATTTATCACATTGATTAATTAATACTTTATTAATTTGTTTACAGTATAATGATAACTGATTGTATGTGATATGTTATAATTAACAGCTAACATGAAAACTTCATTCATTATCCATAAATAACTTGCAGATATCTGCACTGCTCGTAATTTTTATCTGCAAGGTAACTAAATAATTCGCATATCTGCATATATCCGCACCTGTGTATTCCTCTACCTCAAGCTGCTGACAGTCACATTGCTACATGATCATGTGTAAACACATATAGCAAGTAATGTTGGAGACCTCTTTGTCACCATAATATTGCAGTCCTGCCTCAGTCTCCACATTGTCTCCATGATTCCTGTATTGGCAACATCTGGTCGATGGCTGTGGAATGACTGGCCCCGGCTACATCATTTACTGCTACACTGGAGCTGAGGAGCTGGTTATAACCAGCAGTGTAGGCAACACTCATCCATTTACATGGAGGTGTATTTTCAACAATGTGATCTCTACACAACATGTAATCTCCAAAATAAATTTGGGTGTAGTATGCCTGGTCCTTCTTGATGTGCATTTTGGTTGGTCAGCAGAATTCATGAATGAGAACTGGAAGATATTTGGTAAGCTTATCAGCTTACTTTCTTCATGTCAGAAAGTCAGCCACATAATGCTGTTGCAGGTCAGCAGACCAACCCTGATATATTTTGCGCAGGATGGAATTTTGTGGATGTACGAGAGAGAGGGCAAAGCAAATGTTGAATAAATAACAATAGAAAGCTCAGGTGGGAATTAAAATACATAGATGGTAGAAAAAATATGATTGAACCTTGAAAAGTCACATTTAAAAAGAGAGAGTAAGAGAGAGAAGAGAAACACACACACAACCTTGCTTTTGGTCTCTAACTTTTGTCAGAAAAAGAGACGTAATATCATTCATACAATCACTCACAGAAAAACAATGACCATCTCTGGCTATGGTTATGTGCTTGTGTGATTATATTAACAGCAGAAGTCTTTGATTGTATGAGTATCCTTTTTGTTGTGTATCCTGAATGTTCTTTCTCTGTCATAGGCTGTAGCAAGAAGGTAAGTTTTCTGTTCATAACTGTGTTTTTTTATGTGCCTGTATTGGGCTCAGTGGTCATCATCATGGTGAATTGTAGACTATCCTCATTAATTGTTCAATTATAGCCTGCATTTTCAAAACTTAGAAAAGTGACTCTCAAATTGTACATAATTAAGAATTAAAGTGAAACTTTTTTTTCCAGCTATTGAATGGGGTGCTTCTTACTCAGACTCAAATTACTGCAGGAGGAAAGGGCGTAGATACAGAGTCTGCCATTATTGAACTTGCTGATGACATACTGAGTAAACTGCCAGATATCTTTAATGTTAGTCAAGTTGAGGAAATGTATCCTGTGCTTTATACAAACTCCATGAATACTGTTTTAAGACAGGTATGTTACTAACTTACTTATTATTTCTGGAAGCAAATTCTTATTTAAGCATAACTGATGTTACGTACATCTCATAAGTTCAAGATATGAGATTTGTCTCAAAGTAATAACTGGCAAAGATAACAAATTTTTACACATATACTTTCCACTCCCAGAATAAAAAGTTGTTGATCCTGCAAGATATGTGACATAACTTTTGAGCAGTATGGTAAGTAGAGGAAATTGTGAGAAATCTCTGGCCTGCTCAGTTTGTAGAAACAACGCATATTCCACAGAGTGCAAAGACAGAAGGGTAGGTGTTACGGCAGATTGTGATTTACAATTGGTCATCTCTGAAGTTACTCGTGACAATGCAGGATTGAGTCCCCGCAATTACTTTCATTTCTCAGTTTTTCTCCTTTCTGCACTTTCGCAATAATTCTTATTTTACAAATACAGGGTGTCCCGAATTTCACAAAATCACACATCACAAAAATGGTGAGAGGTTAGGTGGGGTTGACATAGATATGAACAAACGAGGTGGTGGAGAAGCTTTTTGGGTGACCTGTGAGAGCCGTCTACTATCTCGATATCCGCCGTATTGGAATCAGCTCACATTTCTTCAGTGGGAGGGGGTTCACGTGATACTTGGCTCAAATCACATTTAAAACCAAAGTGCACTTCACAGAATGTCTTCTACATGCTGTCCGTGTACCTGAAGACATTTTCCTATCTGTTGGAGAAAGTTTCTGTATACGCGATGTAACACAGCTGGATTCCCAGCATCGCAGGCCTCAGTAATCTACTGTTTCAGAGTTGCACATTACAAAACTTCACACAATACACTATGGCCTTCAGATATTCCCATAGGTAGAAATCTAGGGGAATTAGATCAGGTGTGTGTGGCGGCCACTCCACATGACCGTGATGACCAAACCAGCAGCTGGCAAAGTGCGTGTCAAGCCATTTCCATACACAGGCACCATACAGGGGTGATGCTGCAGCCTGCTGAAAGTACAAAGGGAATATTGCATCTCCATTGCAAACCATAGGCATCTCCACCTCATCTAGTATTTGTAGATAGGTCACAGCAGGCTGTAGCCCCCCCCCCCCCCCCCCCCCCCCACCCCACGGCGCCACTCAGGTCAGTACTGGAAATTTGAAATGTAATAAGACTTACACCAAGACTCTGACCATAACTTGTTAGTCATGAACTGTAGGCTGAAGCTGAAAAAACTGCAGAAAGGTAGGAAAATAAGGAGATGGGACTTAGATAAATTGAAGGAAAGTGAAGTTCTGGAGAATTTCAGAGGGAAATTTAGGCATCAATTGACAGAAACAGGGGGAAATAAAACAGTAGAAGAGGAATGGGTATCATTGAGACATGAAATAGTGATGGCAGCAGAGGACAAAATAGGTAGAAAAGCAAAACCTACAAAAAATCCTTGGATATCACAGGAAATACTAAATTTAATTGATGAAAGGAGAAAATATAAAAATGCAATAAATGAAACAGGCAAAATGGAGTACAGACGACTAAAAAATGAGATTGACAGGAAGTGCAAAGTGGCTAAGCAGGAGTGGCTAGAAGCCAAATGCAAATCTGTAGAAGAATGTATAAGAAAGGTAAAAGTAGATACCGCCTACAGGAAAATAAAAGAGACATTTGGGGACAAAAAAGCAACTCTACAAATATCAAGAACTCAGATGGGAAACCAGTTCTCAGCAAAGAAGGGAAAGCTGAAAGGTGGAAAGAGCACATAGAGCAGCTCTACAAAGGAAATGAACTTAGAGAGACGATGTTGTAGGAAGGGAAGAGGAAGTAGATCAAGATGAAATAGGAGATACTGTACTGAGAGATGAATTTGACAGAGCCTTGAAAGACCTAGGTCGGAACAAGGCCCCAGGAGTAGATGACATACCCTCAGAGCTACTAAAGTCTCTGGGAGAGCCAGCCATTACAAGACTATTTGAACTGGTGTGTAGGATGTATGAGACAGGCGAAATGCCCTCAGACTTTAAGAAAAATGTAATAATCCCCATTAAAAAAAAATCTGGCGCAGACAGGTGTGAAAATTACAGAACCATCAGTTTAATAACTCATGGTTGCAGAATTTTAACACGAATTATCTACAGGAGAATGGAAAAGCTGGTAGACGCTGACCTCGGGGAAGATCAGTTTGGATTCAGGAGGAACGTAGGAACCCGAGAGGCAATACTCACTTTACGTCTTATCTTAGAAGACAGATTAAGGAAAGGCAAATCTACATTTCTAGCTTTTGTAGATTTGGAGAAAACGTTTCACAATGTTGATTGGAACAAACTCTTTCAAGTTCTGAAGTAAGCAGGAGTAAAATATAGGGAGCGTAAGGTTATTTACAACTTGTACAAAAACCAGACAGCGGTTGTGAGAGTTGAAGGGCATGAAACGGATGCAGTGGTTGGAAAGGGAGTAAGAGAGGGTTGTAGCCTTTCTACAATGTTAATCAATTTGTACACTGAACAAGCTGTAAAAAAAAAAGCAAGGAGAAATATGGTAAAGGAATTAAAGTTCAGGGGGGGGGGAATTAAAAACATTGCATTTTGCCAATGACATAGTAATTCTGTCAGATACAGCAAAGGAGCTGGAGGAGCAATTGAACGGAATGGACAGTGTGCTGAAAGGCGCATATAAGATGAACATTAACAAGAGCAAAACTAGGGTAATGCAGTGCAGTCTAAGAAATCAGGTGATGTTGAAGGAATTAGATTAGGTAACGAAGCAATAAAGGAAGTAGATGAGTTTGTTACTTGGGCAGTACAGACGACAAAGAAATGAGATTGACAGGAAGTGCAAAATGGCTAAGCAGGCGTGGCTAGAAGGCAAATAAAAGGATGTAAAAGAATGTATAAATAGATACAGCCTACAGTAAAATGAAAGAAACATTTGCAGATAAGAAAAACAGTTCTATGAATATCAAGGACTCTGATGGAAAACCAGTTCTCAGCAAAGAAGGGAAAGCTGAAAGGTGGAAAGAGTATACAGAGAGGCTTTATGAAGGAAAGGGGAGAAGAAGTAGATGAGGATGAAATAGGAGATACTATACTGAGAGATGAATTTGACAGAGCACTGAAAGACCTAAGTCGAAACAAGGCCCCTGGAGTAGATGATATTCCCTCAGAGCTACTGAAGTCTCTGGAAGAAACAGCCATGACAAAATTGTTTCACTTGGTGTGTAAGATGTATGAGACAGGTGAAGTACTCTCAGACTTTAAGAAAAATGTTATAATCCCCATTCCAAAGAAAGCAGATGCAGACAGGTGTGAAAAGTACAGAACCATCAGTTTAATAAGTCGTGGTTGCCAAATATTAACATGAATTATTTATAGAAGGATGGAAAAGCTTGTAGAAGCTGACCTCGGGGAAGATCAGTTTGGGTTCAGGAGAAATGTAGGAACTCGGAAGGCAATACTCACTTTACGGCTTATCCTAGAAGATAGATTAAGAAAAGGCAAACCTACATTTCTAGCTTTTGTAGATTTGGAGAAAGCGTTTGACAATGTTGACTGGAATACACTCTTTCAAATTCTGAAGTCAGCAGGGGTAAAATACAGGGAAAGGAGAGTTATTTACAACTTGTACAAAAGGCAGACCGGAGTTATTAGACTCGAAGGGCATGAAAGGGAAGCATCAGTTGGGAAGGGAGTAAGACAGGGTTGTAGCCTTTCTCCGATGTTATTCAATTTGTACATTGAGCAGGCGGTGAAGGAAAGCAAGGAAAAATTTGGAATAGGGATTAAAGTTCAGGGGGAAGAAATAAAAACATTGCGTTTTGCTGATGACATAGTAATTCTGTCAGAAACAGCAAAGGATCTGGAAGAGCAGTTGAATGGAATGGACAGTGTGTTGAAGAGCGCGTATAAAATGAACATTAACAAGAGCAAAACAAAAATAATGGAATGCGGTTTAGAAAATCAGGCGATGCTGAAGGAATTAGATTAGGTAACGAAACAATGATGGTGGTAGATGAGTTTTGTTACTTGGGTAGTAAAATAACATGTGATGGTCGCAGTACAGAGGATATAAAATGCAGAATGGCAATGGGAAGAAAAGCACTTTTGAAAAAGAGAAATTTGCTAACATCGAATATTAATTTAAGTGTAAGGAAGTCTTTTCTGAAGGCATTTGTGTGGAGTGTTGCTTTGTACGGGAGCGAAACATGGCCGATAAGCAGTGCGGATAGGAAGAGAATAGAGGCTTCTGAAATGTGGTGCTACAGAAGAATGCTGAAGATTAGGTGGGTAGATCGCATAACTAATGAAGAGGTACTGAATAGAATTGGTGAGACAAGAAATTTTTGGCATACCCTGACTAAAAGAAGGGATCGCTTGGTAGGACACATTCTTAGACGTCGGGGAATCGTAAATTTAGCATTGGAGGGAAGCGTGTGGGGTAAAAATCACAGAGGAAGACCAAGAGACGCATATAGTAAGCAGATTCAAGTGGATGTGGGTTACCGTTCTTATGAGGAGATGAAAAGGCTTGCTCAGGATAGAGTAGGGTGGAGAGCTGCGTCAAACCAGTCTCCGGACTGAAGACCATAACAACATAAATCATAACATAACTACAATTTGCCAAGCACAAGTGATGACAATACAATGGCTTGCCAATGTTATGCTGCCACTGGGAACGTGTGTGACCAGTTTTGCAGCTGCCGCTATTGTTACTGCTATGCTAAAGTTATGAGCTTTCTCAATATGTTGATGGACTCACAAAGGCCTTCACAGTCAGACATTACCCTCATGACCTAGTCTACAAATAGTTTTCCCCTGCCATATCCCTACACATCACCAATCCACTCTCCAACCCCAATAACCAGACACAAAGTTGTTTCTGCTTGTCATCCAATACCACCTCAGACTGGATCAATTACATCACATCCTTCATTAGGGCTTTCATTATCTATCATCATGTCCTGAAATCAGAGACATTCTACCCAAGATCCTTCTGACCATGCCTAAAAGTGGTGTTCCTGAGCCCAATCAACCTCCTTAATGTCCTAGTTCATTCTTACACCACTTCCAATCCCAACAACTTACCACAGGAGTCATATCCCTGTGGAAGATCCTGATGGGAATCGAGCCCAATCCACCCACCCAGCACTTCTTATTTCAGTTCTTTGACAGACTTATAGTATCCCATCAGAGTTCAGGCCACCTGTGGAAGCAGCCATGTGATTTACCAACTCTGCTGCAATCTAAATCTACATAGATACTCTGCAAATCACATTCAAGTGCCTCGCAGAGGGTTCAGTAACCACTTTCATAACTTTTCTCTACTGTTCCATTCTCTAATAGCGCACGGGAAGAAAGAACACCTAAATCGTTCCATTTTTGATCTGATTTCCCTTATTTTATTGGGATGGTCATGTCTCCCTAAGTAGGTGGGTGCTAGCAAAATATTTTCACATTCAGAAGTGAAAGTCAGTGATTGAAACTTCGCAAACAGATCATGCTGTAATGAATCATGTCTTTTTTTAATAATTTCCATCCCAATTTGTGCAACATTTCCGTCACGCTTTCCCCCCTGTAACGTGATAAAAAAAAACAAGCTGCCCTTCTCTGAACCTTCTCAATGTCTTCCGTCAGTCCCACCTGGTGAGGGTGACACAAGGGGCAACAGTACTCCAGGAGAGGATGCACAAGTGTGATGCAGGCAGTCTCTTTGGTGGAGCTGGTGCATCTTCGAAGCGTTCTGCCAATGAAACGTAACCTTTGGTTCACCTTCCCCACAATATTTTCTATGTGTTCTCTCCAGTCAAAGTTTTTCGTAATTGTAACTCCTAGGTATTTGGTAGAATTTACGACCTTAAGGTTTGACTGATTTATCGCTTAATTGAAGTTCAGCGAATTTCTTTTAGTGGTCATGTGTATTACTTCACACTTTTCTTTATTTAGTGTCAATTGACAATTTTCGCACCATGCAGAAATTTTGTCTAAATCGCTTTGCAGTTGCTTTTGATCCTCTGTTAACTTCACTAACCGATAAACGACAGCATCATCCACAAACAGTCTAAGGGAGCTATTCAGATTGTCTACTAAATCGTTTATAAACACTAGGAGGAGTAGGGGACCTATAACGCTTCCCTGTGGAACGCCAGATATCACTTCTGTTTTACTCGATGACCTACTGTCGATTACAATGAACTGTGTCCTTTCTGATAGGAAATCGTGAATCCAATCACTCAATTGGTGAGATATTCCATAAGCACGCAATTTTATAAGAAGCCACTTGTGGGGTACAGTGTCAAAAGCCTTCCTGCAATCCAGAAATATGGAATCGATTTGAGATCCCTTGTTGATGGCACTTAACACTTCATGTGAATAAAGGGCAAGCTGTGTTTCACAAGAGTGATACTTTCTGAATCCGTGTTGACTACTGGTTAATAGGCTGTTCTCTTCGAGGTAGTTCATAATATTCGAACAAAGTATATTTTCCAAAATCCTACTGCAAATCGACATCAATGAGATAGGCCTGTAATTTTGGGGATCACTCCTATTGCCTTTCTTGAATATTGGAGTAACTTGGGCAATTTTCCAGTCTTTGGGTACAGATCTTTGGCTGAGTGATTGGTTGTAAATTATAGCTAAGTACGGAGCTATTGCATCAGCATACTCTGAGAGAACACTAGTTTATATACAATCTGGCCCAGAAGATGTATTTTTGTATAGTGACTTAAGTTGTTTTACTACTCCAGGAACATCTACTACTAAGTTTCGCATGCTGACAGCTGTTCTTGGTTTGAATACTGGAGTGTTCACTTCGTCTTCTTTGGTGAACGAATTTCAGGAAGCTGTGTTTAGTAATTCTGCCTTAGCAGTACTGCCATCGGTAGTATTACCATTGCTATCACATAAGAAGGTATTGTTTGTGTTTTGCCACTAGTGTACTTCACATATGACCAGAATTTCTTTGGATTTTCTGCAAGATTATGAGACAGGATTTCATTGTGATAACTACTACAGGCTCCTCGAATTGAAGTCCACACTAGGCTGTGAGTTTCAGTAAAAGATTGCCAGTCTTGTGGATTCTGTGTCTTTTTATATTTTGCATGCATTTTTCTTTGTTTCTGCAACAGTGATCTAACCTGTTTTGTGTACCACGGGGCGGTCAGCCTCCTCTTTTATTAATTTATTTGGCATAAATCTCTCGATTGCTACTGATATTATGTCTTTGAAAGTAAGCCGCAGCTGATCCACACTCGCATTTTTAGTTTTGAAAGGCTGGAGACTATCACTCACGAAAGCATGAAGCGAATTTTTATCTGCTTCATTGAATAGACTTAGTTTTCGTTTATTTTTGGTGCATTTGGGCATTTTGACATTCAGTCTCACTACTACAACTCGATGTTTGCTAATCCCTGTATCTGTTTTGATGATCTTTACTAGCTCAGGATTATTTATTGCTAGGAGATCAAGGGTATTTTTGCAACCACTTACTATTCTAGTGGGTTCATGAACTAACTGTTCGAAGAAGTTTTCAGAAAAAGCATTCAGAATTAGTTCGGACAATGTTTTATATTTGCCGCCGGTTTTGAATACATAATTATGCCAACATATTGTCTGAGTCAGGGGGCCAATAAAAAGATCCAATTATTAATTTATTCTGGTTGTCAGGTATAACCTCTACCCAGACCAACTCACAGGAAGTATCTGTCTCAATTTCACTGCAGGATAAACTGTTTGTAACAGCAATAAACACACCACCCCCCTTTTTTATTTATTCTATCCTTTCTGAACACCATTTGGCCCTTTGAAAAAATTTCGACCGAACTTATCTCAGGCGTCAGCCAGCTTTCAGAACCTATAACGATTTGTGCCTCAGTACTTTCTATCAGCGCTTGGAGCTCTGGAACTTTCCCAATACAGCTTTGACAATTTACAACTGTTATACCAATGGTATTCTGGTATGGGGACTACTCAGGACGATGTGATCATCAGGAAAGACAGATTAGATTAGATTAGATTAATACTTGTTCCTTAGATCATGTATACGACATTTTGTAATGATGTGGAACGTGTCAGTTTAGTAAATTATGTCTATACTTGACAATCTATATTTTAAGAATTTTTTTTGTAAATTTTTTTAAATTTTTATTTATTTTTTTTATTTTTTTTTTTTATATATATATTTTTTTATGTTTTATCTAAAAATTCATCTACATTGTAGAAGGAGTTGCCATTCAGAAATTCCTTTAATTTCTTTTTAAATACTAGTTGGCTATCTGTCAGACTTTTGATGCTACTTGGTGACCAAAGACTTTTGTGGCAGCATAATTCACCCCTTTTTGAGCCAAAATTAGATTTAACCTTGAATAGTGAATATCATCCTTTCTCCTAGTGTCGTAGCTATGCACACTGCTATTACTTTTGAATTGAGTCGGATTGTTAATAACAAATTTCATGAGTGAATATATATATTGTGAAGCTACAGTGAGTATCCCTAGATCCCTAAATAAATGTCTGCAGGATGCTCTTGGGTGGGCTCCAGCAATTATTCTGATTACACGCTTTTGTGCAATGAATACTTTTTTACTCAATGTTGAATTGCCCCAGAATATGATCCCATATGAAAGCAGTGAATGAAAATAGGCATAGTAAGCTAATTTACTGAGATTTATATCACCAAATTTTGCAATGACTCTGATAGCATAAGTAGCTGAACTCAGACGTTTCAGGAGATCTTCAATATGTTTCTTCCAATTCAGTCCCTCGTCAATGCAAACACCTAAAAATTTTGAATATTCTACCTTAGCTACAGATTTATGTTCAAAGTCTAAATTTATTAATGGTGTCATGCCATTTACTGTATGAAACTGTATATACTGGGTTTTATCAAAGTTTAATGAGAGTCCATTTGTAGAGAACCACTTAATGACTTTCTGGAAGATATCATTTACAATTTCATCAGTTAATTCCTGTTTGTCAGGTGTGATAGCTATACTTGTATCATCAGCAAAAAGTACTAGCTTAGCATCTTCATGTATGTAGAATGGCAAGTCATTAATATATATTAAGAACAGCAAAGGACCCAAGACCGAACCTTGTGGGACCCCATTTTTAATAACTCCCCAGTTAGAAGAATTAATTGTGTCATCTACATCATGTGAACTGCTTACTTCAACTTTCTGCACTCTTCCAGTTAAGTATGATTTAAACCATTTGTGCACTGTCCCACTCATACCACAATACTTAAGCTTATCTAGAAGAATCCCATGATTTACACAATCAAACGCCTTTGAAAGATCACAAAAAATCCCTACTGGTGATGTCCGGTTATTCAAAGCATTTAATATTTCATCAGTGAAGGTGTATATAGCATTTTCAGTTGAAAAGCTTTTTTGAAAACCAAACTGACATTTTGTTAGAACTTTATTTATACTAATATGTGAAGCAATTCGAGAATACATAACTTTTTCAAAAATCTTTGATAAAGCTGTCAGAAGTGAGATGGGCCGGTAGTTGTTGACATCGTATGTATCCCCTTTTTTATGCAAAGGTTTAACGATAGCATATTTCAGTCTATCTGGGAAAATACCCTGCTTTAATGAGCTATTACAAATATGACTGAGAATCCTACTTATCTCCTGGGAACAAGTTTTTAATACCCTGCTGGAAATGCCATCAATTCCATATGACCGTTTACTCTTGAGAGAGTTTATTATTTTCCTAATTTCTGAAGGTGAGGTGGGTGGAATTTCAATTGTATCAAATTGTGTGGGTATGGCCTCTTCCATTAATTGCCTTGCTCCTTCTAATGAACATTTAGATCCTATTTTCTCCACAACATTTAAAAAGTAATCATTAAAAATGTTTTCAACTTCTGACTTTTTGTTGATAAAGTTTTCATTTGTTTTGATGGTAATACCCTCTTCCTCTGCTCTTGGTTGCCCTGTCTCCCTTTTAATAATATTCCAAATTGTTTTAATTTTATTATCAGAGGAGCTAATCTCAGACATGATGCACATGCTTCTTGATTTTTTAATAACTTTTCTTAATGTAGCACAGTAGCTTTTATAATATTTTATTGTATCTGGTTTATTACTCTTTATTGCGGATAGATATAGTTCCCTTTTTCGGTTACACGATATTTTTATACCTTTAGTAAGCCATGGTTTTTTGCATGGTTTCTTAGAATTAAATTTTACTAATTTCTTGGGGAAACAGTTATCAAATACCCTTACAAATGTATCGTGAAATAAATTATATTTTAAATTAACATCAGGTTCCTTGTAAACCTCATCCCAGTCTAACTGCTGTAGACTTTCTTTGAAATTTTTAGTTGTTAAGTCATTAATCGAGCGCACTATTCTGGTGGACAGTTTCGAATTACTGAACGGAGCTATTTCATATACTGTTACTAGCTGTGCACCATGATCCGAAAGACCATTCTCAATGGGACAAGCATTTATGTTGTTAAACTTATCTTGGTCTATAAAAAAGTTATCTATCAATGTACTGCTGTCCTTTACTACCCGAGTAGGAAAATCAATAACGGATGTCAGATTGAATGAGCCAAGTAAGACTTCCAGGTCTTTCTTCCTATTACACTCTTTCAGTGAATCTACATTGAAATCACCACAAATAATAATTTGCTTCCCCCTATCTGACAGATAGCACAACAAGGCATCCAAGTTTTACAGAAATAACTGAAAGTTCCCTGAAGGGGACCTATATACTGTTACAATTATAAGATAATCATCATTAAGTTTAAGCTGGCAGGCACATGCTTCAATATGCTGCTCTACACAAAACTTTTTTGTTTCTAAATTTTTTACACTGTGATAGCTTTTGGCATATATGGCAACTCCTCCTCTTATCTTATTATCTCTACTTACATTTGAGACTAATTTATATCCACTGACATTCACATTTTCCATACCGGTGACAATGTGATGCTCAGACAGGCATAGTATATCTATTACATTATCAGTTTCTATAGCATCTAAACAAACTAAAAGCTCATCTATTTTATTCTTTAGTCCCCCAATATTCTGGTGAAAAATGTTAACATTATTTTTTACTTTACTTCTCTGAGAAATATTTGATTTTTCAACATTTTTAGCACCTGCCTGCCTGAGCTTCTCATTGGACACTGATCTTAGCCTAAAAAAGAAGTACCTTCATGAATTGCAGTGTCCCCCCTTAAGGACTTTGCTATCAACCCAGCTAGTTTCCCCTTCCCTTTCCTACTGAGATGTAGGCCATGTCTAGTGAAATCCCACCTATCAATAGCATCCACAGGAACCAAACCGATGTCCGACAGAGTGTCCGCCCTAAGCAGTTGATCAATCTCCATATTGACTCTCCTGACGGAGCGGTTCAATTGGGGTTGATCGTACCGCATGAAAGCAGGCAACAGTCCAACATTTGTCTGAGTCGTTGCAGAAGCTATTTTAACCAGGTCACACTCAATATTGTAGCCCTGATCCCTATCAATGCTGTTTCCCACCCCACCCACTATAACAACATGATCCTGTTTTGTGAAACCCTTACACAAGGAACCTATATCCTCTACCACCTGGCTTAGACCTGCACTGGGCTTGAAAATGTTTGTGACCTGGTACCTGTCACCTAGTTTTTCCTGTAAAATCTGGCCCACACCTCTTCCATGACTACTTCCTAACAACAGAACTTTCCTCCTACTATGTACTTTTTTTGAAACCGTTGGTTTCCTTGTGAAAGTCTGTTGCTTCCTAACTGCACTTACTTCTAAAGGAGCCTCTTCCTCACTTGACTGTGGTAGCAAGGCAAATCTATTGGTTGTGCCAATTGTGAAGCTGTCAGGAACTATACTCTCTCTGTGGCCCCTGTTCCCTGCTACCACTTCCCACCCATGCTCACCCTTCTCCCCCCTTAACCTCGTAAGTTCCTCCCTAGCACTATCCAGTTCAGCCTGAAGGGCCCTAATCTTCCCTTCAACACTGGCATTCTACGGATCGGAGCATGGAATGTTAAATCCCTTAATTAGGTAGGAAAATTAGAAAATTTAAAAAGGGAAAATAACTTGAAGTTAGATATGGTGGGGTTTAGTGAAGTTTGGTGGAAAGAGGAACAGGATTTCTGGTCAGGCGAGTACAGGATTATAAATACAAAATCAGTTGGAGGTATTACAGGAGTAGGTCTGATAATGAATAAGAAAATAGGAATGCGGGTAAACTACTATGAGCAACACACTGATAGCATTATCATAGTCAAGATAGATATGAAGCCAACACTGACCACAATAGTACAGGTTTATATGCCAACTACCTCTGCCGATGATGAGGAGATCGAAGAAATATATGAGGAGCTAAAGGAAATTGTTCAGACAATTAAGGGAGAGGAAAACTTAATTATTATGGGAGACTGGAATTCGGTAGTAGGACAAGGAAGGGAAGGTAACATAGTAGGTGAATATGGTCTGGGCAAAAGGAATGAAAGAGGAAGCCACCTGGTAGAATTTTGCATGGAACATAATTTAGTTATAACAAACACCTGGTTTAAGAATCACAAAAGAAGGTTATATATGTGAAAGAGACCAGGAGACACTGAGAGATACCATATAGATTTTATAATGGTAAGACATAGATTTTGGAACCGGGTTTTAAACTGTAAGACATACCCAAGGGCAGATATAGACTCTGACCATAACTTGTTGGTTATGAACTGTAGGCTGAAACTGAAGAAACTACAAAAAGGTAGGAAAATAAGGAGATGGGACCTGGATAAATTGAAGGAACCTGAGGTCCTTAAGAATTTCAGAGGGAGTTTTAGGCAACAATTCACAATTCAGCATTGAGAGATGAAATAGCGAAGACAGCAGAGGACAAAGTAGGTAGGAAGGCAAGACCTACAAAAAATCCTTGAATATCACAGGAGATACTAAACTTAATCGATGAAAGGAGAAAATATAAAAATGCAGTAATTGAAACAGGCAAAATGGAGTACAGATGACAAAGAAATGAGATTGACAGGAAGTGCAAAATGGCTAAGCAGGCGTGGCTAGAAGGCAAATAAAAGGATGTAAAAGAATGTATAAATAGATACAGCCTACAGGAAAATGAAAGAAATATTTGGAGATAAGAAAAACAGTTCTATGAATATCAAGGACTCTGATGGAAAACCAGTTCTCAGCAAAGAAGGGAAAGCTGAAAGGTGGAAAGAGTATACAGAGAGGCTTTATGAAGGAAAGGGGAGAAGAAGTAGATGAGGATGAAATAGGAGATAATATACTGAGAGATGAATTTGACAGAGCACTGGCCCCTGGAGTAGATGATATTCCCTCAGAGCTACTGAAGTCTCTGGAAGAACCAGCCATGACAAAATTGTTTCACTTGGTGTGTAAGATGTATGAGACAGGTGAAGTACTCTCAGACTTTAAGAAAAATGTTATAATCCCCATTCCAAAGAAAGCAGATGCAGACAGGTGTGAAAAGTACAGAACCATCAGTTTAATAAGTCATGGTTGCCAAATATTAACATGAATTATTTATAGAAGGATGGAAAAGCTTGTAGAAGCTGACCTCGTGGAAGATCAGTTTGGGTTCAGGAGAAATGTAGGAACTCGGAAGGCAATACTCACTTTACGGCTTATCCTAGAAGATAGATTAAGAAACGGCAAACCTACATTTCTAGCTTTTGTAGATTTGGAGAAAACGTTTCACAATGTTGATTGGAACAAACTCTTTCAAGTTCTGAAGCAAGCAGGAGTAAAATATAGGGAGCGTAAGGTTATTTACAACTTCTACAAAAACCAGACAGCGGTTGTGAGAGTTGAAGGGCATGAAAGGGATGCAGTGGTTGGAAAGGGAGTAAGAGAGGGTTGTAGCCTTTCTCCAATGTTATTCAATTTGTACACTGAACAAGCTGTAAACGAAAGCAAGGAGAAATATGGTAAAGGAATTAAAGTTCAGGGGGGGGGGGGGATTAAAAACATTGCATTTTGCCAATGACATAGTAATTCTGTCAGATACAGCAAAGGAGCTGGAGGAGCAATTGAACGGAATGGACAGTGTGCTGAAAGGCGCATATAAGATGAACATTAACAAGAGCAAAACTAGGGTAATGCAATGCAGTCTAAGAAATCAGGTGATGTTGAAGGAATTAGATTAGGTAACGAAGCAATAAAGGACGTAGATGAGTTTTGTTACTTGGGCAGTAAAATAACAAATGATGGTCGCAGCACAGAGGATATAAAATGCAGAATGGCAATGGGTAGAAAAGCGTTCTTGAAAAAAAGAAATTTGTTAACATCGAATATTGATTTAAGCCTAAGGAAGTCCTTTCTGAAGGCATTTATATGGAATTTTGCCTTGTATGGCAATGAGACATGGACGATAAACAGTTTGGCAGGAAGAGTATTGAGGCTTTTGAAACATGGTGCTACAGAAGAATGCTGAAAATTAGGTGGGTGGATCGCGTAACTAATGAGGAGATACTGAACAGAATTGGGGAGAAAAGAAATTTCTGGCATACCTTGACTAAAAGAAGGGATAGATTGGTAGGACACATTCTTAGACATCAAGGACTTGTGAATTTAGTGTTGGAGGGAAGTGTGTGGGTTAAAAACCGCAGAGGAAGACCAAGAGATGGATACAGTAACCAGATTCAGACAGATGTAGGTTGCCGTTCTTATGTGGAGTTGAAGAGGCTTGAGTGTGTATTTATTTGTGATGCTGACACACCTGTGCTCCTTCGCTTGGTGAGTAATCTTCGTCTGTTTTTTATGTATATTTTTTTTCCTGCTACGAATTTTTGGTCTTAATATATAGACTTGTGTCTGTGTAAATGTGTGGGTGTGTGTGCATTTATTTACCCTCCATTTTTCCCCCAAGGTAAGTCTTTCCTGTCCCGGGATTGGAATGGCTCCTTACCCCCTTCCTTAAAACCCTCATCATTTCCTTTTCCCTCTCCTTCCCTTCTGCCTGATGAAGCAGCTAGGCTGCGAAAGCTAGCATTTGTGTGTGTGTGTGTGTGTGTGTCTGTGTGTTTATTTGTTGCTATTACTGCCTGTGCCCCTTCGCCTGGTAAGTGTACTTCATCTATTTTTTACATTAAGACAAAAAATTCCTAGTAGGAAAAATTAAATATAAAAAACAGACGAAGATTACTCACCAGGTGAAGGAGAACAGGTGTAACAGCATCACAAATAAATAAATGAATACACACAAACACACAAATGCTAGCTTTCGCAGCCTAGCTGCTTCATCAGGCAGAAGGGAAGGAGAGGGAAAAGGAAATGATGAGGGTTTTAAGAAAGGGGGTAAGGAGCCATTCCAATCCCGGGACAGGAAAGACTTACCTTGGGGGAAAAAATGGAGGGTAAACAAATGCACACACACCCACACATTTACACAGACACAAGTACACCTAGGCAGACATATATGGAATGGCTCCTTACCCACTTCCTTAAAACCCTCATCATTTCCTTTTCCCTCTCCTTCCCTTCTGCCTGAAGAAGCAACTGGTTTGCGAAAGCTTGTGTTTGTTTGTTTGTGTGTGTGTGTGTGTGTATTCATTTATTTATTTGTGATGCTGTCACACCTGTGCTCCTTCACCTGGTGAGTAATCTTTGTCTATTTTTCATATATAATTTTTCCTGCTAGGAATTTTTCATCTTGAGGAGACTTTCCCGTGTGAAAAATATGTATAAAATAAAGTTTTTTGACTTACCTAAAGTACAGGCTCGGCAACAGAAACATAAAACACACACAAAAGTACACAAACATTCAAGCTTTCGCCACCATTGTCAGCTTCTTCTGGAAAAAGAGAAAGGAAGGAGATTAGAAAGGGAAGGATACGGGTTTTAGGGAAGTGGAAAAGGAGTTATTCCAATCCCAGGAGTGGAAGGACTTACCTTAGGGGACAAAAAGGAAGGTAAACCAATACAGACACACCCACACATATCCACATGCAAACACACAGGTGTGTTTGCGTTTGGATATGTGTGAGTGTGTGTGTATTTATTTACCTTCCTTTTTTTCCCCCTAAGGTAAGTCCTTCCACTCCTGGGATTGGAACGACTCCTTTTCCACTTCCTTAAAACCCATATTCTTCCCTTTCTCCTCTCCTTTCTTCCTCTTTTCCTGACGAAGCGACCAACGGTTGTGAAAGCTTGTATGTGTGTTTGTGTGTGATTTTATTTGTGTCTATCAACGAGCTGGTCCTTTAGGTAAGTCATTCATTTTCTGTTTTATATATGTCTTATTTTTATCAATTCAAATCCTCCCACTCTCTCCCCAACTCTTCTCGCCTCCTTTTTATCTTCTTTTTCCCATTTCCTTCACTGTATTTGATCTTACATTCCTGCTATCACATCCTTTACAATCCAACATACAATGTTTCATCCACATCCTTTCCCAGCATCCTTTGCCCTTCATTCCACTCCCCTCTTGATCTCAAAACACTTGTGGCAGTGGAGCGGTGGACATGGTGGTTGTATGTGTATAGTTGTCTGAGTGATTCTGTTTATGTATGTGTTTCTTTTTCTGTTGAAGGCCATGGCTGAAAATTTAGGTTGTGTGAATTTGAATGTCTATTTTTTGTGCCTCTTAGCAGCTCAGTGTACCTCTTTATGTTGAGTTGTTAATTTCAAGGAGCATCAGCTGTGTAAAGAAATAAATTGTATATTTATGCAGTCCTCTTGTATTTTTTAATTTATTTTTGTTTCTTTATTATTATTATTCCTTCGTGTTCCATGGATCCAGACAGTGAGTGACTCACATATGGAATGTCTCAAATTGTACAGATTATTTTAAAAGTTACAATAACTACAGAGAGTATTCAATGTAAAATTGTACATAGTTCACATAAATATACAGTAAATATGCAGTAATAGATGAGATTTAAATAAATTTCCAGTCTTTGGATACCACAGCATCTGATTAACAAGAAAGGAATTACATGTGCCAGTAGTAAATCAGTATTAAATTAGATATTCCAGTTATAAAAAACAGGTATAGGAAAACTATTTTTTTTTTTTTTTTTTTTTTTTTTTTTTTTTTTTTTTCAAAATACCAGTGTGTGGTAATATTCAAATAAAATTCATGAAGTTAATCATTGTATGTTTCATGATTGTATACATTTTCTTCCAAATATTAACCAACAGTATAAAAATATTTCTCTATCAGGTAATCATTTCAGAACAAGTTTATATTTTGGGAGTTTTATATGAAGACATTTGATATGTGGTGGGAGAGCATTAAACAGCTTAATACTTGAGTAATTGACTTCATTATGTCAGGTGTGTCAATTCACTGTGTAGTTTGTTTTTGTACTTTGTGCTATATCCATGAAAGTTGCTATTGTCAACAAGGGAAAAGTATACTGAGAGGCAGTGGTTAGAATTCTCATCTTTCTAAACAAGTGCCTGCAAAGGTGTCTCTGATGGGCCCTATAGATTATTCTGATACTTTTTATTTTTAGCAGTAAAATTTTTTTACAAGGGACTAGTTCTTCCTGAATATTATAATATATGACATCAATGAATGGAAGTAGCTAAAGTAGGAAACATAAATGGCATCCTCTTCAGCTACTGAAGAAATAACCTGTAATACAAATATTGTCTTTGAAGCAGATAATAAATGTACAATGATGTTACATTTTCTGTCTAAAGAAGCACCCAGGGATTTTGTATTTTCTGTATTGGTTAATCTCTTCATTTTATGTTTGCTTCATCAACATTATGTTGTGGTGTATAGAACATTATACAATGGGGTTTATTTGCATTGAGGGAAGCACCAGCTGTGAAGCAATCTATGATGTCATTAAAAACTTTATTTGTCATTTATTGAAGATTGTGATAGCAGAGTGTCAATTAGAATTTTAGTATTGTATGTGAACAGGGTAAATTTACTGTTTGTGTAAGAACAAAGAGGAACATCATTAATGAAGATGTGGAGTAGCATGGCCCCAAAACAGATCCTTATGTCACATTACAATTTATTGTGTTCTACTCAGATTAGGTAGGTTCTCCTGATGAGCCATTCAGTTTTACAATTGGCTTTCGGTCCACTAGATATGATTGTACCCATAAGCAAACAATATCATATAAGCCATAATATTTTTCCTCTTTCATTGGAAATTGGTGGTCTACACAGTCAGAGGCTTTTGAGAGATTATAAAAATACCTGGTGAGGACTTTTTTTTTTTTTTTTTTTTTTTTTTTTTTTTTTTTTTTTTTTTATTATTTTTTTAATAGCTTCCAAAATGTGATTGCTGAAATATAATATTTTGTGTACAAAGTTTAGTGTAAAACCCAAGCAGATTTTTTGTTTTAAGATATTGTGGGAGTTCATCCCCTTTCTAAAGTTAGCAAATTGTGTTAACTATATTACTGTGTAGTGCTTCTCACATTTCTGTTACTTTTTACTGTAGATTTTGCATGATCAGTGGTAATTCCTTACTGTGAATTATAAAATAATGTATATATATCAATAATGGAGGATAGATAACAACTTACCATAAAGAGGCTGACTGAGCTGCTGATAGAAACAAAAATAGATAATGACATTCACAAAACTTAAATTTTTGGCCATGACCAACATCAGAAGAAAGAAACACATACATTCCCGAAATCACTCAGGCAACTATACACACACTCCAGTGCTGGAGGGGCTGCACATGATGGTTGTGTGTGAATAGTTGCCTGAGTGATTTCGGGAATGTATGTGTTTCTTTTTTTGGTGAAGGCCATGGCCAAAAATGTAAGTTGTGTGAATGTGATTATATATTTTCGTGTGTCAGCAGCTCAGTGAGCCTCATTAAGGTGAGTTGTTATCTATCCTCCATTAATGACATTACTGTGATATTTTCAATTGTATAAATCTTACTTTATTTAAGTTTTTCTTTTTTTGTTTCTTCTTCTCAGGAGGTGATTCGCTTCAACAGGTTGCTATCAGTTGTGAAAGAGTCATTAGTAAGTGTTCAGAAGGCTGTGAAAGGACTGGTAGTTATGTCTTCAGAACTAGAAGAAGTGCACAATAGCCTGTTGGTTGGAAGAGTACCTGGTGTTTGGGCCAGTAAATCATATCCTTCTCTCAAACCCCTAGCAAGCTACATCACTGATTTGATTCAAAGGTTGGAAGCAATTTTATAGCCCAGTTTACTGTATCCATCCAAGTCATATATACTGCATTTTGAGAATTTAATGTAATTTGTACATTAAACATACATGTGTTAAATTTTGTCTTGTATCACATCAGGTACATATATTGCATTGAATGTCACATTTCACAAGTTTTGTAAAGTTTTGAAACATCATGCTCCTTTATGGCATGTGGGACATTGTTTGCTTTCAAATATCCTACTGAAGTTTAGGATATATGCATTTGCTCTCATGTATGTTTGTTATTTCTGATACATCATAGGGAAGCACAAAAGTTCTGAAAGACTGGTGTCGGTGGGAACTATCCAGATAACCCGGACGGTGTAACATTGTGCCAAGATGTGCTGTCCAAGCACCAAGGCGAGTTTAGCCACAGGGTAATCCTCATTACCAACAAACACTGTTTGCCTGTAACTGTTCATGCAAATGGACAGTTTGTTGCTGGTCATTCCCACATAGAACGCTTCACAGTACAGGCATGTCAGTTGGTAAATCACGTGGGTACTATCGCAAGTGGCTCTGCCCTTGATTGTGTACACCTTCATGGTTAGGGGACTAGAGTAAGTGGTGATGGAAGGGTGCATAGGGCAGGTTTTACATGGGTGGTTACAAGGTTAGGAGCCAGAAGGTAGGGATCTGGATACTTCCCACTGACACCAGTCTTTCAGATCTCCGGAGATGAGAACTTGCCCTTCAGCATATTCTCTCTTCCTGTTGCCCACCTGGTCTCAACCTCTGCTTAATTCAAATTCCTGTCCACCATCTTGAACATCTTTGCCTTGATTCTCTGGACAGAGCATCTACCTCAAGTGGTATCTCTGTCCAACTTCTTTGCTTTCTACAGTATGTATGCCTAGGTGTGCTTGCGTTTGTGTATATGTGTGGGTGGGTGTGTATTTGTTTACCCTCCTTTTTCTCCCAAAGTAAGTCTTTCCTGTCCCGGGATTGGAATTACTCCTTACCCACTTCCTTAAAACCCTCATCATTTCCTTTTCCTTCTCCTTCCCTTATGCCTGAAGAACAGGTAGGCTAAGAAAGCTAGTGTTTGTATGTGTGTGTGTGTGTGTGTGTGTGTGTGTGTGTGATTTTATTAATTTATTTGTGCTACTATCACTTCCTGTGCTCCTTGGCCTGGTAAGTAAACTTCATCTATTTTTATATATATTTTTCCTGCTAAGAAATTATCCTCTGTCTGCCTAGGTGTGCTTGTGACTTCTATTTTATATATATATATACAGGAATCCTCAAAACCTTAGGCCCCCTACAAAACCTTTCACCTAACTCCATTAACCTCATGACCCCACTGACACCCCGCACCTTCACCTTCTACCTACTTCCAAAGATTCACAAACCCAATCATCCTGGCCACCCCATTGTGGCCGGTTACCAAGCCCATACAGAACGAATCTCTGCCTACATAGACCAACACCTTCAACCCATCATGTGCAGTCTCCCATCCTTCATCAAAGACACCAACCACTTCCTTGATCGCCTGAAATTCTTACCCAGCCTGTTACCTCCAGAAACCATCCTTGTAACCATTGATGCCACTTCCTTATACACAAATATCCAACTTACCCAGGGCCTTGATGCGATGGAGTATTTCCTTTCACGCCGACCACCCACTTCCCTACCTAAAACCTCTTTCCTTAATACCCTAGCCAGCTTCATCCTAACCCACAACTTCTTCACTTTTGAGGGCCAGATATACCAACAACTAAAGGGATCAGCCATGGGAACCAGGATGGCACCCTCGTACACAAACTTATTCATGGGACGCTTAGAGGAAGCCTTCCTGGATACCCAAGCCTGTCAACCCAAAGTTTGGTACAGATTCATTGACGACATCTTCATGATCTGGACACACAGTGAAGAAGAATTTCCTCTACAACCTCAACTCCTTTGGTCCCATCAAATTCACCTGGTCCTATTGCAAATCCCATGCCACTTTCCTTGATGTCGCCCTCCATCTGTCCAACGGCCAACTCCACACATCCGTCCACATCAAACCTACCAATAAACAACAGTACCTGCATTATGACAGCTGCCATCCATTCCACATCAAACATTCCCTTCCTTACAGCTTAGGTCTTCCTGGCAAACGGGTCTGCTCCAGTCCTGAAGCTCTGAACCAGTACACCAATAACCTAATCACAGCTTTCACATCCCGCAGCTATCCTCCTAATCTGGTAGAGAAACAAATTGCCACAGCCACTTCCTCATCCCCCCAAATTCAGAACCTTCAACAGAAGAATCCGAGAAGTGCCCCTCTTGTCACTGGATACTTTCCGGGACTGGAGCGGACTCTGAATGTGGCTCTCCAGCAAGGATACGACTTCCTTAAATCATGCCCTGAAATGAGATCCGTCCTTCATGACATCCTTCCTACTCCACCAAGAGTGTCTTTCCGCCACCCACCTAATCTCAATAACCTCCTAGTCTACCCCTATGAAATCTCCAAATCACCTTCTCTACCTTCTGGCTCCTACCCTTGTAACTGCCCCCATTGTAAAACCTGCCCTATGCACCCTTCCACCACACTTACTCCAGTCCCGTAACCCGGAAGGTGTACACGATCAAAGGCAGAGCCACTTGCGATAGTACCCACGTGATCTACCAACTGACATTCCTGCACTGTGAAGCGTTCTATGTGGGAATGACCAGCAACAAACTGTCCATTCACATGAATGGACACAGGCAGACAGTGTTTGTTCATAACGAGGATCACCCTGTGGCTAAACACGCCTTGGTGCACAGCCAGCACATCTTGGCACAGTGCTACACCGTCCGGGTTATCTGGATACTTCCCACTGACCCCAATTCTTCAGAACTCCGGAGATGGGAACTAGCCCTTCAGCATATTCTCTCTTCCCGTTGCCCACCTGGTCTCAACCTCCGCTAAATTCGAATTCCCACCCACCATCTTAACATTTTTGCATCGGTTCTCTGAATAGAGCCTCTGCCTCAAGTGGTATCTCTGTTTAACTTCTTAACTTCTTTGCTTTCTACAGTATGTCTGCCTAGGTGTAATTGTGTCTGTATGAATGTGTGGGTGTGTGTGCATTTGTTTACCCTCCATTTTTCCCGGGATTGGAATGGCTCCTTACCCCTTTCCTTAAAACCCTCATCATTTCCTTTTCCCTCTCCTTCCCTTCTGCCTGAAGAGGCAACTGGGTTGCGAAAGCTTGCGTTTGTGTGTGTGTGTATTCATTTATTTATTTGTGATGCTGTCACACATGTGTTCCTTCGCCTGGTGAGTAATCTTCGTCTATTTTATATATAGAAAACGGATGACTTACCGAAAGGACAGGCTCGTCGACAGACACAAATAAGATCACACACAAATAGACATACAAGCTTTTGCAACCGCTGGTCGCTTCTTCAGGAAAAGAGGAAGGAAGGTGAGGAGAAAGGGAAGGATACAGGTTTTAAGGAAATGGAAAAGGAGTTGTTCCAATCCCAGAATTGGTATGGACTAGGAGGTTACAAAGGTTAGGTGGGCGGCAGAAAGACACTCGTGGAGGAGTGAGAAGGATGTCATTAAGGAAGGATCTCATTTCGGGGCAGGATTTAAAGTAGTTGTATCCCTGCTGGAGAGCCTCATCCAGAGTCCGCTCCAGTCCCAGAAAGTATTCGGTGATAAGAGAGGCACTTCTGGGATTTTTTCGGTAAAAGGTTCTGGATTTGGGGGGATGAGGAGGTAATTTACTTCTGAACCAGGTCAGGAGGATAGCTGCGGGGTGTGAAAGCTGTTATCAGGTTACTGGATTATTGGTTCAGGGATTCAGGTATGGAGCACACTCATTTGCCACGAAGACCTAAGCTGTAGGGAAGGGAACATTTGATGTGGAATGGATGGCAGCTGTCATAATGGAGGTACTGTTTTTTTGTTGGTTGGTTTGATGTGGACGGGTGTGTGAAGTTGGCCGTTGGTCAGATGGAGATTGACATAGAGGCAAGTAGCAGGGGATTTGGAATAGTACCAGGTGAATGTGATGGGACCAAAGGAGTTGAGGTTGGAGAGGAAATTCTGGAGTTCTTCTTCACTGTGAGTCCAGATAATGAAGATGTTATCAATGAATCTGTACCAAACTTTGGGTTGACAGGCTTAGGTATCCAGAAAGGCTTCCTCTAAGTGTTCCATAATTAAGTTTGCATACGAGGGTGCCATCCTGGTTCCCATGGCTGTTCCCTTTAGTTGTTGGTATATCTGCCCCTCAAAGGTGAAGAAGTTGTGGGTTAGAGATATTTTGGGTGGTCAAGATTGCTGGGACACCCTGTATATATACAGGAAAGTTATAGTAGGTTGAGGCCTGGTTGATTTCGGGATCGCAGAATGTATTGTTAAGGATAACTCCCATCTGTGCAGTTCAGAAAAGCTGATGGTGAATGGGAGAATCCAGATGGCCCGGGTTGTGAAGCAGCTATTATAATCAAGCATGTGCTCCACTGCATGCTGTGCCACAGGGTGGTCCACCTTGTTTTTGGCCACAGTTTGGAGGTGGCCATTCATCCTAATGGATAGCTGGTTGGTGGGCAAGCCAATATAGAAAGCTGTACAGTGTTTGCAGCACTTCTTTCTCAGGTGGCCCGGCCTCTGATAGGGTAGGATAAGCTTGTGACAGGACTGGAATAGGAAGTGCTGGGTGGGTGGATTGGACAGGTCTTGCAGCAGGGTCTTGCACAAGGATATGATCCCTGTGGCAGTGAGCTGGGTTTCTGGATGGCATTAGGATGAACTAGGATGTTGTGAAGGTTGGGAGGGCGACGGAACACCACTTTAGGAGGGGCGGGAAGGATCTTGAGCAGGATGTCTCTCATTTCTGGGCATGAGGATAGAAAATCAAAACCTTGGCGAAGGATGGAATTTAGTTGTTCGAGACCAGGGTAGTATTGGGTGACAAGGGGAGAGCTCTTTTGTGGATGGTTACTGGTGTTGGGAGGAGGATTTGGAGTGTCTGAGGATATGGCACGGGAGATCTGTTTGCGGCCTAGGTCTGTGGAGTAGTTTCTGTCTGTGAACGCCTTTATGAGACCTTCAGCATATTCAGAAAGGGTGTTGCTGTCACTGCAGATATTCCGTCCATGGGTGGCCATGCTGTAAGGGAGGGATTTTTTGATGTGGAAAGGATGGCAACTGTCAAAGTGTAGGTACTGTTGGTGGTTGGTAGGTGGCTGGTATTCTTCTCCTCTGGCACTATAATATTGGAATTACGTAAATTTACGTTACTGTGTCTTGAGTTTTCTGTTCAAGAAGCTCCATTATAGTCTTTCTTCGCCCGAATTTCCGTACTTACCCATTGTTTACACTTTTGTACGCATTTTTGCGGTGGGCTGCTTGCTCATGTGTGAGATCTCACGTTCTAGTTCGTGATATTGCGTTCTGGTGAATGATTTTATACGTGATTTTGCGGCTTTTTTGTGTGCCTAGGAGTGAATCTGCGTGCTTGGGTGCGTATCTGTGTATTTGTGTGGACGAATTTTCGAACTTTTGCGTGCCTGGTGCGTATTTTGCGTGTTGAGGAACCTCTTCCCAGGCCTTAGGCTCACCATAATCCACAGCCTCACCCATCATTTATCATTTTCCACTTTCCCTGCACAATCCCTGTGCCAATGGACCCCTGCTCTTTCTATCTGTACCAGTTCAGGAAAGTATCCCTTTCCCTGGCCAAAACCCAATCCCACACCCTATTCCTAAAATGCTGCCTAAGTCATGGTAACCCTCCCAACGGTCTAACCTTAAAAATTCCATTGTCTGGATCCCATCCCTCCTTCCACAATGACCTGCACCTTTTCAGATTCCACCAATTCTTATCCCTCACGAACCATGTCCTACAAAATCACCTCTCCATGGCTCATACAACCCTTAGCTACCTTCTCTCCCTCTGTAAGATATTACTATTGAGTAACCAAAACTACCTATATCCCATCTCCCAGATCGAATCCTTTGCTCCCCAGCAACTGGAGGACCACTCCAAACATCACCTCCACAATCTTTCCAGCCTGCTGACATCATATTGCCACCTTGCCACCTTGGAGCACCCATATCCGATCCTTATCCGACCCAAAGTGATCCTCCTCTTGTTCCCCCTCATAGCTCACAGACCATGCTTAGCTGACCTCTTGAACCTACCAAATCCCTCCAAACTCCCTACCACCACTCCACAACATCCAATACCAAAACAATCCCAAAAAACTGTGGTCAACCTATCCACAAAAAACCGAAACCTCACAGAAGTTTATGTTTTATCCAAAGGTCTTACCTTTAGTACTACACCCCAGTTCGATCATGTTGGTCTTGTCAAAGACCTACTCTACTTTTCCCAATCCCTACGATGGAAACACTACTTTGCCACCAATCCCCCTGACCGCAACCTACCTAATCCCAATATTGAACCCTGCCAATCCCAATTCATACCACCATCCAACAAAGATCCCCCTGCACTCCCACCTAACCACCTTCTGGTTACCCTCCAAGAGTTTCTCACCACCAACGTGTCCTCACCATCCTTTCCCAAGTCCCTTCCCAAGTTCTCAAACCTTTCAGCATAAGAAAGAAGAGCCATCCAAAACCTTAAAACTAATCCTGACATAATCATCCTCCCTGCAGATAAAGGTCCCACCACTGTAGTTACGGATCACAGTGACTACCTGGCAGAAGGGCTCCACCAACTCTCTGACTCCTCCACCTACAAGTTGTGCCAGATTGACTCCATCCCCAAAGTCCAACAACATTTCCAATCACTACTAAAATCCAATGACACCTCTCAGAAACTCTCCCCTGCATCCATCTCCCTCCTCACCCCAGCAGCACCTCGCACACCCACCTTCTACATGCTCCCCACATTCCACAAATCCAATAATCCTGGACGCCCTTTTGTGGCTGGTTACTGTGCTCCTACTGAAAGAATTTCAGTCCTAGTTGATCAACACCTCCAACCAATTGTCCAAAATCTATCTTCCCACATCAAGGATAGCAACCACTTCCTTCACCGACTCTCCACCATTCCCACCCCTTTGCCTCCTGGATCCTTACTTGTCACAGTGGATGCCACCTCCCTATACACCAACATCCCACATGCCCATGGCCTTGCCGCTCTGGAACACTACCTCTCCCAACATCCCTCTGAATGCAAGCCTGATACCTCATTCCTCATAACCCTCACAAATCTCATCCTACTTAACAACTACTTTTCCTTTGAGGGGAAAGTTTACCATCAAATCCAAGGCACAGCCCTGGGCACCTGCATGGCACCCTACTATGCCAACCTGTTTATGGGCTATCTGGAGGAATCTTTCCTAGCATCCCAAAACCTCAAACCTCTGGCCTGGTTCAGGTTCAATGATGGTATTTTCATTATCTGGACTCAGGGCCAGGACACTCTATCCTCCTTTCTTCAGAACCTCAATTCCTTCTCTCCCATTCACTTCACCTGGTCATCCTCAATATACCATACCACTTTCCTGGATGTCAACCTCCACATCACTGATGGCTCCATCCACACTTCCGTCCATTTTAAACCTACCAACCACCAACAGTACCTACAATTTGACAGTTGCCATCCCTTCCACATAAAAAAAATCTCTCCCTTACAGCCTGGCCACCTGTGGACAGCACATCTGCAGCGACAGGAACTCCCTTTCTGAATATGCTGAAGGTATCACAAAGGCATTCACAGACAGAAACTACCCCACAGACCTAGTCCGCAAACAAATCTCCCATGCCATATCCTCATACACCCCAAATCCTCCTCTTAACACCTGTAACCATCCACAAAAGAGTGCTTCCCTTGTCACCCAGTACTACCCTGGTCTCGAACGACTAAATTCCATCCTTCACCAAGGTTTTGATTATCTACCCTCATGCCCAGAATGGAGAGACAGCCTGCCCAAGATCCTTCCCACCTCTCCTAAAGTGCTGTTCCGTCGCCCTCCCAACCTCCACAACATCCTAGTTCATCCTTAGGCCACCCGAAACCCAGCTCACTGCCACAGGGATCATATCCTTGTGCACGCATTTTGTATATATAAATAGAAAAGAGATGACTTACCAAAAGGACCGGCTCGTCGAGAGAAACAAATAAAAAACAAATAAAATCACACACAAACACACATACAAGCTTTCGCCACCATTGGCAGCTTCTTCAGGAAAAAGAGGGAAAAAGGGGAGGAAAAGGGAAGGATATGGGTTTTAAGGAAGTGGAAAAGGAGCCATTCCAATCCCAGGAGTGGAAGGACTTACCTTAGGGGACAAAAAGGAAGGTAAACAAATACTCACACACTCACACATATCCACATCCAAACACACCTAGGCAGACAGGTGTGTTTGGATATGGATATGTGTGAGTGTGTGTGTATTTGTTTACCTTCCTTTTTGTCCCCTAAGGTAAGTCCTTCCACTCCTGGGATTGGAATGGCTCCTTTTCCACTTCCTTAAAACCCGTATCCTTCCCTTTCTCCTCTCCTTCCTCCCTCTTTTTCCCGAAGAAGCCACCACTGGTGGCGAAAGCTCGAATGGTTGTGTGTCTTTGTGTGTGTTTCGTGTTTCTATCGACGATCCTGTACTTTAGGTAAGTCAAAAATCTTCATTTTATACCATTTTCCCACCTAGAAGGTCTCCTTCTATAATATTAGTTTCATCCAATATATATATATATTATTATAGAGGAAAAATTCCTAAAAGGAAAAATTTACGTAAAAAATAGATGAAGTACACTTACCAGGCGAAAGGGCACAGGCAGTAATAGGTTTTAAGGAAGGGGGTAAGGAGCCATTCCAATCCCGGGACAGGAAAGACTTACCTCCTTCCCTTCTGCCTGATGAAGCAGCTAGGCTGCGAAAGCTAGCATTTTTCTGTGTGTTTATTTGTTGCTATTACTGCCTGTGCCCTTTCGCCTGGTAAGTGTACTTAATCTATTTTTTACGTATATTTTTCCTTTTAGGAATTGTTCCTCTATAATATATATATATATATATATATATATATATATATTATAGAGGAAAAATTCCTAACAGGCAAAAAATATACGTAAAAAATAGATGAAGAACACTTACCAGGCGAAGGGGCACAGGCAACAAATAAACACACAGACACACACACAGTTCTACAGTATGTCTGCCTAAGTGTACTTGTGTCTGTGTAAATGTGTGGGTGTATGTGCATTTATTTACCTTCCATTTTTTCCCCCAAGGCAAGTCTTTCCTGTCCCGGGATTGGAATGGCTCCTTACCCCCTTCCTTAAATCCCTCATCATTTCCTTTTCCCTCTCCTTCCCTTCTGCCTGATGAAGCAGCTAGGCTGCGAAAGCTAGCATTTTTGAGTGTGTGTGTGTCTGTGTGTTTATTTGTTGCCTGTGCCCCTTCGCCTGGTAAGTGTTCTTCATCTATTTTTTACGTATATATATATATATATATATATATATATATATATATATATATATTAATTTAGTTCATTTTACTTTATTTTATTCTGTTTATTTTATGTTATTTTCTCGTCTCACCCGCCTCCACACCCCATTCCTAAGCTGCATCTCGTTATTCCCATGTATCCCATCCCCACCATTGTGACGTAACCTTCCTATCCCCCTATCCGCTCCACTCCCCTCCCCACCCCGATTCGTTGCAGAGCGTGATTCAAAGTGCGGCAGCCAGGGGTGATGGTTGTATGACTGTGTTGAGTGCCTGTGTGATTGCCTGAGTGCTCTATTTCCTGAAGAAGGCCATGGCCGATAGTTGAAAGTGTTGTACGTGTGTGTCTTTTGTATGTGCCTGTCACAGCTCGTCACCACGTCCTTGTGATGAGTTGTAAACTGTCCTTACTATATTATCAAATGTGATGTAAATAACCATCATGCAGTTGCTGTTCATTCTGCTGTCTTTTCATGCTACACTAGCAAAGGTGCAAACAGGCTAAATAAAATGAGATGGCTGTTCGAAGAGCCCAAGCACCAAGCATGGTCACATGACGTCACCATTGCTGCGCATGCACAGTAGCACCAGTTTGCTGGCTCTCCAAGTAGCTATCTGGCTACTCTTCGAATGAACTTTGATTTGATTTGATTTGATTTTTTCAGGGAAGCCAAAACAGTGTTGGTCCAACCCACCATTGCCCGCACCGAAACTGAGTTTATTGTGCGGTATCGCTCCCTGTATGTCTAGTAAAGCCAACCAATGCCCTTGAGCAGTGCAAGAAGTCCCTTTATCAGTTCTTTATTAGACACAATTTCTTTGGGTCTGGCTGTCCCAAATGTTCTGTGCCTTTTACTCTCCAATGCAATGCATTCGAAGATTAGATGTGATGCAGTTTCATCACCGTCATAACAGATCCTACATTTAGGGTCCTCTTCTGTTATTTCCATTGTATGTAGGTGTTTTTTGAAATTCCCATGGCCTGTCAGCAATCCAACCATGAGTCTAATCTCTCTCCTGTTCAGACTCAGGATTGCAGAGCTTCTTTTAAAACATGGCTTTGGCATCGTTACCTTGCCATGTTTTTGTTGATGGACTTTGGTCCAATATTCTACATGCTGTCTTCTGAGCCAGTTACATAGCTCCAATTTGATCATTGCCTTGGTGTTTGCCAGGACAGGTTCTTGTCCAATAAATGGAGTCTCTGCCCCCATCCTGGCTAATCTGTCTGCATGTTCGTTGCCACTGATCCCCGAGTGGCCAAGGACCCACAATAGGTTTACTCTATTGCTTTCCCCTAGCTCCACCAGAATGCTGTGACATTCTGCAACAATTTTAGACCTTGTTGCAGGAGCTGCCAGTGATCTCAGGGCTGCCTGGCTGTCTGAATAGATATAGATGCTACAATCTTTGTAGCACCTACGCAAATTCTCCTCCACACACGCCCTGATGGCAGTGATTTCCGCCTGGAATACTGAGGCCGGTTTTCCTAGAGAGATGACGCCCTCCAGTCTTGGCTGCACCCCATATACCCCAGCCCCAACACCTTGGTCTGATTTTGACCCGTCAGTGAACCAGACAATATCCCCCGTACGGTGTCTAACTATTTTCTCCCACTGCTCCCTACTTCCAATTGTTATATTGAAAGGCTTGTTGAAACAGTATGGGGTTATAATATAGTCAGCTGGCATTTCCCCAACCTTTCCTATATTTACCTCACTCACTATTTTAGTGTGTGATTCTGGATATCCCAAAGAGTTCCAGTTGTTGCCAGATTTGAGTCTGTATGCACCAGCCGCTGCCTCCATCTTGACCCAAATGTGTAATGGGGGCATATCCATCCCAGCAGTTGGTGCGCTGCTAATTCCACCTCTTATGGCTAAGCTGGCTAGTCTCTGCACTTTACCAAGCTCCTTATCAGCAACCTGCTGTTCTACCTTCTTCCACCACACGACCGCCCCATAGGTGATCCTGGGTCTAATCACTGTGGTGTATATCCAGTGCATACCCTTGGGGCTCAGGCCCCAATTTTTGCCGTAAGCTCTCCTGGTACTCACAAAAGTACCTTTTGCCTTGGAGCAAATATTCCTGATGTGAGGGGTCCATGTCAGTTTCTCATCTAGGGTAACCCCTAGATATTTCACTGTCCCCTTCACAGGTAGCGCTTCATTGAAAAGCTTTAGATTCCAACTTGAATGTTGTATATGCTTCTTTGTAAATGGTACAACAACAGTCTTCTTAGGACTAACCCACAGATCCTGTTTTCTGCACCATTCTTGCACAATGTCCAGTGCACCTTGTGCCATATTCTTCACTGTGTCAGCAAATTTGCCAAGTATTACTATGACAAGATAATCTGCGTATCCTTGGCAAAAGTACTGCCTAGAGTTTAATTCTCCAGTGAGATCATTCACCACTAAATTCCACAATAAAGGGGAAAGAACTCCTCCTTGCGGGCAACCCCTAGTGGTGTTGATTACCATTTTTTCATCCATCATGGTAGCCTCTACCTTTCTTCCACTGAGCATGGCCCTAGTCCACCTACATATAGTGGTCCCTAGGTCATGCACCTCTGCTGCCCTAACCACGGAATCGAAGGTCATATTGCTAAAAGCCCCCTCAATGTCCAGGAAGATGCAGAGGGCTATTTCCTGAAAGTGTAGTGCTTTCTCCACCTTCCCAACGAGTTGGTGGAGAGCTGTCTCACATGATTTACCTGGGTGATATGCATGTTGGTTTGAATGTAGAGGAGCTCTACTTAACCTCCTTTCTCCAACATGCACATTAACCAGCTTTTCCAATGTCTTAATAATGAAGGAGGACAGGCTGATTGGTCTCATATCCTTGGCCTTGGTATGATCAATTCTCCCTGGTTTAGGAATGAAGACAACCTTCACTGCCCTCCAGGCTTTGGGAATGATTCCTGCTGCTAGGCTAACCCTGAATAACCTGCATAGGAATCTAATAAGATTTTCTCCCACTTATTGCAGGAGAGCTGGAAAGATTCCATCGGGGCCAGGTTACTTGAATTGTTGAAATGTTCCCACCGCCCATCAGACCTTACTGAAATCGACACACTCCTTGGCCAGATCCCAGTCCTCCCTGCGAATACCTGAGAACCGTTGTCTCTCAGGAATCGCATTCTGGTTTGAGTTATCTCCCGGAGTATATTGAGGAAAGTGAGTCTTGAGGAGCAGTTCCAGCGTTTCATTTGCTGTCTTTGTATACTCCACATCCTCCTTCCTCAATGTTCCTCCTGGATTAGTTGGTACCCTAGTGAGGATTTTATGAAGTTTCGCTTGAGCAGCCGTGCCCTCTACTTCCTCACAGAATACCTTCCAGGATGCCTCCTTTGCCCATCTGATGGCAAGGTTGTAATTGACAAGGGCCTCACGATACTTTGCCCATTGTCCTTTGCACCTCGCAAGGTTATACAGTCTTTGTACCTGTTTCCTTTGCATTTCCAGGTTATTATTCCACCAAGGCACACTCCTATTTGTGCACTTCTTGTTGATTGAGCAGTTGTCCTAGTATGAGGTCACTACAGCAGAGATTATGGCCTCTGCTACTTCCTCAAACTCTGCTGGATTCCTTATCGAAGTTTTAATTTCTGATAGGCTGAAGTCAAGGTCTCTCCTATATGTCTCCCAGTCCGTTTTCCTGGGATTCCTATAGGCCATGGTCTGCCTGGTTCCCATTTCAACCTTGAATTTAATATACATGTGATATGATGAGGATGACTCCAGGACCACATGCCACTGTTTGACGTAACTTCCCATCATCATGGAACCAAAAGTTATGTCAGTTACTTCTTCCCTTCTACTATTCCTGAATGTAGGTTCATCACCCCTATTCAGGATCTCCAAGTTGTTAGATAGGAGAAATTCAAGAAGGTGCTCACCTCTACTGTTGGTGTCCTTGCTGTCCCACGATAGATTGTGGGCATTGGCATCACATCACACTAACAGTTCGTCACCTTGCCGATGGCAGATTTCCGTCAGTCTCCTCACTTCCAAAGAAGGAGGAGAGCTGTCTTCATTAGGAAGGTATGCTGAGGCCAAAACAATTTCCCTTGTGATACCTTCCTCACGTAGCTGCATCCTGATAGTCACCAGGTCCCTGGAACAAAAATCCATCATTAGTATGAAAGGTATTCCATTTCTAACATAAATGCATGTTCTGGAGTTTTTAGGTTTCTAGCATAAATCAGTTTACCTCCAGTACCACCGAAGCCCAATACACCCCCTTTGTATAAATAGGGTTCTTGTATTAGGGCCATGTCAACCTCTTGTCTCCTCAGGCGACGGCTCAGGGCAGCTGTGGCCCCTTCACTGTGCTGCAGTTTTATCTGCAGCACTTCCAGTCCCCATCTTGCTTCCATTATTGCCTTTAAGGTCTTTGATTACCCTGATGGCAAACTGCGAGAATCCTAAAAACAGTTTCAGGACTTGCTCTCACATTGCCTTCAGGGACTTCTCTCCGACCTCCAACACCAGGGTTTGTCCTTCCGGAACAACCTTTTGGTTAATTACCCTCCAATCCTCTGTCGAGACTTTTGGGTTCTGAACCCTTATTTTCTCGAACAGAGTTTTTGGAGTGACATCCTTAAGAATCTTTGGTACCCATATTGATACCTTTGCGGTCTTGAGGAGTTCGGTTGCTGTCTTGACCAGCAGCTTCGCATCCTCCCACGGGGATATCATGGGCACCTTGTCCTTAAGCCATACTGCTGAGTGGCCCCCCTCGCAGACAAAAATGAGGGCACCACGATCTAGATAGACCCTCCTGAATTTGGGTCCTGGACCAGCATCTCCCCCAATCTCTTCATCTACATCTACATAGATACTCTGCAAATCACATTTAAGTGCCTGGCAGAGGGTTCATTAACCACTTTCATAACTTTTCTCTACCGTTCCATTCTCTAATAGTGCGCGGGAAGAAAGAACACCTAAATCGTTCCGTTTTCGATCTGATTTCCCTTATTTTATTGGGATGGTCATGTCTCCCTAAGTAGGTGGATGCTTGCAAAATATTTTCACATTCATAAGTAAAAGTCGGTGATTGAAACTTCGCAAACAGATCACGCCACAATGAATAACATCTTTCTTTTAATGATTCCCACCCCAATTTGTGCAACATTTCCGTGACACTTTCCCCCCCCCCCCCCCCCCCCCGTGACGTGATAAAACAAAACGAGCTGCCTTTCTCTGAACCTTCTCAATATCTTCCGTCAGTCCCACCAGGTGAGGGTCCCACAAGGGGCAACAGTACTCCAGGAGAGGACGCACAAGTGTGATGTAGGCAGTCTCTTTGGTGGAGCTGGTGCATCTTCGAAGCGTTCTGCCAATGAAACGTAACCTTTGATTTGCCTTCCCCACAATATTTTCTGTGTGTTCTCTCCAGTCAAAGTTGTTCATAATTGTAACTCCTAGGTATTTGGTAGAATTTACGACCTTAAGGTTTGACTGATTTATCGGGTAATTGAAGTTCAGTGGATTTCTTTTAGTGGTCATGTGTATTACTTCACACTTTTCTTTATTTAGTGTCAATTGCCAGTTTTCACACCAAGTAGAAATTTTGTCTAAATCGCTTTGCAGTTGCTTTTGAACCTCTGTTGACGTCACTAACCAATAAATGATAGCATCATCCGCGAACAGTCTAAGGGAGCTATTCAGATTGTCTCCTAAATCGTTTATAAACACGAGGAAGAGTAGGAGACCTATAACGCTTCCCTGTGGAACGCCAGATATCACTTGTCTTTTACTCAATGACTTACTGTCAATTAGCACGAACTGTGTCCTTTCTGATAGGAAATCATGAATCCAATCGCACAATTGGGAAGATATTCCATAAGCACGCAATTTCATTAGAAGCCGCTTGTGCGGTACAGTATCAAAAGCCTTCCGGAAATCCAGAAATATGTAATCGATTTGAGATCCCTTGTCGATGGCCCTTAACACTTCATGTGGATAAAGGGCAAGCTGTGTTTCGCAAGAGCGATACTTTCTGAATCAAAGAGGGCCATCCGCACGAGCTACTTCTGCTGCAAGGTGATGCTCACCAGTGGGTATCCTTCTTGGACAACTGCCATTCTAAAGATCAAGACTGCAGTACTATAGGTCTGTTTTCCTATTTCCTGCTTCAGCCTTTTAGGATCACGCTTGTCCAGAGAGAAGGCAGTCTTAAATTCCTCCCTAACCCTCTTGCCACCTGTCTTTGATGTCGAGGGGGTCTGTGTATCCCCTTTGACCTGGGGCAGTTTCTTTTTGGGGTTCTTGGACTCAAGCCCTTTTGATTCCCTCCACTTATGCTTAGGGAGCCATTCTTTTCCTTCCTTTTGCTTCTGTTCCTTGAGAAGTTTCCTCCTCTGAGCCCTAGACAAGGCCTTAATCCTAATCTGGTCCAACTTCTCTGTTACAGTTCCCACTTCTTGCTCAGGTCTAGACCCTGATTCAGAAGTAGGAGTGCACTCCATCGGTCCTGATCCCGATGTCTGAGTATATGAGGTCTCAGATTGCCCCTCAGATTCTTTTAAAATACTTTCTTTCTCTGTGTTCATCTTAGTCCCACGAGATTGGGGGATTTATATGATCCACACCACGATAACCCTGCGTGGTGCAAGGCTACTTACTCAGGGAGGTCACCCGGTATCCCTGAGGCTCCGTTCAAGACACATCCACCCATGTGTCACGCACCCCTTGGCACGAATTGCATCACACCTTGGGTTGGGAAAGGACTGGGAGAGGATAAGGAAGATGGGATGTTGTGGGACACACTTTGTCAGATCCATCACCTGAGGCCTTTCCGGCTGTAGGTTCTCTACCTTCGGTTCAGCCCTCTGCTTCACACGGATGCGCAAGCCTCTCCACCCGCACGGACAGTGCTTCGTCAAGGTGGTGTCCCCTGGAGAGGCCAAATGAACTTACTGTGTGCTGCAAAATCACTTATTTACAAAAATGTAACTAAAATCTACAGCTACATAAACCAATCATCATAACCAATAATAATCAGCAGAGCTCATTAATGACATTCCTTGTTTAATAAATGCCCCTGTGAGTCTGCTTTTATTAGACACAACCAAGTTTATTAATGAAGCCAGTGCTTAGAATACAACAGAAGAGCTGTGTCTTTTAAGTGTTTCTGAGCAATTTCTGACAAAACAGATATCAAATGATGACCAGAATACAGAACTTCACAGGATCATAGGATTTGATTGATCAAGGAATTGCTACTCATGAGTGAAACACTTCTATGAGCATGCTGATCAAGAAATATTGTACATACTGAAATCATTTCAGACAACAGAGTTCACTCACCAGTAAAATACCAATTCTGTGATGTATGTGCTTTGTGTGCCAAAGCTATGTTACTTTTAAAGTGTGTCAGGTAAGGGGAGCACACATTTTCCCTCATGAATGGTAGCAGGAAGTGGTAGTTGCAGTATCTGCACCTCATACCTGTCATTTTCAGCTATAGGTCCGAAATGACAAACTGAAATCAAAAGCTTTTATGGATAAGTTGTTAAGACATCTTCATGTTTGAATCTGGTGCTTGGTTGTTGCCCTGAATAGGCAATTTCCTGCCAGGTAGCAAGATGGGTACAATCTGAAACAGGCAACAAATCTATCGTGAGATATATTTAATATTTATTAATCAATATGTTTGTAATATAACAGTGATGTATATCAATATTAGTTTGTGAAAATATCAAATTTTGTTTCAACAATATTTTTGAGAAGGATAGGGCGCTTACTCAGCACTGAGACATATGATAAGCTGCAGAAAGGCACAAATAACAGACAACAATATTATAATACTTCCTGCCAGATTAAAATTGTGTGCCGGAACCGTGACTCGAACCTGGGACCTTTGCCTTTCGCGGGCAAGCGCTCCACCGACTGAGCTATCCCGACATGACTCACAATGCTGCCCCACATCTTTACTTCTGCCAGTACCTACTTTCCAAACTTCACAGAAGCTCTTCTGTGAACCTTGCAAGACTAGCACTCCTGGAAGAAAGGATATGTTGGAGACATGGCTTAGCCACATCCTAAGGAGAAAAGTAGGAGGCAAGGTACTGACGGAAGTAAAGTTGTGGGGCAGCATCGTGAGTCATGTCGGGATATCTCAGTCAGTAGAGCACTTGCCCGCGAAAGGCAAAGGTCCCAGTTTGAATCCCGGTTCCAGCACACAATTTTAATCTGCCAGGAAGTTTTATATCAGTGCACACTCCGCTGCAGAGTGAAAGTTTCATTCTGGAAACATCCCGTAGACTGTGGCTAAGCCATGTCTCCAAAATATCCTTTCTTCCAGGAGTGCTAGTCTTGCTAGGTTCGCAGGAGAGCTTCTGTGAAGTTTGAAAAGTAGGGGGCGAGGTACTGGCGGAAGTAAAGTTGTGGGGCGGGATCGTGATTCATGTCGGAATAGCTCATTCGGTAGAACGCTTGCCCACGAAAGGCAAAAGGTTCGAGTCCCGGTTCTGGCACACAATTTTAATCTGCTAGGAAGTTTTATATCAGTGCACACTCCATTGCAGAGTGAAAGTTTCATTCTAAACAACATTATACCTTTCATTTAGGCCTTCCATGGTTCAGAGACACAACACACACACACACACACACACACACACACACACACGCGCGCGCGCGCGCGACTGGCATCTCCAGCTGTATACAGCACGGCCTAGGAGAGCTCAACCAGTGGTGGGGATAAGGAGGTGGCAAGGAGAGGGAAGTAGAAGGGGAGTGGTGATGCACTGCACGGGTTGGGGAATACACCAGTGCTGCCGGACAGTGCGGAAGGAAGGGAAGGGACTGAAATGTGTGGCAGAATGGGATATGAATGTAAGGATAGAGTGTGGCCAGGAAAAGGAAGGGAAGGGTAGTAGATGCAGGAACTAGGGAAGGTTGAGGCCTGGGAGATTGCAGGAGCATAGGATATATTGTAAGGAGAGTTTCTATCTGCATAATTTAGAATAGCTGTTGTTTGTGGGGAGGATCCGTATGGCACAGGTGCAGGTGGGAACTCTCCCTGCAGTGTATCCTACGTTCTCGCAATCCCTCAGTTTAAACCTTCGCTAATTCCTGCCTCTACCACCCTCCCGTCCTCTCGCTGCCACATCCTTACATTCATCTTCATCCCACCACACATTTCAGTCCCTTCCCTTCCTTCCACACTGTCTGTCAGACAGCACTGGAGTATTCCCCTTTCCGTGCTGCACATCCCCGCTCCCCTCCTGCTTCCCTCTCCTTGCTACCTCCTCACCCCCACCTTCTGGTTGCTCTCACCTAGGCTGCGCTGGGTACCACATATTGGCCCCAGTGGCCAGAGACGATGGTCGTGTCTGTGAGACTGTGTATGTTTGTGCCTCTCTAACCGATGAAGGCCTAAATGGCCAAAAGTGCTGATTTTGTTTTCTGTTATTTGTGCCTCTCTGTGGCTTAGCAGACATTTCTGTGGTGAGTAAGCAACCTATCTTTCTCAAAAATATTGTTGAATCCTTGAATTTCCATTTTTCAATATTTTGTTTCATCATTTATGAAGTTGACTATACAATGCAAAGCTAGTTTTCCTCTGGTCAGGACATATTTGCCTTTTGTTGTGCTCTTTAGGGCCAGTTAAAATTTCTACAGTTTAAATGTATAATCTGACCTCTAAATAAATATGTTTTATCCATGCAGGTTGAAATTTTTCCAACACTGGATTGACAATGGTCCGCCAATTGTATTTTGGCTCTCTGGATTATATTTCACTCAGTCATTTCTCACAGGTGTGCTACAGAATTATGCGCGGAAACACAGAATACCAATTGATCACTTAGCTTTTGAATTTGAAGTTACACAATATGAAACAAATGCAGAGAGAGAACCAGATTTTGGAGTTTTTGTTAAGGTAAAATTTCTTATGTTTGTTCTGAAGCTATTGGAGTTCTTTAAAAAAATTCATTAATTTAGAGGAGTTTTCAGTTGTGAGAGTACCTGCTGAAAGATTTATTGTATTGTCCATAACTCATTATTAACAACATATAACAGCATTAGCACACTTTGATAAATGGACTGTCCTGTTTTAGTAATATAGAATTTTCATTAGTTGACATTGTTGTGTCCTCCAGCCATAGAACATCACTGGTAGGAGGAAGGGCTCCATGGCATGGTGTATGGCTAGCAAACTCTGTGGCTGCACAAGTAGTTACACAAAGCAAGTTGAATAGAGAACCTGTGCTACTGCACAACATCCCATGAGCACATAAAGCACAATAAAAGACCCAACAGAATGACTGTTGTGAAATTAGCAAATATGCAAAATCCATTTAAATGAATACAAATTAACATATTCAGAGTTACTAAATTATAAATCCCTGCTGAAAACGTCAAACATACCACCCAATACACCAAGGTTTCTTTAAATGTATCAGTACCCTCACACAGTACATTTCAAGAATCTACTGTATTTGTCAGCATATAAGAAGCACTGACGTATAATATTTTTGAGAAGGGTAGGTTACTTTCTCACCACATAGATGTCGGATGAGCCACAGAAAGGTACAAATAACACACTACAACATTATACCTTTCAGCCGTTTAGGCCTTCGTCGGACACACACACACACACACACACACACACACACACACACACACACACACGACTGGAGTCTCCAGCTGTACCAAGTATGGCCTAGTCAAGAGCAACCAGTGGTGGGGGTGAGGAGGTGGCAAGGAGAGGGAAGCAGGAGGGGAGGGGGGATGTGCGGCACGGTTGGGGGAATATTCCAGTGCTGTCTGATGCACAGTGAGAAAGGAAGGGAAGGGACTGAAATGTGTGGTGGGGTGGGGGATGAATGTAAGGATACAGAGTGGCAGGGAGAGATGGGAAGAGTTGTAGAGGCAGGAACTGGAAAAGGATTAGGCTGGAGGATTGCAGGAGCATAGCATATGTTGTAGCGAGATTTCCAATCTGCACAATTCAGGAAAGCTGGTGTTTGTGGGGAGGATTCCTATGACACAGGCTGTGTAGCAGTCATGGAAGTGAGTCACACTATGCATTGCTGAATGCTCTGCAACAGGATGGTCCAGCTGTCTCCTGGCCACAGTATGGCAATGGCCATTCATCCTCACAGACAGATTGTTGCTGGTCATGCCCGAGTAGAAATCTGCACAGTGTTTGCAGTTCAGTTTGTACACAGCATGACTGCTATTACAGGTTGCCCTGGATTTTATGGGATAGGAAATGCCTGCGATGGGACTGGAGTAGGAGGTGGTAGGATAGTGGATAAGATGGGTTTTGCATCTAGGTCTATTGCAGGGATTTGAGCCAATAGGGTAAGGGGTTGGGAGCAGGGAAGGAGTAGGGATGGAGAAGAATATTACGTAGGTTTGGTGGATGGCAGAATACCACTTTAGGGGGGAGGGGGGGAAGGATTTTGGGCAGGGTATATCTCATTTCAGGGCAGTTGAAACTCTGGTGGGGAACTTTATGTGCTCCAATCCTGGGTGATACTGGATCGCAAGAGGGGCACTCGTTTGTGACCGGACGGTAGGTGTGAGGGAGCTGATGGTTAACTGGACAGACAGGCCCCATTAGATCTGTTTTTGGACAAGGTTTGGAGGGTAATTGTGATGAGTGAGGCATTTGGCATATTTGGAGAGGGACTGCTTGTCAATGCAAAAGTGACAACCACAGGTGGCTAGGCTGTATGGAAGGGACTTTTGGTGTGGAATGTGTGGCAGCTGTCAAATTGAGGTACTGTTGATGGTTGGTAGGTTTGATGTGGATGGAGGTACTGATGGGGCCATCTGTGAGGAATAGGTCAATGTCGAGGAAGGTAGCTCATTGGGTTGAGTAGGACCAGGTGAAGTGAATGGAGGAGAAGATGTTGAGGTTTTGAATGAATGTGGATAGTGTGTCCTCACCTTCATTCCAGATTATGAAGATGTCATCAATGAATCTGAACCAGATGAGGGATTTGGAATTCTGGGTAGTCAGGAAGGATTCCTCTAGATGGCCTGTGAAGAGGTTGGCATAGGAGGGTGCCATACCGGTGTCCAATGCTGTACCACAAATTTGTTTGTAAATGGTGCTTTCAAAGGAGAAGTAATTGCGGGGAGGATGTAGACGGACAAGGTAACTATGAAGGAGGTTACAGGCGTGCAGTCAGTAGGACATTGCCAAAGGTAGTGTTCAACAGTGGCAAGGCCTCGAGCATTGGGGATGTCGGTGTAGAGGGAGGTGGCATCAACTGTGACAAGCACAGTACCAGGTGGTAAAGGAACAGAAACTGTGGAGAATTGGTGGAGGCAATGGTTGGTATCTTTCATATTGGAGGATAGGTTGCGGGTAATAGGCTGAAGGTGTTGGTCCATAAGAGCAGAGTGTCTCTCAGTGGCTGCACCATAACCAGCCACAATGGGACGTCCAGGGTGGTTGGGTTTATGAACTTAAGGGAGCATGTAACCTAACCAGACAGTCATGAACCTCTCCTCAAAAAACTTCAGTCCCATTGAAGATTCAGTCTTTTCCAAAGGCCTAACCTTTTGCTCCACTCCCAAATTCAGTCATTCCGACCTTCTTAAGGATCTTCTCTCCTGCTCCCGATCCATACAATGGAAACATCATTTTGCTACCCACCCCACCATTCAGACACATTCCAATATGTACCAATATTGAACCCTGCCTGATCCAGTTCACTCCTCCATCCAGTCAAGTCCACCCACACTGCCTCCAAATGATTCTCACTTTTTAGAAGTTCCCAACATGGCCTCACCATCTTCCCCCAAATTCTACAAAATGAATACCAACCTCACACCCTCATAACGAAATGCTATTTACCACCTGAAAACTGATCCTGACCTTATGATCATACGTGTTGACAAAGGCTCCACCACTGGTTTTAGACTGCAAGGACTATGTTGCAGAGGGCCTCTACCAACTGTCTGATTCTTCCACCTACACACCCTGCCACAATGATCCCATCCAAAAAAAACCAACACAATCAGAGTCTCTACTCAAATCCTTAGGACCAGGTGCCCCCAGAGTCAATGTCTCTCCTCTCCCCTACTACACCATGCATCCCCACCTTCTACATGCTCCCTAAAGTAAATAGACCCAACTGCCCTGGACATCCCATTGTGGCTGGTTATGGTGCCCCCACTGAGAGAATCTCTGCTCTTGTGGACCAACACCTTCTGCCTATTACCCACAAACTACCCTTCCATATAAAAGATACCATCCATTTCCTAAACCTACTCTCCACTGTTCGTGTTCCTTTACTATCTAGAACCGTGATAGTCACAGTTGATGCCACCTCCGTCTACACCAACGTCCCCAATGCTCGTGGCCTTGCCGCTGTTGAACATTAGTTTCACTATGTCCTGCTGACTCCAAACCTACAACCATTTTCCTCATTACCTTGACCATCTACATCCTCACTTGCAATTACTTCTGCTTTGAAGGCACCATTTACAAACAAATTGGTGGCACAGCTGTGGGCACCAGTATGGCACCCTCATATGCCAACCTCTTCACGGGCCATCTAGGGGAATCCATCCTGACTACCCAGAATCCCAAACCCCTCATCTGGTTCAGATTCATTGATGATACCTTCATAATCTGGACTGAAGGTGAGCATACACTATCCACATTCCTTCAAAATCTCAACACCTTGTCCTCTATTCACATTTCACCTGGTCCTACTCCACCCAATGAGCTACCTTCCTTGACATTGACCAATTCCTCATAGACAGCCCCATCAGTACCTTGATCCACATCAAACCTAACAATTATCAACAGAACCTCAATTTGACAGCTGCCACACATTCCACACCAAAAAGTCCCTTCCATACAGCCTAGCCACTCACGGTTGTCGCATTTGTAGTGACGAGCGGTCCCTCTCCAAATATGCCAAACGTCTCACTGAGGCCTTCGCTGACTGCAATTACCCTCCAAACCTTGTCCAGAAACAGATCTCACAGGCCCTGTCTGACCAGTTACCCAGCAGCTCCCCCACACCTACTGTCCGGCCACAGAGGAGCACCCCTCTTTTGACGCAGTATCACCTAGGACTGGACCACATAAACCAAGTTCTCCATGATGGTTTTAGCTACCTTTCATCCTGCCCTGAAATGTGAAATACCCTATCCCTTCTCCTTCCCACCCACCTACAGTGGTAATCCACTGCCCGTCAAACCTGCGTAATATCCTTGTCCGTCCCTACTCCGTCCCCGCTACCGACCCTTTACCCTGTGGCTCATATCCCTGCAATAGACTTAGATGCAAAACCTGTCCTAGCCACCATCCCTTAACCACCTACTACATTCCTGTCGCCGGCCTTTCCTTTCGCATAAAAGGCAGGGCAATCTGTGAAAGTGGTCATGTTGTCTACAAACTGAGCTGCAACCAATGTGCACCTTTCTATGTGGGCATGACCAGCACCCAGCTACCTATCTGAATGAAAGGCCATCATCAAACTGTGGCCAGGAGACAGCTAGACCATCCTGTTGCAGAGCATGCAGCCGTGCATAATGTGACTCACTTCAATGACTGCCACACAGCCTGTGCATACGGATCCTCCCAACGAACACCATATTTTCTGAATTCAGATGGGAACTCCCTCTACAATATATACTATGCTCCCACAATCTCCTAGCCTAAACATTTGCTAGTTCCTGCCCTTACCCCTCTTCCCTTCCTCTCCCTGCCACTCTCTATCCTTACATTCCTCCCCTCCTTCTTCCCCCTCCTCGCCGCCTCCTCACCTGCCCCACTGGTTGCTCTCACCTAGTCCATACCACAGATTGGCCACAGCTGCTGGATTCGCCAGTCGTGTTTGCGTGTGTCTGTCTGTAACTGAGGAAGGCCGAAAGCTACAATGTTATTGTCTCTTATTTGTGCCTTTCTGTAGCTCATCAGACATTTCTGTGGTGTGTAAGCAACCTATCCTTCTCAAAGATATTGTCGAATCCTTCCTGGAATTCCCATTGTTTGATTTTGCACTGATTTATAACATGCACTCAATTTTAAGGCACTTTTCTTTGGGAAAAAACTAGCTGAAAACCCGGCATTGCCCGGGTATTTATTTATTTATTCCTGTCATTTTTCAGGTATATATTCATTTTTATAAGAGCTTTATGTCTGTAACATCTCTTTGGAATACAATTAGTGCTAAAGAAGTAATAGATTAAAACTTGGTGTGTGATGGGGTGGTTTCAGATGAACATTACTGTTAATGTGCTCATATGTCACGAACTACGTGTCCTAATGTGAAACAGTTTAAAAGGTACACTCAGCTATATGCATGTATACCGTCTGTAAAATTTCCTGCGGCTACAATTTTTAGTGTAGAATTTATAAATTGTAATGTCATACCGAATGTCGTAGTTTTAGTCCATGAACAACGGAACGTTTATATTTATGTGCTCATATCTCATGAACTATGTGTCATACTGTGATACAATTTAGAACTTACTATTTAGGTGCTCATATCTCATGAACTACGTGTCGTACTGTGATACAATTTAGAACATACATTCAACTGTCTGTGTGTATACTGTCTGTAAAATTTCCTGCGTTTACAGTTTGTGTTGTACAAATTATAAATTGTAACGTCATACTGAATACCATAATTTTACCCCATAAACAGCAGAAAAGTGGTAAGCAAGAAACTTTTTTCTTATCATCATTTTACTATAGTTGTCAGCGAGAAAAAGTTTAATAAAATAGTTTGCAATCAAGTTTAACGTTTGTTGCAAGTTGCTAAGTACTGTCATTCTCATACAGTGTATTTCGAAAGTCTCGCCACATTATATGGCATTGCATTTTTTGCAATTTCTATTGGTTATGGCGTAATATCTTTTGAACCATGTGTCATATGTGATTCTTAACCATGCAGCAATTGTTACCTCATGGTACATAATGCATGTACCAAATTTGCTTGAAATCGGTCCGCTGGTTTAGGAGAAAATGAGCAGCATTGTCGCAAAATGCAGCAGTTTTTCGCACGTCTCATTGTTTATGATGTCATATCTCATGAACTATGTGTTGTACATGATTCTTACACTTACAGTGACCGTCCCCATGGATTGAAGCTTACGTGTACACAATTTCATAAATATTGGAACAAAACTGTAGATTTGTATGCACACTCTGCTTTATATATTAGATACACCATTCCTAATACATCTTTCACAATATAATTATAATACATATCCCATCAAAAACATAAAATGTACAAAAATGCGAGTCTCATGAAGAATTCTTCCATCGTGAAAAGTCATGAGATCTTATGGGAAACCAAGTTGGTTATTTTAGTTAGTGTTTGTGGAACCACCTATTCAACACCTTAATTTTTTATCTAATTAGTTATCTACCAACATCTGAAATGACTACCAAAATTATATATCTTTATTTCTATAAAAATATAATGGCTTATCAATTGCACCATAATATAATGAGATAGGAATAAATATAAAGACCTGACAATTGCACATCGTCATAATGACATAACAATTATTTCTATTCTATTATGTAACCAAACATAATCACATAAGAATCAAGTACATTCACATGTGCATAAATTTTATTTAAGTACTAATGTATGTTGCGATGGGAAAACCAAGTCGGTTATTGTAGTTTGTGCACATATTTGTTATCTAACACTTATTTGTTATCTACCAACATTTATAATGACTATATTAGTATAATACATCTTAAGTTCTATAATACATATAATAATGTCATAATCTCACCATAATATAATGATATCAAAATACATATTATGATTGGGCGATTACACATCGACATGTAAAAATAATTTATATGTATCCAAACATAATTACTTAGCAAAGAAATACCACACAGTTGCAAAAACTATTTTAAATATTAGTTAATGTTACCATGTGATTGCCAAGTCATTATATTTATTATAGAAATAAAGATGTATAATTTTGATATAGTCACTACAGATGTTGGTAGATAACTAACTAGATAAAAATTATAACAAGGTGTTATATAGGTGGTTCCATGAACACTAACTAAAATAACCAACTGGTGGAAGGAATTCTTTTTGATACTTGCATTTTTTTGTACATTTTATGTTTTCTTTCTGTAAATTTTTTTGTACATCAGTCACAGACTTTCTTAAAATTCATTTCCTGTCTCTTTAGTTTGGTTTGATGTAACAAAAAGTCCATTACATTGTTATTGATGTAATTCTTCATGCTTTCCCGGCAAGATCTTGACATTTTGGATAAACGGGATTACTACCGGATGTATGCGTCGTTCTGGCACAATATTTCGGCCGCGTAACTCGCTGCCTTCTTCAGGTGCTACCTGTCTCAGGTAGCACCTGAAGAAGGCAGCGAGTTACGCAGCCGAAATATTGTGCCAGAACGACGCATACATCCGGCAGTAATCCCGTTTATCCAAAAAATACATTGTTATTGTTCAATCCTCTCATCATGTATAGTACTGCCACTTTTGGTGGGTCACTATACAAATATCAACATTGAAAATTCATTGTAATGATGGTGCAGGATAAGCAACTGGTAATATTTTGAAAACAATTTATTTTTCCGTCACAGTTGCACTATTTTGGAGTTAGTGACTAGTTTCGGACTCAATCGTACATTTTCAAACCGTTGGCCAATGGTTTGAAAATGTACGATTGAGTCCGAAACTGGTCACTAACTCCAAAATAGTGCAACTGTGACGGAAAAATAAATTGTTTTCAAAATACCAACAAGTTAGTGTTGTATTTTGCATCAGTTTGTGAACTTCATAATACAGAGAAGTTGCAGATTAGTGAATTAGTATTTCACAAATATCATCAAGTTTATCTAGTGCACGATAGAATTTTACTTATGGCAGTGGTGGCGTAGTGTGCTGAAGTTGGCAGCGACTGATGAATGAGACAGTTCGGATACCAGTAACATAGAATGAGGGGCATAATCTTTCATGTTGACAATGAAGTAAATAATTAATTGTGTTCCTGCTCTTTAGTTGACAGGTTTCTGCACATATTTCTTATAAAGCGAACATTTCATTGCCAACATCTGCACACTGTGCCACCACGTAAGTAAAATGTAGCCTTTACATTAAAACTCTACAAGTGGCAAAATTTTATCAGTTTATCCCTATTTTTTATGACTGTTATATCCATACACAAATAAATGTTGATACATTGATTAAAGTGACAGGAAAACCAATAATACTGTATTCGGTAGTGACAGTCTAGTAATGTGTGTATGTGGTTGTTTCGACATCCAAAACAGTGATACTCCCGGACATTTTCCTTTCGATGTTCATCGTACATCGATTTCTTTGAACTGATCATTGATGTTACCATTGATGTTTTTTCTAATATTGATCATCCCTAGGCTATTGTTGATAGCACTTCAATTTTTGATGTTCACTTTTTATTAAAATTGGAGATTATAAATCATGATCCAATCTATAGCTTTAAAAACATCTACTCAGTTTTACCACTCTCAACGGCTATGTACACTAATGATTATTGTATTGTGCACATCTACAGCAAACCTTCTTTCGATTTTTTTTAGTTTCATTGGCCTCCTGATAAAACAATCACTGAAAATCGGCACTTAAATTTTCAAGTTTGTGTATTTATATCATGTGACAATCCTAGTTTAATGTTGATAACATGAGCAGAACCAGCACCTCCTCTTGAAGAAAGAATGCAATACTCACTCCAGAGAGTTTCCACTCTATGGTACAGACCATAGATAATATATACTGCACATCTCCCAGATCAATAGTGTCTCCCTATCTCTACCATGTTGTGGTATGAAACCATAATCTAACATTTTTTGCTCCCGGTCTAAAGTTTTTGCCCCACATCATGTGATGAAATTTTTGACATTACGAGCAACAGTTTCCTCATTTATAGCTGAAATCAATCTAGAATATAGGTGTCATTGGTACTGTTTCCATTTGCAGCAATTTAAGCTGTATCTTAACAGTTACTCTTCATTCTCTAATCAGGTACCTGATGTCATTTCTGATGACTCTTTACTTAGTAGAAAGGTGACAGCTACATTTAAAAAAAAAAAAAAAAAAAAAAAAAAAGAAGAAGAAGAAGAAGGGCCAGGAATCGAACACACAATTGTAAACCTAACATGCTCCCAAAGACCACCAGCAACAGAATGAAACAGCAAGTTTGCTGATACTAATGTTTCAAGTGAAAATGTTTTCTAGAGTGAAATTAATTTTTACAGATGTTTGAATTTTTCCTTCCATTACAGGCTAAACACTATCTAAATACAAAATTTGACATTTGTGTGTCTGCTAGAAGTACCTTGGAATTTTGATGATCGGTAAGTCAGTGAATGGCAGAATTAGCAATTTTCGACTGCTAATATTTCGTAAACTATAAGGTGTAGAATAGTAGAATATGAAAATATAGCTAGTTATAGTAGATACTCTTGGTGACCAAAATTTCAGACTTCCTACTTTATCCACAACTGAAATACAGGAGCTCGAAAGTGCCGTATAATGCTTCGAGAAAAGGAAATTATTCAAAGGGGAGAAAGTCAATACAATAACCCATTAGTCATTATTTCCAAAAAGACAGGAGGGGTAAGATTAGTACTGGATTCGAGACAATTAAACAAGTTTATAGAGAGGGAAACAGATCACCCTGAAAATGTAGATGAGTTGCCGCATAAATTTGACCACTTAGAATACATGTCTAGTCTTGATTTGACTGCAGGATTTCATCAGGTTCCTTTAGAATACAATTCCAGGCAATATACTGCATTTCTGTATGGTGGGAGATGTTATGTATATTGTGTTGTACCATTCGGGTTAAATATTTCTGTTGCAGAATTTATAAGAGCACTAGATTCTGTTTTGGGGAAAGGATTACTCAAAAAGTTTGTAGTCTATGTTGATGACATCCTTGTAACTGGAAGCAACTTAAGTCATTTTTAGGAATCTGTGGGTATTATAGGAAACATGTAAGCAATCATGTCCTAAATTCACCACATCCCACAAATTTGCTAAAGAAAAACAATGTTTGGTTATGGGATAGTTACTGTCAGGAAGCTTTTGCTGCAATTAATAGGGAACTGTGTAAAGGAAGAATGTTGTATAGACCTGACATTACCCTTCCATTTTGTATTATCACATTCAGCAGTGATTACGGGGTAGGTGTTCATTTGTTTCATTAAAAGGTAGTAAAGGGGAAATTATTCAGCAATCTATTGCCTCTGCTAGCAAAACTTTGCAAAAACATGAAAGGATATATACCATTACTGAGAAAGAACTATTGGCTATTTATTGGCGATTTTCTAAATTCAAAAATTACCTCTTAGGTCATGAAGTAGTTGTATATACTGATCACGAAGCTTTAATTTATCTGCAGGAATGAACCTATACCATGATAGGATAACAAGGTGGGCCATGTTTCTACAACAATTTAATTACTCCATCAGGCACATTAAAGGAAAGGATAATGTTGTGGCAGGATGTCTGTCTCATTTACCTGTTTGCAACAAGAATGAAGAGTTTAGTAGGGAATATGAAAGAGAATTCAGACTAATGTATATCAAAGGTGTGCAAGATGAGGGTCAAATACGAAAAATTTCTAAAGATATCAAGAGATGCCAAAATGATGACCAAAATTGGAAATTAGTAAAAAGTTATCTTGGTAAAAAGGGACATGAAAAAGTTGACAAGTATTACAAAGTTCATACTGGTATTCTGTTTAGGAGAATGAACATTGATAGGGATATGTGGAAATTATGTTGGCCAGAACCTTATATAGATATATTAATCAGGTACATACACAAAAGCTTTGGTCATTGTGGATCCTTGAAATGTATTCAAAAGATACATGAAATTGTATACTTTTACAACATATCTAGAAGAATAAGGACTTTATTAGCTAAACGTGATAGATGTCAAAGAGTGAAAGTGTCTAACCAAAATTGTAAGGGATACATGCAAAACATTTTACCTATGGAAAAATTAGAAATTGTTGCATAGATTTGTATGGGTGTTTACCAAAATCTAAAGGTTTTTGTTATATATTTGTCATGGTTGATGTTTTCTCTAAGTACATAAAATTGTATTCACTGAAAAATGGTATCATTAATAAGATTAAATCTGATTATTTCAATTGTATGGGAAAATCTAAGTGTGTGTTGTCAGACAATGGCACTTAATTCACATCTAAATTATGGAAGTATTTTGTCAGTGATGAGAATATCAATCATATTTTAACATCTGTGTATCATCCCTCCAGCAATCCTGCTGAGAGGTATATGAGGAAAATTGGCAGGTTATTCCAAACTTACTGTAGTAAAAATCACTCTGATTGGGCTAACTATGTTGATGATTTTGAATTAATCATGAATATTCTCCAACACTCATCCACAGGGTTTTCTCCATATGAAATTTTATTCAACAAACTACCAGATAATCTTATTAATGAACCAATAAATTTTCCTGCTTGTAAATGTTTATCTCCACAAGAACGAGAATAAATTGTAAAAGTAGTTATGAAAAAACAAGCTGATATCAGAAAAAAGAGACATGACAGCAAAGTAAAGATGTCCACCTTCGACGTGCATCAGTATGTGTTAGTAAAAACTGATGAGAGATCGAAAGCTCTAAGTGATGAAATTTTTTGATATCTATATTGGTCCATTCTTGATAAAGTAAATTCCTCACCCAAATGCCTATAGACTTGAATACCCCAAATCAGGAAAATTATTTGGTCTGAGAAATGTGACTGTGTTAAAACTGTACACATAACTTAAGACAAGATGATTTGGAGATTCATTGTACTGTTTTGGTGTCATGCTATATGTATATTTTTTATGTATTAAGGTAAGTAGTCTTTACTGTACTGTAGTGTGGGTTTTGATTTATCATGGGGGGTAGAATAAAATATGGAACCTTTTGTATTGAGAGATTTGTACTGAATGGCATATATGTAAAAAACTTAGCTGTAAATATGTACATATTGCTATTATGTTGATCAATGATTAATCTACTATCAGACATATCAAAAAAAAAAAAAAAAAAAAAAAAAAAAAAAAAAAAAAAAAAAACAGCATAATTATGATTATTGTGTAATTACTTTTCATGCTTATTGTCTTGCTTTTAATATAAATCTTAGGTAACAGTAGTTAAAGTGATTTGGTGCCTTCAGCACATTTGTGGAACTATTCACTTGTCTCAATATAACATTATCAATAATCTTTAATTATTGCATGAAATGATTTTTTATTTTGCTGAGAAAAGAAAGCTTTAAGTCATTGCCAGAATTAAGTTAATTTTTGAAAGATAATTACTATGAAACAAGTAAAAAAAAAAATCTGAAAAATTTATGAGTTCAATGCTATTATTTTATGTCCATGTGATTCAATGTTGTGTTCAAATCAAGGGTACCAGGGGTTGATATTTGAGTCATTAGACTGGACATGTCAGCAACTTGGTCACCATTGGTTTGCCTCAATGTTTCCTTATTACAAAATATTGACACAATTGGTGCTATTTCCGCTCAATCCTTGGTGCTAGAATGGTGACCTTAGACAGATGGTAAAGAAGACAGATGCCAATCTTCCATCCATCATACGAGCAAAAACCTGGACCCATTGCAAAAAGAAAAAAAAAATGTAATGTACAAAATTTGAATTTCTCAAAGAAACATCCAATGTGATGGTCAAGTCATGAATATATAAATAAAAAATAGACGAAGATTACTCACAAGGCAAAGGAGCACAGGTGGTGATAGTAGCACAAATAAAACACACACACACACACACACACACACACACACACAAAAACGCAAGCTTTTGCAACCCAGTTGCTTCTTCAGACAGAAGGGAAGGAGAGGGAAAGGAAAGGATGAGGGTTTCAAGGGAGGGGGTAAGGAGCCATTCCAATCCTGGGAGAGGAAAGACTTACCTTGTGGGAAAAATAGGAGGGTAAACGAATACACACACACACACACACACATACACACAAACACAAACACACCTTGGCAGACATACTGTGAATGCTTTCTTGTAACAACATGAGCCTCTGTCTACTGTAGTATATGATACCTCTCTTTACTGAAGCCCAAGATACCCTTCTTTCCCTGTAGTAAAGTTTATGATACCACCTTTCCCTGTAGTAAAGTTATGATACCACCTTTCGCTGTAGTAATGTTTACAATACCAACTTTATTCATTTCTACATTATAACAACTACATTATTTATGTCAATAAGTATTTACCTCATTTTGTTCCCATAAATAAAATCCCATTAATATCATAGTAATTACCGCTTTTATGCCCATTACTAAATTCCTATAACTTCGTAATACTTCTTTGCTTATATTTCCATTATTAAACCTCAATAATCTTGTAATACTCATTTACCTTTGTTCCCATTCTTAAACCCTAGTAATTTCATAGTATTTATTTTGTCTCATTTCCTTTATTAAAATTAGATTAATTACATAGTATTTTTGGCCTGAACAAATGTCAGCACAGATTGTAATTTAAAGCTGTTGTTACATCTAATTGTCATTGTATCTAATTTTCAATCATTGCAGTTCATTGTAGAGTGAATTATTTAACATCAACTCAACAATAAGAATCCTCATTATTGTAATAAGACAAAACTATTTAATCATGTATTTGTTATTCTAGTGCCTTCATACTGAAAATTACAAAGACTTATTGTGTATAAAACAATCCATTCAAATAATTACATTGTGATAATTAAGTAATACACCATATTGTCAATGACTGTTAATAGCATAATAAATAAAAGTTATGCACAGGTTTTGTGGCTCAGTATCATCTCAGTGTCATTGGAAATAAAGGTGGAACATAGCTGGAAGAAGATGTATCATTTAAAACACCACTTCACAAATTTAGCTTAACTTCGAGTTTACTTTAACGAGAAATTTATAATTAAATGTGGCGATCACCCATTTCAAATAGGGATCGTCACATGCCGCAATCATTTTTCATAGGATTCCCACTCCTCAGCGGTCTCGTTATATGCAAAAAATGGCAGTGGATAAGAGACTGAAGAAGATATGTGAGACCCTGTGAGGCTCGGGGTCCAATGCCAGGGCAAAAAGGCAATTCAGGTTTTGCAATGCTGCATTGAGAGTCTCCTCACAATTCGCAGTCCGGCGCAGCAGTTCTTCAAGTGCCATTTCCATCATTGCGAAAAAATCCCAAAGAAATAACGGCGGAAGAGAACGAATGCATTGAATTGTGACACACTCGTCACCAATGTGTTGTATACTCAATAACGTTTCATATCACTGTTAACTGGAAACACTTCATCAGCTGTCAACATATTGTATCTAGCAGATAAACTGCCCCTACTTTGTACAGCCGATGTTACTGTGCAGTGCGCTGCCTGCACTCGTCCTGCTCACATCTCTGGTTGCGGGAGTCGTAAGTATACGGATACCATGCACAATTTGAATATGTGCCTGAGCTTGCTACCTCACAGCAGTATTGGTTTCACCTCTGTAATAAACTGACAAAGATGTCATCATAGTGCATCTCACAATGATAAATCAACATCTTAACACAGATCGGCCATGGATCCATAAATTTATTTTTTTTATCCCCAACCAACTTGTTTGGTGGATATGTATCCGTGGCCGCATGAGAAATTGATGGTCCGTGTATTTCAAAGGAAAAAGTGAGCACTGAAGCATTAGTCTATGGCTCACTCTGAAAATGGCAGAACATTATACAGCCAAAATATTAGAATAATAATAAGAAGAAGAAAAATTAATGCGGCTGCATACCTGAAATGTAATGGTGCAATAATTCCATCACTTGTCTTATTTGTGGCATAAAGCAAAGTATGTACAAATAGATGTATAATTCTACATGTCAAACGTTCATTTACACAACAGTGCACAATCTCATAATTTACACCTTGTACAAAATTTACATCTACATAAAATCGTTTGTCTGGCATGCCATTCTATTTTAAAATGTAATTTTCTTGTTGGTTATTAAAATTAATGCTAATATTTGTTTGTTCCATGCAGCAGAAGGATGATGATAGTGTATGTGTAGAGGTAAGATCTATATAAATTTTATATACATCTTGTCACTCAAAGTGAAGAATTTCTTTCCATTATTTCCTGTAAATGTTCTGGTGATGGTACTAGGATAGAAATAGTCTGGCCTTGATTATTATTTTCTGGGTCAGTGAGAAGCCCAGAAATGCTTTCACATGTCATCACTAACATTTAGAAGAACATGTTGTGGAAAGTGTAAGTTCATGCTTAAAATAAATAAATAAAAGAGAACTAAAAATAATAATAATAATAATAATAATAATAATAATAATCTTCAAAATATTCTATTTTTGCCAATGAATTCAGAAGTATAAAACAGATACACCATTACAGTGCCCATTCACAGCAAAAATGTTCCTCGGATGCATATGTTGACCGTGTATTAACGTGAAACAGGTTCTTGTGACACTGGGCCACACGAAAAAGATATCCTTCACTCAAATTTACTCACATCATTATGACTGAATGTAAACTTCTCCTCAGTGACACTTATATAGACCTCACACTGCATTCAATCAGAAAGTCAGAAGTGACCCTTTTGACTCACTCTTAGTATTGCAAAATAAAAAAATTATTTACAGTTTGTGGACATAAAGGAAAAGGTAGAGGTGAGGAATATGAAGGGATGATTAATTTTTCTGTACTTTTTAAGACATTATATTCTATTGTTTTTCCATTAACTTAATATATATTGTATTTATGTGAATCCAACACATGAAGTACTTACTTACTTTCCGTGTCTGGAACTAGACTTCTAACTTCCAAAAATTAGCAGCCAATATGGCTTTGTCGTTAGCCTCCCATAAGTCTTCCATTGTGCAGGGCTTTTCTATATATGGACAGATAAGCAGGTGTTGAGGATCCTGTACAGCACCACAAAGACACAGAGTGTTCTCATTCTCTTTTAGGAAGCCCCATCGCTGCATGTTTGTCTTGCACTTTGGGGCACTTCTACCCTCATACGGTCCAGGGTTCTCCAGACTGTGTATGGCAGGTCTCCACCAGGTGCCAGTTCTTCTTTTGCTGCTTCATACGGGCTTCTCAAATCCATTTCCCACCTTGCAATATGGTTTTCTGCGGGTGACCCTTCCAGTGCTCGGGTACATGACAGGAAACTCTTCCTCGAGCGAAGCCGTCGGTCAGCAGGCTGGTGTCCATATAGAGGGTGACGCATGTCCTTTTCTTGCTTTGTTTTTTCAGCTTTGGCAGCAATTTCACGTCGTACATTGGGCGGTGCGATCCCCATAATTAAGTACATCTTGTGTACTGGTGTTGGTTTCAGGCACCCAGTCACAATCCGTGCCATTTCATTCACCGCGGTGTCAACTTTTCTCGCGTGTGTTGATGAACTCCATACTGGAGCGGCGTATTCCGCAGCTGACACACTAAGCGCAAGGGCTGAGGCTCTCAGGACTTTTGGGTTTGCACCCCAGGATCCGTTAGTTAATTTCCTGATGATGTTGTTTCTCGCTGAGACTTTTTCCCTTGTGGCACTGCAATGATGTTTATAGGTCAGTGTGCGGTCCAGTATGACACCGAGATATTTGGGCATCGGACAGTGCGCGAGTCGTTCACCTCTCCATGTAACATTCAATTCCCTATTTGCCTCCGCGTTCTTTAAATGGAAAGCACAGACCTGAGTCTTGGATGGGTTCGGTCGTAGGTAGTTTGCCTCATAATACTGGGAGAGGGATTCCAAGGTACTGGATAATTTCTCCTCTACATCCAGAAAATTCGTACCTTGTGCTGCAACTGCAGTGTCATCGGCATACATAAATTGGCGCGTGGTGTTTGGCACTGGTTGGTCATTTGTGTATATATTATACAGAGCTGGAGTGAGGACGCTTCCCTGAGGCAGGCCGTTCCTCTGATTTCTCCACCTGCTCTTCTTACCCTGGAGACAGACAAAGAATCTCCTATTTTGCAGGAAAGTGGCAATCAGTGATGTTAAATGATAGTCTTTTGTTACATCATATACTTTCCTGAGGAGCCTCCGATGGTTTACGGTATCATATGCAGCTGTAAGGTCTATGAATGCCACTCCCGTGATCTCTTTTCTCTCAAAACCATCTTTGATATGTTGGGTCAGGTTGAGGACTTGACTGCAGCATGATTTGCCTTGTCGGAAACCTGCCTGCTGTGGGATGATCTGTTGTTCTAAGACGTTTTCTATGCGACTTAACGTCAGGCGTTCCAAGATCTTAAAGCAGTGACACAAAAGAGACACAGGACGGAAGTTTTTTGGATCATTAGGGTCCTTTTCCGGTTTCAGAAGAGCAACCACGTGGGCTTTCCTCCACATCTTTGGGATGTGAAGCCTTTCTACGCATTCATTCATCAGATCTAACAGCCACTGTAGGGTATTACTGCCGAGGTTTTTAATTTGCTCGACTCTCAGTTCATCGATACCAGGAGCTCTGTTAGTCTTCAGGCTGGAAATAGCTGCTGTAAGTTCTGACATTGTGAATGGTGCCTTGAGGTGATGGTTTTCCTCTGCCAGAACACGCGTTAATGGTTCGTGGTATTTTCTGCCACGGGTTTTGCCATTCAGGAGGAGTGTGGTGGCGACTTGGACTGCTGTGACATTAGTAAATTTATCATTTGACTTTGTGGCGTCACCGCTGAGGTTCTTTAGCAGTTTCCAAGCCCTCCTACTGTTTACTTGCATGTCCAGGTTCTCGACAAGGTCACGCCATTTGGCTTTGCGATTCTCTGCAATGACTGACATGAGTTCATTGCCTGCTAAAAGAGTCTCATCATCTAATGGGTCATTATCGAAGAGCTTCTGGTATCTTTCCAGTAATGGCTTTGCATCCTCAGAGAGTCCGGCGATATACTGTGTTCTGCACCCTCGTGGTATTGTCTTCCTAGACACATTCTGAACTAGACTGACAAAAGAGTCATACATCTCAGGTCGTGGAGGGATTTTTGTTACTTCTAAATCAATAATCTCTCTGAATTTCTTCCAGTTAGCCTTTTTAAAGTTAAATCTTCTTTTGAAAGGAACTTGTTCAGGCTTAACAACTGCGCTGACCGTGCAAATTATGGGCCGATGTTGCGTATGGGGAATTGGCTCCCCAATCAATTTTTCAGACTGAGCTGCAAATTTTTTGCTGACAAAGATGTTATCAGGATTGTATCCTTTCTTCCATCTGCCACTGTTAAAGGAACTTGGCAGTTTCGGGTCATGTATGAGTAGTAGGTTGTGTACCTCAACCCATTTCTCTAGTTCCGCTCCATTGCAGTTGGTTTCTTTATAACCCCAAGCAGTGCTCTGGCAGTTGAAATCGCCCAATATAAAATTAATGTCCTGGTAACAGAAGTTATCAGGCTCAGTGAAGATAAAAGTAGAGTCTGGAGGCTTGTACACAGAGGTAACGCTATACTGCTGAGTTCGAACAGTTGATATTTCGACGTCATCCCTGTCAGTCAGTGATGCAGATGTGACATTGATTCCTGGCCTCGCGAAAATGGCACTACCGTACTGTTCATGTGGTCTCTCCAGGATCTTTTTCATTCCGTCTATTTTGGGTGAAGGTTTTGTAATGCCCCGATGGGTTTCTTGAATCAGGAGGAAGTCACATTGGTGTTCTTTACACAAGTCAGATAATAAAACTTCTTTATCTCTCGATATGCCTTCAATGTTTATCGATATCATCACAAGTGGCCTTGGAAAAGACCGTTTGGGTGGGGTCTTATTGGTCTTCATTTTCTCAGAAGTCCGTTCTGGTTGTTGAAGGATTAGCCGCTGATGTATCAACGTTGCCCGGGGTGCGCCCGATTGCGGTTTTTGTTTTTTTATCTTGCTGTCGCAATCTTCGGGGAGGCTCCTTCATTGCGCCCACATGAAGTAATACATTAATCATAGGTTGATTACCTAATTAACATAGAATAACTCTAACCTGACAGAAGAATGTAATACTTTCATATGATTTGAGATAGACAAGTAGTTTCTAGTAGTCATCTTTCAATCTTCTTTCACAACGCACATATTGTAAGACTGTTTGCTGAATTTGGAAGAAGTATTGTAAACATAAACTCAATACCAGTGTGAAAAAAAGTGTTTCTTTAAATCAATCATGAAATTCTATGTTAATTAGTTAGCAGGAAAGGGCATCGAAAGATGGCCCTACGCCAGTCTAGTTGCTGCCGTTACGTGAAGTACTGTTATAAAATTTCAGCAGTCGGGCAATTCTTTAACAACAGAAAACTTCTAAGAGAAATTAAAATAGTAAACTTTAAATATTCATTATTATACACCAGTTTCTCACATATTTGAATTATTAATTGATTAATACTTTATTAATTTCATTAAAAAAGCCCAACTGGTGGCCTAATTATGTATACGATTTTAATTGCCAATATTTGTTACATGTGCTGGAGAAATTCATTGAGGTAAAGAGGATGCGTAAACCACAAACACTGGGTAAAACAGTAAAATAATAGTCTACAAAGAGTAAGCAACTCATGCCAAGAGTAGGCAATGTAGCACACTTCCATTATTGCCTTAGTTGTTGTTATTTTAAAGGGACTAAACATCTAGGTCATCAGTCCCCTGTTCCTAGGTAAGAACTCACTGTCAAAGACTAAAAATAGACAATGAGAACAGGAGACTCAGAAAAGGGACTAACTGACAGTGAACAGTTCGCTGACTACACAAAAAAGGCACTTAGGTAAAATATGAAGTCAGGAACTAAGTTAAAAACTGGACAGCAGAATATCATGTCTGGATGATCACAAAAATAAAACAGAATGATCCAGCCATGCTGCACACACTAAAACACATTAAAGCCCATAGGCATTTTTCATAAGAGTCTTTAAAAGTGCTGGATAGGTGGGGACACCTGAGATGTCAGGCTTAGCACCCACCACTAGATGGAATGGTAAAAATCAGCAGCGTGAATAATACGCAAAACTGCATTAGCCATAGAGGTGTCATCACCTAAAACTAAGTGTAGCACATTGGAATATTAAAAGATTGCCTCAAGGTGGCTAAAAGTGGACACTCCATCAGCAGATGGACTACTGTCAGCACTGCGCTACACCTACACACAGGCGAAGGAGAGAGCCGTGGTCAGCCATGTATGTGGCAGTAGAGGACAACTGATTCACGATGTATTGGCCACAAAGAAGACTTCCACAGTACCATGAATGGCTGGACCGCGCAAAGCTTATTCTGTGCACCCGTGGTTGCCCATTCAGTGCTCCAAACCTCACGTACCTTCCGGTGCAGAACCAACTCGAGATCCGATTCTGTGACGCTTATCTCCAGAGGTGTTGCTGTAGTGGCCCGGTTGGCCAACCGATCGACATGTTCATTCCTCAGTATGCCGATTTGGCCAGGAGTCCACAGAAAGACCACAGAATGGCCAGATTTGTCAAGAGAGAAACAGTGCCTCGAATGGACCACATTAATGGGTTGTGTGGGAAGCACTGGTCGATTGCCTGCAAGTTGCTCAGGGAGTCACTGCAGATGACAAGTGACCCCCTGGGGCAGGCTCTAAGATGTTCTACAGCCTTTAGGATGGTTGATTCAAGGGATGAAAGAAGAGAATGAACACGGACTGAAATAGGATAACCGATCTGGGGCGTCACAGAGGGATAGGGACTGCACCGTTTGGGAAAAAGAGCTGGTGGTTTGTGTGGTGTGGTGAGGCCCGAACCTGGGAACCACAGGGGAAGGACCCCAGCTTCAACTAGGAGGCTTGTCACAGGGCTCGTGCAAAAAGCCCCCATCACCAAATGGACTCCACGATGTAAAATTGGGACCAATGCCTGCAGAGCCGAAGGAGTGGCCGAATCATAAATGACGCATCTGTAATCGAGGCGTGACCGAACGAGGGCCCGACAGTCGCAGTAGCGTCGGGCGTGCAGCTCCTCGAACAGTGTGGCTGAGACGACGCAGAATGTCGAGGTGCCACCGGACTAGTCAGTGAAGGTGTGGCACCTGAGTGAGACAGTCGTCTAACGACGTACCTAAAAAAACGGCACGTCTCTTCGACACACGGCAGGTCGTCAGCCGAATACGGCTCGGGTTCCAGACGTACTGCCCGATGTCGACAGATGTGCATTACCCAGGTTTTTGAGGCAGAAAACCGTGGGCAAAGACACACAACCGTGCCTTTCGAATTGCTAGCTGCTACCGCGGTTCAGCAACGGCGGTGCCGGTGGAGCTAAAATACACACAGAAGTCATCGGCATACGAGGATGTGGAAACCAATGACCCCACAACTGCTGCAAGACCGTTAATCGCGACTAAAAATAGGACACTGGGACAACTTCAAGGTCAGCCGCTTCACGGAGGTGGGCACTCACAGTGGATGGTCCTGCAGCTCCGAATAGGAGTGCTGGTGTGGATGACAGCAACATGTCCCATCCGTTGTTGGCTGCTACTTGTGCAGCTTTTTCACTACACCAATTTTCCATTTCATTGTCATCTGTCTTACATTCAGATATTTCGGACTGTCGATTCCCACTGTTAATGCTTTCATATTGTTCTCTCATGTGTCCCCCAGTGGAACGGAACTGGTACGCAATCCTGCAATATTGAGACGATAATAGAGCCACCCTTAATAATTGTCATCTTGAAGGTAAAAAAATTCATAAACACATTTACAATGCCAGTGTCTCTTTTTCTTCTATAACTCGTTAACAAGCCTATATTTAACACCCTGGCTGGGAGATCTCACTACCTGTGAGGACATTTTCTAGGATGGCCTTCAGCTCTGCATCTGAGGAAGGACTTTTTTAACCTCTATTGAGGCTCTAATACAAATACCATAGAGGTCTGTATCTACCCTGCCTAAAATTTTAATACGAATTGGCGCTCCTGACTCCGTTCGGCATAAGGACTTAATGTCTATAAGCCTGTGTAAAGTCTCTTAATAACTGTACTAAATTTAGTTTATAAAACCGGGTTCCTCCAGAACAACAAGAGCAGTTTCTAAATTGATTTTGTTTCCATAAAAAGTTATAGCAAGTTCATCAATCCTTTATTGCATTGTAGGTACAAGGAATGCCAGGTGTAGGTCATTTGGATAGTTCCTGATGTGAAACTTCCTGGGAGATTAAAATTGTGTGCCGGAACCGGGACTCGAAGCTGGAACCTTTGCCTTTCATGGGCAAGCACTTCTGCCAGTGAAGTTGTGAGGCAGCGGCACAAGTCGTGTCGGAATAGCTCAGTCGGTAGAGTGCTTGCCCGAAAAAAGGTGAAGGTCCCAGGTTCGAGTCCCGATTCCGGCACACAATTTTAATCTGCCAGGAAGTTTCGTATCAGTGCACACTCCACTGCAGAGTGAAAGTTTCATTCTAGTTCCTGATGTGATCCCAATTCTTGTAAAAAAAAGTCCAACGCATACATGAGCAGAAAAAAATACCTTTATTTAAAGTATGACATTACCTGTCCTTTTACAGAATGCCATGTACACTCAGTTAAGTACAACAAATGTTGCTAGGAATTTTTCGTCTATAATATTTGTATTATTAATGCTACCTATTTAGTCTCTGATTGCAAAACATCATCTTTATCTGGTTCATCACCAGCGATTTTAACACCTATGTAAAAGGTATTACTACCCTGAAACAACTTATTCTTACATTTACGTTGTTTCTCCAAATTGGCCCAATTTTTAACAGCACAATGTCAGCACTAGTTTCTGGCTTACAATATGTTACAAACTTAAACCTATTTTTACCAGTGTATCTGCACCACAGTACTCCAGTAGATAAACCAGGGCTAAGATTGAAACACCCCACTTTATTAGAGCAGGCTATATGTCCCTGATCTTCAAATATTTTTTTATTAGCTTTCTCATCAAGCATTAGTTACTCTATCCTAACATTAATTCTGTACACATATGTAACATCTTTATTAATAATTACTGCACTATTCTTGTTAGCAAAAAACTTAAATTCATCCTCAATATTATATTGTTGCAATCTAGGAAAATTCTTCACCACTTCGTCACGCTTCTCATCCGATGCCATTTTACCGTAATCGTATCTCAAACCATCATTATGTGTGTATTTGGTATGCCCTTCACACTTTCATCCAAATATAGGCCTGCTAATATTTTTACAAACCCTGTGGAACACTGTTTTCTTCATAATGAGGTGAGCTGAGACAAGTAACAACATTTTTGTGTCCACCCATCCTGTTAATGGCTCGTTTCATCCAGTTCCCACGAGCAGCTAGGGATCTAAAGGTCCACCCAGGCAGAGCCCCTCCTGCCTGGGTAAGCCTCATACAACTGAGGTGCGGCAGGTTCCTCAGAGCTTGCTCGTTAGCGACTGTTCGACCTCAACCACCGTGCATCTCCTCGGCACGTAGCACACCTTGAGACTGAGGGTTTTTTATAGAGGTTTGTACTGTCCTCGTGACCCGGGCTATTAAGCCAAGATCCCCGGGCTGTGAGACGTACAACGTGCCACTGTCACACCGAACGGTGCTCGTTGAAGTGCACACAGAGCTTACGGTGTGGCAGACTGTTGGTGCGACACAGCCCGTAGCTCTGGACCCCGGGTTTGCCGAGCCTGTACTAAGAAAATTAATGCTGAGCCCCTGAGGCGATATTGATTTCGGCTTGGGACCGCTTCTACAGTAAATAGCTGACAATCATGGCTTCAAAATTTCCTGTCATTAAAGGCAAATGTTATTTGCTAATGTGGCACTTTTGGATGTCAGATTATAATTAATGGTACTAAGATCAACATGTTTTTGTGATTCTTCAGTGCGCTATAGTTTTGGAATAACAATGCCACAGTTTAACATCGACATCATGAAATACACAAATCAAGATGGCATATGCCAGGATGTGCCTTGTAACACAACATCTGATATGTCACTGGGAAATTATTACTTAACTGTTGACTGCTGATTTGGCAAATTTGACATGTAACACATTTCGGGTGGCGAGCTCAAATTCTTTGCCAGCAACTGGAACTGTGTCACACTTATGAGATGTACATAATCTTCTTCATGGCTTGGGCTCTCTGACAAGATGGAGGATTATCTATGACGTAAATTAAAAACAACTTTGCAGATATAACTGTGATTTAATCACAAAACATTGCCGATACAAACTGATATAGGTTTGACGCTAAAAACGGATACAGAGCTAACTGATGTAATAATTTAAAAAAAAGAAATTAAGAATATATTGTATTATTCCTTTTTTTTAAGTCAGTAATAAATTATCTCTGAATTTAAATTATGAATTGAAATTAACAAACTTCTGAAAAATATTTGTCTAAGTCCAATTTCTGCTGTAAATAATTATTTGAACTGCCCACGTTTATTGATCCTAATGGAAACTTTGGAAGAACAGACCCAGGTTTGTATAGAGGAAAAAAGAACCACAGTATTTATTGAAAATAATATTACAGTTCTTACTTGATGATTATGCTACATTTCATGGCATAGCCAACGATTTTTCTGTGTATCTGGAATCAAATTCTTTCATGAGAAAAGACGAAATCGATTGTGGCTGTATGGTAAATTTTTTATTGGTCGAAATACTCACTTAGAATGTCCACGAAAGTTTACTAAATGTCTTTTATGAAGTATCCTTTCCACATAAAATAACTCCAAGTCTCTTATAAATCTCATAGAACATGCAAAACAGTTCCAGGAACAATACCTCGGAAATATTTCATTGGGCCACAATTAATTTCTCTGGTGACACACATACTAATATGTCAATAATTAAAAGGGCTTTCCTAAATAAGTTTTCTGAAACACCAGTTTTAAGATAACTTCTCAAATGTATTCTCACCTTGGATTATTGATACAACAAATATACATCAGCAAGACACGATCATGAAAAACAATAGCACAGAATAAAAACAATGGCGGGACGCCTTTTTTTAAATGAGAGCATAGGATTTCTATATCCTAAGAATAGTAACACTACATATTACTTGTACAGTCTTTACTACACTATTTACTTATTGTTTCTGATAAAATGGCAGCTGAATGAATAATGTTGTTGTTACTATTTTTTTTTTTTTTTTATTTTTTATTTTTTTTTTTTTTTTTTTTTATATCAAGAAAAATGTTCATTTACCGAGTTCGCATACAAAATTAGCTTTTAGGTCTGTTCCACAGTGTGTGGGTATTGTATTGACCACGAGGCTGCAATGCATCTTCTTATATAAGATACAAACAATAGTGAAGTGTTCATATATTGTTGGAATCAGTTTAAATAATAATTTACAGTTACAATTAAATGAATTATTTTACATTAATAATTACATTAGGTTATTTAGGTGATAAATATTACATTACATCATAAAATCATTTAAGAAACAAAGTATTATACATAAAATTCTTGACATGTGAGTACTAGTTTTCAATAAGTGTTTTGGATAGAAAATCATAAATTTTGATATATTTTCATTTACACAGACTTCTAATTATCAAATCTATCCAGTGAGTATGAAGTTTTACACAAATGTTATCTGTTACATGTTCTATTAGGTATATATCATTATTAAGAAACAATTATGACAATTCCTACTTTTATTATAGTGACGCAATTATTAAACAATATAACATTGCAAAACAAATCATATCACATATATTTTAGTTTTTCAGTGTTTCAAATGTTATTCTGAGTATTTAATTGGTGGATATCTGAGACTGTACATTTACTGACAATTTATAACATCAATTTTTTCAGTGTCACAGACTTTAACTCATTATTAATTAGTGTTCGTTAATTGTCAAATCTTAACTAAATGGCACCTTGCAACAAACATACCTTCCAGCCACAAAATACACATTCTACCACACCTCATCTAGTGTAAAATATACTAAACATTTTATCTGTACATTACGATCCAACCCACAACCGGTCTCTTCATAATAGGTCCTATACGTGTCTGACAGACCTGTCTCGTTAAAGCCTCCACCCAATCCAGAATCATTGGCTTCGTAACCTTCATTAATATTGAGAAGTGCAGCCGTAGTAGCTGGTCTGTGTGTAAGGTCAAGTTGTTTTGACTGAGGTGATGTTGATAAACACTGATTCACGTGGGCGAATAGCTGACTGTGTCTTTCCAGAGCACAACAAACAGCTGAGGGCTGTTGTGCACACCAAAGAGCTTACTTGAATATGGGGGACGTGACAGTTTTGACATGGCACATGTAAACAAAACTTGCTTAGATCACAAGTTTTCACCATGTCTCATCTACTGAACTTTGTACATAAATCAAATTTAAATATATACTCCATATTTATAGAAAGACTTAACAATACAATGAACAATAGAACATATAAATATATATGCTCTATTTGCAGAGTGAATAATACTAATATTGAAACTTAATGAAATATTTGCATAATACTGTCATGTTGAAAACTGCAGGTGGTGTGGAATTTGATGGCTGGTCAACATTTTATCTTAGAACAGGTTTATTGGTACCACAAGTGTACACGCAGTACAGACACCCTCCTGGTTGGAGTGCTCCACTATTTATACATAGAAAGAATTTTCCTTAACTTACAAATACATCAAACATAAGAAACATGTAGAACACTCTAGAAATAGTACATGTGAAGAAATGAATTTTTTTCTGCCAGTGGCAGGATTTGAACTGGGGAACACGAGCACAGACGTTGACCGCTGCACCACTCATTCCGTCAGTAGACATGGGGCATTGTTCCCCTTCCTGACCCCCAGTTACGTTCACTAACGAGCCAGCTGCAGTGTCCTGGATCTTGTCATGAGTCCTCTGTATGGCAAATCTGGGGAATCCTTCCATTCTGCCTGCACACGCTCCTTACGGCAACGATGACCGGCGCCAGTCCCTCCAGTCAGTCTTCAGAGTCCTTGTGTACAACACTTAATCTTTATCCCACAGATGATACTAAAATTGTACAACCCATCCCACTGCTGTACAAATAAGATGGGTTGGAGGCGTTGTCAGGATAGATGGCGAAGAGGTAAAGGTTTGTGGGCACCCTAGGAAAGGGTGGCTGTCTGGCAAATAAGAGAAAGGCTTCAATTAATATTGGGTACATTCTTGGCATTTGAATACATATCGGGACTTGCCCTGGAGTCGGATGCAATGAATGAGTGCCATCTAAGTTAGCGGATTAGAAAACGGAATAGGTAACAGTTACGGTTCACACACTTGGTGGGTGATACCAAACAGCTGCTAGGCAGGAGCGGACGGCATGCGGCCGTTTCCCCCACACAGACGCTGAGCCACTCGAGTGCGTCTGTTCTGTACGAGAACTAAAACGGAAGAGAGCCAAGGAACTGATTCTCTCACATCTGAGTCCTACTGCAGTAGCACACGTGTGATCAAAAGTGGGTGTCTGCTATAGACTCCCCCGTAGCATGGAAACATCAGTAGTTTCAGCACGGACAATAGAAGGGTGGCATGATTTTACAATCGGCATTCAATACTGGTTCTGGCTGGCTCTGTCCTGCAAGGTGGACAGCCTTGGTCACATTGTCAAGGCGTATGTCACGGTGGAAGAACACTCGTTAAACTTAGGCAGAGTTTTGAAATAAAATTTTTGAAATCTTTCCCTAAACTATTTTAGACTGGCTGGTCATCCTGTACACTTGAACAAAGGGCCATTTCTCTCTATCTGTTCCTTGGGATTGTGGTAAGGCTTCATACGGAGGATGTGAACAGTGTCTCTTCATTTTAGTCATTTTAAGAATGGTTCATAATCCTTGACTTCTTATTTGATGTCTGACAGACAGCATATGACATGATATGGACCAAAGTATCACTTCAGTAACTTTTCTGATAGCCCAACTTTCTGTACAGGGGTAAAAATCCATACCCGATCTCCTGGGCTGTATTCAACAGGTCAGTGCTTGTCGTTACATTGCTGACGTCTTCCTCCTGGGCATCCAGTGTCCGTATGTGGGCCAGCAGTATTTCTTCGTTGACCCTAGTGAGTATCTGTTTCCCATAGTCATAATGAGTGTCATTTGGCTGGAATGGGAACGTCGTATCCAATGTCATCTCAGCTTCACAACCGTGGAGCAGGAAAAATGGTGTGAATTCTGTGGTGTCTTACCTTGGTGTTTTATAACCAAATGTCCCAACTGGCTGTATTGTATCCCAATCCTTATGCTCAACATCAACTTACATTGACAGCATATCTGCTAATGTCTTGTTAAAATGTTCTTTTCGACCATTTGTCTGAGGATGGTAGACAGTAGTTTTTCTGTGGACAATGTCTCAACGTGGCATTACAACTGATACTAGTTTTGACATGATATCATCACACGTGGTGCACTATGCTTCAAAATAATGTCTTCTACTAGGAATTTTGTCACCTCTGGGGCTTTTGCAGTCAGCACAGGTTTCATGACAGCATAGTGGGTGAGGTAGTCAGTGCAGACAATTATCCATCAGTTACCGGTTGTTGACTTCAGAAACCTACCTAAAAGGTCAATTACAAATTGGTGGAATGGAGCTGCAGCTGGTGGAATTGGTACCAGAAGCCCTCAAGGTAATAGTGGCACATGCTTACATCTCTGGCACTCAATTACACAGTGACACACACAGTACTTGACAGATCGGTATAGATTTTGCCAGTAATATCTGCATCTGATTCTGTTTAGGGTTTTCACAAATCCCAGATGAACATATATTGGAGAATTGTGGAAATACTTGAGAATAGCTGGCTGGAGATGAGCTGGAACAACCAGTAGCCATTTGGGGCCTAGTGGATCATAGCTGCTCTTATACAATGTGTTGTAATAATGCTTGATATTCCTTCTGTTCAGCTGTAATTTCACTTAACTCAGTGACTGCTGAAATTTCATCCATGCTGTTGTGTAAGGCTAATGGATTCCTCGAAAGGCAGTTGGCATCCTTGTGTTTGCACCCATTTTTGGAAACCACTGTGACATCTTACTCTTAGAGTCTTAGTGCCCATCTTGGTAGTCAACCTGATGGATCCTTCAAACTGGTCAGCCAGCATAAAGAATGGTGGTCTGTCATGATGGTGAATGGTTTACTGAATAAATACGACTGGAACCTGTTGATAGCCCAGATAATGACAAGACATTCCTTCTCAGTTGTAGAGAAGTTTATCTTAGACTTGAAAGAACTCTTCATACAAAGGCTATCACCTTTTCAGCATCTTTCTGAATTTGTACGAGTACTAAACTAATCCCATAACCACTAGTATCTGCCTGAAGTTCAGTTTCCACATTCTCGTCGTATAAGGCTAGAACTGGTGCAGAAGTTAGAGAGCCTCCGTAAGTTCCCAGAAAGCTCTTTCTTTTGTCTCATCCCAATAAAAGTTGACATCTTCCTGCGGAATTTCTTTCAATGAACATGTCTTGTTACAAAAACCTTTTATGAAATGATGGTAATACCAGCACACTGAGAAAACTTCTCACATCATGGATGTGCTGAGGAGTTGGAAACTCTGTGACTGCCCTTACTTTATCTGGATCAGGATGGACACCATCTCTGTTAACCAGGTGCCCCAGGATTTTTATCTCTTTGATAACAAAGAGGCACTTCTTTGGATTAAGGCAGAATCCTGCTGTCTGAACACACTTCAACACAGGGGGCTTAGATGTTCCGCAAATTTCCTCGAGAGAATGACAATGCCATATAGACAGCAAAGACATTTTGTCCACCTAAGGTGTCAAAGCAAGTTGTCCATCATGCATTTGAATGTGGCCAAGGAATTACATAGTCCAAACGTCATGACTTTGTTTTCATAGAGGCTGTCATGTGTAATAAAAGCAGTCTTCGCCCTGACAGCTTAGTCTACCTCAATTAGCCAAAACTTGTTTGCATGTCCATGGTTAGAAGTATGTAGCTCCTTTCAAACAGCCTAAGGTGTATCGTCTAGTACCTCCTGCATTATCCAAGGTTTTCAACTAGGCCTTGTGCTTCTACGTATTTGATCCACTGCATTCTTTACAATATTTCATCTCTCATAGTTACCCATTCCTGTACTGTATTACTTTCCCCTGTTTCAGCCAGTGCCTAATGTTCTCCCTGCAACTTCCAACAACCTCCAGTACTTTCATTTTATCCAAGTTCAGTCTCCATATTTATCTACCTGTTTGTAGTTTCTTCAATTTTAATCTACATTTCATAATCAAGACATTATGATCAGAGTCAAAGTCTACCCCTGGATATGTCTTAACAGCTTAAAATGTGGTTCAAATATCTATTCATAACAAATATAAAATTGGTGAGGACAGTTTACAACTCACCGCAAAGACGTGGCGACGAGCTGCGACAGGCACATACAAAAGACACACACATACAACACATTCAGCTATCGGCCATGGCCTTCTTCAGAAAATAGAGCACTCACGCAATCACACAGGCACACAACACAGTCATACAACCATCACCACCGACTGCCACACTTCGAATCACGCTCTGCAGCGAATCATGGACGGGAGGGGAGGGGAGGGGGAGGGGATAGAAAGGTTACGTCACGGTGGTGGGGATGGGTTAGATGGGAATAACGAGATGCAGCTTAGGAATGGAGTGGGGAGGCGGGTGAGCGGAGAAAATAAAATAAAATAATATATATATATATATATATATATATATATAAACTGCATGCACACTGCAAGTACACAAGACCGCATACACACACACACACACACATATATATATATATATATACACACACACACACACACACACACACATATACGCATATATATATATATAAACGAAAATTATAGAGGGAAACTTTCCCGGTGCGATAAACAAAAATAAAAATAGAAAAGAGATGACTTACCAAAAGCACCGGCTCGTCGAGAGAAACAAATAAAATCACACACAAACACACATACAAGCTTTCGCCACCACTGGCAGCTTCTTCAGGAAAAAGAGGAAAAAAGGGGAGGAAAAGGGAAGGATATGGGTTTTAAGGAAGTGGAAAAGGAGTCATTCCAATCCCAGGAGTGGAAGAACTTACCTTAGGGGGAAAAAAGGAAGGTAAACAAATACACACACACTCAGACATATCGAAACGCAAACACACCTAGACAGACATTTGCGAAAAGCAAAGAAGTTGGACAGAGATACCAATTGAGGCAGAGGCTCTGTCCACAGAAGGCAAAGATGCTAAAGATAGTGGGCGGGAATTTGAGTTAGCAGAGATTGAGACCAGGTGACCAGGTGACCAGGAGACCAGGTTGCCCACCTGGTCTCAATCTCCGCTAACTCAAATTCCCGCCCACTATCTTTAGCATCTTTGCCTTCTGTGGACAGAGCCTCTGCCTCAATTGGTATCTCTGTCCAACTTCTTTGCTTTTCACAAATGTCTGTCTAGGTGTATTTGCGTTTCGATATGTCTGAGTGTGTGTGTATTTGTTTACCTTCCTTTTTTTCCCCTAAGGTAAGTCCTTCCACTCCTGGAATTGGAATGACTCCTTTTCCACTTCCTTAAAACCCATATCCTTCCCTTTTCCTCCCCTTTTTTCCTCTTTTTCCTGAAGAAGCTGCCAGTGGTGGCGAAAGCTTGTATGTGTGTTTGTGTGTGATTTTATTTGTTTCTCTCGACGAGCCAGTGCTTTTGGTAAGTCATCTCTTTTCTATTTTTATATATATATATATATATATATATGGTATAAAATAAAGATTTTTGACTTACCTAAAGTACAGGCTGGTCGATAGGAACACTAAACACACACAAAAACACACAACCATTCGAGCTTTCGCCACCAGTGGTGGCTTCTTCGGGAAAAAGAGGGAGGAAGGAGAGGAGAAAGGGAAGGATACGGGTTTTAAGGAAGTGGAAAAGGAGCCATTCCAATCCCAGGAGTGGAAGGACTTACCTTAGGGGACAAAAAGGAAGGTAAACAAATACACACACACTCACACATATCCACATCCAAACACACTTAGGCATATCAAGCATATCAAGCATATCTTTGGTTTCTACAAATGTCTGCCTAAGTATGTTTGGATGTGGATATGTGTGAGTGTGTGTGTATTTGTTTACCTTCCTTTTTGTCCCCTAAGGTAAGTCCTTCCACTCCTGGGATTGGAATGGCTCCTTTTCCACTTCCTTAAAACCCGTATCCTTCCCTTTCTCCTCTCCTTCCTCCCTCTTTTTCCCGAAGAAGCCACCACTGGTGGCGAAAGCTCGAATGGTTGTGTGTTTTTGTGTGTGTTTAGTGTTCCTATCGACCAGCCTGTACTTTAGGTAAGTCAAAAATCTTTATTTTATACCATTTTCCTACCTGGAAGGTCTCCTTCTATAATATATATATATATAATATAAAAAATAGACGAAGATTACTCACCAGGCGAAGGAGCACAGGTGTGACAGCATCACAAATAAATAAATGAATACACACACACACACACACACAATCGCAAGCTTTCGCAACCCAGTTGCGTCTTCAGGCAGTAGGGAAGGAGAGGGAAAAGGAAATGATGAGGGTTTTAAGGAAGGGGGTAAGGAGCCATTCCAATCCCGGGAGAGGAAAGACTTACCTTGGGGGAAAAAATGGAGGGTAAACAAATGCACACATGCCCACACATTCACACAGACACATTTTTTCCCCCAAGGTAAGTCTTTCCTCTCCCGGGATTGGAATGGCTCCTTACCCCCTTCCTTAAAACCCTCATCATTTCCTTTTCCCTCTCCTTCCCAACTGCCTGAAGACGCAACTGGGTTGCGAAAGCTTGCGATTGTGTGTGTGTGTGTGTGTATTCATTTATTTATTCGTGATGCTGTCACACCTGTGCTCCTTCGCCTGGTGAGTAATCTTCGTCTATTTTTTATATTTTATTTTTCCTGCTAGGAATTTTTCGTCTTAATAATCGTTTTATATATATATATATATATATATATATATATATATATATATATATATATATATATATATATATATATACGATCACACATTCACACACCACTCAAAATAGGTGATGCTTGGGATAGAGAGGTAGGAACTGTAAGGTATGGAAAAATATATATATAGGGAAGTTATCGTAGGTTGAGGCCTGGTTGATTTCGGGATCGGAGAATGTATTGTAGGGATAACTCCCATCTGTGCAGTTCAGAAAAGCTGGTGGTGGATGGGAGGATCCAGATGGCCCGGGTTGTGAAGCAGCCATTGAAATCAAGCATGTGCTCCGCTGCATGCTGTGCCACAGGGTGGTCCACCTTGTTTTTGGCCACAGTTTGGCGGTGGCCATTCATCCTAATGGACAGCTGGTTGGTGGTCATGCCAATATAGAAAGCTGTACAGTGCTTGCAGCACAGTTGGTAAATTACGTGGCTGCTTTCACAAGTGGCCCGGCCTCTGATAGGGTAGAATAAGCCTGTGACAGGACTGGAATAGGAAGTGCTGGGTGGGTGGATTGGACAGGTCTTGCAGCGGGGTCTTCCACAAGGATATGATCCCTGTGGCAGTGAGCTGGGTTTTGGGGTGGCATAAGGATGAACTAGGATGTTGTGAAGGTTGGGAGGGCGACGGAACACCACTTTAGGAGGGGTGGGAAGGATCTTTGGCAGGATGTCTCTCATTTCAGGGCACGAGGATAGAAAATCAAAACCTTGGCGAAGGATGGAATTTAGTTGTTCGAGACCAGGGTAGTACTGGGTGACAAGGGGAGCGCTCTTTTTTGGATGGTTACTGGTGTTAGGAAGAGGATTTGGGGTGTGTGAGGATATGGCACGGGAGATTTGTTTGTGGACTAGGTCTGTGGGGTAGTTTCTGTTTGTGAAGGCCTTTGTGAGACCTTCAGAATATTCAGAAAGGGAATTCTTGTCACTGCAGATATGTCGTCCACGGGTGGTTAGGCTGTAAAGGAGGGATTTTTTGACGTGGAAGGGATGGCAACTGTCAAAATGTAGGTACTGTTGGTGGTTGGTAGGTTTAATATGGACGGAAGTGTGAATGGAGCCATCAGTGAGGTGGAGGTTGACTTCCAGGAATGTGGCATGGTTGGTTGAGGAAGACCAGGTGAAGTGGATGGGAGAGAAGGAATTGAGGTTCTGAAGAAAGGAGGATAGGGTGTCCTGGCCCTGAGTCCAGATCATGAAAATATCATCAATGAACCAGAACCAGGCCAGAGGCTTGAGGTTTTGGGATGCTAGGAAGGATTCCTCCAGACGGCCCATGAACAGGTTGGCATAGGAGGGTGCCATGCGGGTGCCCATGGCTGTGCCTTGGATTTGATGGTAAACTTTCCCCTCAAAGGAAAAGTAGTTGTTAAGTAGGATGAAATTGGTAAGGGTTATGAGGAATGAGGTATCAGGCTTGCGTTCAGAGGGACGTTGGGAGAGGTAGTGTTCCAGAGCGGCAAGGCCATGGGCATGTGGGATGTTGGTGTATAGGGAGGTGGCATCCACCGTGACAAGTAAAGATCCAGGAGGCAAAGGGGTGGGAATGGTGGAGAGTCGGTGAAGGAAGTGGTTGGTATCCTTGATGTGGGAAGGTAGATTTTGAACAATAGGTTGGAGGTGTTGGTCAACTAGGGCTGAAATTCGTTCGGTAGGAGCACAGTAACCAGCCACAATAGGGCGTCCAGGATTCTTAGGTTTGTGAATTTTGGGGAGCATGTAAAAGGTGGGTGTGAGGGATGTTGCTGGGGTGAGGAGGGAGATGGATTCAGGGTAGAGTTTCTGGGAGGGGCCATAGGATTTTAGTAGGGATTGGAGATCTTGTTGGACCTTGGGGATGGGGTCAATCTGGCACAACTTGTAGGTGGAGGAGTCAGAGAGTTGGCGGAGCCCTTCTGTCAGGTAGTCACTGTGGTCCATAACTACAGTGGTGGAACCTTTATCAGCAGGGAGGATGGTGATGTCAGGATTAGTTTTAAGGTTTTGGATGACTCTTCTTTCTTCTGCTGAAAGGTTTGAGTTCTTGGGAAGGGACTTGGGAAAGGATGGTGAGGACATGTTGGAGGTGAGAAACTCTTGGAGGGTAACCAGAGGGTGGTTAGGTGGGAGTGCAGGGGGATCTTTGTTGGATGGTGGTATGAATTAGGACAGGCAGGGTTCAATATTGGGATTAGGTAGATTGCGGTCAGAGAGATTGGTGGCAAAGTAGTGTTTCCATCGTAGGGATCGGGAAAAGTAGAGTAGGTCTTTGACAAGACCAACATGATTGAACTGGGGTGTAGGACTAAAGGTAAGACCTTTGGATAGAATGGAAACTTCAGTGGGGTTTAGGTTTTTTGTGGATAGGTTGACCACAGTGTTCTGGGGTTGTTTTGGTATTGGATGTTGTGGAGTAGTGGTAGGGAGTTTGGAGGGATGAGGTAGGTTCAAGAGGTCAGCTAAGCATGGTCTGGGACCCATGAGGGGCTCACAAGGAGGAACACTGTGGTTCGGATAGGGATTGGATATGGGTGCTCCAAGTCGGCAATATGATGTCAGCAGGCTGGACAGTTTGTGGAGGTGGTGTTTGGAATGCTCCTCCAGGTGCTAGAGAGCAAAGGATTCGATCTGGGAGATGGGATGTAGGTATTATTGGTTACACAATAGTAATATCTTACGGAGGGAGAGAAGGTAGCTAAGGGATTTATGAGCCATGGAGAGGTGATTTTGTAGGACTAGGTTCGTGAGGGATAAGGATTGGTGGAATCTGAAAAGGTGCAGGTCATTGTGGAAGGAGGGGTGGGATCCAGACAATGGAATTTTTAAGGTTAGACCGTTGGGAGGGATACCATGACTTAGACAGCATTTTAGGAATAGGATGTGGGATTGGGTTTTGGCCAGGGAAAGGGATACTTTCCTGAACTGGTACAGATAGAAGGAGCAGGGGTCCTCCATTGGGACAGGGATGGTGCCGGGAAAGTGGAAAGTGAGGAATGATGGGAGAGACAGTGGTTTATGATGAACCTGTGAAGAGGTTCCTCAACACGCAAAATACGCACTAGGCACGCAAAAGTTCGTAAATCCGCGCACACAACTACACAGATACACACCCAAGCACGCAGATTCACGCCCAAGCGCACTAAATGACGGAAAAAACTGCAAAATCACGAATAAAATCATGCACCAGAACGCAATATCACGCACTAAAACGGTAGATCTCACACAGGAGCAAGCAGCCCACCGCAAAAATGTGTACAAAAACCCAAACAACGCATAAGTACAGAAATTCGTGGAAGAAAGGCTATAATGGAGCTTCTAGAGCAGAAAACTCAAGACACAGTAACGTAGATTTACGTAATTGTAATATATAGTGCCAGAGGAGAAGGATATACGGGGCTGGGGATAAAAGATTACAGGTACATATCTGTGGGCGGGTCCATTAGTTCAAACGAAAGTGGTTCTGGCATAGTTGGGTCGTAATAAATAACTAAGGTGATGAAAATATATATATATATATATATATATATATATATATATATATATATATATATATATACAGTTGACCAAAACTACGAGAAAATACAAAAGGGAAAAAATTCACAAACCTAAGAATCCTGGACGCCCTATTGGGGCTGGTTACTGTGCTCCTACCGAACGAATTTCAGCCCTAGTTGACCAACACCTCCAACCTATTGTTCAAACTCTACCTTCCCACATCAAGGATACCAACCACTTCCTTCACCGACTCTCCACCATTCCCACCCCTTTGTCTCCTGGATCTTTACTTGTCACAGTGGATGCCACCTCCCTATACACCAACATCCCACATGCCCATGGCCTTGCCGCTCTGGAACACTACCTCTCCCAACATCCCTCTGAATGCAAGCCTGATACCTCATTCCTCATAACCCTCACAAATCTCATCCTACTTAACAACTACTTTTCCTTTGAGGGGAAAGTTTACCATCAAATCCAAGGCACAGCCATGGGCACCTGCATGGCACCCTCCTATGCCAACCTGTTCATGGGCCGTCTGGAGGAATCCTTCCTAGCATCCCAAAACCTCAAGCCTCTGGCCTGGTTCCGGTTCATTGATGATATTTTCATGATCTGGACTCAGGGCCAGGACACCCTATCCTCCTTTCTTCAGAACCTCAATTCCTTCTCTCCCATCCACTTCACCTGGTCTTCCTCAACCAACCATGCCACATTTCTGGATGTCAACCTCCACCTCACTGATGGCTCCATTCACACTTCCGTCCATATTAAACCTACCAACCACCAACAGTACCTACATTTTGACAGTTGCCATCCCTTCCACATCAAAAAATCCCTCCCTTACAGCCTAGCCACCCGTGGACGGCATATCTGCAGTGACAAGAATTCCCTTTCTGAATATGCTGAAGGTCTCACAAAGGCCTTCACAAACAGAAACTACCCCACAGACCTAGTCCACAAACAAATCTCCCGTGCCATATCCTCACACACCCCAAATCCTCTTCCTAACACCAGTAACCATCCACAAAAGAGCGCTCCCCTTGTCACCCAGTACTACCCTGGTCTCGAACAACTAAATTCCATCCTTCGCCAAGGTTTTGATTTTCTATCCTCGTGCCCTGAAATGAGAGACATCCTGCCAAAGATCCTTCCCACCCCTCCTAAAGTGGTGTTCCGTCGCCCTCCCAACCTTCACAACATCCTAGTTCATCCTTATGCCACCCCAAAACCCAGCTCACTGCCACAGGGATCATATCCTTGTGGAAGACCCCGCTGCAAGACCTGTCCAATCCACCCACCCAGCACTTCCTATTCCAGTCCTGTCACAGGCTTATCCTACCCTATCAGAGGCCGGGCCACTTGTGAAAGCAGCCACGTAATTTACCAACTGTGCTGCAAGCACTGTACAGCTTTCTATATTGGCATGACCACCAACCAGCTGTCCATTAGGATGAATGGCCACCGCCAAACTGTGGCCAAAAACAAGGTGGACCACCCTGTGGCACAGCATGCAGCGGAGCACATGCTTGATTTCAATGGCTGCTTCACAACCCGGGCCATCTGGATCCTCCCATCCACCACCAGCTTTTCTGAACTGCACAGATGGGAGTTATCCCTACAATACATTCTCCGATCCCGAAATCAACCAGGCCTCAACCTACGATAACTTCCCTATATATATTTTTTTCCATACCTTACAGTTCCTACCTCTCTATCCCAAGCATCACCTATTTTGAGTGGTGTGTGAATGTGTGATCGTATATATATATATATATATATATAATGTAAAAAATAGACGAAGATTACTCACCAGGCGAAGGAGCACAGGTGTGACAGCATCACAAATAAATAAATGAATACACACACACACACAATCGCAAGCTTTCGCAACCCAGTTGCGTCTTCAGGCAGTAGGGAAGGAGAGGGAAAAGGAAATGATGAGGGTTTTAAGGAAGGGGGTAAGGAGTCATTCCAATCCCGGGAGAGGAAAGACTTACCTTGGGTGAAAAAATGGAGGGTAAACAAATGCACACATGCCCACACATTCACACAGACACAAGTACACCTAGGCAGACATACTGTAGAAAGCAAAGAAGTTGAGTTATTGAAGTTAAGAAGTTAGACAGAGATACCACTTGAGGCAGAGGCTCTGTCCAGAGTACCGATGCAAAGATGTTAAGAAGGTGGGTGGGAATTCAAATTTAGCGGAGATTGAGACCAGGTGGGCAACGGGAAGAGAGAATATGCTGAAGGGCTTCCCGTTGCCCACCTGGTCTCAATCTCCGCTAAATTTGAATTCCCACCCACCTTCTTAACATCTTTGCATCGGTTCTCTGGACAGAGCCTCTGCCTCAAGTGGTATCTCTGTCTAACTTCTTAACTTCAATAACTTAACTTCTTTGCTTTCTACAGTATGTCTGCCTAGGTGTACTTGTGTCTGTGTGAATGTGTGGGCATGTGTGCATTTGTTTACCCTCCATTTTTTCACCCAAGGTAAGTCTTTCCTCTCCCGGGATTGGAATGACTCCTTACCCCCTTCCTTAAAACCCTCATCATTTCCTTTTCCCTCTCCTTCCCTACTGCCTGAAGACGCAACTGGGTTGCGAAAGCTTGCGATTGTGTGTGTGTGTGTGTGTATTCATTTATTTATTTGTGATGCTGTCACACCTGTGCTCCTTCGCCTGGTGAGTAATCTTCGTCTATTTTTTACATTTTATTTTTCCTGCTAGGAATTTTTCGTCTTAATATTCGTATTATATATATATATATATATATATATATATATATATATATGCGTATATGTGTGTATATATATGTGTGTATGTGTGTATATATGTATATATATATATGTGTGTGTGTGTGTGTGTGTGTGTGTATGCGGTCTTGTGTACTTGCAGTGTGCATGCATTATATATATTATTTTACTTTATTTTATTTTATTTTCTCCGCTCACCCGCCTCCCCACTCCATTCCTAAGCTGCATCTCGTTATTCCCATCTAACCCATCCCCACCACCGTGACGTAACCTTTCTATCCCCCCCTCCTCCCCTCCCCTCCCGTCCCCGATTCGCTGCAGAGCGTGATTCGAAGTGTGGCAGTCGGAGGTGATGGTTGTATGACTGTCTTGTGTGCCTGTGTGATTGCGTGAGTGCTCTATTTTCTGAAGAAGGCCATGGCCGATAGCTGAATGTGTTGTATGTGTGTGTCTTTTGTATGTGCCTGTCGCAGCTCGTCGCCACGTCTTTGCGGTGAGTTGTAAACTGTCCTCACGATATTTTTTATTCCAACCTGGACTTTCCATTACTATAAAATTGGTGACTTATTTTGGTAAGAATATGCAACAAGCTGCTTTTATGGCTGGTTTTCAACTGTTTTTTAATCCACTGATAGCTCATCATAAAGTGCATCAAGTGTAGGTTGATGCTGTGATGGTGGATCTGGCAAAATAACTGATTGTTAGTAATTGGAAACAGACACAAAATTGAATGAAATGTTAGGTTGTTATATTTTATGTATTTATGTGTTTTTATTATAAGAAACAACATATCCATGTTTTACCATTGGCACTGATAATGTTCACACATCAGTGCCCAAGGCACAAAATGGATATGCTTTTACCTATAGCAAAATCAAAGTCAGTACATAAAATTTAACAACCTAATGTTTCATTCTATTTCTTGTCTGTTACTGGTAACTAAAGTTCAGTAATTTTTGCCAGAACCACCATCATACCACAATCTAACACGGATATTTTGAAGTTATAAAATCAATATGAAACCTTCTGGTATCTCCTGCTCTCTTCTGTGTATTCAATAGTCTTTCATGATTCTTAAACAAACTTAATGAGATTAATACTACTGTACACCTCAGGCACAGGTGATATAAATATCAAACAATAAATAAATGACCACAGACTTATTTAGTCTTGATATATGTCAAAGAAACATCATTGACTATGAGGTATATCTTAAACTAATTGTTTGTGATGATTAAATTATCTTTTGTAAAAAATTCTACCAAGTGCTTTCCCTTTCATTACATTTCTCCAGTCAACATTCACATAGTATTTTTTCCTTCATATTATTTTCCTACTACAAACTCAAATTCCCCATCACAATCAAGTTCTCCTCTCCTGGTCTGAATAATTCTGTTTATAACATAATACATCTTCTTGCTACCCCCAAAAACTACAGACATTGCTGAGGTGAGGTAGCTCATCAATACAGATATCTGGACTGTAGGTGCAACCACAGACTGCAGGTGCAACCACGCTGGAGGGTATCTGTGTAGAGGCCAGGCAAATGTGTGGTTCCTGAAGAGGGGAGGAGCCTTTTCAATAGTTGCAGGGACAACAGTCCTGATGATTGACTGAGTTTGCTTCGTAACAACAATTAACATCGCTTTGACACACAGTTCCTGTGAATGGCTGGAAGCAAGGGGAAACTACAGCTGTTAATTTTCCCAAGGATATGCAGCTCTGCTGTATGAATATATGATGGCATCCTCGTGGGTAAAATATTCCCAAGGTAAATTGTCCCCCAATCAGATCTCTAGGAGAGGACTACTCAGTAGGATTTGTTCATCAGGAAAGACAGCACTGGCTTTCTACGGATCAGAGCATGGAGTCATAGATCCCTTAATCATGTAGGAAGGTTAGAACAGTGAAAAAGTGAAATGTGTACATTGCAGTTAGATATAGCTGAGATTAGTGGGAAGATGAACAGGATTTCTGCTCAGGTGAGTACAGGGTTATAAATACAAAATCATTTGGGGGTATCACAGGAGTAGCTCTAATAACGAATAAGAAAATAGGAATGTAAGTAAACTATTATGAGCAGCACATTGATTGCAGAAGTTGCATCTTTTGAATAGGACAAATAGTAATGGGACCTAATATGCATTCTGATGTGTGTAATGGAATGTGAATGAAATCTTTTATGCTAGTTTTTGAAATATTTGTGTAAGTTCCAGCACTGGGAGACAGAGAACTTTTTTTTTTTTTTTTTTTTTTTTTTTTGTGGTTTTAGGGCGCACAACTTCTATGGTCATTAGCGCCCAGCCAAGAACATAGATTCGCTATGATCTAAAAAAATGTAGGCTGTCAGAAAAGCAACAAGAGGCTAAAAACGAAAGATAAAAGACAATTAAAAGAGTTAAATATCCTTGGATAAGTTGGCCAAGTTGATAAAACGCAAAACTCGAGCAGCTGCTCGTGTGTCATCAGCTAAAATTTCCTCCAGAGTAGACGGAAAGTGAAGGGCTACACGGAGATGATTAAAATTAACACAAGTCAGTAAAACATGTCGCACTGTCAGCAGTTCACCGCAGGAGCATAGCGGTGCAGGTTCGGCGGATAGCAAGTGACGGTGGCTGAAACGGCAATGACCGATCCGCAACCGAGCCAGGATGACCTCCTCCCGCCGAGAGGGGCGTGAGGATGTCCTCCAAGCGGTCGGGATCTGTTTGACAGTTCGCAATTTATTGTTGTACAGTGAAAGCCACACACTGTGCCATTGCAACACGATACTCCGGCGAAGAGCCCGTTGAACATCGTCCGATGGGACGCAAAAGGTTGCCATGCGAGGCAAAAGAGCTGCTGCCTTGGCTGCTGTGTCGGCGGCCTCATTCCCGGGCACACCCACATGGCCAGGGACCCACAGGAAAGAAACGTGACAGCTGTCATCCGCCAGCAATTGGAGGGAGCGTTGGATCCGATACACGAGAGGATGGTTCGAGAAAGGGTCCTTAAGACTCTGCAGGGCACTAAGGGAGTCAGAACATATGGCATAGAAAGGGTGGCGGTGGCGGCAGGTATACAAAACGGCCTGGTGGAGGGCGAAAAGCTCAGCCGTGAAGTTTGAGCACCGGTCAGGGAGCTTGTATTGGAAACGGTAGTCCCCGACGACGAAGGCAGATCCGACACCGGCAGTGCTCTTGGAACCATCAGTGTAAATAAACACGGCATTATCGATCCGCAAACGGAGTTCGACAAGCCTCGAGCGGAATACAAAATCCGGAGTGCTCTCCTTGGGGAGCGAACTAAGTTCGAGGTGTGTGTGAACCTGGGCCTGATGCCACGGTGGCAATGGGCTTTCGCTCAACCGAAGGGTGGAAGGAAGGGTAAAATCGAGCCGCTGTAGCAGGCGGCGAAACCGAACTCCCGGTGGAAGCAAGGCAATCGCAGACAACTGATATTGGCGATCGAGTGAGTCGTCAAAAAATAATCTGTAAGATGGATGGTTGGGCATCGACCGTAGGCGGCATGCGTACCGACACAAGAGTATGTCACGTCGATTGGTCAAGGGTAATACAGCAGCCTCGGCATACAGACTTTCAACAGGGCTGGTATAAAATGCACCGGTCGCCAGACGTAATCCACGATGGTGGATCGAGTTGAGACGGCGGAGAATCGACGGCCGTGCTGAAGAGTATACAAGGCTTCCATAGTCAAGCTTCGACTGAACAATGGCCTGGTAAAGGTGAAGCAGGACGGTACGATCCGCTCCCCATGACGTGCCACTGAGGACACGAAGAACGTTAAGGGATCGGGCACAACGGGCAGCCAGGTAGGACACATGTGTGGACCAGCAAAGTTTCCGATCCAACATGAGTCCCAAGAATTTTGTAGTCTCCACGAAAGGGAGAGCAACAGGGCCGAGACGTAGAGAAGGTGGAAGAAATTCCTTGTATCTCCAGAAATTGATACACACAGTTTTCTCAGTGGAGAATCGGAAGCCGTTTGCGATGCTCCAGGAATATAGACGGTCAAGACAGCGTTGGAGAGAACGCTCCAAGAGACACGTCCGCTGGGCGCTACAATAAATTGCGAAATCGTCAACAAAAAGAGATCCGGAGACGTCGGCTGAAAGGCAATCTACGATCGGATTGATTGCAATGGCAAAGAGCGCCACACTCAAGACGGAGCCCTGTGGTACCCCATTCTCCTAGCAAAAGGTATCTGACAAAACAGAGCCCACCCGTACCCGGAATTTGCGTTCCGCCAAAAACGCTTGAATGAAAAGAGGAAGGCGGCCCCGAAGGCCCCATGTGTGCAATGTGCGGAGAATGCCCGCTCTCCAACAGGTATCGTATGCCTTCTCCAAGTCGAAGAACACGGCTACTGTTTGACGCTTCTTTAGAAAGTTGTTCATAATGAAGGTCGACAACGTAACGAGGTGGTCAGCAGCAGAGCGGTGTCGACGAAAACCGCATTGGATATTAGTCAGGAGGCGGCGAGATTCGAGGAGCCAGACCAACCGAGCGTTAACCATGCGTTCCATCACCTTACAGACGCAGCTCGTCAGAGAAATGGGGCGATAACTGGAAGGAAGGTGTTTGTCCTTCCCTGGTTTGGGGATGGGGACAACAATGGCTTCACGCCAACTTGTGGGAACATGACCTTCAGTCCATATGCGATTGTAGGTACTAAGAAGAAAGCACTTGCCCGCAGGAGAGAGGTTCTTCAGCATCTCAATATGAATGGAATCGGGCCCGGGAGCAGAAGACCGGGACAGGGCGAGAGCACGATCTAGCTCCTGCATGGTGAAGGCGACGTTATAATTTTCACGATTAAAAGAGCGGAAAGAAGGCGGCCGTGCCTCCTCTACCTGTTTGTGAGGGAGAAAGGCAGGGTGGTAATGGGCAGAGCTCGAAACCTCCGCAAAGAAACGACCCAATGCGTTTGAAACATCAGCTGGGTCCACGAGGACTGCGTTCTCCACGGTCAGGCCAGGAATCGGGGAGTGGACCTTGATGCCGGACAAACGGCGTAGGCCACCCCAGACAACCATGGAGGGAGTAAAACGGTTAAAAGAACTAGTAAAAGCAGTCCAGCAAGCTTTCTTGCTGTCGTTTATGATACGACGGCACTGCGCTCTCATACGTTTGTAATTGATGCAATTCTCCAAAGTTGGGTGACGGCGGAAGGTGCGTAAAGCACGGCGCCGGGCTCGAAGCGCGTCGCGGCAGGCTGCAGTCCACCAAGGGACCTGGACACGACGTGGAGAAGAGGATGTACGAGGTATGGAACGTTCAGCAGCAGTGAGAATAACCTCTGTGAGGTATTCGACCTGACTGTCACAGTTGGGAAAATTCTGATTGTGAAAAACAGCCATGGAAGAATAAAGCCCCCAGTCGGCTTTAGAAATGTTCCAACTGGTGGGACGTGGAGATGGGGAATGATGTAGGAAGTGGATGATACAAGGGAAATGGTCACTCGAGTACGTGTCAGAAAGTGCATACCACTCAAACCGACCGGCAAGCTGAGGAAACTCTAGTAAACCGCGGGCACCTAAACAAGATGCCCGGACCTTAAAAAAGGAACCCGTCCGTGAGGATTTTCTGCGTTCTCAGGCTTCCCAACTGTCAACTGCCTCTTCCCGCCGTCACTCTTCCAGAAGAGCTGACAAGAAAAAGACTTCCTCTCCTTCCCCGCCGAGGCGTTACCCATCTGTCACGCCGTCCAACAGTTGCCGGCCTCGGCCGTCTTCTGTTTCACCGGGACGCTCCGTTTGCCGGGCGCCCGGCCCTTTACCGGCGGTGGAAACTGCCCCTCCTGATCAACTTAGGGAGGTGGCAGGCGCGTCGGTCGAACCAATGGAACATGACCCTTTGCCCCCAGACAGCGATAGCAGTGCTCCCTCGAAATCCGGTCCTCAGCGGCCGTCGAGGTGACCCCGCTCGCTACTTGGTTTTTATCCTTATTTCTTCTCTCATTTTTATCATGGCGCTCCTTCAATGGAACATTCGCGGCATTCGTTCTAATCGGGAGGAGTTAAAACTACTCCTTCGATTGCACTGCCCGCTTCTAGTCTGCCTCCAGGAAACTAAGTTGCGTCCACGTGATCGTGCAGACTTTCCACACTACACCTCTGTGCGGTTCGACCTGCCACCCGTGGAAGGTGTCCCAGCCCATGGAGGGGTTCTGATGCTCCTTCGAGACGACGTCTATTTCCGTCCCATTTCCTTGCACACTCACCTACAGGCAGTTGCCGTCCGCATCACCTTATCCACATTTACCTTCTCCCTCTGTAATATATATTCGCCATCGTCATCTGCTCTTACTAGGGCAGATGTGCTAAACCTTGTTGACCAGCTCCCTTCACCTTTCGTGTTGGTAGGCGACTTTAATGCCCACCACCCCCTATGGGGCTCTCCGGCACCTTGTCCGAGAGGCTCCCTTTTGGTGGACATTCTCCACCACCTCGATCTTGTCTGCCTCAACACCGGTGCACCGACCTTCCTTTCTGACACAACACACACTTATTCCCATATAGACAGAGAACCTTTAGTGAAACCACACATAACAGGATGTTTATGTGATAATGTGGGCACGGAGCAGTCTTTGAGGAAATAATAATACAGAGCTGAAGTTCAACTGGTACTTTACTGTCAGGCGAAGTTAACTGAGTGGCGAGAAGGCAGTTTACAGAGAAACAGAGTGGAATACCGGTCCCTGCAGGGCACGGCCACAGGTTGGAGGAAACTTATGCAGAGTGACAGTTTAAGACATCCTGTCTGGGCGGATGTTCAGAGGAGAAGACCCAACGAGTCTGAATCGACTGGGCAGCAAGGCACCAGACCCGGTGGCCCCGTGATAACAGGGAGCTTGCCGACTGGTGAGCTGTTAGTGCCGACTCTCCGCGGGTAGCGTACCCTGGTCAGCAGCACCGACCCACCACGCAGGGCTGATTTGGCAGGCACGTGGACGGACGTGTGACGGACAAAGTCCACGCGTGGCCGTTCACCACCGACACTGACGAAAGAACAATGTAAATTCCTGTCCTTAAGGCAGTGGAGGAAATTGTTAAAATTTTGAGGGGGCATGCTCCGGGAGGGGAAGATAGTCCGTTACACACACATTCTATGATTCTACAATGATCCTGGTCACAACAATGAAAACTTCCCTCCCTACAACCTACGCCTAACAACTTCCTCTCCCCCCCCCCCTCCTTCCCCCAAGCATTATCCTATTTCTCTCCAATTCATGTCTTGCAACTTTGTGTCACCCATTACAATATCCTCTTAGTTAATTACTTTTTATTTTTATGGTTTCCCATTTTTATGTTTTCCTTATAATATATATCACATAAAATCCCACTATTCCCTCCCCACATTCTTTTACACCTTCTTTTTAACCTCCCCCCCCCCCCCCCCCCAACCTTCCATTATTCAATGCCTGCCTATTAGAGCCTTTACAATATAATGTCGCGTCGAAATGGAAACAGGATTGACTACGAAGGCAACTAAACACAGCACTTACACTCAAAGCACATTTATTACGAACTCAACATACATGCGGCACTGACTACCTCTCAGGCAGAGTGCTCTGCTATTTATACACAGACAGAATTTACCAGAAATTAGAAGAACAGTTAACATAAGAAACAAGTAGAATTTACAAGTGAACATAAGAAAGATGTAGAACCTTCTGGAATTGTTAATTAAAAAGAAATAAATTTTTGCCGGTGGGCAGGATTGAACTGGCGACCCTCTGCACCGCAGTCCGTGACGCTATCCCCTGCGCCACGCCGGCAGTCAGTGTTCGTGGTCTCTCGCGTCATTGCTCCCTCTCCTGGAGAAACAGCGACCCGCTGTTATGATACCTGTGGAGCCAGCTGCAATGTCCTGGATCTTGACCGTGTCATAGGTCCTCTGTATGATAGTTCAAGAGAATCCTTCCCTTCTCCACGATTATCGACGACAGACGTTCCTGTCGTGGCTTCATCAGGAACATAACTGTCCTTAAAGTCCTTGAACAAGAAGCCATTGTCGTCTACCTGCTCTTCAGGATCGTAGTAAGGCTTCATGCGAAGGACGTGAACAATGTCTCTTCGTTTTTGACGTTTCGACTTCGTATGTGACGTCTGACAGGCGGCGTATGACATGATACAGACCAAAGTATCACTTCAATAACTTTTCTGACAGTCCAACCTTCCGTACAGGTGTAAAAATCCGTACCAGATCTCCTGGGCTGTACACAACAGGTCGGTGCTTGTCATTATACCACTGACGGTCCTTCTCCTGGGCGTCCAGTGTCCGTATGTGAGCCAGCTGTCTTGCTTCTTCGACCCTGGTGATGAGCTGTTTAACATAGTCATCCTGAGTGTCGTCTGGTTGGAACGGGAACAGCGTATCCATTGTCGTCTCAGTTTCACGGCCATGGAGCAGGAAAAACGGAGCGAAGCCTGTGGTGTCTTGTCTTGTGGTATTGTAAGCAAATGTCATGACTGGCAGAATTGTATCCCAATCCTTCTGCTCAACATCGACGTACATCGACAGCATGTCGGCTACAAGTTAAAACGTTCCGTAAGACCATTTGTCTGAGGATGGTATGCAGTTGTCATTCTGTGGACAATGTTTCACCATGACATTACCTCTGATACTAGTTTTAACTGGAATACTTTTCCACAATCAGATATCATGACACGTGGTGCTCCATGCTTCAAAATAATGTCCTCTACAAGGAATTTTGCAATATCTGGAGCTTCTGCAGTTGGCACAGGTTTGGTGACAGCATAGCGTGTGAGGTAGTCAGTGCAGAATATTATCCAATGGTTACCGGTTGTCGACTTCGGGAACCTCCCTAATAGATCAATCCCAACTCGGTGGAATGGAGCTGCTGCCAGTGGAATCAGTACGAGATGTCCTGGAGGTAATTGCGGCACATGCTTCCATCGCTGGCACTCTTTAGAGTGACTCACATAATGCTTGACAGATCGGTAGAGACCTTTTCAGGAATACCTGCGTCTGATTCTGTCTAGGGTCTTCACGAATCCCAGATGACCGGATATTGGAGTATCGTGGAAATATCTGAGAATAGCTGGCTGGAGATGAGCTGGAACAACCACTAGCCATTTGGGGTCTAGTGGATCGTAGTTGCTCTTATACAATATTCCATTTATAAGTTGGAACTCTCCATTGGTCGGTTCTCCTTTCTCCAAGGCCTCTATCGTTTTTAATAGCGCTGCATCTTCCCTCTGTTCAGCTGGAACGTCACTTAATTCAGTGAGGGCTGACATTTCATTCATGCTGTTGTGTTCCACTAATGGATTCTTCAATGGTTTCTTGCGCCCGTTCTTGAATACCACTGTGACATCGTACTCTTGGAGTCTTAGTGCCCATCTTGCTAGTCAACCTGATGGATCCTTGAAGCTAGTCAGCCAACACAAAGAATGGTGGTCTGTCATGATGGTGAATGGTTTGCCGAATAAATACGGCTGGAACTTGTTGATAGCCCAGATAACTGCGAGACATTATTTTTCTGTTGTAGATTAGTTTATTTCGGACTTTGAGAGTACTCTTGATGAATAGGCTATCACTTTTTCAGCACCTTCCTGAACTTGTACAAGCACTGCACCAATCCTAAAACCACTGGTGTCTGTGTGAAATTCCGTTTCTGCATTCTCATCGTACAAGGCTAGCACTGGTGCGGAAGTTAGAGCCTCCAGAAGTGCCCGGAAAGCTCAGTAAAATTTGGCGTCTCCCTGCAGAAGTTCTTGTAATGGACGTGCCTTGTTACAAAATCCTTTTATGAAACGTCGGTAGTATGAGCACAGCCTGAGAAAACTTCTCACATCACAAATGTGCTGAGGAGTTGGAAATTCTGTGACTGCCCTTACTTTATCTGGATCAGGATGGACACCATCTTCGTTGACTAGGTGCCCCAGGATTTTTATCTCTTTGGCGACGAAGAGGCACTTCTTTGGATTGAGGCGGAGACCTGCAGCCTGAACACACTTCAACACAGTTGACAGGTGACTCAGATGTTCTTCAAATGTTTTCGAGAAAACGACAATGTCATCTAAATAGCAGAGACACGTCATCCACTTAAGGTGTCAAAGCAAGTTGTCCATCATGCATTCGAATGTGGCCAGAGCATTACATAATCCAAATGGCATTACTTTAAATTCATAGAGGCCGTCAGGTGTAATAAAAGCCGTCTTCTTCCTGTCAGCTTCGTCAACCTCGATTTGCCAGTAACCAGTCTGCATGTCCATAGTTGAGAAGTATGTAGCTCCTTTTAAGCAGTCTAAGGTGTCGTCAATACGCGGCAATGGGGAGACATCTTTCTTTGTGATTCTGTTCAGCCACCGATAGTCGACACAGAATCGCCACGCGCCTACTTCTTCTTTACGAGGATCACCGGAGACGACCAAGGACTCTCCGAAGGTTGAATAATGTCATCTCGCAACATCTTCTCCACTTCCTCCCGAATTATCCGTCTTTCAGCTGGCAACACTCTACACGAACACTGGCTAATTGGTGGATGATCCCCAGTATTGATACGGTGCTTTATCATGGGCTGTTTCGTCTGACTTTTCCCCTACTGAGGTGTGAATGCACCCGAAAATTGGTGTAGTATACCTAACAGCCGCTGGCGTTGTTCCTTGGTCAGTCCAGGCCCTATTGGCAGTTCCACGTTCATTTCCTCCAGCGTGTTGTCTGTACTAACAGCAGGGCATGGGTCTTCATTGATGACGTTGAGCTCACCGTCCTGGATTGGTTCAGCTGTCCCGATACACATTTCCTTGGGGATAAAGTGTGACTGCTCGTGACAATTTGTGATCCAAATCTCTCCTTGACCACTGGTAATACTTACGATAGACGCTGGTATGTAAATTTCTTTTGTGAGCCTGATAAATTTTTTACTGTCAATTAGAACTTCATAGTTTAACCAGTCATCTGTGTTTGTGACTGCAACTCTTCTCATTGTCAACGGCGGTATCGTCACATTGTCAACGACGAATAACTTCCCAGAAAATTCTGTATTACGTGTATCCGGCGGAACAACTTCTTCAATTTGCAGCTCAGATCTTCCACAGGCAATGATAGCTTGGGATGCCTGAAGGAAGTCCCATCCGAGGATGACATTGTGACTACATTCTGTTAACACGACAAATTCAGACAGCTGCATCCTGTTGTTGATGGTTATTCTTGCGACACAAGTTCCTGCTGGATGGATGTACTTTCCATTCGCAACCTTCAGCACAGTTGCCCCCGTATCACAGAACATTGTCTTCTTTAGTGTGCGGCGGTAATTATCCGATAATACAGAAAAAGAAGCTCCTGAATCAACAAGTGCCCGGACAGGTTGGCTGTCGATTATGACGTCAATGAGATTTCCTGACATCTTAGCGACTGTCGTCCATGGAGGATTTTCATCTGCGGCAGCCTCTCCCCTGTAGATGGTTGCCTCACTTAGTTTTCCTGGGCGCGGCAGCTAGGGGAGCGGCTGGTACCTCTGTACGGTGACGGTGAATGGCTGTGGTGCGTCGGGGAACGACCTCGTCTAGGGTACGGCAATGGGCTTCTTCCCATAGGTTGACTGAACTCATCAGCAGGTGACTGCATGGGATAGAACTGTTCCGACGGCTGACGTCTTGCGGCAAAATAATCATCAAATACTCGCCTCCTCTCTCTGCAGTAACGTATGACATGTCCAGGGCGTCCACAGTGAAAACACAGCGATGTGTTGTCTTCTGTCCTCCAGACATTTGTTCTTCTGCGGGGCATCATAGTTACCGGGGGAGTTGGCTGTGGTCGCGTCGGCTGGTTCATGGGCTGCCGTTTGGCAGCTGCAGCGTAAGTCATAGCAGGGCAACGCCATTCTTGAAGTCGTGTGCGATTGACAGGGCAGACGGGAGCTAATGTTTGAAATACCTTGTCCTCAGTGGCGTCGGCTCCCTCGTGACTTACAGGGCTCGCATCCATGGCCATAATCTGATGCTCGCTCTGGCTAATAGCCCCGTCTGCCATGCACTGTTGTAATTCTTCTCTCACGATTTGTCGTATGAGAGAAGCGAAGTCATGCTGGTCTTCCACAACGGCCATAGGGACTACATTTGGGAGTCTGTCATACTTCTTACATCCAACCCTCCTTTGTTGCATCTCTTCAATACGCTGGCACCACTTAATGAACTCTTCTGTCGTAGCAACGTCTTTTATCAGGAGAGCTTGGTACAAATCTTCTGCAATACCCTTCATCAGGTGTGTGATTTTGTCTGCCTCAGTCGTATTGGGATTGACTACGTTACACAGGGCCAGAACATTCTGTATTTACGATTGTGTCTGCTCACCATGCTGTTGGGCCCGGTTCTTCAGTTGTTCTTCCGCCGAACGGATTTGTCGCTGGCGGTCTCCAAACGTGTTCTTCAGTTCCTCCTGGAACGTCTCCCAGTCATTCAACTTGTCTTCGTTGTTCTCGAACCATTCTTGTGCTGTTCCATCCAGATAGAAGTAAATGTTGGCCAAGCACATTGTAAGATCCCACCTGTTGTACTTGGCGACTCGGTCGAACCCTTTTAGCCATTTGTTGGGGTCCTGTGTAGCATCTCCAGAGAACACCGATGAGTGTCTGATGTGCAGCTGGCTTATTGCTGGTTTTGTCTCCATCGTTCTTCTGATAATATGGACTTTTGGAAGGATGTACTTGGTGTATCCTTTATATTCCGGTTCCAGTCCGTGTAAGCAACGGCTTTTACATTGCCTAATCAGAGCCACGGTGATGCAGCTGTTGCACAGTGTACCCGGCGCCTCCACCAAACAATGTTGCGTTGAAATGGAAACAGGCTTGACTACGAAGGCAACTAAACTCAGCACTTATACTCAAAACACGTTTATTATGAACTCAACATACACGCAGCACTAACTGCCTCTCAGGCAGAGTGCTCTGCTATTTATACACGGACAGAATTTACCAGAAATTAGAACAGTTAACATAAGAAACAAGTAGAATTTACAAGTGAACATAAGAAAGATGTAGAACCTTCTGGAATTGTTAAATAAAGAAATAATTTTTTGCCGGTGGGCATGATTGAACCGGCTACCTTCTGCACCGCAGTCCGTGACGCTATCCCCTGCGCCACGCCGGCAGTCAGTGTTCGTGGTCTCTCGCGGCAATATCATGCAATACAGAAATTTCCATCTTCACCATTACCAGGAATCCTTCCCCCTCCACTCCCCACCTCACTCACAGTATAGATGGTTGTGGCACTGCAATGGCCGGACATCGTGTGTGTGTGTGTGTGTGTGTGTGTGTGTGTGTGTGTGTCTGTGTGTGTAGTTGTCTGAGTGATTGTGTGAATCTTGTATTTAACTATCTGATGAAGGCCGTGGCCAAAAATTTAAGTTGTGTGAATGTGATTGTCTACTTTTCGTGCCTGCCAGCCACTCAGTGAGCCTCTTTATGGTGAGATGTTATTTATCCTCTATTATTGAAATGCAGAATTTAATTGACAAAAGGAGAAAATATAAAAATGCAGTTAATGAAACAGGTAAAATGGAGTACAGATGACTAAAAAAGAAGAATGACATGAAGTGCAAATTAGTAAGCATGAGTGGTTAGAGAGCAAATCCAATTCAGTAGAAGAATGTATAACTAGGGGAAAGATATATACAACCTTCCAGAAAATAAGAAAAACATTTGGAGACAGGAAAATCAGCCATATAAATATCAAGAGTTCAGATGGAAAACCAGTTTTAACAAAGAGGGAAAAGCTGAAAGGAGGAAAGAATATATAGAGGGGATCTACAAAGGAAATAAATTTATGAGAATATTGTAGAAAGGGAAGAAGAAGTAGATAAAGATGAGATACGAGATACTATTCTAAGTGAAGAATTTGACAGAGCACTCAAAGACCTAACTCAAAACATGGCTCCTGGAGTAGACAACATTCCATCAGAGCTACTAATGTGTCTAGGAATGGAAGCCATGAGAAAATTTTTTATCCCAAAGAAAGTAGGTGCAGACAGGTGTGGAAATTACAGAACCATCAGTTTAATAAGTCATGCTTGCAAAATTTTAACATGAATAATTTACAAAAGAATGGAAAAGCTGGTAGAAACTCTCCTTAGGGAAGATCAGTTTGGATTTAGGAGAAATGTAGAAACATGTAAAGCAATACTCATTTTTTATTTTAAAAGATATGCTGAGGAAGGGCAAACCTACATTACTAGCTTTTGTAGATTTGGAGAAAGCTTTTGACAATGTTGACTGGAATGTACTCTTCCAAATTCTGAAATCAACAGGGGTAAAATATAGAGTGTGGAATATTATTTACAACTTGTATAAAAACCAGACTGCAGTTATTAGAGACAAGAGCTTGAAAGAGAAGTATTGGTTGGGAAGGGAGTAAGATAGGGTTGTAGCTTTTCCCTAATGTTATTCAATCTGTACATTGAGCAAGCTGTGAAGGAAAACTAGGGGAAATTTGGAGAAGGCATTAAAGTTCAAAGTGAAGAAATAAAATCCGTATGTTTGGCTGATGATATTGTAATTCTTTGAGAGACAACAAAGAACCTGAAAGAGCAATTGTACAGAAAGGAATGTATAAGATGAACATTAACAAGGTAAAGGAATTAGATTAGGCACTGAAACAATGTAGGTAATATATGAATTTTGTTATTTGAACAGTAAAATAACATAATATGGTCGCAGTACAGAGGATATAAAATGGCAATGGAAAGGAAAGCATTTCTGAAAAAAAAAAAAAAAATTTTAACATTTAAAATTCATTTGAATGTTAGGAAGACTTTTCTGAAAGCATTTGGAAGAGTGTTGCTTTGTACAGTAGTGAAACATGGATGACAAATAGTGTAGACAGGAAGAGAATAGAAGCTTTTGAAATGTGCTACTGTGTAATGCAGCAGATTAAGTGGGTAGATTGCATAACTAACTAGATGGTACTGAATAGAGATAGGGAGGAAAGGAATTCCATACATACCTTGAGTCAGAGTAAGAGCTCAATTGGTAGGACACTTTCATATATGAAAGGAATAGTATGGGGGGGTAAAAATTGCAGAAGGAGATCAAGAGATGAATATTTTAAGCAGATTGAAATAGATGTGTGTTGCAATTCTTATGAGGTGAAAAGGCTTGCTCAGGATAGAGTAGGTTGGAGAGCTGCATCAAACCAGTATGTGGACCAAAGACCACAACAACAACAAAACATCTTTGTGACTTCCTTGTTATCAGTTGGCATATAAATTTTTACTCCTGTGATCATTGTTCGCTATATGTTTACTCTGCAAAACACAGTTAAGTGCCTGAAAGATGTTATATTGGATCAATTCATAATATTTCTCCACCGTTCCACTCTCTGATAGTGTTTGAGAAAAAGGAAAACCTATTTTCTTATTCTTTTTCAAGCTAGTTTATCTTATCTTCTTATTACACTCATGTTTCCCTATGTCTGTGGGTGCTAAAAACATATGTTTGCATATGTTGATGAAAGAGATTTTGCAAATATATCTCACAACAAAAATAATTCTTTTAATCAAGTAATGGAAAGTCCATGTTGGAATTAACAATAATAGTGGGCAGCAGCAGCTGACGGTTTTGTGACTGTGTTGTGTACCTGCGTGATTGTGGCTGTAACAGCTCATTGTCACATCTTTGCGGTGAGTTATAAACTTCCTTTTAATATTTTGCACCTGAACTGTTGCATCATTTCTGTGTCACTCTCTCCCACATATCATGATAATACAAAAGAAGATGCTCTTTTCTGAACTTTTTCTATATCCTCAATAAGTCACTCTTGGTGAGAATTCTACAATGCACAGCAATACTCCATAGTAGGTCAGATAAGAGAAGTATAGGCAGTTTCTTCAATGGAACATAATGATAATCTTACTGAAACTAAATAAAATTTAATAAACTAAAAAGAAACAGAAGAAAATGAATATGATGATGAATATTTAAAGTTCTGATATTATTTCAGATTGCTTCTCTCCAACCTATTGTATTAGTTAATATTATACCCATCTGTTAAAATATTAAACAATGCTTCACATAATTGCAGCAAATCGGCAGGTTTTGTTCATCTTTTAAGACATGATGACAATAAGTATTTATGACAGGGCTTCTGAATAACTTTAAAGACTCTTTTAAAGTTTCAAACTTCATATTTCAGAAAACTGCCATCATTTCTGCACAATATGTCTTGCTTCATTCATGGACATTAGAAGATTAATATTAGCACAGTGTAACAGATACAGTCACGACACTCCCTCTGCTTTTTGATATACACTACGACCATATCCAGCACATTCCAACAAATTCAACATGAAAGTAAACTTGTATGGCTATTAGAAAATAGTGCAAAAGTCATCATTCTTCAACCTTATGAAAATGTCTTCTGTAAAATCGTATAACCTTTTGCAAACTCCACGCATCTAGTCATTTATGGGATTAAAATTCGTGTAACTTAGTGACTACTTCAAAGTGCTTTAATCGAACAAATTGCATATTTGTAACTGTGGTGTTTCAAAATATTACACCTCCTGTTTATGAGTATTATGTTTGTAATAAGGATATCCTCTACATACAAAGTACTTTGTTGACTCAGATACTGAGATGTTGATAGGATCTTGCATTTAAGCAACAATAATACTTTATGGGAATCGAGAGGGGTTTGAGCCCCAGAGATACCAAATGTACGATCCAGAAATGCACTTTATTGTTATTGGCTACGAGTATAGATCCAGACTCAGACTATACGGGTGACGGAGATCAGAAAAGTTGGCTCCAAAGATATTGGCCCAAAGTTACACCTTAGTACAGATCGATGTGGTCACACCACCACAGCTTAATAATGAACTATTCCTTGCCATGGTGTTTTGGTTGAAATCGTGTTAGTTTGTTATACTCTTCCAGGAGAGAAAGTGTACAGTAAATTATATTTTTCCACTATTATTCTTCTGTAGGTCTCAGGAATTCTGTGTAACTTTAGGCTTTCTTGATAAGATGTGCTATTCCTCTTTCAATAGCTTATCTAGTTTAACTCTGACACAATACGGTACAATACTACTCGCCAGAGGTTCCTCCCTCAATTGACGTACCTCACGCACTAATAGGTATAGTCAAACATGCAATCACATCCTTTCATTCATATAGACTAAAATTAAAGAAAAGGGGTCAGGGCTGCATAGGTCTATTTTGATACCATACGGCTTTCTCGTGACAAGGATGCTGTGTACTATAGCACAAATAAATATTATAATAATAGCCTCCCAACTGTCAGGTGGTGCACGATAATATTTCATAACTCGTACCTGCAGTCATCCCTACACCACAGCCATTGGTATCAGTTTCATTTTCTCTGAGATCTCATTTCCTTTGATACTCCTTTGTTCCTTACCCTCTCCTGTTTTCCATTCATTCACGTGTACGTTTACAGCTAGTATAGCAGACAAATGTGTGTCTAGGTGTGAGTGTGAGTGTGTGTGTGTTTGTTTACCTTCCTTTTTGTCCCCTAAGGTAAGTCCTACCACTCCTGGGATTGGAATGACCCGTATCCTTCCCTTTCTCCTCTCCTTCCTTCCTCTTTTTCCTGAAGAAGCTGCCAGTGGTGGCCAAAGCTTGAATGTTTGTGTGTTTTTATTTGTGATTTATGTTTCTATCGGCAAGCCTGTACTTTGGGTAAGTCAAACAATCTTTAATTTATTCATATTTTTCCCACCAGGAAAGTCTCCATATATATATATATATATATATATTATAGAGGAAAAATTCCTAACAGGAAAAAAATATACGTAAAAAATAGATGAACACTTACCAGGCGAAGGGGCACAGGCAGTAATAGCAACAAATAAACACACAGACACACACACACTCAAAAATGCTAGCTTTCGCAGCCTAGCTGCTTCATCAGGCATCCCTTCATCAGGCATCCTTAAATCCCTCATCATTTCCTTTTCCCTCTCCTTCCCTTCTGCCTGATGAAGCAGCTAGGCTGCGAAAGCTAGCATTTTTGAGTGTGTGTGTGTCTGTGTGTTTATTTGTTGATATATATATATATATATATATATATATATATATATATATATATATATATATAGTATAAAATAAAGATTTTTGACTTACCTAAAGTACAGGCTGGTCGATAGGAACACTAAACACACACAAAAACACACAACCATTCGAGCTTTCGCCACCAGTGGTGGCTTCTTCGGGAAAAAGAGGGAGGAAGGAGAGGAGAAAGGGAAGGATACGGGTTTTAAGGAAGTGGAAAAGGAGCCATTCCAATCCCAGGAGTGGAAGGACTTACCTTAGGGGACAAAAAGGAAGGTAAACAAATACACACACACTCACACATATCCACATCCAAACACACTTAGGCAGACATTTTATATATATTATATATATTAGAAGGAAACTTTCCTGGTGGGATAAACAGATATAAAAAAATATAAAACGGATGACTACCCAAAGGACCAGCTTGTCGATAGACACAAATAAAAAAACACTCAAACACAAATACAAGCTTTCGCAACCGTTGGTCGCTTCTTCAGGATAAGAGGAAAAAAGGGGAGGAGAAAGGGAAGGATATGGGTTTTAAGGAAGTGGAAAAGGAGTCATTCCAATCCCAGGAGTGGAAGCACTTACCTTACGGGAAAAAAAGGAAGGTAAACAAATACACACACACTCACACATATCAAAACACAAACACACCTAGACAGATATTTGTAAAAAGCAAAGAAGTTGGACAGAGATACCACTTGAGGCAGAGGCTCTGTCCACAGAACCGAGGGAAAGATGCTAAAGATGGTGGGCGGGAATTTGAATTTGGCAGAGGTTGAGACCAGGTGGGCAACGGGAGGAGAGAATAAGCTGAAGGGCAAGTTCCCATCTCCGGAGATCTGAAAGGCTGGTGTAAATTCGAAGCATCCAGATAACCTGGACAGTGTAACACTGCACCAAGATGTGCTGGCCTTGCAACAAGGCATGTTTAGCCACAGGATGATCCTCATTACCAACAAACACTGTCTGCCTGTGAGCGTTAATGCGAATGGACAGTTTGTTGCTGGTCATTCCCACATAGAACGCTTCACAGTGCAGGCATGTCAGTTGGTAGATCACGTGGGTGCTATCGCAAATGGCTCTGCCCTTGATCATGTACACCATCCAGGGTACTGGACTGGAGTAAGTGGTGGTGGAAGGGTGCATAGGGCAGGTTTTACAATGGGGGCGGTTGCATGGGTAGGAGCCAGAGGGTAGGGAAGGTGGTTTGGGGATTTCATAGGGATGGACTAGGAGGTTATGAAGGTTAGGTGGATGGTGGAAAGACTCTCTTGGTGGAGTGGAAGGATGTCATTAAGGATGGATCTAAGGAAGTCGTATCCTTGCTGGAGAGTCACATTCAGAGTCCGCTCCAGTCCCGGAAAGTATCCGGTGACAAAAGGGGCACTTCTGGGGTTCTTCGGTGAAAGGTTCTGGATTTGGGGGGATGAGGAGGTGGCTCTGGTAATTTGCTTCTGAACCAGATCAGGAGGATAGCTGCGGGATGTGAAATCTGTTATTAGGTTATTAGTGTACTGGTTCAGGGATTCGAGACTGGAGCAGACTCTTTTGCCACGAAGACCTAAGCTGTAGGGAAGGGAACGTTTGATGTGGAATGGATGGCAGCTCTCCTAATGCAGGTACTGTTGTTTGTTGGTCGGTTTGATGGGGACGGATGTGTGAAGTTGGCCGTTGGACAGATGGAGGTCGACATCAAGGGACGTGGCATGGGATTTGGAATAGGACCAGGTGAATTTGATAGGACCAAAGGAGTTGAGGTTGGAGAGGAAATTCTGGAGTTCTTCTTCACTGTGAGTCCAGATCATGAAGATGTCATCAATGAATCTGTACCAAACTTTGGGTTGACAGGCTTGGGTATCCAGGAAGGATTCCTCTAAGCATCCCATAAATAAGTTTGCGTACGAGGGGGCCATCATGGTTCCCATGGCTGTTCCCTTTAGTTGTTGGTATGTCTGGCCCTCAAAGGTGAAGAAGTTGTGGGTTATGATGAAGCTGGCTAGGGTATTAAGGAGAGAGGTTTTAGGTAGGGAAGTGGGTGGTCGGCGTGAAAGGAAAGGAAAGGCTCCGTCACACAGCAAGACACTGGGCATGTGGGATATTTGTGTATAAGGAAGTGGCATCAATGGTTAGAAGGATGGTTTCAGGAGGTAACAGGCTGGGTAAGGATTTCACGCGATCGAGGAAGTGGTTGGTGTCTTTGATGAAGGATGGGAGACTGCACATGATGGGTTGAACGTGTTGGTCAGTGTAGGCAGAGATTCATTCTGTAGGGGCTTGGTAACTGGCCACAATTGGCCGGCCTGGATGATTAGGTTTGTGAATCTTAGGAAGTAGATAGAAGGTAGGGGTGTGGGGTGTCGGTGGGGTCATGAGTTTGATGCACTCAGGTGAAAGATTTTGTAGGGGGCCTAAAGATCTGAGAATTCCCTGAATCTCTGCCTGGACATCAGGAATGGGGTCGTCTTGACAGACTTTGTAGGTAGCATTGTCTGAAACCTGGTACAGTCCCTCAGCCACATACTCCCGCCGATCAAATACCATGGTCGTGGATCCCTTGTCAGCAGGGAGAATGATGATGGAATGGTCAGCCTTCAGATTACGACTGTTGGACCAAGCGACCAGCAGATTATGGCCATGGATATCAGTCCTGTATGTCATAAGGGAGCCAACACTGCATAGGAAGAGGTATTTGGAACATTAGTGCCTGTCAGATATGCCAGTCACACCCGACATGAAGAATGACCTCGCACTTCTACGACTTATGCCACAGCTGCCAAACGGCAGCTTAGAAACCTATCGACCACAACCAACTCCTCCAGCAACTGTGCAGCCTTGTAGGAGGTCAGATATCTGGAATACAGAAGACAACACACCATTATGTTTTCACTGTGGCCTTCCCGAACATGTCGTACAATACTGTATGGAGAGAAGAAGAGTATTTGACAAAATATTATGCCACAAGATGCCTAGCATCAGAGCAGTCTTTTCAACAGCAGTCAACTGCAGAGGATTACTGTCAACCTATGGGACAAAGCCCGTCGGCATATCCTGGACGTGGTTGCTCTCCAACACGCCGCCGCCGTTCACTGTCACCTTACAGAGATACCAACCACTCGCCTAGGCACCGTGTTCAGGAAAACTAGGCGAGGCGACCCTCTACATAGGTGAGGCCGCTGCAGATGAAAATCTTCCATGGATAACAGTCGCTAAGATATCGGAAAATCTCATTGATGTCTTCATCGATGGCCAACCGGTCTGGGCACTAGTTGATTCAGGTGCTTCCTTCTCTGTATTGTCGAATGACTACTGCTGCAAACTAAAAAAGATAGTGTTCTGTGATACAAGACCGACTGTTCTGTAGGTTGCAGATGGAAAATATGTCCAGATGGCAGGAACATGTGTCTCAAGAGTAACTATCAACAACAGGACGCAGCCTTTTGAATCTGTCATCTTAAAAGATTGTAGCCATAATGTCATCCTTGGATGGGACTTCCTTCAGTGATCCCAGGCTGACATTGACTGTGGAAGATCTGAGCTACAAATTGAGAAAGACGTACCGATGTTTACAGGTAACATGGACATACCTGGAAGGTTGTTTGCTGAGGAGAATGTTGAGATCCTGCCGTTAACAATGAGAAGAGTTCCAGCGAGCACCCAAAATTTATACTGTGTTCTCATGCATATTAGATTCAAATCTGCATTCAAACAAACAGTGTAATCTTCCTTCGAGCACATCATGACTAGTTTTTGTTTTTTCTACACCATAATCATGAATAGGGACTGTGACTGCTGTTTGCGGATGCAGACTGAGCTGGTGACACTTTGCTCCCAGATTCAGGCTATGTTAACCTCGGTTGCACAGCTGGAGGCTGCAATTGAGGAGGATCGTTGTCGTTGGCCGGTAGTGGAGACCAAATGGACTCCAGTCGTCTCCACCGATCGGCCTGCGGCAGCGACATGCCTTGATACTGCTAGCAGTGAGGCAGACACCTAACCCGTGGTTGTGTGGGAGGTCGCTCCAGTGTGTGGCAGGCGGCGCAAGACATTACAGGGGACCGATTGTGAGGCCTTCCCAGTTTGTCTTGTGAATAGGTTTGAGGCGCTATCCGTTCAGGACAACGTTCCTGAGTTGAATGGTTCCTCTCATCCTGAGGTCACCACCCAACTGCAAGATCCGGGCTTTCACAGAGGGTGGGTCTAATTGTAGTTGGGAGCTCCAAGGTTAGGCGGGTGATCGGGCCCCTTAGAGAAATGGCTGCCAAGGAAGGGAAGAAGGCCAACGTGCACTCTGTGTGCATACCGGGTGGAGTCATTCCAGATGTGGAACGGGTCCTTCCGGATGTCATGAAGGGTACGGGGTGCAGCCAACTGCAAATGGTGGCTCACGTTGGTACCAATGATGTGTGTTGCTTCAGATCTGAAGAGATCCTCTCAGGTTTTGAGTGGCTATCTGAATTGGTAAAGACTGCCAGTCTTGGTTGCAAGATGAAAGCGGAGCTCTCCATCTGCAGCATAGTTGACAGGACCTCTGGTACAGAGCCGAGTGGAGGGCCTGAATCAGAGGCTCAGATGGTTCTGCGACCGTGTAGGCTGCAGATTCCTTGACTTGCGCCATCAGGTGGTGGGTTTCTGGGGTCCGCTGAATAGGTCAGGAGTCCACTATATGCAGGAAGCGGCTACAAGGGTAGCGGGGGCTGTGTGGAGTGGACTGGGTGGATTTTTAGGATAAAGGGCTTCAGGGAAAAACAAAATGGGCAATCTCAAACGGTGCAGGTGGATCACAGGAGGAATGTAGATTTAGGAACTATCGGTATAACAGTTGTAAATTGTCGTAGCTGTGTCGGGAAAGTACCAGAACTCCAAGTGTTAATAGAAAGCACCAAAACGCACATCATTGTAGGCAGTGAAAGTTGCCTCACCCCAGAAATAAGTTCAGCAGAAGTATTTGCAAAAGATCTATGTTCAGAAAGGATAGATTAAACAAAATAGATGGAGGCGTGTTTGTCGCCATCAAAAGTAGTATTTCGTGTAGCAAAGTTGAAGTTGATAGTTCCTGTGAGCTATTATGGGTAGAGGTTATACCTGAAAATCATAAGAAGTTAATAATAGGTTCCTTTTACCAACCTCCTGACTCTGACGATACAATAGCTGAAAGGTTCAAAGAAAAACTGAGTCTAATTACAAAAACGTACGTGACTCACACGATAATGGTGATTTTAATTTACCCTCTATCTGTTGGCGAAATTATATTTTCAAATCACGAGGTACGCATAAAACTTCGTGCAAAATTGTTCTCAATGCATTCACTGAGAATTACTTCGAACAATTAGTTCATGAGCCAACTAGAATTGTAAATTGATGTGAAAACATACTTGATCTCTTAGCAACAAATAATCCTGAGCTCATAATGAGCATCAAAATGGATACTGGTATTAGTGAACACAGAGTTATTGTAGCAAGATTGAATATCGAAAGTCCCAAAGTTACCAAAAATAAACAAAAAGTATATTTGTTCATGAAAGCAGATAGAAATAAAACACATTGCTTCTTGAAAGACAGATTCCTCTCATTTCCAACACTAAACATAGGTGTAGACCAGATGTGGCTCAAATTCAAAGAAGTGGTAACAACAGCTATTGACAGTTTTATACCAAATAAATTACTAAAAGAAGGAGGCAATCCCCCTTGGTACACAAAACAGGTCAGAACACTGATGCAAAAGCAAAGGAAAAGGCACAGTAAATTTAAACGAACACAGATTCCCAGGATTGGTGATCCTACACAGAAGCTTGAAATTTATTTAGGATTGAAACTCCTTCTCAAAATTTGACTGCAAACCCAAAGAGATTTTGGTCATATGTTAAATATACTAGGGGAAAAACACAAACAATACCCACACTACGTAATAGTAATGGCGATCCTGCCGATGACAGCGCTACTAAAGCAGAGTTACTAAACATAGTTTTTAGAAACTCATTCACCATAGAAGATGAAACCAATATTCCAGATTTCGAATTACGAACAGAGGTCGTAATGAGTAATGTAGAAGTAGATATCATTGGAATAGTACAGAAACTAAAATCACTTAACAAGAACAAGTCTTCTGGTTCGGACTGTATACACATTAGATACCTATGTGATTATGCAGAAGCGATAGCTCCTTACTTAACAGCCATATACAACAGCTCTCTCATAGAAGGACCTGTACCAAAAGATTGGGTCACAGGTCACACCTATATTCAAGAAAGGCAGTAAGAGTAACCTATTAAACTACAGGCCTATTTCATTGACGTCAATTTGCAGCAGGGTTTTGGAACATATCCTGTATTCAAATATTATGAATTATCTTGAACAGAATGATCTATTGACCCAAGGTCAATACGGATTTAGAAAATATCATTCATGCAAAACACAACTAGCTCTTTATTCACACGAAGCGATGGGTGCTATCGACAACGGTTCACAAATCTATTCCGTATTTCTTGATTTCCAGAAGGCTTTTGACACTGTACCTCACAAAGGGCTTTTAATCAAATTGCTTGGTTATGGTATATTGCCCAAATTTGCGATTGGATAGGGGATTTCCTGTCAGAAAGGACACAGTTCATAGTAATTGATGATAAGGCATCAACTAAAACAGAGGTGATATCAGACGTTCCACAGGGTAGTGTTATTGGTCTTCTGCTGTTCCTTATTTACATAAACGATTTAGGGGAAAATGTAAGTAGCTCTCTTAGGTTGTTTGCAGATGACGCTGTCATTTACCGTCTAGTGAAATCATCTGAAGATCAAAACCAACTGCAGAACAATCTGAATAAGATATCATTATGGTGTAAGAATTGGCAATTGACTCTAAATAATGAGAAGTGTGAAGTCGTCCACATGAATACGAAAAGAAATCCATTAAACTTTGTTTACAAGATAAATCAATCAAAAGTGAAGGCCGTGAACTCCAAAAACTACCTAGGAATTACTATTACTTCAGACTCACATTGGAAAGAACACGTAGAAAATGTCATGGGAAAGGCGAACCAGAGACTGTGTTTTATTGGCAGAACCCTTAAAACATGCAAAAGAGCTACAAAAGAAACTGCATACACTGTGCTTGTCCGGACATTTTTGGAGTATTGCTACCCAGTGTGGGATCCTTATTAGGTGGGTTTGACGGAGGACATCGAAAGAGTCCAAAGAAGGGAAGCTTGTTTCCTATTGTCACGATACAGGGGAGACAGCGTTATGGAAATGATACAGGATCTGGAATGGGAATCATTACAACAACGGCGCTTATCGCTGCGGCATGGGCTACTTACGAAACTCCAATCACCAACATTCTCCTCTGAATGCAAAAATATACTGTTGACTCCCACTTACATAGGTAGAAATGATCACCGGAATAAAATACGAGAAATCAGAGCTCAAACGGAGAGATGGGAATCATTACAACAACGGCGCTTATCGCTGCGGCGTGGGCTACTTACAAAACTGCAGTCACCAAGATTATCCTCCAAATGCAAAAATATATTGTTTGCTCCCACTTACATAGGTAGAAATGATCATCAGAATAAAATACGAGAAATCAGAGCCCGAACGGAGAGATTCAGGTGTTCATTCTTCCCGTGCGTTATTTGAGAATGGAATGGGAGGTAAAATAGTATAACGGTGGTTCGATGAACCCTCTGCCAAGCACTTAAATGTGATTTGCAGAGTATCCCATGTAGATGTAGATATAGATGTGTAGATTCAGGTGTTCTTTCTTCCCGCGCGCTATTCGAGAATGGAATAGGAGATGCATAGTATAATGGTGGTTTGATGAACCCTCTGCCAGGCACTTAAATGTGATTTGCAGAGTATCCCGTGTAGATGTGTAGATGTAGAAGATAATGAATTGGACGGTAAAGTGCTTGTCGACCACAAAAAGCTAATCAGTATAAAGAAGGAAACTTACATACCAGTAGCTATTGTAAGCATTACAGTTGGTCGAGGAGAACTTTGGATCACTAATTTTCACAAGCAATCGTAACTCATTTCTAAACGAATGTATATTGGAACAGCTGAACCAGTCCAGGACGGTGAGATCAATGTCATCTACGAAGTCTCATACTCTGCTCCTACTGCCGACAATGCACTAGAGGAAATTACTGTGGCATTGCATATAGGGCCCAGTCTGATGCAGGAACAACGTCAGCAGGTGTTAACCATACTACACCAATTTTCAGGTGTATTCCAGGCCTGGTAGGAGAAGATCCAGATGAAATGGCCCACGATAAATCACCGTATCAATACTGGGGATTATCCACCAATTAGCCAGCATTCGTACAGAGTGTTACCAACTGAAAGACGGATAATTCAGGTGGAAGTGGAGACGAAGTTGCACAATGACATTATTCAACCTTCACAGTGTCCCTGCTCATCCATGGTAGTATTCGAGAAGAAGAAGGATGGCACGTGGCATTTCTGTGTCGACTATCGACAGCTGAATGAAATCACAAAGAAATATGTCCACCCATTGATGTGCTTTGATGACATGTTAGACTATTTGAAAGGAGCTATATACTTCTTAACCATGAACATGCAGAGAGGATATTGGTAAATTGAGGTTGACAAAGCTGACAGGGAGAAGACTACTTTTATAACACCTGACGGCCTCTATTATGAATTCTAGGTCATGCCGTTTGGACCATGTAATGCCCCAGCCATATTCGAATGCATGATGGAAAACTTGCTTCAACATCATAAATGGATTACATGACTTTGTTATCTAGATGACATTGTCGTTTTTCAAGGACATTTGTGGAACATCTGAGCCACCTGTCAACTATGGTGAGGTGTGTTCAGACAGCAGGACTCCACCTCGACCCAAAGAAGTGCCTCTTTGTCACAAAAGAAATAAAAATCCTGGGGCACCTAGTGAATGGAGATGGAGGGTGTTCTGATCCAAACCTAGTATAAGAGGTAACGTCACATTCCGAAATTGTCCACAGAATAACTACTGCCTACACTCCTCAGACAAATGATCTTACGGAATGTTTTAACAAGACGTTAGCAGATATGCTGTCAATGTACGTTGATGTTGAGCAGAAGGATTGGGATACAATATTTCCAGTCATGACATTTGCTAATAATGGAGCAAGACAAGACACCACAGGCTTCATGCCATTTTTTTCTGCTCCATGGTTGTGAGGCTGAGACAACAACGGGTACACTGTTTCCATTCCAACTGGGCAATACTCAGGATGACTACGTGAAACAGCTCATCACCAGGGTCAAAGAAGCAAGACAGCTGGCTCACATAGAGAAACTGGGCACCCAGGAGAAGGACTGCCATCGGTATAACAACAAGCACTGGCCTGTTGTGTACAGCCCATGAGATCAGGTATGGATTTTTGCCCCTGTACAGAAAGTTGGGCTGTGGGAAAAGTTACTGAAGTGATACTTTGGTCCATATTGTGTCATACGTTACATACGAAGTCAAGGATTATGAGCCATCTTCAAAATGACAAAAATGAAGAGATATTGGGCACGTCCTCTGTATGAAGTCTTACAAAGATCCCAGAGAACAAATAGACAGAAAAAGACTCTTGTTGAAGGACTCTGATAACTGTTATGGTAATGATGAAACCATGACAGGAGAGTCTGGCACCGGTCATCATCACCGCAAAGAAGGCATGCAGGCACATGACAAGGATTCCGCAGAACTGCCATACAAAGGACCCATGACAAGATCCAGGGCACTGCAGCTGGCTGCAAAGGGAACATGACAGCAGGTCACTGTTCTTTCAGGAAGAGTAGCAATGCCGCAAGTCTTCTGACAGCATGCGTGGTGCAGTGGTTAGCATCACAGATTGCAGTCCCCAGTTTAAATACTGCCACGGGCAGAAGAAAATTTATTTCTTTGCATTTACTATTTCTAGAATGTTCTACATGTTCCTTATGTTTGATGTACTTGTAAGTTCCAGAAGATTCTTTCTATGTATAAATAATGGAACACTCCAAACACGAGGCAGTCTGTAATGAGTCTACACATGTGTTAGCAATAAACGTGTTCTAAGTGTTGTGCTCTATTACCGACCAGCCTTCGAATTCCAGACCACCTGCAGTTTTCAATGTGACAATATTCTTTTATAATTTTCACAACAATAACTGAATCTGCTCATGCACGATTACGAATCGCAATTCCATCTGTGTCCAAAGTATTGCATCATTATAGGAAAAGCTCTTGCCAATATGTATTAAATTTTGCACTAAACTGAATATTTTCATAATACGTGGATAAATTTGCCTAACAAAACTCTTCAGCACTACATCAATATTTGACAACAATGGTTGCTCAAAAATAAGTCACACAAAACCATCTGCATGAACCACTTAAAAATGTATTCTGAAATTTTGGTCTACTTCTACAAATGCAAAAGATTTCATACTGGAAAGAAGAATGCAAGAAGTGTTCTCAAGCCAAAAGCAATAATGGAAGTCTGGTACATTACCAATTGTTGGCTTCACATGTGTACTTTCTGGCAGTTGCAATTCTATTTAGTACCAAATACAGAATTCCATTTTTTTGTTTTTGATGGAATTCCATTTCTTGGTTTTTGTAACCCCTTCACATCAATGAATATCTCCATCACATGCAACAAATATTAGCAATTACAATCATATACATCGTGAGGCCACCCCATGGTGATGATATCCTTACAAAAATTAAATACGATTATATAATTTTAAAAGAAACAGTATGGTACAAAATGATGATAAGTATTTACAGTTCTGATATTAGTTCAGAGTGATTCTGTCCAACCTATTGTGTAAGTTGATATTATACCCAGCTGTTGAAATATTAAATGACAGTTCACATAACTCAAGCAGGTTGGCAGGCCTTGTTTGTCTTTTAACGCCTTATGATGATAAATAGTAATGACAGGGCTTCTGAATAATTTCAAAGACTCTTTAATGTTTCAAACTTTACATTTTATAAAAGCAAGTCAAACGTTTTAACCATATCTGTACAATATGTGTTACTTCATTCATAGACATTAGAATGTATCCTTCCATTTCTCCCCTCCTTCCTTCCTCTTTTCCTGAAGAGGCAACCAACAGTTTTGAAAGCTTGTATGTGTGTTTGTGTGTGTTTTTATTTGTTTCTATCAATGAGCCTGTGCTTTTGGTAAGTTATCTGATTTCTATTTTTTATGAAAATGTAAGAATAAACATAAGAAGGTAAATAATTAAGTGCATATTGAAAGGAGTGGCACACAGTTGGAAAGAAGACACAAGTTGGAGCAATGGGGGATAATGAATGGAGAGAGGAGGCCAAAAATGTTAGGCACAGGGTGTAGGGATGGTGAAGTTAGGTTGAGGACAAGGTGGTTGGGGGACTGTAGAATGTGCACCTTAGAAGAGCTGTTGGTGAAGGGCAGGATCCAGATGGCTTGGGTAGTAAAGCAGCCATTGAAATCTAGAGTTCTGTGCTAAGCTGCATGCTATGCCACAGGGTGGTCCATCTTGTCCCACAACCTCCCTGACCTCAACCTAAGATAACTCACCATGCCTACATCCTATACCTAACATTCCCCATTCATTATCCTGTATTTCTGTAATTAATATCTTCCCTCCAACTGTGTATCCCTCCTTACAATATCCCATTAATTACTTTTTAAAATTTTATCTTTATTTTTTATTTGTACTTATTTTTATAACTTTTTTATATTTTTGCATCGTTCCAAACGTCACCTTCCTCCCTACACATCTCTACAACTGCTTTTATCCTTTCCTGACCCTTCCCTTCACTGCATTCAGTGTTGCAACTCACATTCCCACATATCAGAGGCTTTTAAATCTGTCATGCAACATGGAACTTTTCATCCACATCCTTCCCCCTCCTCCCCCACCTCACTCACTAGCAAGATGCTATGGGTGCTGGAGTAGTCAGAGATGGTAGTTGTCTGCATGATTGTGTAAATGTATGCGGTTCTTTTACTGACAAACCAATGTTTGAAAATTTAAGTTATGTTAATGTAATCGATTAAATAATTTGTATTCTCTGTTGCAATATTATTTATTGTATCCAATAATGCATTTCGCACTACTAGTGCATCGTCAGACTGAAAACATGGACTGGTTGTTGTTGTTGTTGTTGTGGGTTGTTTAAGGGGGACAAAACTACAATGGTCATCAGTCCCCACGGACTGTAATAAAACATTTGTCTGTTTCCCGTCTGACGATTTGCTAACAGTGCAAAACACATTATTGGATACAATAAAGAATATTGCAACAGAGACTGCGAATTATTTAATTATTCAGCACTGTCACTGCGCCAGCCACTGCCACCACCATCACGGAATGGAATAAAATGAATGTGATTTTCCTTTTTTTTTGTGTGTGTGTGCACGCCTGTCAGAGGCTTAGCAAAAATCTATTATTCGAAAATTTTTAGTAATGCTCAAATAAAATTAATGAAACTACATCACTATAAATTTGGTGATGGTATACATTTTCTCCCAAATATTCTTCAACAGAATAAAAAGAAAAAAAAGAGAGAGATAGAATTCTCTGTCAGTTAATCTTTTAAGAACCTTCTGACAGTTCTGTACGAAAATATGTGATATGTGGTGGGAAAGCAATAAACAGCTTAATTCTGGAGTAATAAATTCCTTTTTGTACCACAGTGAGATGTTTGAAATCAATGTGTTGATTGTTTTTGCTCCTTGTCTTATACTCTTGAAAGTTGGCTTGGTAGAAAGAAAAATTTTTGCATACAAAGATAGACAAGGCAGTGGGTAGTGCCTGGAAGAGTGTCTGTGATGGACCCCACACATTTTTCTGATGGCTTTTTTCATATCCGTAAAAAAATTTTGTCGCAATATTTCGGTATGCTCAGAATACAATTGCATATGATATCAATGAATTCAAATAGCCAAAGCAGCAAAGCTTAATGGTATCCACATCAGCCACTCGAGAAATAAGGCATAATTCAATTGTTGCTGTGCTAAGTCTATTAAGAGGATGATGAATATAGGTTGACCAATTATATTTGCTGTCTATATAAGCACCCAGCACTTCTGTGACTTCAACTTTCTCTATTGGCTCATTTCTACAATTTGTGTTTATTTCTTCAAGATTATCAACAATGGAAGGTCCAGTAAGGAATATTAATAATAATATGTAGATAGCAAAAAACTCACGGTAAAGATGAACATTGAGTCACCGAGAGACACAGATCAAAGACACACACACACACAATTCTGTATTTTTGGCGCGGCCTTCCTCAGAGAGGAAACACTTGTCCACACAATCACTCGGTCACACCCATCCACACACGTCAGCCATCCCTGGCCGCCCCACCCAGAGACTCTGTTGGTGGCCAGAAATGCTAACGTGTGTGGATGAGTGTGCCTGAGTGATTGTGTGGATGAGTGTTCTCTCTCTGAGGAATGCCGCGGCCAAAAATACAGAATTGTGTGTGTGTTTGTGTGCCTTTTATCTGTGTCTGTCTCAGCAGCTCATTGTTCATCTTTAAAGCAGATATATTATTATTTCTTCAAGATTACTGTGATATGTCCGGTCGAGCAGGAAAGGGTTAAGTTGTATATGAGTCATGTTCACTGTTTTTGTAGCTGTGATCTCAATATCAGGTTTTACGACATACTTTTAGATTGATTTATTACCTTCTTTAGAGTGTTACAGTAAAATTTGTAGAGTTGTCCCATCTTATGGTCATTACAAGTCTTGAGAGAACTGTATAGCAACCTCTTTGTGCTTTTATCCAAGCTGTGGTTCTAGGCTTGTTGACAGTTCCTACATGGCTATTGGGTAACTGTAACTACCTTTGTGAGAAAGGTGACTAAAAATAATTATAATAATAAATAAAAAATTAAAAAAAAAATAAAAGAAAAAAATGTATTCATTAATATATATATATATATATATATATATATATATATATATAAAAATAGAAAAGAGATGACTTACCAAAAGGACGGCTCGTCGACAGAAACAAATAAAATCACACACAAACACACATACAAGCTTTCGCCACCACTGGCAGCTTCTTCAGGAAAAAGAGGAAAAAAGGGGAGGAAAAGGGAAGGATATGGGTTTTAAGGAAGTGGAAAAGGAGTCATTCCAATCCCAGGAGTGGAAAGACTTACCTTAGGGGAAAAAAAGGAAGGTAAACAAATACATACACACTCAGACATATCGAAACGCAAACACACCTAGACAGACATTTGTGAAAAGCAAAGAAGTTGGACAGAGATACCAATTGAGGCGGAGGCTCTGTCCACAGAACCAAGGCAAAGATGCTAAAGCTAGTGGGCGGGAATTTGAGTTAGCGGAGATTGAGACCAGGTGGGCAACGGGAGGAGAGAATAAGCTGAAGGGCAAGTTCCCATCTCCGGAGTTCTGAAAGGTTGGTGTCGGTGGGAAGTATCCAGATAACCCGGACGGTGTAACACTGCGCCAAGATGTGCTGGCCGTGCACCAAGGCATGTTTAGCCACAGGGTGATCCTCATTACCAACAAACACTGTCTGTCTGTGACCGTTCATGCGAATGGACAGTTTGTTGCTGGTCATTCCCACATAGAACGCTTCACAGTGCAGGCATGTTAGTTGGTAAATCACGTGGGTGCTATCGCAAGTGGCTCTGCCCTTGATCGTGTACACCTTCCGGGTTACTGGACTGGAGTAAGTGGTGGAGGAAGGGTGCATAGGGCAGGTTTTACAACGGGGGCGGTTGTATGGGTAGGAGCCAGAGGGTAGGGAAGGTGGTTTGGGGGTTTCATAGGGATGGACTAGGAGGTTACGAAGGTTAGGTGGGCGGCGGAAAGACACTCTCGGAGGAGTGGGGAGGATGTCATTAAGGATGGATCTCATTTCGGGGCAGGATTTAAGAAAGTCGTATCCCTGCTGGAGAGCCACATTCAGAGTCCACTCCAGTCCCGGAAAGTATCCGGTGACAAAAGGGGCACTTCTGGGATTCTTCGGTGGAAGGTTCTGGATTTGGAGGAATGAGGAGGTGGCTCTGGTAATTTGCTTCTGAACCAGATCAGGAGGATAGCTGCGGGATGTGAAAGCTGTTATTAGGTTATTGGTGTACTGGGGGCTTGGTAACCGGCCACAATTGGCCGGCCTGGATGATTAGGTTTGTGAATCTTAGGAAGTAGGTAGAAGGTAGGGGTGCGAGGTGTCAGTGGGGTCATGAGTTTGATGGACTCGGGTGAAAGGTTTTGTAGGGGGCCTAAGGATCTGAGAATTCCCTGAATCTCTGCCTGGACATCAGGAATGGGGTCTTCTTGACAGACTTTGTAGGTAGTATTGTCTGAAAGCTGGCGCAGTCCCTCAGCCACATACTCCCGCCGATCAAGTACCACGGTCGTGGATCCCTTGTCGGCAGGGAGAATGACGATGGAATGGTCAGCCTTCAGATCACGGATAGCTCGGGATTCAGCTGCGGTAATGTTGGGAGTAGGATTAAGGTTTTTCAGGAAGGACTGAGAGGCAAGGTTGGAAGTAAGGAATTCCTGGAAGGTTTGAAGGGGGTGATTTTGAGGGAGAGCGGGTGGGTCTCGCTGTGATGGAGGACGGAACTGTTCCAGGCAGGGTTCAATTTGAGTGATGTCTTGGGGAACTGGATCATCAGGAGTAGGATTATTTTTCTTCATGGCAAAGTGATATCTCCAGCCAAGGCTACGAGTATAGGATAGTAGCTCTTTGACAAGGGCTGTTTGGTTGAATTTGGGAGTGGGACTAAAGGTGAGGCCTTTGGATAGGAAGGAGGTTTCAGATTGGGAGAGAGATTTAGAGGAGAGGTTGACTACTGAATTGGGATGTTGTGGTTCAGGATTGTGTGGATTAGGATTGTGAGGTTTGGGGGGGAGTGGAGCTGGAAGTGGGAGATTGAGCAGATGGGAGAGACTGGGTTTCTGTGCAATCAGAGGAGCTTGTGGTTTATTGGAGAGGTTGTTGAGGGAGAGAGTATTGCCTTTCTGGAGGTGGGTGACCAGGAGTTTGGATAGTTTTTTGAGGTGGAGGCTGGCATGGTGTTCCAATTTATGGTTGGCCTGTAAAAGGATGTTCTGAACTCTAGGTGTGGATGTGGGAGTGGAAAGGTTGAGGATTTTGATCAGGGATAGGAGTTGACAGGTGTGTTCATTGGCGGAGTTGAGGTATAGGTTAAGGATCAGGCGGGTGAGGGCTGTGGATTGTTCCGTTTGGAATTGGTATAAGGCAGGATGAAAGGATGGGTTACAGCCAGAGATGGGAACTTTCAGTGTGAGGCCCTTAGGGGTGATGCCAAATGTTAAGCAAGCCTGAATGAATAAAATGTGTGACCTCAATCTGGCTAGGGCAAAGGCATGCTGGCGGAGGGAATGTAGATAAAATTTGATGGGGTCAATGTAGGGTGACATGAATGGTATGGAGGAGAAAAAAAAAACTGTTGGTAGAAAAAGGTTGAAGGTTGAAAATAATCTACCGAATGAATAGAAGTGAAAACGTGTAGAAAAAAGATCGGAAAAGTCGGAAAAAACAGATGGAAATATCGAAAAACGGGAATGGCAATAATCGGGAAGTTGCTACGAAATTCCGAAAAATGTTATGAAATGAAAACGTGTAGAAAAAAAGATCGGAAATGTCGGAAGAACAGACGGAAATATCGAAAAACGGGAATGGAAATAATCGCGAAGTTGCTACGAAATGCCGAAAATTGTTAAGAAATGTAAACGTGTAGAAAAAAGATCGGAAATGTCGGAAGAACAAACGGAAATATCGAAAAACGGAATGGAAATAATCGCGAAGTTGCTATGAAATGTCGAAAGTTGATATGAAAAGCCGAAAATTGTTATGAAGTGCCAATTAAAGGTTATAGTAAATGAAGTTCTGAGATGATGTTTGCAGTAAAATGAGAAACGTAGATGAAAGGGGGATATTATCGAGATGCAGTTTTGAAGGCGGTATCCGCGAGCGCGAGAATATGAATAAAAATAATAATAATGACGTTGGTCGTTTTGTTTGGATAGGCTCACAAGTTAATATTATTGATTGTTGTACAGATTGTTGTATGTAGTCTAATTGCCTGGAGAAAATTGAATTGTAACTAAGGGGGGAGGTAAAAATAGAGTGAAAATACTATGTAGAATATAAACAGAAGGAGAAAGTAAGAGGACAGAAAAGATTTCGAAAGGTAACAGAGTAATAACAAACGATCGTGATTGTTAGATTCAAATTGATGAAACGAAAATTATAGAGGGAAACTTTCCCGGTGGGATGAACAAAAATAAAAATAGAAAAGAGATGACTTACCAAAAGGACGGCTCGTCGACAGAAACAAATAAAATCACACACAAACACACATACAAGTTTTCGCCACCACTGGCAGCTTCTTCAGGAAAAAGAGGAAAAAAGGGGAGGAAAAGGGAAGGATATGGGTTTTAAGGAAGTGGAAAAGGAGTCATTCCAATCCCAGGAGTGGAAAGACTTACCTTAGGGGAAAAAAAGGAAGGTAAACAAATACACACACACTCAGACATATCGAAACGCAAACACACCTAGACAGACATTTGTGAAAAGCAAAGAAGTTGGACAGAGATACCAATTGAGGCAGAGGCTCTGTCCACAGAACCAAGGCAAAGATGCTAAAGCTAGTGGGCGGGAATTTGAGTTAGCGGAGATTAAGACCAGGTGGGCAACGGGAGGAGAGAATAAGCTGAAGGGCAAGTTCCCATCTCCGAAGTTCTGAAAGGTTGGTGTCGGTGGGAAGTATCCAGATAACCCGGACGGTGTAACACTGCGCCAAGATGTGCTGGCCGTGCACCAAGGCATGTTTAGCCACAGGGTGATCCTCATTACCAACAAACACTGTCTGTCTGTGACCGTTCATGCGAATGGACAGTTTGTTGCTGGTCATTCCCACATAGAACGCTTCACAGTGCAGGCATGTTAGTTGGTAAATCACGTGGGTGCTATCGCAAGTGGCTCTGCCCTTGATCGTGTACACCTTCCGGGTTACTGGACTGGAGTAAGTGGTGGAGGAAGAGTGCATAGGGCAGGTTTTACAACGGGGGCGGTTGCATGGGTAGGAGCCAGAGGGTAGGGAAGGTGGTTTGGGGGTTTCATAGGGATGGACTAGGAGGTTACGAAGGTTAGGTGGGCGGCGGAAAGACACTCTCGGAGGAGTGGGGAGGATGTCATTAAGGATGGATCTCATTTCGGGGCAGGATTTAAGGAAGTCGTATCCCTGCTGGAGAGCCACATTCAGAGTCCGCTCCAGTCCCGGAAAGTATCCGGTGACAAAAGGGGCACTTCTGGGATTCTTCGGTGGAAGGTTCTGGATTTGGAGGAATGAGGAGGTGGCTCTGGTAATTTGCTTCTGAACCAGATCAGGAGGATAGCTGCGGGATGTGAAAGCTGTTATTAGGTTATTGGTGTACTGGTTCAGGGATTCGGGACTGGAGCAGACTCTTTTGCCACGAAGACCTAAGCTGTAGGGAAGGGAACGTTTGATATGGAATGGATGGCAGCTGTCATAATGGAGGTACTGTTGTTTGTTGGTAGGTTTGATGTGGACGGATGTGTGAAGTTGGCCGTTGGACAGATGGAGGTCGACATCAAGGAAAGTGGCATGGGATTTGGAGTAGGTCCAGGTGAATTTGATGGGACCAAAGGAGTTGAGGTTGGAGAGAAAATTCTGGAGTTCTTCTTCACTGTTGGTCCAGATTATGAAGATGTCGTCAATGAATCTGTACCAAACTTTGGGTTGACAGGCTTGGGTTTCCAGGAAGGCTTCCTCTAAGCGTCCCATAAATAAGTTTGCATACGAGGGGGCCATCCTGGTTCCCATGGCTGTTCCCTTTAGTTGTTGGTATGTCCGGCCCTCAAAGGTGAAGAAGTTGTGGGTTAGGATGAAGCTGGCTAGGGTATATATATATATATATGAAACTAATATTATAGAAGGAGACCTTCTAGGTGGGAAAATGGTATAAAATAAAGATTTTTGACTTACCTAAAGTACAGGCTTGTCGATAGAAACACGAAACACACAAAAACACACAACCATTCGAGCTTTCGCCACCAGTGGTGGCTTCTTCGGGAAAAAGAGGGAGGAAGGAGAGGAGAAAGGGAAGGATACGGGTTTTAAGGAAGTGGAAAAGGAGCCATTCCAATCCCAGGAGTGGAAGGACTTACCTTAGGGGACAAAAAGGAAGGTAAACAAATACACACACACTCACACATATCCACATCCAAACACACCTAGGCAGACATTTGTACACAAATTGTGTGTTTTTGTGTGGAAGGACTTACCTTAGGGGACAAAAAGGAAGGTAAACAAATACACACACACTCCTGGGATTGGAATGGCTCCTTTTCCACTTCCTTAAAACCCGTATCCTTCCCTTTCTCCTCTCCTTCCTCCCTCTTTTTCCCGAAGATGCCACCACTGGTGGCGAAAGCTCGAATGGTTGTGTGTTTTTTGTGTGTGTTTCGTGTTTCTATCGACAAGGCTGTACTTTAGGTAAGTCAAAAATCTTTATTTTATACCATTTTCCCACCTAGAAGGTCTCCTTCTATAATATTACATATATATATATATATATATATATATATATATATATATATATATATATATATATACATACGTAAAAAATAGATGAAGAACACTTACCAGGCGAAGGGGCACAGGCAGTAATAGCAACAAATAAACACACAGACACACACACACTCAAAAATGCTAGCTTTATTTGTTGTTATTTATTTATTTGTTTGTTTATTTGAGTGTGTGTGTGTGTCTGTGTGTTTATTTGTTGCTATTACTGCCTGTGCCCCTTCGCCTGGTAAGTGTTCTTCATCTATTTTTTACGTATATTTTTCTCCTGTTAGGAATTTTTCCTCTATAATATATATATATATATATATATATATATATATATATATATATATATATATACGTAAAAAATAGATGAAGAACACTTACCAGGCGAAGGGGCACAGGCTGTAATAGCAACAAATAAACACACAGACACACACACACACACACAAAAATGCTAGCTTTCGCAGCCTAGCTGCTTCATCAGGCAGAAGGGAAGGAGAGGGAAAAGGAAATGATGAGGGTTTTAAGGAAGGGGGTAAGGAGCCATTCCAATCCCAGGACAGGAAAGACTTACCTTGGGGGAAAAAATGGAAGGTAAATAAATGCACATACACCAACACATTTACACAGACACAAGTACACTTAGGCAGACATACTGTAGAACTGTAGAAAGCAAAGAAGTTAGAAGTTTGACAGAGATGCCACTTGAGGCAGAGGCTCTGTCCAGAGAACCAAGGCAAAGATGTTAAGATGGTGGGTGGGAATTCGAATTTAGCGGAGGTTGAGACCAGGTGGGCAACGGGAAGAGAGAATATGCTGAAGGGCTAGTTCCCATCTCCGGAGTTCTGAAGGATTGGTGTCAGTGGGAAGTATCCAGATAACCCGGACGGTGTAGCACTGTGCCAAGATGTGCTGGCCATGCACCAAGGCATGTTTAGCCACAGGGTGATCCTCGTTACCAACAAACACTGTCTGCCTGTGTCCATTCATGCGAATGGACAGTTTGTTGCTGGTCATTCCCACATAGAACGCTTCACAGTGCAGGCATGTCAGTTGGTAGATCACGTGGGTACTATCGCAAGTGGCTCTGCCTTTGATCGTGTACACCTTCCGGGTTACGGGACTGGAGTAAGTGGTGGTGGAAGGGTACATAGGGCAGGTTTTACAACGGGGGCAGTTACAAGGGTAGGAGCCAGAAGGTAGGGAAGGTGGTTTGGGGATTTCATAGGGGTGGACTAGCAGGTTACGGAGGTTAGGTGGGTGGCGGAAAGACACTCTCGGTGGAGTAGGAAGGATGTCATGAAGGATGGATCTCATTTCGGGGCAGGATTTTAGGAAGTCGTATCCTTGCTGGAGAGCCACATTCAGAGTCCGCTCCAGTCCCGGAAAGTATCCGGTGACAAGAGGGGCACTTCTGGGGTTTTGTGGAAGGTTCTTAAATTGGGGAGATGAGGAAGTGGCTCTGGCAATTTGCTTCTGTACCAGACCAGGAGGATAGCTGCGGGATGTGAAGGCTGTTATCAGGTTATTGGTGTATTGGTTCAGGGATTCAGGACTGGAGCAGACTCGTTTGCCACGAAGACCTAAGCTGTAGGGAAGGGATCGTTTGATGTGGAAAGGATGGCAGCTGTCATAATGCAGGTACTGTTGTTTATTGGTAGGTTTGATGTGGACGGATGTGTGTAGTTGGCCGTTGGATAGATGGAGGTCGACATCGAGGAAAGTGGCATGGGATTTGGAATAGGACCAGGTGAATTTGATGGGACCAAAGGAGTTGAGGTTGGAGAGGAAATTCTGGAGTTCTTCTTCACTGTGAGTCCAGATCATGAAGATGTCGTCAATGAATCTATACCACACTTTGGGTTGACAGGCTTGGGTGTCCAGGAAGGCTTCCTCTAAGCGTCCCATAAATAAGTTCGCGTACGAGGGGGCCATCCTGGTCCCCATGGCTGTTCCCTTTAGTTGTTGGTATGTCCGGCCCTCAAAAGTGAAGAAGTTGTGGGTTAGGATGAAGCTGGCTAGGGTATTAAGGAAAGAGGTTTTAGGTAAGGAAGTGGGTGGTCGGCGTGAAAGGAAATATTCCATCGCAGCGAGGCCCTGGGCATGTGGGATATTAGTGTATAAGGAAGTGGCATCGATGGTTACAAGGATGGTTTCAGGAGGTAACAGGCTGGGTAAGGATTTCAGGCGATCAAGGAAGTGGTTGGTGTCTTTGATGAAGGATGGGAGACTGCACATGATGGGTTGAAGGTGTTGGTCTATGTAGGCAGAGATTCGTTCTGTTGGGGCTTGGTAACCGGCCACAATGGGGCGGCCGGGATGATTGGGTTTGTGAATCTTGGGAAGTAGGTAGAAGGTGGGGGTGCGGGGTGTCGGTGGAGTCATGAGGTTAATGGAGTCAGGTGAAAGGTTTTGTAGGGGGCCTAAGGTTTTGAGGATTCCTTGAAGCTCTGCCTGGACAGGGCTAAAGGTCAGCACTTTGGATAGGACAGAGGTTTCAGATTGGGAGAGAGGTTTAGAGGAGAGGTTGACCACTGAATTGGGATGTTGTGGTTCCGGATTGTGTGGATTGGAATTTTGAGGTGTGGGAATGACCAGCAACAAACTGTCCATTCGCATGAATGGACACAGGCAGACAGTGTTTGTTGGTAACGAGGATCACCCTGTGGCTAAACATGCCTTGGTGCATGGCCAGCACATCTTGGCACAGTGCTACACCGTCCGGGTTATCTGGATACTTCCCACTGACACCAATCCTTCAGAACTCCGGAGATGGGAACTAGCCCTTCAGCATATTCTCTCTTCCCGTTGCCCACCTGGTCTCAACCTCCGCTAAATTCGAATTCCCACCCACCATCTTAACATCTTTGCCTTGGTTCTCTGGACAGAGCCTCTGCCTCAAGTGGCATCTCTGTCTAACTTCTAACTTCTTTGCTTTCTACAGTTCTACAGTATGTCTGCCTAAGTGTACTTGTGTCTGTGTGAATGTGTGGGTGTATGTGCATTTATTTACCTTCCAATTTTTCCCCCAAGGTAAGTCTTTCCTGTCCCGGGATTGGAATGGCTCCTTACCCCCTTCCTTAAAACCCTCATCATTTCCTTTTCCCTCTCCTTCCCTTCTGCCTGATGAAGCAGCTAGGCTGCGAAAGCTAGCATTTTTGTGTGTGTTTGTGTCTGTGTGTTTATTTGTTGCTATTACTGCCTGTGCCCCTTCGCCTGGTAAGTGTACATTATCTATTTTTTACGTATATATATATATATATATATATATATATATATATATATATATATATATATATATATATATATATAGTACTTTTTGCTTACATCTGCTTCACCATAAACTGGGCTCAAATCTATCTCTTTCAGGTTTTCCCTGACATTTTTGAGGGTCTTGTCATTAATTATCATAAAAATTTTCAGAAATTCTCAGAGCTGGCCACAGATTGATGTCATTGAGTGTAAGCAATTGGCCCCCATCGTCAGAAAGGCCAATTGATATTGTTGCATTTAGAGTTATATATAAATATGTTATCTATCAGACTTAAATATAGAAAATAGATGAAGATTACTCACCAGGCGAAGGAGCACATGTGTAACAGCATCACAAATAAATAAATGAATACACACACACACATAAACGCTAGCTTTCGCAGCCTAGCTGCTTCATCAGGCAGAAGGGAAGGAGAGGGAAAAGGAAATGATGAGGGTTTTAAGGAAGGGGTGTATTATCTGAAGTCAGTGGTAGAGTTTCCAACTAGGGTTACTGTTAACTCTCAAAGTCTGATAGATAATGATATGAATACAAATACTGTAGAAATCAAAGAAGTTAAGAAGTTAGACAGAGATACCACTTGAGGCAGAGGCTCTGTCCAGAGAACTGATGCAAAGATGTTAAGATGGTGGGTGGGAATTCGAATTTAGGGGAGGCTGAGACCAGGTGAGCAACGGGAAGAGAGAATATGCTGAAGGGCTAGTTCCCATCTCCGGAGTTCTGAAGGATTGCTTTCTATAGTATGTCTGCCTAGGTGTACTTGTGTCTGTGTGAATGTGTGGGTGTGTGTGCATTTGTTTACCCTCCATTTTTTCCCCAAAGGTAAGTCATTCCTGTCCCGGGATTGGAATGGCTCCTTACCCCCTTCCTTAAAACCCTCATCATTTACTTTTCCCTCTCCTTCCCTTCTGCCTGATGAAGCAGCTAGGCTGTGAAAGCTAGCGTTTATGTGTGTGTGTGTATTCATTTATTTATTTGTGATGCTGTTACACCTGTGCTCCTTCGCCTAGCGAGTAATCTTCGACTATTTTCTATATTTAACTTTTCCTGCTAGGAATTTTTCGTCTTAATATTCGTATCATTATCTATCAGACTTTGAGAGTTAACAGTAACCCTAGTTGGAAACTCTACCACTGACTTCAGATAATATGACTCTATATTTACTAAATCTGCTTTAAATATTGTTCTCACTTTGGAAATCAACATTAAAATCACCCATAATTATTAAATTCTTGGATTTGTAGTATAATAGGAACAATACAGAATCTAAATGCCATGTAAACACATTAACTTTCCATGAGGAAGATCTATAGTGCCAACACTACAACTGTAAGATCATTTGCAGTAATTTAAACACCACATATTTCAATTTGTTGCTTTATGCAGTGGCTCGTTAAGTCTAATGCATTGTAAGACATGTTATTTTTTTAATATAAATTTCCACTCAACCCTTTTCCCTGACAGTTCTAGAGTAACCTGCTGGCATACAGTAACTGCTCAGCTGCAACCTTTCAATATCTGATATAGTAATGTTCACTAAAACATACAGCATCTGCATATTTTATCCCTTGTGGTTCCTCTAAGAGAACAGCAATTTCATTTACTTTACTAGGAAATAATACTACATTTTGATGGGAGATTGCCATTGCTTGGAATTTGATCTAGATGTATACTTTTGCCTAAAAAAGTATCTGATGGTACAGAAGCAGTACTTTCATTGATAACTATTTCCTGTAAACTTGCGAGTTTGAAACTTTGCCCTGTATGATAGTTGGACCCATTTAATAGGAATAGGGTCCAGTTTTGGGTAACTTTTGTTGACTTGTTTCAATACTTTTCCATTTAATAGGTTGCCTAATGATCTCTTATTTGATCTGTTCAGATGCATGCCATATTTTGTAAACAATTCTCTTACTAAACTACTTACATTTACAACACTTAAGTTTGTTAAAATGCTTGCACAACTTTTCTATCTTAGAATTGGTTTGTGAGGTGGCCTTTTTTACACAGGTCTGTGGGATTAAATCGTGTGTCTTTTGTATGATAACAACAATTACCTTAAATTCATGAAGTGCCGAGACTTTTCTTCTTGAGTGGCTGTTAACATCATCTCCTTTATCAGACGCTATATTGTTAGAACCACCTATTAGGATCATATAATAATTTTTTATTTTATTTTATTTTTATTTTTTATTTTTTTTATTTATTTATTTATTTATTTATTTTTTTTTTTTTTTTTTTTTTTTTTCAGGATCACAACCCGCTCAAATTTGTGTAGTTTAGAAACAGATTTCATTATTTCACAAACATCAACATCATTAAAACTGTTACTCATGATTTTGACTATACTGCCACCATTGCTGAGAACTTGGTAATCAGCAGCCTGTGGGAAACATCCACAGTTATGGATCATGTAAGGTGGGAGGAAATAGTTATGGCTGTTACAACATAATCTGCTGGAATTTATGGTATACCTAACAGAATATTGCAGCATTCTCACCAAAATATAAATGATCCCATGACCGACATATGTAACTGGTCATTATAGTTAGGTATCCTTCCAGATCAACTAAAAAAAATCAAAAGTTATGCCCATATTCAAAGCTAAAGAAGAAGATAAGTTAAAAGACTCTCATCCTGTCTAACTTCATGTTTTACTAAAGGAATGGAAAAACTAATGCAAATTTTTAAACAAAAATGGAGTATAATCAAGTTCCAAACATGGTTTTCATAATAAGAAATCAACTGAGACCACTATATATGAATGTATAACCACTTTTTTGAAGTGCATAGATGAAAAGTAGCATACTTTTTGACTTAAAGCATTTGAAATGGTAAAAAACAAAACCTTACTAGGAGAGCTTGAGTGCTATGGTATTAGAGGTTTACTAAATCAATGGATTTGCTCCTTTCACAGTGACATTCGACTTGTAGATGATACAGACCACACTGTAATAAAACTTTACAATAAGTTATATATAAAGAATAAATGAAGATTACTCACCAGGGGAAGGAGCACAGGTGTAACAGCAGCACAAATAAATAGAACACACACACACACACGCTAGCTTTCGCAGCCTAGCTGCTTTGTCAGGCAGAAAGGAAGAGAGGGAAAAGGAAATGATGAGGGTTTAAAGGAGTGGGTAAGGAGTCACTTCAATCCCGGGACAGGAAAGACTTACCTTGGGGGGAAAAAAGAAAGGTAAACAAATACACACACACGTTTACACAGACGCAAGTACCCCTAGGCAGACATACTGTAGAAAGCAAAGAAGTTAAACAGAGATACCACTTGAGGCAGAGGCTCTGTCCAGAGAACTGAGGCAAAGATGTTAAGATGGTGGGTGGAAATTTGAATTTAGTGAAGGTTGAGACCAGGTGGGCAACGAGAAGAGAGAATATGCTGAAGGGAGTTCTGAACGATTGGTGATGGTGGGAAGTATCCAGATAACCTGGACGGTGTAACACTGTGCCAAGATGTGCTGGCCATGCCCCAAGGCATGTTATCCACAGGGTGATCCTCATTACCAACAAACACTGTCTGCCTGTGACAATTCATGTGAATGGACAGTTTGTTGCTGGTCATTCCCACATAGAACGCTTCACAGTGCAGGCATGTCAGTTGGTAAATCACATGGGTGCTGTCACAAATGGCTCTGCCCTTGATCGTGTACTGGACTGGAAAAACTGGTGGTGGAAGGGTGCATAGGGCAGGCTTTACAACGGGGCCGGTTACAAGGGTAGGAGCCAGAAGGTAGGGAAGGTGGTTTGGGATTTCATAGGGATGGACTAGGAGGCTATGAAGGTTACGTGGGCGGCGGAAAGACACTCTCGGTGGAGTGGGGAGGACGTCATGAAGGATGGATCTCATTTCGGATTTAAGGAAGTCATATCCTTGCTGGAGAGCCACATTCAGAGTCCGCTCCAGTCCTGGAAAGTATCCGGTGACAAGAGGGGCACTTCTGGGGTTCTGTTGAAGGTTCTGAATTTGGGGGGATGAAGAAGTGGCTCTGGCAATCTGCTTCTGTACCAGATCAGGAGGATAGCTGCAGGATGTGAAAGCTGTTATCAGGTTATTGGTGTATTGGTTCAGGGATTCAGAACTGGAGCAAACTCTTTTGCCACGAAGACCTAAGCTGTAGGGAAGGGAACATTTGATGTGGAATGGATGGCAGCTGTCATAATGCAGGTACTGTTGTTTATTGGTAGGTTTGATGTGGACGGATGTGTGAAGTTGGCCGTTAGACAGATTGAGGTCGACATCGAGGAAAGTGGCATAGGATTTGGAATAGGACCAGGTGAATTTGATGCGACCAAAGGAGTTGAGGTTGACGAGGAAATTCTGGAGTTCTTCTTCACTGTGAGTCCAGATCATGAAGATGTCATCAATGAATCTATACCACACTTTGGGTTGACAGGCTTGGGTATCCAGGAAGGCTTCCTCTAAGCGTCCCATGAATAAGTTTGCGTACGAGGGGGCCATTCTGGTTCCCATGGCTGTTCCCTTTAGTTATTGGTATGTCTGGCCCTCAAAAGTGAAGAAGTTGTGGGTTAGGATTAAGCTGGCTAGGGTATTAAGGAAAGAGGTTTTAGGTAGGGAAGTTGATGGTTGGTGTGAAAGGAAATACTCCATCGCAGCAAGGCCCTGGGCATGTTGGATATTTGTGTATAAGGAAGTGGCATCAATGGTTACAAGGATGGTTTCTGGAGGTAACATGGTGGGTAAGGATTTCAGGCAATCAAGGAAGTGGTTGGTGTCTTTGATGAAGGATGGTAGATTGCACATGATGGGTTGAAGGTATTGGTTTATGTAGGCAGAGATTTGTTCTGTAGGGGCTTGGTAACTGGCCACAGTGGGGCAGCCGGGATGATTGGTTTTGTGAATCTTGGGAAGTAGGTAGAAGGTGGGGGTGCGGGGTATCGTTGGAGTAATGAGGTTAATGGAGTTAGGTGAAAGGTTTTGTAGGGGGCCTAAGGTTTTGAGGATTCCTTGAAGCTCTGACTGAACATCAGGGATGGGATTGCCATGAAAGACTTTATATGTGGTACTATCTGAAAGCTGACGCAGTCCCCCAGCCACATACTCCCGCCGATCTAGTACAACGGTTGTGGAGAATGGCGATGGAATGGTCAGCCTTCAGATCACGGATAGCTCGGGATCCAGCTGTGGTAATGTTGGGAGTAGGATTAAGGTTTCTCAGGAAAGACTGAGAGGCAAGGTTGGAAGTAAGGAAGAGGGTGATTTTGAGGAAGAGCAGGTGGGTCTCGCTGTGACGGAGGACGGAACTGTTCTAGGCAGGGTTCAATATAAAAAGTGTACAGAATATTAATGTATTTGAAATATCCATTTGCAGTACTGCTGCTTCTATTCAGTAAACATATACTGAAAGACCTAAGTTGAAGTAAGGCCCCTGGAGTGGCTGACATTCCCTCAGAACTACTGAACTCTCCGGGAGAACCAGCCATGACAAAACTATTTCACCTGGTTTGTAAGATGTATGAGACAGGGGAAATACACTCAGACTATAAGAAAAATGTAATAATCCCCATTCCAAAGAAAGCAGGTGCATACAGGTGTGAAAATTACAGAACCGTCAGTTTAATAAGTCATGGTTGCAAAATACTAACATGAATTATTTACTGAAGGATGGAAAAGCTGGTAGAAGCTGACCTCGGAGAAGATCAGTTTGGGTTCAGGAGAAATGTAGGAACACAGGAGCAATACTCACTTTACAGCTTATTCTAGGAGATAGGTTAAGGAAAGTCAAGCCGACATTTCTACCTTTTGTAGATTTGGAGAAGGCTTTTGACAATATTGATTGGAATAAACTCTTTCTGAAATCAGGAGGAGTAAAATTTTGGGGTTGGAAGGTTATTCACAACTTGTACAAAAACTAGACAGCAGTTATCAAAGTTGAAGGGCAGGAAAGGGAAGCAGAGGTTGGGAAGGGTGTAAGACAGGGTTGTAGCCTTTCTCCAATGTTTTTCAATTTTACATTGAGAAAGCTATAAATGGAAGCAAGAAGAAATTTGTAGAAGGAATTAAAGTTCAGGGTGAAGAAATAAAACATTGCATTTTGCTGATGATACTGTAATTCTGTCAGAGACAGCAAAGGACTTGGAAGAGTAGTTGAACGGAATGGACAGCGTGTTGAAATGGGTAATGGAATGCAGTATCAGAAATTCCAGTGATGCTGAAGGAATTAAATTAGGCAACGAATCAATGGGCAGTAAAATAACTTATGGTTGTTGCAGTACAGAGGATACAAAACGCAGAATGACTATGGGAGGAAAAGCGTTTTTGAAAAAGAGAAATTTGTTAACATCGAACACTAATTTAAGTATAAGGAAGTCCTTTCTGAAGGCATTTGTGTCGGGTTTTGCATTGTATGGGAGTGAAACATGGACGATAAACTGTGTGTCCAGGAAGGGTGTGAGGTGTCCGCACGACAATCATTTTATAAGCTTGTTCTTGTAGGCCCCTTGCTTGTCGCACAGTGTCGCAACAGATGGAAATTTAACAAGTTTTTCCAGATTCCATCTAGATAGGCATACTGATTTTAAATGCCAATTTAAATCTTCAGAACTGTATTTATTATAATTTATTTACAATCTGTTATATATGTAGGCTATATGTTTTCGGTTCTGTGGCCTCCTATCAACTAAAACAAAATCCGTTCCTTTTCTGTTCTTATTTCCCTCATTTGTTCTTTTTCTTCAAATCCTCAGTGCTCCTAAAACTCCGTACGGCATTGCAGTTTCCTTGCCACTCTGTGTGACGTCACATAACCGCGCGGTCACACAAAGCCAAAGGAACACCTCAGAGAAGGAAAATATAAAAGAAAAAAAGAACAGAAAATATACAATAAAATTACTTACACTAAAATTAAAAGGAAACAAAAATATATTAAAAATTCCTCTCACCTAACACCTATTTGACTCGTACTTGTTTGTTTAGTGGTTTAACTGTAAGGTTCCATTTTCTGAAATACATAAAAAATTTCAAAATATGTCTTTACCCTTACAAGAGGATAGATGCTTTTGAAATATGGTGTTACAGAAGAATGTTGAAGATTAGGTGGGTGGATTGCATAACTAATCAGGAGGTATTGAACAGAATTGGGGAGAAAAGAAATTTCTGGCATACCTTGACAAAAAGCAGAGATCAATTGGTAGGACACATTCTTATACATCAAGGAATTGTGAATTTAGCATTGGAGGGAAGTATGTGGGGTAAAAATCACAGAGGGAGACCAAGAGATGAATATAGTAAGGAAATTCAAATGGATGTAGCTTGCCGTTCTTATGAGGAGATGAAGAGGCTTGTTCAGGATAGAGTAGGGCGGAGAGCTGCATTAAACCTGTCTCCAGACCACAACAACAACAACAAACAGACATTTTTGGAGCTAATTATTTACTTTTGATGTTTATTATTTTCCTATTCCAACATTTTATCAGCACTATCTTGTGGTATTGCGACCACACTTTCCTGAATCATTTGGACTTGCTGGCTGCCTTGTGGCAGTGTGTTGACATCACCTGCATATTTTTGCACTTTTTGTTGTCATAATTTCCTTCTTCAGCCACTGATGACACATTGTAATTTCGGTTTTGCACTTTAGCAACTTCACTGCATTTCATTTTTGACCTAAAATCGTGCATATCTACTCATGCTGCTATTTTGAAACCTGTGCATCATGTAAAGACCTGAAATTTCCTGGCAAACTGAAACTGTGTGCTAGAACTGAAATTTGAATGTGTGACCTTTGCCTTTTGTGGGCAAGAGCTCCACCAACTGAGTTATCCTGACACACTTCATGGGCTGTCCTCGTAGCTTTACTTCCACCAATTCCTTGTCTCCTAGTTTTTGAATTTTATGAAAGTTCTTCCACAAAGCCTGCAGGATTAGCACTCCTGGAAGAAAGGATATGGTGGAGACAAGGCTTATCCGCACCCTAGGGTTTGTTTCCGGAATGATATTTTCACTCTGCAGCACAGTTTGCATTGGTATGACATTTCCTGGAAGATTAAATCTTGTAGTGTATCAAACACTACATGCTCTCTGTGGTTCTACAAGATGTCCAAATGAAGTAGTTTTTTCTATATTTAGGGAGGTCGTTTTGGGACTGTTACTGTCCTGGGCTTTTTTTTATTCCACAGGTAAAGGCACAGACAAGAACCTTACTAAGAGCATGGAATGTGGAGGTGCAAAATACTGTGCGCAATATGGACTCGGTGAATACTCAGAGAAGAGACTGCAAAGAAACAAAGAAGCGTGGTTTACAGTGTTTTGTTTTATAAATAGATACGTTTTTTGCGTTGACCTGAGTAGAGTAAGGTCCAATCTGTAATGTTATCAGGTTGTATTTATGTAAATGAAATGATTGAAAGTGATTAACTATTATATAAGGGTCAAATAAACCCATGTTATTGGTGTTTATTTATAACGGAACAGTTCTTCTCAATTTTATTTGTGAGAAATTTGGAGTTTAGTTACCTTTCTCTTCTGATCTTAATTTATATGTAAAAGAATCATGAACAATTTTAAAAAACTGGAATTTAGAGGCACTGAGTAGCAGGACCTCTATCTTCAGATATCAATGACCTGGAAGAACACATACAAAGCAACTCAATAAGAAAATCAAAAAATATGTGATGGTATTCCTGGAAAAGGTGGAATTACATGGTCCCATCACAAACTGCATGCTGGAACTGGGAATCAAACCTGGGATCTTTGCCCTTCACATACATCTGTTATAAAGACTGTGCTATCCTGGCGTATTCTTTCTTCCAAGAGTGCTAATCCCACAAGGTTCAGAGTAGAACTTCAGTGAAGTTTGGAAAGTAGGAGGTGAGATACCAGCAGAATCAAAGCTGTGAGGACAGACTGTGAAGTGTGTCAGGATAGCTGAGTTGGTAGAGAACTTGCCCATGAAAGGCATAGCTCCCAGGTTCAAATTCCAGTTTTGACACACAGTTTTAATCCACGAGGAAGTTTCATATTACTGCAAACTCTGGTGCAGAGGGAAAATATCATTATATAAGGCATTATTACCCTAATTGTTCATTCTTGTTGTTAATATCTGATCTCATTAAGAGAAGTAACAATAACATGAAGTGTTTCCTATGTTCTATTAGTGCTGCTCTGTTTAATACTTGTGCACTGATTCAAAGAGGGAATTGATATTGATGTATATAATTAATTACAAAATCTTTGTTTCAGGGACTCTTCCTCGAAGGTGCAAGATGGGATAGAGAACTACGTGTGCTTAATGAGTCTTATCCGAAAATACTGTTTGATATAGTGCCAATAATATGGTTGAAGCCAGGAGTCAAGGTAATGTAATTAAATAATATTTCTTAAAATAACTCTCCTTTTTTGTCTCAGTAAAGCTTTTATCATTATCACATCCTTTCAGGAAGAATTGCTTTTCAGTGTATAAAGTTTTCATTAAGTAGTTGCCCACATTGAATAGAAATTTCGAAAAAATCATTCCTGTCACAATAACTGTACAATTTCATTATTTCTACTTCACTGGTTTCAATATTGGCTACTACTTACAGGAGACTCTGCTGTACATGAATTAACCTAAACATAAATGTTTTCAACCCTAGCATAAGAATATAAAATTTGACTAATCATGAGGATGAATATTCCAGCAAAAGGTGGAGAAATTGCACATATAGTGTAGGCTATGTACACTGCAAGGTAATTTATATATTCCATTGGATATTTAATGACTGGAAACTTGGCTACTGACCAAGCAAAATAAACTATCTACCATGTTTTTATCCAACTGGTCTGTATTCCACCAACTTTCCATTACAGAACTCCATACAAAATGCACAGGGCCACACTTTGTTTCATTATTACCATCACTTCCAGTCAGTTCAAAGATCCCACCACAGACTATCCACTTTCACTACACTCACATCACCACAGCTAAAGCAAAAGAGAACTTGGTCATAACAAATATTAACTCACATTTTAACTGTTACAATTCACACACAAATACACAAAAGACTCATACAGCCAAAGATTTTTGGGATCTGTTCAAATAACAGCAGGTGCATTTCTACAACATTTTAGTCAAGATGATAACAAAATTTCTCATTGTGTATGTGTTACATCTCATAAACTGGCACAAATATTAACTATAAAACATGTGTTGACACAAAGATAGATTTCAGTTTCCTTAACATGGCACAAGACTTTAAAATCAACAAATGTACATATCAATAAATATTTCATCATTTATATTACACTTTCTTAACCTAGTGTAATATTGGTGTTGTAGTCTTCAGTCTGCAGTCTGGTTTGATACACCTCTTCACATTACCCTTTCCTGTTCAAGCCTCTTCATCTGTGAATAAGAACAGCAACCTACATCCTTTGAACCTGCTCACTGTATTCATCTTTCAGTTTCCTTCTGTAATTTTTACCCCACACCCTTCTTATAATGCAAAGCTGATGAATCTGTTCCACTAACAAATCCCTTCTGTTAATCAGGATATACCAGAAACTCCTTTTCTTTCCAATTCTATTGAGCACCACCTCATAAGTTACACAATCTGCCTATCTAACTTTCATCATTTGTCTATAGCACCACATTTCAAAAGCATCTATTATCTTTTTCTCTGAACACCTTATTGGTCATGTTGCACTCCCATACAATGCTACAATCCAAACAAATGCTTTTAGAAAGGACTTCCTAACATTTAAATTAATAATGGATGTCAACAAATTTTGCTTCTTCAGAAACATTTTTGTTTCCATAGCCATTCTGCAGTTTATTTCTTCTTTACTTCGACCACCAGAAGTTACCTCACTACCCGAATAACAAAACTCATCTGTTAGTTTTATTGTCTCATTACCTAATATAATTCCTTCAGCATCGCCTGATTTTCTGACACTACATTCCATTACCCTTGTTTTACTCTTATTAATGTTCATGTTATACCTCCTTTCCAGACACTGTCCATTCCATTCAATTGCTCTTCCAGGACCTTTGCTGTATATAACAGAACTACTACGTCATTGGCAAACTGCAAAGTTTTTATTTCCTCTCCCTGAACTTCAATTCTCTCTCCATTCTCCTCACATTTATGGTAGCGATAGAACCTATAAACTATCAACCACCTCCTTGGAAGTTTCATTTCTTAACTAATGTCTTTGGGTGTGCTGCTTTTCGGCCATGTTATCTTATAATTCATTCTGTATATTTTAGTGCTCTGGGCAGGTAGTATATGGTGGTTTCATCGGGGCTACAACCCCTCTAAATCCCACAGTGGCAAGCCCAACCTCAGCCTCAAGCCAGCCTCCCCATCATGTCACCATGGTGAACTCTGCTAAAAAGTTATTGCAACTCATGGTAAACCTGCTCCTGCTCCTGTAGTGTTTGCATCCAATCGGTTTATATTACCGCTTCATGCCTTTTGAACTTAAAGGCACCACAAAAACTTGGCAAAGCTTTATAACTGAGATTCTCTTTTCCTTAAATTCTGTTTGTTCACTTGGATGACATACTAAGTTTTAGTACTTCTGTCAAAGAAAAGCAACACTCTAGCTGGGGCGGGCATTGAGTTAAACCACAACAAGAATGAACTTTATAGGCCAAACTGTCTCTGCAGATGGCATCTCCCATCTGGTTGAAAAAGTTAGCTCTGTTAACGACCTACCTCACAAGTCATATTTCAAGGAACTCGGGTGTTTCCCGGACACAATAAACTATTATCAGCGTCATTTGCCAGGTGCTGCCAACATTCGGTCTCCACTCACGAGTGCGATAATGGGTAAATGCATCTCTGGCACTCGGCTCATGCCCAGCACCCGTGAAATGACACATTTGTGGCACTTAAAGACCTTCTGACTTGTGCTGCACTATTACTCACCTGGAAGTGGACATTTTCATAACATCAGACAACCGGTGACACTGCGAGTGGCACAGTTCTCAGCCAGTTCACTTCCACTTTCCACCCCATTCACATCCGCATCACGGGTGTCGTGGGTGAAATTGGGTGTGACAATTTAATGGCCAAACTGTGCCCTCTAGTCTCTCAGCTGCTATAACACGAGATCTTCCACCAACTACATGACCTGGAACATACTGGCATTTGCACCTCCCCGAGACTAGTCACTGAATGTTTTGTACGTGACTGCTGAGCTCGGGTGCACACCTGCCTACCCTGTCAATGCAATAAAATCTTGACACGTACGTCCCCTGCTTTGGGCCCCTCGCCCGTTCTCACAAGGAGATTTCAACAGGTTCACATCGACCTAGTTGGCCCCCTTCCTCCTGCTGACGGGTTCCGTTACATTCTCTCTGCCACCGAACACACCGATCGCCGGGTGGAGGCCGACGCCTCGCCAACGTCGCAGCTAAAACAGTTCCGAAGACTTTTATTCGGTTAAAGATTGCCGGCCTCGACTGCCCCTCGATCTTAAGTGCACACCGAGGCAGGCAGTTTGAGTCGGCCCTCATCTCAGACCTCTGCCACCTCTTTCGCATCGAACGCAACCACACCACCGTTTACCATCCCCAAAGCGACGACCATTACGGTGGTGGCACAGGACACTCAAAACCACCCTCCGATGCCACAACTCTCTCCGGACGGAGGCTCTTCCCACGGTCCTACTCGGCCCACAAGCCACCTATGTGGCTCGGTCACTGAAGTTGTGTATAGATGACCTCTTGTCTTACCGGGGGAGCTCATTAACCGCTCCCCCCTCCAGACCTGAGCGATCTGCCCACCCTAGTTGACAGGGTCTGTCTCCATTGTGCAAATATAAATCCTCCCCCCCCCCCCCCCAGCCAGTCACTCACCCCTTTCTGCCTGCACCCCACTCCAGTCATCTGTCCATCCAGGCACACATCTGCTAGACCGACGTGTCCAAACCCAGCAACACTTGGCAGATTTCTCAGTCGCCGGCCCCACTGTTCGCCACCTTCGTGCTCTGTCGAGCCTTTCCGACGACAGATGAGTTCATCGTTGTTCGAGCTCTGAGGCCTTCGACGTCGCCTCCTGTCGTCGCCCCACCCTCCTCCCCGGCTCGAGATGAGTACTCTGTACTATAGCACCTATAAACTATTGATCACCTCCCTGGAAGTGTCATTTCTTTACTAATATATTTGGGTGAGCTGCTTCTCAGCCAACATATTCTCTTGAAATTCAGTCTGTGGTTTTTCGTGTTCTGAGCAACAGTAATGTTTTGTCAAGTTGTATATGGTTGTTTCACTGGCTCTAGAATCCCTCTAAATCCCATACATTCCTACACAGCATGCTCAGTGTACAGATTGAACAACATTGGAGAGAGACTACAATCGGCTGAAGAGGCAGAGGTGATGGTTGTATGACTGTGTTGTGTGCCTGTGTGATTGTGTGAGTTGTCTATTTTCTGAAGAAGGCCATGGCCGATAGCTGAAAGTGTTGTATGTGTGTTTCTTTTGTATGTGCCTGTTCCAGCTCGTCACCATGTCTTTGCGGTGAGTTGTAAACTGTCCTTACTATATTATTAATCCCAACCTGTACTTTCCATTATTATATAACTTACATTCCTATTTTTTTACCCATTATCAGACATACTCCTGCATTACCACTAACTGATTTTGTATTGATGACCATGTACTCACCTGACCAAAAATCCTGTTCATCATGCTACTGAATTTCACTATTAGCCAACACATCTAACTTCAACCTATCCATTTCACTTTTCTACTTTTCTTACTTGCCTACCTGTTAATGCATAGAAAATCCACACTCTTATTTGTTGAATGCCTGTTTTGTTTTTATCGATGATGAAATCCTCCTGATTAGACCCTGCCTGGAGGTCTGAATGGGGAACTAATTTTACCCAAGATGACACCATCATCATATATTCATACATTAGAGCTGCTTGTCCTCAGGAAAACTAATGATGGTAGTTTCCCCTTGCTATCAGCCATTCACAGTAACTGGATGGCAAAGCCATGTTAGCTGATGTTATAAATCAATTGTACAGATTGTTGCCCCTGTAACTACTGATAAGGCTGCTGGCACTCTTCAGAAACCACATGTTTCTCTTGTTGCCTCTCTACAGATACCCTTCTGCTGTTGTTGCACTTGTTGTTGTTGTGGTCTTCAGTCTGCAGACTGGTTTGATGCAGCTCTCCACCCTACCCTGTACTGTGCAAGCCTCTTCATCTGATAATATGAATGGCAACCTAAATACTTTTGAAGCTGCTTACTGCATTCACACACACCCCTCATCTACAACTTTTGCCCCACACACTTCATTCTAATGCTAAGTTGATGATTCTTTGATGTCTCAGAATGTGTCCCACCAACAAATCCCTTCTCTTAGTCAGGATATGCCAAAAACTCCTTTTCTCCCCAGTGTTGAGCACCTCTTCATTGTTTAAGTGATCTACCCATCTAATCTTCATCATTCATCTGTAGCACCACATTTCGAAAGATTGTATCATCTTTTTGTTTGAACTCCTTATTGTCCATGTTTCACTCCCATACTATGGTACACTCCAGACAAATGCTTTCAGAAAGGACTTCCTAACATTTAAACTAATATTGGATGCCAACAGATTTTGCTTCTTCAGAAACACTTTTCTTCCCATAGCCATTCTACATTTTATATTTTCTTTACTTCAACCATCAGAAGTTATCTTACTACCTAAACAACAAAACTCATCTACTACTTTTATTGTCTCATTACCTAATCTAATTCCTTCAGTATTGTCTGATTTCCTGACACTACATACCATTACCTTTGTTTTACTATTGTTAATGTTCATCTTATACCTTTCTTTCAAGGCACTCTCCATTCCGTTTAATTGCTCCTCCAGGTCCTTTGCTGTCTCTGATAGCATTACTATGTTGTCAGCAAACCGCAAAGATTTTATTTCCTCTTCCTGGACTTTGGTTCCATCTGCAAATTTCTCCTTGCATTCCTTCACAGCTTGCTCAATGCACAGACTGAACAACATTGGGGAAAGGGTACAACCCTGTCTTACTCCCTTGCAAACCTCTGCATTTCTTTCACGCCCTTTGACTCTAATAACTGCTGTCTGGTTTTTTAAGTTGAATATAACGATTCGCTTCCTATATTTTACCCCTGTTACCTTCAGAATTTGAAAGAGTTTGTTCCAGTCAACACTGTTGAAAGCTTTCTCCAAATCTACAAATGCTAAAAAAGGAAGATTTGACTTTCCTTAGTCTATCTTCTAAGATAAGTTGTAATGTGAGTATTGCCTCCTGTGTTCCTACATTTCTCCTAAATCCAAAATGATCTTCCCCTAGGTCGAAATCCACAAGTTTTTCTATTTGTCTGTAAATAATTCATGTTAGTATTTTGCAAACATGACTTATTAAACTGATAGTTCTGTAATTTTCACATTTGTCTGCACTTGCTTTCTTAGGTATTGGAATCACAATATTCTTCTAGAAGTCTGAGGGTATGTTCCCTCTCTCATATATATAGCATACCAGGTGGAACAATTTGTTCATGACTGGCTGTCCTAACAATAATAGCAGTTCAGACAGGACATCATCTATTCCAGCGACCTTGTACAGGCATTTTGCACTTTCAGTATGGTTATCTGTATCACTGAAGCACACTAGATACTTCACCTCAGAAATGTCTGTGGTTCATAAGGGTGTCAGGTTTGATGAACTGATCAATTTTGCTTCAGGCTGGTTCACTTAAATAGCTGAAATTTTACTTAACTGTGTTTTAAAATACTAAGATTTTCATCAAGCTTCATGAACCTGTCAAAACCGTAGTATTTTAGTAGTGAAATATCTGCTCTTTAAGGCAACCAGCCAGAAGCAAAAGTGAATCAAATAATGGCAACAATCAAAAGAGAAAACTGATTACATTTTGTTACATATACTGTTTGAGCATCAATATTTTCAAATGAAAGGACACAAGTATTTCATAGATCATTAACATATTCAAGCTTTCAAAATCTGGCTGTGTCACCAGTCATATCAGTCACTATAGTTCAGGTCACGGAACACTTGGAATATACATTTATAGATACAAAAGACAAGTGTACGATATTCATGCAGTTTATAATTGGTGATACTTTATGTTAACACAATTGACTTTACATAAAGAACAAATATAAAACAAATTTCATGATAATGGTGTTCGTACCCTGTTAACCTGATATGAGATGATGATGTACTACTTCTGCTGTTTACTACATTTATAAGTAATAGTCATACCCTAATTGCTGTAACACAATTATTTCTCATACAGTACAGATCACATGATGTTCATTGATTGATGACTTAGTGCACATAATGAAATGTCTGAGCAAGTAGGTGTGTGTGAACACTAACATTCTGTGTCTAATCACTTGTACATATTACCCCCCTTTATTTTTTATCTTTATGATTGCAGCTTAGTTTCACGTTAATGTGACAGTTTTTAATAGATTTTCCATGAACAGTCTCTGGTTATTACACCCATCAATCAATACGTAAGTCCCCTATTTTACATTTTCAACAGTGGATAATAGATTACAACACATCGTAAAAAGGCTCACTGACTTGCTGACAGACACACAGTCGTAGATTTCTTGACAGCCGGGAGAATGACAATGGACCGGTCTCCCTTCAGATCACAGATAGACTGGGCTTCAGCTTGAGCCCAGTTTGCATATGTCTGCCTTGGTGTATGTGCGTCTATATGTGTGTGTGTGGGTTTATGTGTTTGTTTACCTATCCTTTTTCCCTTAAGGCGAGTCCTTCCACTCCTGGGATTGGAATGACTGCCTACCCACTCCCTTAAAACCCGTATCCATTCCTTTTTCCCTTTACTTCCTTCCTCTTTTCTGATGAATCAACCAACGGTTGCGAAAGCTCCATTGTGTGTGTGTGTGTGTGTGTGTGTGTGTGTGTGTGTGTGTGTGTGGTGTATGTTTCCATTTATGTTTGCATCAATGAACTGGTGCCTTTTCATCTGATAAATATTTTTGTGACCAGAAATGTTTTCCTGTAGTATATATATTATATTGTTGTGGTCTTCAGTCCAGAAACTGATTTGGTGCATCTCTCCACCCTACTCTTTCCTGAGCAAGTCTCTTCATCTCCTCATAAGACCAGCAACCTATATCCATTTGTATCTGCTTATGGTATTCATCTCTTGGTCTCCCTCTGTAATTTTTACCCCACATACTACCCTCCAATGCTAAATTCACAATTCCTTGATGTCTAAGAATGTGTCCTACCAATCAATCTCTTCTTTTAGTCAAGATATGCGAGAAATTTCTTTTCTCCCCAATTCTGTTCAATACCTCCTCATTAGTGTTATGCGATTCATCCACCTAATCTTCAGCATTCTTCTGTAACACCACATTTCAAAAGCCTCTATCCTCTTCCTGTCCTCACAGTTAATTGTCAATGTTTCACTCCCATACAAGGCAACAATCCACACAAATTCCTTCAGAAAGGATTTCCTTATGCTTTTATTAATATTCGATGTTAAATTTCTCTTTTATAAAAACTACTTTTCTTCCCATTGCCATTCTGCATTTTTATATCCTCTGTACCATCGTATGTTACTTTACTGCCCAAGTAACAAAACTCAATTACCACCTTTATTTATTCGTTACTGATTTTAATTCCTTCAGCATCACCAGATTTTCTAAGACTGCAATCCATTACACTTGTTTTGCATTTTTTAATGTTCATCTTATATGCTCCTTTCAACATACTGTCCATTCCATTCAGTTGCTCCTCCAGCTCCTTTGCTGTCTCTGACAGTATTACAATGTCATCAGCAAAATGCAAGGTTTTTATTTCTTCACCTTGAACTTTAATTCCTTCTCCAAATTCATCTTCGCTTTTCCTTATAGCTTACTCAATGTACAAACTGAATAACATTGGGGAAGGTTGCAACCCTGTCTTACACCCTTCCCAATCTCTGCTTCCCTTTCCTGCCCTTCAACTTTGATAACTGCTGTCTTGTTTTTGTACAAGTTGTGAATAACCTTCCGACCCCAAAATTTTACTCCTCCTGATTTCAGAAAGAGTTTATTCCAATCAATATTGTCAAAAGCTTTCTCCAAATTTACAAAAGCTAGAAATGTCGGTTTGCCTTTCCTTAATCTACCTTGTAAGATAAGCTGTAAACTCAAGATTTCCTCCTGTGTTCCTACATTTCTCCTGAATCCAAACTGATCTTCCCCAATGTCGGCTTCTACCAGCTTTTCCATCCTTCTGTAAATAATTCGTATTAAAATTTTGCAGCCATGACTTATTAAACTGATGGTTCTGTAGTGTTCACACCTGTCTGAGCCTGCTTTCTTTGGGATGGGGATTATAATATTTATCTTAAAGTCTAAGGATACTTTGCCTGTCTCATACATCTTACACACCAGGTGAAACAGTTATGTCATGGCTCGTTCTCCCAAAGACTTTAATAGTTCTGAGGGAATGTCATCTACTCCAGTCTCTTTTATCTTCCTGTAGGTGGTACATATTTTTCCCCTGTTTACACGTTCTTCTACAGACTTATTTGCCTTCTAGGCACTCCTGCTTAGGCAGTTTTGCACTTCCTGTCAATCTCATTTCTTAGTCGTCTGTACTCCATTTTTACCATTTCATTTACTGAATTTTTATATTTTCTCCTTTCATCAACTAAATTTAGTATTTCTTGTGATATCCAAGGATTTTTTGTAGGTCTTGCCTTTCTACCTATTTTGCCCACTGCTGCCTTTATTATTTTATCTCTCAATGCTACCCATTCCTCCTCTACTGTTTAACCACCACCACCCCCCCCCCTTTTCTGTCAATTTTTGTCTAAATCTTCCTCTGAAATTGTCTAGAACTTCAGGTTCCCTGCTTATTTTCCTACCTTTCTGCAGTTTTTTCAGTGTCAACCTACAGTTCATGACTAATAAGTTATGGTCAGAGTCTATATCTGCCCTTGGGTATGTCTTACAGTTTAAAACCTGGTTCTGTAATCTATGTCTTACCATTATAAAATCTATCTGGTTACTTCCTGTGTCTCCTGGTCTTTTCCTACTACCAAATTCCAGTCTCCCATGACAATTAAGTTTTCCACTCCCTTTAATTGCCTGAATTATTTTCTTTACCTCCTCACACATTTCTTCGATCTCCTCATCATCGGCAGAGGTAGTTGGCATATAAAATTGTACTATTCTGTTCAGTGTTGGCTTCATATCTATCTTGACTACAGTAATGTGATCACTGTGTTCATAGTAGTTTACCCACATTCCTATTTTCTTATTCATGACCAGACCAACTCCTATAATACCCCAAACTGATTTTGTGTTTGTAATCCTGTACTCACGTGACCAGAAATCCTGTTCCTCTTTCCACCAAACTTCACTAATTCCCACTATATCTAACTTCAACTTACCCATTTCTCTTTTTAAATTTTCTAACTTTCCTACCCTATTAAGGGATCTAACATTCCATGCTCCAATCCATAGAATGCCAGTGTTGTCTTTCCTTATGACGACATCCTCCTGATTAGTCGCCACCCAGAGGTACAGATGGGGGACTATTTTACCTCTAGAATATTTTATCCAAGAGGATGCCATCATCAAATACTCCTACAGTAGAGCTGCATGTCATCGGGAAAGGTAACGACTATAGTTTCCCCTTGCTTTCAGCCGTTCTCAGTGACTGAGTGACAGAGCCACATTAGCTGATGTTACAAGACCAGCTCAGTCAATCATCCAGACTGTTGTCCCTGTAACTAATGAAAAGGTTGCTACCCATCTTCAAGAACCACACGTTTGTCTGGCCTCTCCACAGATACCCCTCCTCTCTGGTTGCACTACGGTATGTCTATTTCTGTCATTGAGGCACGCAAACCACCCCACCTCGGCAATGTCTGTGGTTCATAGGGGTGGAGATAAAATATATATATATAGTTTAATTTACCAAAAGCATAGGCTTGTTGATAGACACACAAATAAAAACACACACAAACACAAAAATTCAAGCTTTCGCAATCATTAGTTGCTTCATCAGAAAAAAAGAGGAAGGAAGGAGGGGGAAAAAGGAAAGGATTTGGGTTTTAAGGAAGTGAATGAGGGAGTCATTTCAATCCCAGAAGTGGTAGGACTTACCTTAAGGGTAAACACACACACACACACACACACACACACACACACACACACACACACACATGCAAATACACCAAGGCAAACATATGTAAATTTTACTTGTGAAGCATAGTAATACCTACTTTAATATTATGAGAAGAGAATTTAGTTAGCCATAACAGAAATACTAATTAGTCTAATATATGACTTGTAACAATACACCTCTTGCCTTCTATATATTCCTTCCACCTTTCAGCTTTCCCTCTTTGCTATGTACTGGTTTTCCGTCTTGAGTTCTTGATATTCATACAGCTGCTTTTCTAGTCTCCAAATGTGTCTTTTATTTTCCTGTAGGCAGTATATATCTTTGCTCTAGTTATATATTCTTCTACAGTCTTACATTTCTCCTCTAGCCACTGTTGCTTTGATTTGATTTGATTTCATTTTTCCAGGGAAGCCAAAACTGTCTTAGTCCAACACGCCACTGCCCGCACCGAAACTAAGTTTATTGTGCAGTTTTGCTCCCTGTATATCTAGTAAAGCCAACCAATGCCCTTGAACAGTGCAAGGAGTCCCTTTACCAGTTCTTTATCAGACACAATTTCTTTGGGTCTGGTTGTCCCAAATATTCTGTGCCTGTTACTCTCCAATGCAATGCATTCGAAGATTAGATGTGATGCAGTTTCATCACCGTCATCACAGATCCTACATTTAGGATCCTCTTCTGTTATTCCCATTGTATATAGGTGCTTTTTGAAATTCCCATGGCCTGTCAGCAATCCAACCATGAGTCTAATCTCTCTCCTGTTCAGGCCCAGGATTGCAGAGCTTCTTTTAAAACATAGCTTTGGCATCATTACCTTGCCATGTTTTTATTGATGGACTTTGGTCTAATATTCTACATGCTGTCTTCTGTGCCAGTTACGTAACTCCAATTTGATCATTGCCTTGGTGATTGTCAGGACAGGTTCCGGTCCAATAAATGGAGACTCTGCCCCCATCCTGGCTAATCTGTCAGCATGTTCGTTGCCACTGATCCCCGAGTGGCCAGGTACCCACAATAGGTTTACTCTATTGCTTTCCCCTAGCTCCACCAGAACGCTGTGACATTCTGCAACAATTTTAGACTTTGTTGCAGGAGCTGCCAGTGATCTCAGGGCTGCCTGGCTGTCTGAATAGATGTAGATGCTACGATCTTTGTAGTACCTACGCAAATTCTCCTCCACACATGCCCTGATGGCAGTGATTTCGGCCTGGAATACTGAGGCCAGTTTCCCTAGAGAGATGATGCCCTCCAGTCTTGGCTGCACCCTGTAAACCCCGCCCCAACGCCTCGATCTGATTTCGACCCGTCAGTGAACCAGACAATATCCCCCGTATGGTGTCGAACTATTGTCTCCCACTGCTCCCTACTTCCAATTGTTATACTGAAAGGCTTGTTGAAGCAGTATGGGGTTATAATATAGTCAATTGGCATTTCCCCAATCCTTCCTATATTTACCTCACTCACTATTTTAGTGTGTGATTCTGGATATCCCAAAGAGTTCCAGTTGTTACCAGTTTTGAGACTGTAGGCACCAGCCGCTTCCTTCATCTTGACCCAAAGGTGTAATAGGGGCATATCCAGCATGGTTTCCATCCCAGCAGTTGGTGTGCTGCTAATTCCATCTGTTATGGCTAAGCAGGCTAGTCTCTGCACCTTACCAATCTCCTTAGCAGCAACCTGCTGTTCTCTACCACACGACTGTCCCATAGGTGATCCTGGGTCTAATCACTGTGGTGTATATCCAGTGCATACCCTTGGGGCTCAGGCCCCAATTTTTGCCACAAGCTCTTCTGGTACTTACTAAAGTACCTTTTGCCTTGGAGCAAATATTCCTAATGTGAGGGGTCCATGTCAGTTTCTCATCTAGGGTAACCCCTAGATATTTCACTGTCCCCTTCACAGGTAGAGCTTCATTGAAAAGCTTTAGATTCCAACCTCAGTGTTGGATATGTTTCCTTGTGAATGGTACAACAACAGTCTTCTTAAGACTAACCCCCAGATCCTGTTTTCTGCACCAGTCTTGCACAATGTCCAATGCACCTTGTGCCATATTCTTCACTGTGTCAGCAAATTTGCCAAGTATTACTATGACAAGATCATCTGCATATCCTTGGCAAAAGTACTGCCTAGAGTTTAATTTCCAATGAGATCATTCACCACTAGATTCCACAATAAAGGGGAAAGAACTCTTCCTTGCGGGCAACCCCTAGTGGTGTTGATTACCATTTTTTCATTCATCATGGTAGCCTCTACCTTTCTTCCACTGAGCATGGCCCTAGTCCACCTACATATTGTGGTCCCTAGGTCATGCACATCTGCTGCCCTAACCATGGAATCGAAGATGGTGTTGCTAAAAGCCCTCTCAATGTCCAGGAAGATACAGAGGGCTATCTCCTGAAAGTGTAGTGCTTTCTCCACCTTCCCAACAAGTTGGTGGAGAGCTGTCTCACATGATTTACCTGGTTGATATGCATGTTGGTTTGAATGTAGAGGAGCCATACTTAACCTCCTTTCTCCAACATGCACATTAACCAGCTTTTCCAATGTCTTAAGAATGAAATAGGACAGGCTGATTGGTCCCATATCCTTGGCCTTGGTATGATCAATTCTCCCTGGCTTTGGAATGAAGACAACCTTCACTGCCCTCCAGGCATTGGGAATGATTCCTGCTGCTAGGCTAACCCTGAATAGCCTGCATAGAAATCTAATAAGATTTTCTCCCGCTTGTTGCAGGAGAGCTGGATAGATTCCATCGGGGCCAGGTGACTTGAACGGTTGAAATGTTCCCACCGCATATCGGACCTTACTGAAATCAACACACTTCTTGGCCAAATCCCAGTCCTCTTTTCGAATACCTGAGAACTGTTGTCTCTCAGGAATTGCATTCTGGTCTGAGTTATCCCCCAGAGTAAGGAAAGTAAGTCTCGAGGAACAGTTCCAGCGTTTCATGTGCTGTCTTTGTATACTCCCCATCCTCCCTTCCTCAATGTTCCTCCTGGATTAGTTGGTACCCCAGTGAGGATTTTATGAAGTCTCGCTTGAGCAGCCGTGCTCTCCACTTCCTCACAGAATACCTTCCAGGATGCCTCCTTTGCCTGTCTGATGACAAGGTTGTAATTGACAAGGGCCTCACGATATTTTTCCCATTGTCCTTTTTTCCTCACAAGGTTAAACAGTCTTCGTACCTGTTTCCTTTGCATTTCCAGGTTATTATTCCACCAAGGCACATTCCTATTTGTGCACTTCTTGGTGATTGAGCAGTTGTCCTGGTATGAGGTCACTATAGCAGGGTATGGCCTCTGCTACTTCCTCAAACTCTGCTGGATTCCTTATCGAAGTTTTAATTTCTGATAGGCTGAAGTCAAGGTCTCTCCTATATGTCTCCCAGTCCGTTTTCCTGGGATTCCTATAGGTCATGGTCTGTCTGGTTCCCATTTCAACCTTGAATTTAATATACATGTGATCTTATGAGAATGGCTCCAGGACCACATGCCACTGTTTGATGTAACTTCCCATCATCATGGAACCAAAAGTTATGTCAATTACTTCTTCCCTTCTACTATTCCTGAATGTAGGTTCATCACCCCTATTCAGGATCTCCAAGTTGTTAGATAGGAGAAATTCAAGAAGGTGCTCACCTCTACTGTTGGTGTTCTTGCTGCCCCACGATAGATTGTGGGCGTTGGCATCACATCCCATCAACAGTTCATCACCTTGCCGATGCCAGGTTTCCGTCAGTCTCCTCACTTCCAAAGGAGGAGGAGAGCTGTCTTTGTAAGGAAGGTATGCTGAGACCAAAACAATTTCCCTATGGATACCTTCCTCACGTTGCTGCATCCTGATGGTCACCAGGTCCCTGGAACAAAAATCCATCAAGGGCATGAAAGGTATTCCATTTCTAACATAAATGCATGTTCTGGAGTTTTTTAGATTTCTGGCAAAAATCAGCTTACCTCCAGTACCACCGAGGCCCAATACACCCCCTTTGTATAAATAGGGTTCTTGTATCAGGGCCACGTCCACCTTCTGTCTCCCCAGGTGACGGCTCATGGCAGCAGTGGCCCCTTTACTGTGCTGCAGGTTTATCTGCAGCACTTCCAGTCCCCATCTTGCCATTATTGCCTTTAATGTCTTTGATTACCCTGACGGCGACCTGCGAGAACCCTAAAAACAGTTTCAGGCCTTGCTCTCGCATTACCTTCAGGGACTTCTCTCTGACCTCCACCATCAGGGTTCGTCCTTCCGGAACAACCTTTTGATTAATTACCCTCCAATTCTCTGTCAAGACTTTTGGGTTCTGGACCCTTATTTTCTCGAACAGAGTTTTTGGAGGGACATCCTTAAGGATCTTTGGTACCCATATTGATACCATTGCAGTCTTGACCAGCAGCTTCGCATCCTCCCATGGGGATATCATGGGCACCTTGTCCTTAAGCCATTCTGCTGTGTGCTCCCCCTTGCAGACAAAAATGAGGGCACCGCGATCTACATAGACCCTCCTGAATTTGGGTCCTGGACCAGTGTCCCCCTCCCCCCCCCCCAATCTCTTCAAAGAGGGCCATCTGCACGAGCTCCTCCTGCTGCTAGGTGATGCTTACCAGTGGGTATCCTTCTTGGACAACTGCCACTCTAAAGACCAAGACTGCAGTACTTTAGCTCTGTTTCCCTATTTTCTGCCTCAGCCTTTTAGGATCACGCTTGACCAGAGAGGAGGGAGTCTTAGATTCCTCCCTAACCCTCTTTCCACCTGTCTTTGACGTCAAGGGGGTCTGTATATCCCCTTCAACCTGAGGCTGTTTCTTTTTGTACGTCTTGGGCTCAAGCCCTTTTGATTCCCTCCACTTATGTTTAGGAAGCCATTCTTTTCCTTCCTTTTGCTTCTGTTCCTTGAGAAGTTTCCTCCTCTGAGCCCCAGACAAGGCCTTAATCCTAATCTGGTCCAACTCCTCTGTTACAGTTCCCACTTCTTGCTCAGGTCGAGACCCTGATTCAGAAGTAAGAGTGCACTCCATCAGTCCTAATCCCGATGTCTGAGTATCTGAGGTCTCAGATTGCCCCTCAGATTCTTTTAAAACACTTTCTTTCTCTGTGTTCATCTTAGTCCCACAAGATTTGGGGCTTTATATGGTCCACACCACGATAACCCCACGCGGTGCAAGGCTACTTACTCAGGGAGGTTGCCCAGTATCCCTGAGGTTCCGTTCGAGACACATCCACTCATGTGTGACGCACACCTCGGCACGGATCGCATCACACCTTGGGTTGGGAAAGGAATTGGAAAAGGACTGGGAGAGGATAAGGAAGACATTGTGGGACACACTTGGTCTGATCCATCAGCTGAGGCCTTTCCGGCAGTAGGTTCTCTACCTTCGGTATAGCCCTCTGCTTCACACGGATATGCAAGCCTCTCCACCTGCATGGACAGTGCTTCGTCAAGGTGGTGTCCCCCGGAGAGGCCACTGCTGCTTAGTCAGTCTGCACTTCCTATCAACCTCTTTCTTGAGACATCTGCACTCCCTTTTTCCTGGTTCACTTGATGCATTTTTATTTTTCTCCTTTCATCAATTGTTCAGTACCTCCTATGTTATCACAAGATTTATATTAGGCCTTGTCCTTCTGTCTATATGATACTCTGCAGCCTTCACTAATCTCTCTCTTACAGCTACCCATTCTTCTTCTACTGCATTACTTTTCCCCCGCTTCAGTCAATACTTGCCTAATGCTCCCTCTGAAACTCTCAGCTACCTCTGGTTTCTTCTTTCTGTCTCTTAAGTTTTAATCTGCAGTTCATAACCAATAAGTTACGTTCAGAGTCTATATCTTCCCCTGGACATATCTTACAGTTTAAAACACACTTTCTGAACCTATGTCTTACCATTATGAAGTCAATCTGGTAACCTTCCACATATACAATCTTTTTTCATGATGATAAGACCAAGTGGTAGTAATGATTAAATTGTGCTCTACACAAAATTCTACCAGACGATCTCATTCCTGAAACTTCCTGGCAGATTAAAATTGTGTGCCGGAACCGGGACTCGAACCTGGGATCTTTGCCTTTCGTGGGCAAGCGCACTACTAACTGTGCTATCCCGACACGACTGACGATGCCGCCTCACAACTTCACTTCCGCCAGTACCTCGCCTCCTACTTTCCAAACTTCACAGAAGCTCTCCTGCAAACACGCAAGACTAGCACTCCTGGAAGAAGGGATATGGTGGAGACATGGCTTAGGCTGTGGTTAAGCCATGTGGTATTTACAAAAGGACAAGACTGATAATACGTCATTTACGTGCATTGAAAAGAGAAGTGGACCTAATACCGAGCCCTGTGGTATGCCTGATTGTACTTTTCTTGACTGTGACTTTTCGGTGCCAGACATGACGCACTGAAGACACGATGTCAAGTATGAGCGAAACCATTGCACCACGCCATGAGAGATATTTAGGCTGCTAAGTTTAGCAAGTAAAATATCAAAGTACACAGTATCGAAAGCTTTGCTAAAGTCTAAGAAGCACATAATAGTCTCATCTTGTCTATCCATTGCCTGCTTAAGATCGTCTGTTATTTTTATCAAAGCAGATGTGCTGCGATATTTGTGAAAACCTGATTGGTGTTCGTCAAGAAAGTTATTAATAGTCAAGTAGCTGGTTAGCTGATCATGTACTATATATTCTAGGGATTTGGATAGTACCGGAATAATGCAGATAGGTCAGTAGATTAGATTAGATTAATACTTGTTCCATAGATCATGAATACGACACTTCGTAATGATGTGGAACGTGTCAGTTACATGTGTCAATTCATAATATTACATGACACTCAATTTTTGAATATTTTATTAATATTATTATTATTTAAACCTAAAGTACTAACTTTTATCTAGAAATTCATCTAATGTGTAGAAGGAATTGCCATTCAGAAATTCTCTTAATTTATTTTTAAATGCTAGTTGGCTATCTGTCAGAATTTTGATACTACTTGGTAAGTGACCGAACACTTTTGTTGGCAGAATAATTAACCCCTTTCTGTGACAGAGCTAAATTTAACCTTGAATAGTATAGGTCACCCTTTCTCTTAGTGTTGTAGCTATGCACACTGCTGTTACATTTGAATTCAGTTGGATTGTTAATAACAAATTTCATAAGTGAATATATATATATTGTGAAGCTTCTGTGAAGATTCCTAGATCCTTAAATAAATGTCTGCAGGATGATCTTGCATGGGCTCCAGCAATTATTCTGATGACCCACTTTTGGGCAGTGAATACTTTCTTACTAAATGATGAATTACCCCAGAATATGATGCCATAAGAAAGCAGAGAATGAAAATAGGCATAGTATGCTAGTTTACTGAGTTGTACATCACCAAAGTTTGCAATCACCCTAATAGCATAAGTAGCGGAGCTCAAATGTTTCAGCAGATCTTCAATGTGTTTCTTCCAATTCAACCCTTCATCAATGCATAAACCTAAAAATTTTGAATATTCTACCTTAGCTATAGTTTTGTGGTTGAAGTCAATATTAATTAATGGTGGAATGCTATTTATTATGTGAAACTGAATATACTGTGTTTTTTTTTTCAAAATTTAAAGAGAGTCCATTTACAGAGAACCACCTAATAATTCTCTGAAATACTTCATTGACAATTTCATCAGTTAATTCCTGTGATTCAGGTGTGATAGCGATACTTGTATCATCAGCAAAGAGAACTAGCTTGGCATCTTTATGAATATAGAAAGGCAAATCATTAATATATATTAAGAACAGCAAAGGTGCCAATACCGAACCATGTGGCACCCCATGCTTGATAGTTCCCCAGTTTGAGGAGTCAGCTGTTTTTTGTATATTATGTGAATTACTTATATCAACTTTCTGAATTCGTCCAGTTAGGTATGATTTAAACCATTTGTGCACTTTCCCACTCATACCACAATACTTAAGCTTATCTAGAAGAATTCCATGGTTAACACAGTCAAAGGCCTTTGATAGATCACAAAAAATCCCAACGGGTGATTTACGGTTATCCAGAGCATTTAATATTTCATTAGTGAAGATATGTATTGCATTTTCTGGTGAAAAGCCTTTCTGGAAACCAAACTGACATTTTGTTAGAACTTTATTTTTATTAATATATGAAGCTACTCTGGAATACATTACTTTTTCAAGAATTTTTGAAAGAGTGGTCAGTAGTGAGATTGGGTGCTAGTTGTTGACATCCAACGTATCACCTTTTTTTATGAAGTGGTTTGACAATAGCATATTTCAGTCTATCAGGGAAAATATCCTGCTCCAGTGAGCTATTACAAATGTGGCTAAGAATCCTACATATTTCTTGGGAACAAGCTTTTAATACCCTGCTGGATATGCCATCAATGCCATGAGAGCTTTTACTCTTGAGAGAGTTTATTAATTTCCTAATTTCAGATTGAGAGGTGGGTGGGATTTCCATTGTATCAAACTGTCTAGGTACGCCCTGTTCCATTAACTGCCTAGCTTCTTCTAATGAACATTTGGATCCTATATTCTCCACAACATTTAAAAAATAATTATTAAAAGTGTTTTCAACTTCTGACTTTTTGTTTATAATTTTTTCATTCACTTTGATGGTAATGCTGTCTTCCTGTGTTCTTGGTTGCCCTTTCTCCCTTGTTATAATATTCCAGATTGTTTTAATTTTATTCTTGGATGTACTAATCTCAGACATTATGCACATGCTTTTTTTAAAATAACTTTCCTTAATACAGAACAGTAGTTTTTATAATAGTTGAATATTTCTGGGTCACTACTCTTTCTTGCTGTCAGATACAGTTCCCTTTTCCAGTTACAAGATATTTTTATACCTTTCGTGAGTCATGGTTTTTTGCTTGGTTCCTTACCATTAAATCTGACTAATTTCTTGGGGAAACAGTTATCAAATACCCTTACAAAAGTATCATGAAATAAGTTGTATTTTAAATTAGCATCAGGTTCCTTGTACACTTCATCCCAATCTAACTGCTGAAGACTTTCTGTGAAATGTCTAATTGTCGAATCATTAATTGCACGAACAACTTTGGAGGACTGATTCAAATTACTGAAAGGAGCTATATCATATAATGTAACTAGCTGTGCACCATGATCAGAAAGACCATTCTCAACAGGACATGCACTGATGTTGTTAAACCTATCTCGGTCTATAAAAAAATTGTCTATCAATGTGCTGCTGTCCTTTACTACCCGAGTAGAAAAATCAATAACAGATGTCAAATTGAAAGAACCGAGTAAGACTTCCAGGTCATTCTTCTTATTGCACTCTTGCAGTGAATCAACATTGAATCAGAGGGTGCTGTGGCAATGTCCGTTTTTGGTAGTGGCTTAACTAGTCCACGTTTCCATGCATCAGGAAAAACACTTGTGGCTAAGGACTGATTAAATATATCTGTTATGATGGGCAGCAGTGGATCAATAATCAGCTTTATCATTTGGATAGTGATACCATCATCCCCGGTAGATGCTGATGTAATACGCATAATGGTTTTTTTGACTGTACTTCCAGTAACATCCTTAAAATAAAACTTATCATGGTTAGCATTGTTTATCCTCGTGATATGGTCAATAAGTGTTTGTTTCGTTTGGTGATCGACTGTGGTGGTAGGCGTTGTGAAATACTGATTTAGTTCCTCAATGGGGACATTGGGTTCGGCTGCAGTTTTTTACTTTCCCAATACCAAGACCGTGCAGGTTTTTCCAGAGGACAGCCGGTCTATTTATGTTGTCGATTAATGAATGGGCGTATCTGAGTTTAGCATTTCTCACAGCCTGGTTGACTCTGTTATGTTTCTGCTTGTAAGTGGTTTGTTTTTCAGGTGTAGGGTGCACTTTGTATGTCCGATGTGCAGTGTCTGTGAGATTCATTATCTGTTTTAATTCATCAGTTAGCCAGGGTGCAGGTTTCTTTCTCACTTTTTTGGTCTTGATGGGCGCATATTTATCATACAGCTGGTTAAGTTTATTTGGACCTCGAAGAACAGAAGACGGTCAGTTTAGAAATCAATCCAACCAGGAACTCTATTCCAAAATAGAAAAAATATCCAATATCATTAAGAAAAGAAAGTGCGAGTTCTTTGGACACATTTGCAGAATGGACCAGGGGAAGTTAACACAGCAAATTTCACAATTCTTGTTGTACAAGAAAAGCAAAATATGGTGGATCCAAGAAGTACAAAGGGATCTGGAAGAAATGGGAATATGGGATCAAGAAATACACAACATGGTGATTTTTAAATAAATTCAGGCATTTGCAGGATTTGAGGACAGAACTAGACCAAGAACGAAATCATGGTGGACAGAAGAGCAAAGAAAGATGCAAAGTGTATGAGAATGAAATAATACTGGAAGAGGAGGAAGAATGGAAGAAATGAAGCTGATGTGAATTAACGTGGTCCAAAGATGGCCGAAACAAAAGAAGAAGAAAATAATTCCACTCCTGAGGTAACATTGCAGTGATTTGAATAATTTTTGGAGCCCACCAAAAACCATCCCGCAGACACTTATTTAAAGATCTAGAGCTCTTCAGAGAAGCTTCACAATAAATAGGTATTTACTTATGAAATTTTTGTTACTAATTACCCAACCCAATTCAAAAGCCATAGCAGTGTGCATAGCTACAAACTAGGAGAAAGGATAATCTACACTATTCAAGGTTAATTCCAACTTTGGCAAAGAAGGGGGTTAATTATGCTGCCAAAACAGTCTGTGGTCAATTACCAAATATTATGAAATATCTGATAGATAGCCAACCAGCATTTAAAAATAAATTGAAAGGATTTCTGAATGACAACACATTCCATTCAGTAGATGAATTTTTACAAGAAATTATAATAATGGAAAGTCCAGGTTGGAATTAATATTATTATTTACTAAAAATTAGTAATTACACAGAAAAATAACATAAAATAAAATTTTAAAAAAATATATGCCATATAAAACTGCCAAGTTCACATCATTACAAAATCTATTACTTAAAGTAAAGAAAATTTGACTTACAAGGCAAAAAGGCACTGTTCATTGACACACACACACAAATAAAAACATACACACACACACACACACACACACACACACACACACACACACACACAATCTGAGCTTTTGCTACCCTACATTGATTCTTCAGAGAAAGATCAGGGTACGAGAGGGAAAAGGAAAGGATGCAGATTTAAGGTAGTGGGTGAGGAGTCATTCCAATCCTGGGAGAGGAAAGACTTGCCTTGGGGGAACAAGTGTAGGTAAACAAACACACACATACACACACCAAGTTTTAATCCAATCTTGTTTGTATGATATACTAGGTTTTGAGATGCTACATGATAGTAAGAAACATGACTTTATTGTCACCTTTTCTGATGTATTTAGTGGCACATTTTGTCACCTTATATTGAAAACTATGTATCTCAGAATAGTTATTCACTATTTCATCATGTAAAATAGTTGCCTAGAAATGTATGTGGTTTCTTTTTTCACGATATAGTAAACCACATTTCATGTAGTTATTATAATAATTATTGAGATAAAAGTATTCAAAATAATTTTCTGTTACAATGTATTAACTGATGCTTTCATTATCTTTGCTCTTTTCATACTAAAAAGAAGTTAAGCAATTAGTATCAAAATATCATCTTAGTGTCCTAAGAGATCCATTTTAATGTAAATATGTCTGTGTTTCAGGCCAATTTTATTCCTAAACCTACATATACCTGCCCAATATACAAGACCAGTGCAAGACGAGGTGTCCTATCAACAACTGGCCACTCTACAAACTTCGTCATGTTCATGGAGTTCCCGAGTGACAAGCCAATGCAGCACTGGATTAACCGTGGAGTCGCTTGTCTCTGTCAGCTTGATGACTAACTCTTATATGTATCTCTTTTGCACAGTATGTAATTTTAAAGTAATACATATATATTATTTCATGAGTGTAAAATTGTTTCTTTGATACATCATATAATATTAACACAAATGCTGGATATATTCAGTCATATATGCAAGTAAAAGTTACCTTTGTAATTCATATAATTTGCATCAGTAGGAATTACAGCTGACCATATAATGCCAAATTTGCTGATTATAGTGAAAAAATAAACCAAATCATGAAATAAATGGTGAAACAATTCAACAAACATTTTTTAATTATTATTACAAAGGCTTGTTGTGTAAATAAACCCTCATGCACTGCAGACAATGGCAAAGTGGGGTGGCTTGCATGCCTCAATGATACATTGCTGTATCATTGGAGAGGCCAAACAGATGCATGGTCACGAAGAGGGGCAGCAGCCTTTTCAGTAGTTACAGGGACAACAGTCTGTCTGTCTGACTGAGCAGTACTCGTTACATCAGCTAATGTGGCTTTGCCATACAGTCACCGTGAACAACTGAAAGTAATGGGAAACTACCGTCATAACTTTTCCCGGAGACTATACTGTATGATTATATGATGATGGCACCTTCATGGGTAAAATATTCTGGAGTTAAAGTAGTTCCCCATTTGGATCTCTAGCTGGGTACTACTGAGCAGGATGTCATCATCAAGAAACATAAAAGAGTCATTCTACAGATCGGAGAGTAGAATGTCTGCCAGTTAAATGGGTAGTTAAATTAGAAAATTTGAAAAGACAAATGGATAGGTCAAAGTTAGATATGGTGGGAATTAGTGATGTTCAGTGTCGGGTTAAACAGGATTTCTTGGCAGGTGAGTACAAGGTTACAAATACAAACTAAACTGATGGTAATGAAGAAATAGGTCTGATAATGAATAAGAAAATAGAAACAGAGGAATTTGAATTGTATTTCATTGCATTGTAAATGTATGCTCATAGCCAACACTAACCTAAGTAAGACACCTTTATACGCCGACCAGCTCTGCCAAGCACAAGAAGATCGAAGAAATGTGTGAGGGGATAGAAGAAATTATTCAGACCGTTAAAGGAGAAGAAAACTTAATTGTGATGGAGGACTGGAACTCAGTATTAGGGAAAGAAAGAGAAGAAAAAGTAGTAGGTGAATATGGACTGGGGAAAAGGAATGAAAGAGGAAGCCGCCTGGTAGAATTTTGTGCAGAACTCAATGTAATCATCACAAATGCTTTGTTTTATCATTGTGATAGCAGTAAGAGACCAGGAGACAGTGGAAGGAACCAGATTGCTTTGTTATAGTAAGACATACGTTTAGAAACCAGACTTTAGACTGTAGGACATATCCAGGAGCAGATATAGACTCTGACCATAAGTCATTGAACTGCAGATAAAACTTAAGAAGCTGCAAAAAGGTAGAAAAGGAAGAATGGAACATGGATAAATTGAAGCAACCAGAGGTTGTTGAAAGTTTCAGGGGGAGCATTAGGTAAGGATAGACTGATACAGTGGAAAGTAAAACAGTAGAAGAAGAATGGGTAGCTTTGCGAGATGGAATAGTGAAGGTCTCGTAGGATCATGTATGTAGAAGACCAAGGATTAATATAAATTGAATATTATAAAAGGAGACATTCCTGGTGGGAAAAATATATATAAAAATAAACATTGTTTGACATACCCAAAGCACAGGCTCGCCGATAGAAACAAAAAACACAAATAACAACACACAAACATTCAAGCTTTTGCAACTTGTGGCAGCTTCTTCAGGAAAAAGAGAAAGGAAGGAGAGGAGAAAGGGAAGGATACGGGTTTTAAGGAAGTGGAAAAGGAGTAATTCCAATCCCAGGAGTGGAAGGACCTACCTTAGGGGGAAAAAAGTAAGGTAAACAAATACACACCCACACTCACACATAGCCACACACAAACACACCTAGGCAGTAATTTGTAGAAAGCAAAGAAGTTGGACATAGATATCACTTGAGACAGAGGCTCTGTCCACAGAACCAAGGCAAAGATGTTAAAGATGGTGGACAGGAATTTGAATTCACTGTCCTTAGATAACACAGAAAATACTGAATTTACTTGATGATAGGAGAATATATGAAAATCAGCAACTGAGACAGTCAAAAGGGAGTACAGAAGACTGAAAAATTAGGTTGACAGGTAGTGCAGACTGACTAAGTAGGAGTGGCTAAATGAAATAAGCAAGAGTGTATAAGATTATATAATGAGAGGAAATTTTTGGCCAGGGCTTTCCTCAGACAGGGAACATTCGTCCACATAATCACTCAGGCACACTCATCCACACACGTCAGCCATCTCTGGCTGTCCAACACAGTCTTGTGTCTAACACAGCATTGTGTGTATGTTTGTATGTCTTTTATTTGTGTTTGTCATTCACTCAAAATTCGTCTTTACGGTGAGTTGTTTCCTATCTTTATATTATTATTAACATTCCTTGCTGGACCTTCCACTGTTGTTAATGAGAGATAAGATAGATACCATCTACAGAAAAATAAAATAAACATTTGTAGATAAGAAAAGCAGTTGCACGTATATGCTCTGTTGGAAACCAATACTAAGTGAAGATGGGAAAGTTGGAAGGTGGAAGGAATATATTGAGGGCCTATTGTAGAAATGGAAGATGAAATAGGGGAAGATGAGTTGAGATGGGATGTTGCAAGAAGAATTTGACAGATCACAGAGAGTCTAAACAAGGCCCAGAAGTAGATGATATTCTGTCTGATGTTTTGGTATTGTTGGAAGAGCCAGTCATGAAGAAACTGTTCCACCTGGTATGCAAGATGTATGAGACAGGGGAAATATCATCAGACTTCAAGAAGAATATAGTGATTCCAATTCCTAAAAAAGCAAGTGAAGACAAATGTGAAAATTGCAGAACTATTAGTTTAATAAGTCATGGTTGCAAAATACTAACTCGAATTAATTTCAGAAGAAAGGAAAAATTTGTGGCATCCGACCTTGGTGAACATCAATTTGGATTTAGGAGAATTCAGGAAAACACAAGGCAATACTGACTAATCTTAAAAAGACAGATTAAGAAAAGGCAAACCTACATTTTTAGCTTTTGTAGATCTATAGGAAGCTTTTGATAGTGTTGACTGGAATACACTCTTTTAAAATTGTGAAGTCAGCACTAGTGATACTTAGTGTACAGGCAAGGCATGACCAGGAAAAGGGCTGTTGACTTTTTGGATGGGGTTTGACAGGACTGCCAAATCATACTTGAGCACAAATGATGTGGTGTAAGAATGGATATATTTCATGAGCCCACAGGCTGCAGAATCAGGAGCACGGTATTGGATCAAGAGGTGATCGCAAAGAGAGCTTTACTGTCTCGTAACAGTCATAACTAGCCTGTGCTGAATCTACGTAATTGTGCATTTCCTGCTCCAACTGGCTAGGATCAGCAGGGAGGACACAAGTGCCGTGATTGGTGGGCTCTGCACCCACAGTTGCAAAAATGTCCAAATTTTTGTTAAACTTAACCCTTTCGCGGCTACGGGCATACATGTAAGCCAGGCAGTTTGAAGGCCCAGACAGCTACGGGCGTATATGTATGCCCGGCAGTCAGGAGGCCCAGACAGCTACCGGCATTCATATATGCCCAGCAGGTAGAGCGGCCTGAAGGCTAAGGACACACAATGGAGCGGTGGCGACTCGGTTTTACCCGTGGCTCAACATTCCTGGTGGCACGGCCATTAACAGGTCGTCTTTGTTATGTCGGTAAGCACTACAGTTTCACTTCCGGGCCTTTCTGCTTACAAGCTCTCCGTAAGCTTATTCAACACAACGAAGAACTTCTGCAGAAGATTCCCCTTCTTAAGAGGATGTGTTAAGTGAAATTTTGACACGAAAAAGATTTTATGTCTGGTCAGATAATCGTCCAGCGGAGAATCGCATTTCGTGAACACTTTTAGTGGTTTAAAGGTAGATTTGGATGAATAAGCAACTCATTTAGATTATTTATTTATTTATTTATTTTACTTTATCTCATTTGATTGTGTCTCAGTTATTTGTAGATATGAACAAGTATTATACATTTCTCACCGAGAAAATGACGACAGTGCCCAGCAGATAACAAGATGGAAACCTATAGACCTTCCAGAATTTTATTTCTTTTTGGCTTGTTCCCTCCTTATGCCAAGGTACAAACAGTTAGCAGTGAATGAATATTGGTCAAAAGATTCCTTGCTGCAAACACCAGTATTTTCTAACATAATCGCCAGAGACAGGTACAAGGTGATACTGCCTTTGTTAAAATGTTTGCTAAACTTATGCAACTTAACTGCAGGGTCATCAGCCCCTAAACTTACAAACTACTTATAAACTATTTTATACTAAGACTAAAGACAGCACAAACATCCATGCCCAAGGGAGGATTCAAACCCCCAACAGGGAACGGACTCGCGCAACTAAGCACAGCGCCTCAACGGGCTTGGCCACTCGATACTGCCTTTATTACACTTCAGTGACAATTCGTCCGCATCACAAGATATTCTTGTGAAAATACGCATGATTGTGGAACATGCCAAAAAGAGATTCCGACAGGCTGCAGTCCCATTTGAGAACTTAGTAACTGACGAAAGTTGCTACTTTTCAGAGGAAGGCTACAGTTCAAACCGTATATTCCAAACAAACGTAACCGTGGGATTAAAATTTCTGTGCTTTGTGTCATACAGACCAGTTACATTCTGGATTATATAGTCTACACCGGTGTCGCTACTGAATTAGAATCCAGAAATGCTGACTGGGGCAAATCAGGTGATGTCGTTGTCAGTATTTTGTTACCATACCTCAACAAAAGTCATGGCATTTATTTAGACAATTGGTATTCAGGTCCTGAATTTTTCTTATGGCTCAATGCGAAGTGCACTAATGCCATTGGCACAGTGCGTAAAAACAGGAAACATTTACTATCTTTACCTGATAAACTCAAGAAATGTAAATACAACTGAAGTCTGGGGTGGACAATAAATGTCCTGGATGCTCTGTAAATGGGCCAGAGTTTGCTCAGACAGAAAAAAAGAATCATAAAATGGGAGGAAATAAAGTGAAACACACTTACATAGTTAGTTACAATTAGTCAGTGTGTGCGATTGTTAGGACTAACATGATATTAAGTCCCTACAGTGCATACAAAAAACAGAAAGGCTACAAGAAAGTATTCTTTCATTTAACTGACTTGAATATGCTCAATGCAAAAACTATTTTTGAAATGCAGAATAAACAGAAAAAGCCGCTAGCGAAATTCCACTTACAACTAATCCGTCAGTTACTGGAGAAGTTTCATTCATAAACATCTAAAAGCTAGATGCCACTGACACCAAAATGGACAGCACTTTTCAACTGGAATAAAAAATAACATTATCCTGGGGTTTTTCAGAGCAACGGAGAGAAAGGAGATACTGAAAAGATATTGTGTACTGTGTACTGCCCATACAAAAAGGGAAATGACACAAATAAGGTGAAAAAATGTAATGTTGCTCTCTGTATGGTGCCATGTTTTGAGACATACCACAAACTAAGGAAGTATTAGTTTCTTCAGTTACTTTGGATGTTGAAAGAAAAGAAAACGAGAAAAATAAGAAAATAATAAAAGCAATAGAAATAAAAATAAAATAAAAATAAAAAGCTTTTAACTCGGCCAGCGGCAGTCGAATGCCTGCGTGAGAAATGAGGATGGGAAACCACTAAGTCAAACTCTACCTCTCCGTGAATATCTGAAAAATAAATCTACTAACAGAAAGCATGCAGATGCATATTATCAGATTATTTAGCATAGTGAATCGAAATTAGGCTTTAATTTGAAACGAAGCAAATGACCTATCAATATTTTTATTGTATTGTTTCCATTTCATTATTTTTCTTGTTTAATTCTTCATTGTGCTACATGGCACAACATAAATTTCAATAACTGCTTTTTATTTATGATTAAAGCTAGAACTGTCAGAGTTTTGCAGGTCTTCCCTATGAACAATTGACTTTAATACTAAACGTTGCGAAACATACTCGACTGATGTTAATGAAACTTTAATACACTGTAGTAATATATTTTGGTAACGTACACCTCAAGTCATAGTTTTTTTTTCAATAACAAATCAAAAAGGTATTTGAATTTACTTAAATATTTTAGTTCTCAGCCGAGGATAATCTTATAACAAAAAGTATAGAAGGAAACTATCCTGGTGGGATAAACAAATATAAAAAATTGAAAACGGATGACTTACCCAAAAGGACCGCCTCGTCAATAGACACAAATAAAACTCACACTCAAACATACATACAAGCTTTCGCCACCACTGGCAGCTTCTTCAGGAAAAAGAGGAAAAAAGGGGAGGAGAAAGGGAAGGATATGGGTTTTAAGGAAGTGGAAAAGGAGTCATTCCAATCCCAGGAGTGGAAGGACTTACCTTAGGCGACAAAAAGGAAGGTAGACAAATACACACACATTCACACATATCCAAACGCAAACACACCTAGACAGACATTTGTAAAAAGCAAAGAAGTTAGACAGAGATACCACCTGAGGCAGAGGCTCTGTCCACAGAACCAAGGCAAAGATGCTAAAGATGGTGGGCGGGAATTTGAATTTAGCGGAGGTTGCAACCAGGTGCGCAACAGCAGGAGAGAATAAGCTGATGGGTAAGTTCCCATCTCCGGAGTTCTGAAAGGTTGGTGTCAGTGGGAAGTATCCAGATAACCAGGACGGTGTAACACTGCGCCAAGATGTGCTGGCCGTGCCCCAAGGCGTGTTTAGCCACAGGGTGATTCTCATTACCAACAAACACTGTCTGCCTGTGACCATTCATGCGAATGGACAGTTTGTTACTGGTCATTCCCACATAGAACGCTTCACAGTGCAGGCATGTCAGTTGGTAAATCACGTGGGTGCTATCGCAAGTGGCTCTGCCCTTTATTGTGTACACCTTCTGGGTTACTGGACTGGAGTAAGTGGTGGTGGTGGAAGGGTGCATAGGGCAGGTTTTACAACGGGGGCGGTTGCATGGGGAGGAGCCAGAGGGTAGGGAAGGTGGTTTGGGGATTTCATAGGGATGGACTAGGAGGTTATGAAGGTTAGGAGGGTGGCGGAAAGACACTCTCAGTGGAGTGGGAAGGATGTCATTAAGGATGGATCTCATTTCGGGGCAGGGTTTAAGGAAGTCGTATCCTTGCTGGAGAGCCACATTGAGAGTCCGCTCCGCTCCCAGAAAGTATCTGGTGACTAACAGGGCAATTCTGGGGTTCTTCGGTGGAAGGTTCTGGATTTGGGGGGATGAGGAGGTGGCTCTGGTAATTAGCTTCTGAACCAAATCAGGAGGATAGATGCGGGATGTAAAAGCTGTTATTAGGTTATTGGTGTACTGGTTCAGTGATTCGGGACTGGAGCAGACTCTTCTGCTACGAAGACCTAAGCTGTAGGAGAGGGAACGTTTGATGTGGAATGGATGGCAGCTGTCATAATGGAGGTATTGTTGTTTGTTGGTTGGTTTGATGTGGACGGATGTGTGAAGTTGGCCATTGGACAGATGGAGGTTGACATCAAGGAAAGTGGCATGGGATTTGGAATAGGACCAGGTGAATTTGATGGGACCATTGGAGTTGAGGTTGGAGAGGAAATTCTGGAGTTCTTCTTCACTGTTGGTCCAGATCATGAAGATGTCGTCAATGAATCTGTACCAAACCTTGGGTTGATAGGCTTGGGTTTCCAGGAAGGCTTTCTCTAAGCGTCCCATAAATAAGTTTGCGTACGAGGGGGCCATCCTGGTTCCCATGGCTGTTCCCTTTAGTTGTTGGTATGTCTGGCCTTCAAAGGTGAAGAAGTTGTGGGTTAGGATGAAGCTGGCTAGGGTATTAAGGAAAGAGGTTTTAGGTAGGGAAGTGGGTGGTCGGTGTAAAAGGAAATACTCCATCGCAGCGAGGCCCTGGGCATGTGGGACATTTGTGTATAACGAAGTGGCATCAATGGTTACAAGGATGGTTTCAGGAGGTAACAGGCTGGGTAAGGATTTCAGGCGATCGAGGAAGTGGTTGGTGTTTTTTATGAAGGATGGGAGACTGCACATGATGGGTTGAAGGTTTTGGTCTATGTAGGAAGAGATTCGTTCTGTAGGGGCTTGGTAACCGGCCACAATTGGCTGGCCTGGATGATTAGGTTTGTGAATTTTAGGAAGTAGGTAGAAGGTAGGGGTGCGAGGTGTCGGTGGCTCCTACCCATGCAACTGCCCCCGTTGTAAAACCTGCCCTATGCACCCTTCCACCCTAATTTATTGTACTGCAGAATACAAACTCATAATCAACAACTTATAATTATACAGAGACGTATTTTACAAAATATGTTCAGTTTCAGTCTCTAATAGTGTCTCTCTCACAACACAACAACAATGTCAATAACCGAAGTAGCACAGTCTTCTGTCTCTCTCTGACTTTTTAACATGGACCACTTATTATGCCAAGGAATCCATGCTCTCTTCTCTGTGCCACTTATTCATCTCAGGTTGGTAAACCTGCGTAATCACTCTTCTTACCATAGTAGATGTCACCAGGTACTCTCACCTTGTTTAATAATTAATAAAAAATTAATTTCATATTATTATTATGCCTTTTTTATGGAAAGTCAGTGATAAATGATCTCTGAATTTAAATTATGAAATGAAATTAACAAACTCTTGGAAAAATATTTGTCTGAGTCCAATTTCCTCTGTAAGTAATTATTTGAATTGACCGAGTTTATTGTGCCTAATGGAATCTGTGGAATAACAGATGCAAGTTTGTATAGAGAAGAAAAGAACCACAGTGTTTATCAAAAATAATATTACAGTTCTTACTTGCTGATTATGCTACACTTCGTGGTGCAGCCGATGATTTTTCTGTATATCTTGAACCAAATTCTTTCGTGAGAAAAGACGAAATCAATTGTAGCTGTTTGTTCGATTTTTTCATCAGTCGAAATATTGTCAATTGTAAAATATTCACTTAGAACGTCCACGAAAGTTTACTAAATGTCTTTTATGAAGTATCCTTTCCACATAAAATAATTTCAATTGTCTTATAAATCTCGTAGAACACGCAAAACAGTTCCGGGAATAATACCTCGGAAATATTTCATTGCGCCACAATTATTTTCTCTGTCGACGCACATACTAATATGTCAATAATGAAAAGGGCCTTTTTAATAAGTTTTTGAAACACCAGTTTTAAGATAACTTCTCAAATATATTCTCACCTTAGCTTTTGGATACAACAAATACACATCAGCAAGACACGATCACTAAAAAACAAAAGCACAGAATAAAAACAATGGCAGAACGCTCTTTTTTTTTAATGAGAGCATAGGATTTCTGTATCCTAAGAATAGTAACACTACGTATTACTTGTACAGTCTTTACTACACTATTTATTTATTATTTCTTATAAAATGGCAAATGAATGAATAATGTTCTTGTTTCTATCTTTTTTATATATATCAAGAAAAATGTTCAATCACCGAGTTCGCATAATATTTAATTTATCCAAAGAAATTAGCTTTTAGATCTGTTCCAAAGTGTGTGTATTATACTTGGAAAACAGAAAACCCTAGGCACAATTTTGTCCCCTGCTATTCTAAATCTCTTAAATTAATAAATATGGTTGTCTTGAGTTGGTAAGCAGAAATGTAGCATCACTTGTTACACTACATACTCCCCACCTTAAACTCAAGACACCATATAACAAACTCATTTCTTATTGTTATATGTTTAACATTTCATGTTAGTACAGATAATTGTCATGTCTCCTTTTAGAGAATTATTTTCTCAACTCAAATCTTAAATATTATAATACAATTGTTTTATATTTGTTGGAGTAATCTTTAGAGTAGTAGTTTGTATAACACTTTTAATTTTTCTCTCTTTTACCCATCATATACTTTTCAGTTAGTTTTGTTACATAATAAATGGTTGAATGGAATACTCATGTATCTAAAGAATGATAGGAGAATTATCTTAGAAGTAATCTTTTTTACATTTCTCTGAATTATCATTGGCACACATATCTCTACAACACAACTAGGTTGAAGTTAATAAGAGCCATTCTAAATCTGAATGAATTTTCATCTTAATTAGGGAGCATAACAGTCTTTAACTACAAAAATGAGGATTCCACCTTCCTTACTTGAATGAGCCTCAAAGTTGGGGAATGAAAGGCAAGTGATTTCAGTTGACTTAACAGGCAAGGGAAATGCACATTATCGATCCCTTTAGTAGGCTTAAAACCAACAAATGTTTGGCGACAATAAGGATTATGTCCTTTCTTTACAGGTACCTCAATCCAATCAAGTTCTTTCATTAGTTGCTTGACCATTTGAGCAGTAGCCTCTTTAATAGGTCTACTCACTCACAGCAAAACATTACACCTACTAAGGATGACTTTCATTACTGCCTTTCTTTCTCCTGGTCAAAAACCACTTCTCACTCCTCACTACTTGAGGTCTACTTTCAAATATTTTATGAGCATACACTCATTTTACAATCAGTGATCCTCCATTTTATCCCCCCTCTAAGATGAGTGTACTGCCGAATAAAATTTTTCATTCATATGATTGCTCTTAATAAAGAGAAAAAAAATCATGACTCATATCTCCTATGTAAGCTGGGTTACATTGCTAACAAATGAAGGAGAGAAAAATGAGAAGAGAGAAAAGAAAATATAACTTACTACCATAAATTCAAAATATACTCAAACTAACCATTCCCCAAATTAACTGTAAGTGTGTGTGTGTATACCTTGTATCATTGTAATTATGTTTAAAAGTGTTTGTGTCTGAATAAATGTGTGTGTATGTGATGTTAAGTTCACATCAGTCTCAGATATACTAAGAGTAGTTTACTGTCCGAGATACAGATGGTTTCAATATGATGCACATATGTTTGTATATGCACATCAGTGTAAATAAACTATCGTGATAAGAGTGTGAGAAGGCCAGACGCAATACCGTTTTGCGTTATGGAAACAGGAAGATAGCATGGTACCTTACATGAAGAAAGTAAGAAAGGAAAGAGAAGATGGGACATTTGGAGCCAAAGAAGGAAAGACAATAGATTGGAAAGACTGGAAACCCCTTCCCACCCCCCCAAGGGACCCAGAGTCTTCATCTTACTTACCATGGCGCCAGAGTATTTTGGTGACCTGATGTTCACTGACCTCCTGCTGCAACGGCGATCTATGGCTTTCAGATTCGGAACTCCCCTGAAAGGTAGCTCCAAATACCCCCTATTGCAAATCCACCACCTATCTCCTCTTAGCGACATGTGTTTGCACAGTATAAATGTGTCTGTAATTGTGTGAGTGTATCTGCATGTGTGTGTAAGTGTACCTAACTTCCTACCCATAACAAAAGATACAAACCCACCCATGGCTTATATCTTTTTGGAAAAAAGAAAAAGTGAAATTGTACCAATCCCCCTTACAAAATATATAAAATTCACTGTCATCTGTATGACAAGGATAAAAATCTTTTCTCCATTGAAGGCTATGATTAAAAATAAGTCATAGCATATCATTTGATTAGACACATTTTCACTTATTATTTACCATTTAATTTAATAAGATTATTGTCCACCCCCATGAACCACAGACATTGCCGACGTGGGGTGGCTTGCATGCCTCAACAATGCAGATAGCCGTACTGTAGGTTCAACCACAGCGGAGGGGTATCTGTGGAGAGGCCAGACAAACATGTGGTTCCTGAAGAGGGGCAGCAGCCTTTTCAGTAGTTACAGGGGCAACAGTCTGGATGATTGACTCAGCTGGCCTTGTAACATCAGCTAATGTGGCTTTGCCACACAGTTACTGTGAACAGCTGAAAGCAAGGGGAAACTACAGCCGTTACTTTTCCTGAGGACATGCAGCACTACTGTATGAAAATATGATGATGCCATCCTCTCGGGTAAAATATTTCAGAGGTAAAATAGTTCCCCATTCGGATCTCCAGGCGGGGACTACTCAGGAGGATGTTGTCATCAGGAATGACAATACTGGCATTCTACGAATCGGAGCATGGAATGTTAAATCCCTTAATCAGGTATGAAAATTAGAAAATTTAAAAAGGAAAATGGATAGGTTGAAGTTAGATATAGTGGGGATTAGTGAAGTTCAGGATTTCTGGATTTCTGGTCAGGTGAGTATAGGATTATAAATACAAAATCAATTGGGGGTATCACAGGAGTAGGATTGATAATGAATCAGAAAATAGGAATGCAGGTAAACTACTACGACCAGCACAGTGATCGCATTATCACTGTCAAGATAAATACGAAGCCAACACCGACAACAGAAGTACAGGTTTATATGCCAACTAGCTCTGCCGATGATGAGGAGATCGAAGAAATATATGAGGAACTAAAGGAAATTATTCAGACAGTTAAGGGAGAGGAAAACTTAATTGTGATAGGAGACTGGAATTCGATAGTAGGAAAAGGAAGAGAAGGAAAAATAGTAGGTGAATATGGACTGGGAAGAAGGAATGAAAGAGGAAGTCACCTGGTAGAATTTTGCATGGAACATGATTTAATCGTAACAAACATGTGGTTTAAGAATCACAAAAGAAGGTTGTATATGTGGAAGAGACCAGGAGACACCAGAAGGTATCAGATAGATTTTATAATGGTAAAACATAGATTCCGGAACCAGGTGATAAACTGTAAGACATACCCAGGGGCAGATATAGACTCAGACCATAACTTGATAGTCATGAACTGTAGGCTGAAACTCAAAAAACTGCAGAAAGGTAGGAAAATAAGGAGACGGGACTTCCAAAAATTGAAGGAACGTGAAGTTCTGGAGAAATTCAGAGGGAGATTTAGGCATCAATTGACAGAAACAGGGGGAAATAAAACAGTAGAAGAGGAATGGGTAGCATTGAGAGATGAAATAGTGAAGGCAGCAGAGGACAAAATAGGTAGAAATACATGACCCACAAAAAATCCTTGGATATCACAGGAAATACTAAATTTAATTGATGAAAGGAGAAAATATAACAATGCAATAAATGAAACAGGCAAAATGGAGTACAGACGACTAAGAAATGAGATTGGCAGGAAGTGCAAAATGGCTAAGCAGCAGTGGCTAGAAGCCAAATGCAAATCTGTAGAAGAATGTATAGCAAGGGGAAAAGTAGATACCACCTACAGGAAAATAAAAGAGACATTTGGGAACAAGAAAAGCTTCTCTACGAATATCAAGAACTCAGATGGGAAACCAGTTCTCAGCAAAGAAGGGAAAGCTGAAAGGTGTAAAGAGTACACAGAGCAGCTCTACAAAGGAAATGAACTTAGAGACGATGTTGTAGGAAGGGAAGAGGAAGTAGATCAAAATGAAATGGGAGATATTATACTGAGAGATGAATTTGACAGAACCCTGAAAGACCTAGGTGGGAACAAGGCCCCAGGAGTAGATGACATACCCTCAGAGCTACTAAAGTCTCTGGGAGAGCCACGCATGACAAAACTATTTGAACCGGTGTTGTAGGATGTATAAGACAGGCGAAATACCCTCAGACTTTAAGAAAAATGTAATAATCCCCATTCCAAAGAAATCAGGCGCAGAAAGGTGTGAGAATTATAGAACCATCAGATTAATAAGTCATGGTTGCAAAATATTAACACGAATTATCTACAGGAGAATGGAAAAGCTGGTAGAAGCTGACCTTGGGGAAGATCAGTTTGGATTCAGGAGGAACGTAGGAACCCAGGAGGCAATACTCACTTTATGTCTTATCTTAGAAGATAAATTAAGGAAAGGCAAACCTACATTTTTAGCTTTTGTAGATTTGGAGAATGTTGACAATGTTTACTGGAATACACTCTTTTTTAAATTCTGAAGTCATCAGTGGTAAAATACAGGGAAAGGAGAGTTATTTACAACTTGTACAAAAGCTAGACCGCAATTATTAGACTTGAAGGGCATGAAAGGGAAGCATCAGTTGGAAATGGAGAAAGACAGGGTTGTAGCCTTTCTCCGATGCTATTCAATTTGTGCATCGAGCAAGCGGTGAAGGAAAGCAAGGAAAAATTTGAAATAGGGATTAAAGTTCAGGGTGAAGAAATAAAAACATTGTGTTTTGCTGATGACAGTGTAATTCTGTCAGAGACAGCAAAGGACCTGGAAGAGCACTTGACTGGAATGGACAGTGTGTTGAAGAGAGCATATAAAATGAACATTAACAAGAGTAAAACAAAAATAATGGAATCCAACTTAGAAAATCAGGTGATGCTGAAGGAATTAGATTAAGTAACGAACCAATGAAGGTGTTAGATGAGTTTTGTTACTTGGGTAGTAAATAACATGTGATGGTCGCAAATGCAGAATGGCAATGGGAAGAAAAGCATTTTTGAAAAAGAGAAATTTGCTAATACTGAATATTAATTTAAGTGTAAGGAAGTCTTTTCTGAAGGCATTTGTGTGGAGTGTTGCCTTGTACGGGAGTGAAACATGAATGATAAGCAGTGCGGACAGGAAGAGGATAGAGGATTTTGAAATTTGGTGCTACAGAAGAATGGTGAAGATTAGGTGGGTAGATCGCATAACTAATGAAGAGATACTGAACAGACTTGGTGAGAAAAGGAATTTTTGGCATACCCTGACTTAAAGAAGGGATCGCTTGGTAGGACACATTCTTAGACATCGAGGAATCATAAATTTAGCATTGGAGGGAAGTGTGTGGGGTAAAAATTGCAGAGGGAGACCAAGAGACGCATATAGTAAACAGATTAAAGTGGATGTGGGTTGTCGTTTTTATGAAGAGATCAAAAGGCTTGCTCAGGATAGAGTAGGGTGGAGAGCTGCATCAAACCAGTCTCCGGACTGAAGACCATAACAACACAATCCCAGGAATTTTATACGGTGAACCTCTTCTATCTTCTCTTCTTCGTACTTTATGCATATACTGGATGGGAATCTCTTACTCGTTCTGAACTGCATGTAGTGAGTCTTTTCAAAGTTAAATGTCAATGAGTTGGCTTTAAGCCATTTACTAATGTTGATGAAAGTATCATTAGCAGCCCTTTCTAAACCTAAGCTCAACATGCTGTTTATTGCAATACTTTTGAAGTTTTTCCGTCTTGGAGGTTGTGTTAAATTGCCGCCTGTACTTGGCCCTGAGGGTGGTTGGTTTTTTTTTTTTTTTTTTTTTTTGTGTGTTTTTAGGGCGCACAACTGCTAAGGTCATTAGCACCCAGACAAGAACAGAGATTCGCTAGATCTCAAAAAATTGGGTAACTGCCAGTTAGAATATCAAGAGAAGGCTAAAAATGAAAGATAAAAAACAATTAAAAGGGATCAATATCTTTTGATAAATCGGCCAAGTTAATAAAACACAAAACTCGAGCAGCTGCTCGTGTGTCATCAGCTAAAATTTCCTCCAGAGTAGACGGAAAACAAAGGGCTACACGGAGATGATTAAAATTAACACAAGACAGTAAAACATGTCGCACCGTCAGCAATTCACCACAGGAGCACAGCAGTTCAGGATCCGCAACCAGGCCAGGATGACCTCCTCTCGCCAAGAGGGGTGTGAGGAGGTCCTCCAAGCGGTTGGGATCAGTGAGAACCACGCACTGTGCCAGGACAACACGATACTCTGGCAAAGAGCCCGTTGAACATTGTCCAATGGGACGCAAAAGGTAGCCATGTGTGGCAAAAGAGCTGCTGCCTTGGCTGCTATGTCGGCGGTCTCATTCCCGGGCACAACCACGTGGCCAGGGACCCACAGAAAAGTAACGTGACAGCTGTCATCTTCTAGCAACTAGAGGGAGCGTTGGATCCGATACACGAGAGGATGGGTTGAGAAAGGGTCCTTAAGACTCTGCAGGGCACTAAGGGAGTCTGAACAGATGGCATAGAAAGATTGGCGGTTGTGGCAGGTATACAAAACAGCCTGGTGGAGGGCAAAATGCTCAGCCGTGAAATTCGAGCACTGGTCAGGAAGCTTGTATTGGAAACGGTTGTCCCCGATGACGAAGGCAGATGTGACACCGTCAGTGCTCTTGGAACCATCAGTGTAAATAAATATGGCATTATCGAACCGCGAACGGAGTTCAACAAGCCTTGAATGGTATACCAAATCTGGGGTGCTCTCCTTGCGCAGCGAACTAAGTTCAAGGTGAGTGTGAACCTCGGCCTGACACCACGGTGGCAAGGGCTGTCGCTCAACCGAAAGGTGGTAGAAAGGGTAACATCGAGCCGCTGAAGCAGGCAGTGAAACCGAACTCCAAGTGGAAGCAAGGCTATCGCAGACAACTGATATTGGTGATCGAGTAAGTCGTCAAAAAATAATCAGTAAGATGTATTTTTGGGCATCGACCGAAGGCGTCATGCGTACCAACACAAGAGTATGTCACGCCGAGTGGTCAAGGGTAATACAGCAGCCTCGGCATACAGACTTTCAACAGGACTGGTATAAAATGCACCGGTTGCCAGACGTAATCCCCGATGGTGAATAGAGTTGAGATGGCAGAGAATTGACGGCCCTGCAGAAGAGTATACAAGGCTTCTGTAGTCGAGCTTCAACTGAACAATGGCCTGGCAAAGGTGAAGCAAGACGGTACGATCCGCTCCCCATGACGTGCCACTGAGGACACGAAGAACATTAAGGGATCGAGCACAATGGGCAGCCAGGTAGGACACGTGTGTGGACCAGCAAAGTTTCCGATCCAACATTAGCCCCAAGAATTCTGTTGTCTCCACGAAAGGGAGAGCAATGGGGCCGAGACGTAGGGATGGTGGAAGAAATTCCTTGTATCTCCAGAAGTTTATACACACCGTTTTCTCAGTGGAGAATCGGAAGCCATTCGCGATGCTCCAGGAATATAGACGGTCAAGACAGCGTTGAAGACAACACTCCAAGATACACGTCCACTGGGCGCTGCAATAAATTGCGAAATTGTCTACAAAAAGGGATCCGTAAACATCGGCTGTAAGGCAATCTACGATCAGATTGATTGCAATGGCAAAGAGAGCGACACTCAAGACGGAGCCCTGCGGTACCCCATTCTCCTGGCGAAAGGTATCTGACAAAACAGAGCCCACCTGTACCGGAACTTGGGATCCGCCAAAAACGCTTGAATAAAAAGAGGGAGGTGGCCCCGAAGACCCCGTGTGTGCAATGTGCGGAGAATTCCCGCTCTCCAACAGGTATTGTATGCCTTCTCCAAGTTGAAGAACACTGCTACTGTTTGACGCTTCTTTAGAAAGTTATTCATAATGAAGGTCGACAAGGTAACGAGGTGATCAGCAGCAGAGCGATGTCGACGAAAACCGCATTGGACATTTGTTAGGAGGCAGCAATATTCGAGGAGCCAGACCAACTGAGCATTAACCATGTGTTCCATCACCTTACAGATGCAACTCGTCAGAGAAATGGGGCGATAACTGGAAGGAAGGTGTTTGTCCTTCCCTGGTTTGGGGATGGGGATAACAATGGCTTCACGCCAACTTGTGGGGACATGACCTTCAGTCCATATGCGATTATAGGTACTAAGAAGGAAATACTTGCCCGCAGGAGAGAGGTTCATCAGCATCTCAATATGGATGGAGTCGGGGCCGGGAGCAGATCGGGACAGGGTGAGAGCACGGTCTAGCTCCTGCATGGTGAAGAAGACATTATAATTTTCATGATTAAAAGAGTGGAAAGAAGGCGGCCGTGCCTCCTCTGCCTGTTTGCGAGGGAGGAAGGCAGGGTGGTAATGGGCAGAGCTCAAAACCTCCACAAATGAACAGCCCAGTGCATTGGAAACATCAACGGGGTCCACAAGGACTGCATTCTCGACAGTCAGGCCAGAGATCGGGGAGTAGGCCATCCAAAACAACCGTGGAGGGAGTAAAATGGTAAAAGAACTAGTAAAAGCAAGCTTTTTTGCTGTCGTTGATAAAACTACAACAGTGCGCTCGCAGTCATTTATAATTTATGCAATTCTCCAATGTTGGGTGGTGGTGGAAGGTGCGTAAAGCACGTCGCCGGGCTCTAAGAGCGTTGCGGCAGGCTGCAGTCCACTAAGGGACTGGGACACGACATGGAGACGAGGATGTACGAGGTATGGAATGTTCGGCAGCTGTGAGAATAACCTCTGTGAGGTATTCGACCTGACTGTCACAGCTGGGAAAATTCTGATCACGAAAAACAGCCATGTAAGAATAAAGCCCCCAGTCGGCTTTAGAAATTTCTAACTGGTGGGACGAGGAGACGGGGAATGCTGAGGAGTGCATATCGCAAGGTCTATATGGGAATAAGTATGTGTTGTGTCTGAAAGGAAGGTCGGTGCACCGGTGTTGAGGCAGACAAGATTGAGGTGTTGCAGGAGGTCCACCAAAAGGGAGCCTCTCGGACAAGGTGCCGGAGAGCCCCATAGGGGGTGGTGGGCATTAAAGTCGCCTACCAACATGAAAGGTGAAGGGAGCTGCTCAACGAGCAGATGACGATGGCAAATAGATATTACAGAGGGAAAAGGAAAAGGTGGATAAAGTGATGTGGACGGCAACTGCCTGTAGGCGAGTATGCAATGTAATGGGATGGTGATAGACGTTGTCCCGAATGAGCATCAGAACCCCTCCATGGGCTGGAGTACCTTCCACAGGTGGCAGGTCGAAACGCACAGAGGTGTAGTGGGGTAAGTCTGCACGATCATGTGGACGTAACTTAGTTTCTTTGAGACAAACTAGAAGCGGGCAGTGCAATCTAAGGAGTAGTTTTAATTCCTCCCGATTGGAACGAAAGCCACGAATATTCCATTGAAGGAGTGCCATGATAAAAATTAAGAGAAGAAAGGAAGATAAAAAGGAACAAGCAGGTGGAGTCACCTCGACGGCCGCTGAGGACCGGGCGAGCACTACTGTTGCCATCTAGAAGCAGAGAGGCATGTTCCATAGGTTCAAACAATTCATCTGCCACGTTCCCGAATTTATCAGGAGGGGCAGCTTCCGCCACCGGTAAAATGCCGGTTGCCCGGTTAACAGTAGTGCGTGCCGGCGAGACAGAAGATGATCGGGGCCGACTACTGTTGGACGGCGTGACGGATGGGTCACGCCTCGGCGGGGAAGGAGAGGAACTCTTTTTTTTTGCTGGCTCTTCTGGAAGAGTGACGGTGAGAAGAGGCAGTTGACGGTTGAGAAACCTGAGAACACAGAAAATCTTAATGGACGGATTCCTTTTTCAAAGTCCGGACATCTTGTTCAGGTGCCCGTGGTTTACTAGAGGTTGACGAAGACTGAACTTTAGAAGCAGCAGGAGGAAATGGGGATGTGGAACGGGCAATCTTCAGGCTGGCCGATCGCACAACTGTGTCAGCAAAAGTGAAGTCACAGGTCTGCGTACCTGCATCCTTAGTGGGTCGAGTGGAGGTGAGGACCTTACTATATGTCCCCTCTGGGAGGACAGTGGGCTTTCAACTCGCCAACAACTTTCGAGCGGCAGATGTTGATACCTTTTCCGTAACCCAAATTTGCTGGATGACTTTTTCATCCTTATATACAGGGCAGTCTTGAGAGGAAGCCGCATGGTCACCGTTGCAATTAAGGCAGTGAGGGGACGGAGGTGGGCAATCCCCCTCATGGGCATCCCTACCACAAGTTACACATTTTGCTGCATTAGAGCAAGACTGACGGGTGTGGTTGTATCTGTGGCATTGGAAACAGCGCGTTGGGTTAGGTACATAAGGGCGGACGGAGATAACTTCATACCCTGCTTTGACCTTCGGCGGGAGGTCAACTCTATCGAATGTCAAAAACACAGTGCGAGTCGGTGTCAGCTGCTTATCTACCTTTTTCAACACCCTATGGACGGCTGTTACACCCTGATCAGACATATAGGTTTGTATGTCTTCGTCAGACAACCCGTCAAGGGATCTCGTAAAAACTACCCCCCGTAATGAGTTGAGCGTGTGATGCGCTTCTACCTTGACAGTAAATGTGTGGAACAACGTAGTCCGAATCAGTTTTTGGGCCTGGAAGGCACTGTCTGCTTCCAGCAACAATGTGCCATTGCGCTGACGTGAACAGGTTTTAACAGGGCCAGCAATTGCATCAACACATTTCTGAATGATGAAAGGATTTACAAAAGTGAAATCTTTATTGTCAGTTCGAGAGACAACAAGAAATTTTGGTAGATTAGGCAAAGTTTTCTTTTGCTGAGGCGAATCTATCTTTCGTTTCTGGGTCAACGTCACAGAAGAAGAGAAGGAAGTCATTGTGGAAGTGTCCCCCGTGATTACCGGCCTCTCCGATGGCACGCTCCTTCCTATTGGGGGTCCTCTCTGAGGGCTTACCCGCCTTAGGTGATTGGTCACACCTCCTGAGAACTGATGGAGGGACCAATCGGCATCTTCGGAAGGTACCAGCTTGGGTAATCACCCCTCCCTGGGCCTGGCTTTTACCAGGGGGTACGTACGTGCCCTACTTGTCTACCCGGGGCGGGGAATTACGCTTTACCCCGTCACCTGCTGCGCAAGATAATGCGTGGGTCAGCCTTCAGACACGCACAGGGAGGAAAGAAAAAGAATAGAGGAAGTGAATCTTGCGCCTATTTCAACTGCTCATTCATGTTTAATAAAATCAAATAATGAATAAGTAAGAGAGAAGTTCGAAAGAATATAAGAAGAGGGAAGGATTTGTCCTTTACAGAAAACAAAAACAGAAAAAAAGGACAAATAAGTGACTCCTGGTGGTCGTCACTCCATCTAATTAGCAAAAACGCTAATCAGTCTGAGGGGTTTTATATGGTTTTAATGTGTCCTCATTATATAAACCAATACTTACATTTGTATTAGGATTTTCTAAGTACACCACTTTTGTATATGATATTCCAGAAATAATATATGGACCACACCATCCATGAACGAATTTACTAATTTGTTTCTTTACCCCCAAACTTGGTTGGAAATTTCTAACCCAAACTAAGTCACCAATTCTATAGGTTGGTACTACAGTATTTTTACTAGCATGCTTGAGTCTACTTTGGGCTGCTGTATATAAAGCTTTTCCTACTTCTTGTTGCATTATAATTGGATCTTGTTTATCTCTAGGAGGCCACGCAAAGTAGCTTAAAAATAGTTCTCCTATAAATTTCCTATTTAAAACTTCCATGGGTGTCAAACCCATAGATATATGTGGAAGTTCATTCAGAATCGTTTGAAATTCCGAGATTAAAGTAGCCTAAGCCGAATGTTTTCATGAAAAATATGTTCAACATAATCTAGATAGTTCTCTCATGATCCTCACTGATGGATTGGATTGAGAACGATCTTGGAAATTGTTACATGTTTAATATTATTCCAAGCTAGAAATTCAGTAAATTTAGCACAAATAAATTGTGGACCATTGTCCGTCAAAATTCTTATTGGTCTCCCTATGCCATCAAAATATTCCTCCAGACAATTAATAATTGTATCTGAAGATGTTTTTTTTTTTTTTTTTTTTTTTTTTTTTTTTTTTTTTTTTTTTTTTTTTTTTTTTTTTTTTTTTTTTCACTGGATACAATTTTACGTTTGACCAACATTCTATTGCCACAAATATGAAATCAACCCCTTCCCTACTGGTCGGTAATGGACCATACAAATCGCATGCCATAATGTCATGCAAATGTTTTGGGATAATAGGGTATAGGGTGAATTTAGAATGTTGGGATTTGTCTTTTGCTCTTTGACATAATTCACATTAACGTAAAATTTTCACAACTTTCCTACTTGAGTTTTTAAAGTAATAGAACCTGGTCATATGCTTAATGCACGCCAGAACAATGCCTTATCTATAATTTTAAAATTCATTTCATTACCTCTGTCGGACTCCATAAATTTGTCTTTGAACAATTTGTCATCCTTAACCATAACCCTTATGTCTCTAGCCAACATTTGGACTCTATTATCCTGATAACTAAACTTTAAAAATTGGATTCCGAAAAGAATACTATTTCCTTCCCTTGTAGGTAAGTTGTTTAAACCTACCGGAAGACGCGACAAAGTGTCCGATACAATATTTTTCGATCCTTTTATATATTCTATTTCAAGATGGAAATTTTGCAAGCACAACATCCATCTCATTAGACAACTGTGCAACAAACGACTTTCCATCAAACAAGACAAAGCTTGATGGGCTGTATACACCAAAACTTTAGAATTCCAAATGAAGTTCTCTTTGCTTCGTCTTCTTCCCATTTCCAAATCACATTCTTTCTTAATAACCCAAGTAAATGATGATTACTTAATACCTGACCATTGACATAACGCCTATAGAATCCCACTAAACAGAGAAAAGATTTTAGTTGTTTTACCTTCTTTGGTTCAGGGTAATTTTCAATACCTAGATTTCTTTCAGGATCTGGTCTTATTCCTTCAATACCCACATAATGTCCTAAAAATTTTACCTCTCTCTGGCCAAAATGTGACTTGTCTAGCTTTACTGTTATACCCTTCTCTACAAATTTAGCTAATGTTTTTTTCCAAAATAATACAATGTTCTTTCCAAGAATTAGAGATGACTAAAATATCATCTACATATATAATTAGCTTATTTAATAATTCTCTATGAAGGGCTTGATCAAGGACTCTAATAAACGCTGATACAGAAATATTCAAACCGAATGGTAAAACTTTATATTTATATGCCTTTCCACCAAAGAAAAATGCTGTAAATCTTCGTGAGTCAGGATGAATCTTTACCTGGTTATAACCTGAAGTCAAATCCGTAGAGCTGAAATATTGAGCATTTTCAAACTTAGTCAAAAGATTGTCAAGGCTTACAGGTCGATCTCTTTCTGTCTCAATGTGCTTGTTCAGTTTGCGAGCATCTAGCACTAATCTTAATGCTCCCGTAGATTTTCTAATAAGAACTAATGGATTGTTGAAAACACTATTGCTTCTTTCAATGATGTCATTATCTAACATTTTATATATTTCCTCCTGTACCTCCTTCCTTATATTCAAGGGAATCGGATACAGCTTAAGGAAAAAAACTTGATCATCCTTCATTTTAAATGAACACACATATCCACCCAATGTGCCAGGTTTATCTGAAAAACTTGCTTATACTTCATAAGGATATTGTATAATTGACCTTTCTGATCTTCACTTATTAAATCTGACTCGAAAGCCTTTCATTTTATCTTTTCGTCAGAATTTTCACCTATTTCTTCACACAGCATTACAGAGTGTGCAGTAGTTAAAATACGTGCCGAACTTATAGCCGTATTATCTTTGTTGTTTATAGAAAACATAGTATCTTTGTGTTTACTAATAATATTATGAAGTCTATAGTTTATATTAACTTCATATACATTTAACCAGTCTATACCTAAGAGAAGATCAGTTGTAGTCTTAGGCACAATTAACAGTACTTGCATCAATAGTATATTATTTAATTTAATAGGTAATCTCGTTTCTTTCTTTACCGGCTGGATTTTTGTCCCCGAGATACCGACGACATTCACTCCAGAAACTGGCAGAACAGGTATTAAATGTTTTTTGTATATTTTGTCAAACAAATCTTGAGATATTATAGATGCATCACTACTACTATCTACGAGAATACTGACAAGTGTTTCGTAAATATAGCCGTGTATTAGAGGTTTCAGATGTTGACATTCTTTTCGGACTGATTCTTCCAATAACCAATCTTTCGTATGTTCAGTATGCACAAAATTTATTTCTGAATATGATAGTGGATCCTTAATATGGTTGATACATCCTGGAAATGGATCCTGATTCCAAGATGATCTTAGTTTCCCTGCAACTCAACCATATTAACCTCAGATTGATGCACATTATGTGCATCTGTCTGAGAAGACATTTGTACTAACCCACTAGAGTTTTGCATACTATTCCTTTTATGTTGGTTATTGAAGAATTGCTTATTCTTCTGATAATGATTCTTGTTATTCTTTTGGACATTCTGCTTATGTACTTGAGATACATACACTCCCTTCGGTGTTTCTTTATTTAAAGATGTAGAACCTTTATTATTTTCATTCCTTGCTTTGTTAAAAACATCTACACCAATTCTGGAATGGTTTTGCAACCTTTGCACCAAATTTCCCTTTGGGCATAAAATGGAAGATGTCTAACTAAAACATTAGCTAAGTATTTTTCATCAATTGGGTCATCTAAAAATTTTGGCTTTATTAAATGAGACTGTAAATACTGTTTAATGCATCCACATTGCTTAGAAAATACAGGTGGATCTGACAACTCTACTTTTAATTTTTCTTGAGTATTTTCAGACCAGAATCTTTCTTTAAATTTTATTCAGAAATCTTCCCAAGAACTAAATTCATTAGAATGTGTGTTACCCCAGGACATTGCCTCACCTTACAAGTAATCTAAAGTAAACTCAATCTTTCTTGAATCATCCCACTTACTTGGCAAATATCTAGAGAACACACTCAGAAAATAGTTTGGGTGAACTTCTCCGTCAGGTTTGAATTTTGGGAAATGCTTTGAAATATTAACTCCTGAAGAAATAAGTACATCTTCCCCATTTGCTACTATATGACTGTTACTATCGTTGCCTTGTACTTTCGACACTACTTCTTTAACTGAATTTTCTGTATTTGGCCACATTTTATCCAGTGGCTGTCAATGAATGTCAATCATAATTTATGTACTGCCTATTTGATGTAATTTGCGAAGTACAAGTTTTGTGGGCCTACAGGGCTTGCATTCTAGCACTGAGGATGGTCAGACACTGACCGAAATCAATCTGTATTATACATAAAAAAATAAAGATTTCAATGCGGCTAAAGCTGGTTCTTCCAATTTTAATAAAACTATAATGCTCTGGTTCCCCTTCCATGGAAATGGTTCATGTTCATCAAAAATAGTGAAATTACAATGATAGCTTTCACAGTTGGAGATGGCAGGTAAAAAGGATCGGTTACAGGATTATCAGTACAAATTAGATTCACACTAGTACATATAAATGGTTAGGTAGAAAAGTACAAATCGCTTCTCTTGGCATAAGCCGTGGGTGCCTCGGTCAGCTGACCCAGTAGTGGTGTCTCAGAGCGGTGGCATTTTGAATGGTGAGCAGAGTGGGTCCAAGTTATACTAGGGACTGAGCCCGACTGTGTGTGCATCGAAGTCTTCAAGCCTACGCAGGACACAGAGTTGTGCACGTGCAAAACCTGTGCTGCAGATCACAGAGGTGTCTCACACAGAGAGCATCCCAGTGTGCCCCTCAGAGCCACAACACCAAGAAACGCTTCTTGGCTTTTTCCATGATCAATGTGTATTTTTTTTTCTTTAAGGTCACAATTTACTTATGATAATATAATGTACAATCTCCATTACACTTAAAACTCACACAAGCCTTAGCCCTACCCCACTCTCATGTTCATCTTCCTTACACCTACTACTCGTATTGACAATAAAAAGCACAATGCCTGTGCAGTAGAACATAGCTTTCTGAATGGCAATATTCCACCTGTTTGCATTCTCATGCTCAGGAGTACTGAACAGGGAACAGGGTGGGGCAGGGTTTCACACCAGGTGGGGAGTTCGAGAGTGTTCTGAAGGTTAGCCTCCTCCTCCGTAATGAATGTCAAATTTATGTGAACAGTTATAGTAGCACAGTGAGGGGTGTAGAACAGGTTGTTTATCCTTTCAAAAAGCACTCCAGAATCAAAAGTCTGGACTTGGAAAAATATATGTGGCAACAGACACCAAAACGAGCTCAATACAGGAATGGTAGCAATGCAAAGTGCAGACAGATTGGTTCGACTCCATGCAGGTCTGGCAATATGCATTCGAGCCACAACAAAGGTGATTCCTCATAGTACCGAGTCCAGTCACCAAAAACTGGAATTAATTTATAAATGACTGCAATAGTAAAGGGCAGTAAACTTCCGAAGTATTATTTTGAACCTGTATAATGGAGAAGTAAAGTAGTGACTCATGAATGGCAACAAATTTACAAGTTGCACACAGTAGGAGTATAAGTTATTCATTGGAAGCTCACTGGCAACTACAATCGCAATGGACAGTGACAGGGTGGCAGGGCATTGTCCATATGTAATTGGTTGATGGGTGTGGACTCAGCTGACTGAGTAGGCAGGTAGCAAATAGACTTGTCTGTGTGGGGTGCTGTGGTGTAAAGCGTACAGGGCAACCTGTGCCTCGATTACAGTATTTAGTCCCTTTATAATTATCGGTAAACAGGAATTCTACCATCAGCTCATTGAGTGTCCATAGGCAATGAGGGCATAAAATTGGAATGCCTAGTATCTTCATAACTGACTATACTTGTTAACAGTGGCGTATTTAAGGGTGGGGGTGAGGGGGGGGAGGAGCATGGGTTTAAGGTTACTACAATTTGTCAATGACAGAATGTTTCGTAATGAATCTCAGCACAAAAGAGTGTCACTGATACCTGGTATGGTTGTGCGTTGTGATTGTAATGTGTACATAGTTGGTTGGCTTGGTTGGGGTTTTAAAGAGACCAAACTACTATGGTCATCATTCCCTTATTCCAGTTGCAGAGATGACATAAAAGATCACTAAAATGAGACATAAAGTGTTCAACTACATCAAACTGTATGTGGAAGATGGCATAAATAAAAGAAGCCAATAAAAGGGGAGATAGAAGAAATATGTAAAAGAGAGTACCAGAGTGTCTAGGCTGGGTGTTCACAGAAATAAAAGTAGAATGTCCAGCCACTCTGTAACACATTAAAAACACCTGCCTAAAAAAACTAAGCAAGTGTAAGACAAATAGGTAAATCATACTCCATAAATGTCAGATGTAATTATATAATCCACTATTGTGAATAAAGTTTAAAACAGAATCAGCCACAGAGGCATTGTCACCTAAAACAATTGTAAGGAGTCAGGGAGATCAAAACTCTGCCTTTGAGTGGCAAAATAAGGGCATTTCATTAAGATGTGGGCTACTGTCAAATGCTCACCACATTGACACTGAGGAGGGTTCTCATGCCGGAGAAGGTAACTGTGCGATAGCCAAGTATGGCCGATACAAAGTAAGCAGAGGACGACAGAAGCCCTGCAGGGAGTCCGCACAGAGGACTTCCACATATTTGTTGTCTCCTTTATGCCCTTAATGTGTTGGGTGTTTGGAGGGAATGCCATTCTGCATTCCACAGCCCATAGAACTTGACTGTGTAACTTCGAATGGAGGTCATTAGCTGGGATACCCATATTCAGGTTAGGTTTATGGAGAGGCTCTTTTGCTAACCTATCAGCAAGCTAGTTTCTATTTATCCCAACATTTCCTGGAGTCCAGAGAAAGACTACTGACCGTCCATGTCAATTGATCGCATATAGGGACTCTAGGATGGCCTGAGCCAAAGGATCAAGGGCCTGTAGACCGCTCAGGGAGTCACTGCAGATGAGGAAGGACTCCTCAGGACAGGCAGGAATATGCTGGAGTGCATGAAAGATGGCTACCAGCTCTGCAGTGATCACACTGCTGCCATCCGGTAGGGAAAGTTGTTTGTTATGTCCTCCGTGCACATAAGCGAAGCTGACACAACCTTCTGCCCCGGTACCCGTCAAGAATTGACAGAAATTGGCTGCAAAGAGTCTCAGGATGGATAGAGTGCTTAGAGTTCAGTGACAATTCCAGTGAAATAAGAGGTCAAGTTATAGACCATTGTGGTGTAGGTGACTGGAATTTGAATAGGGATGGTAGCTGGTAAGACTCCAATTCACTAAGAAGGGATATGACACCAATAGTCATAACTAATCTTGGGCACCGTCGAGGAATATGGAGCATTGAATTTGGGAAAAGGAGACGGTGGTTTGGATGCCTTGGCAAACCACGGACATTAGTGGTGTATTTGGCCAGCAGTTGGTGCCGCCTGACCCATAGTGGACGAACCCCCACTTCCACAAACAGACTGCCCACAGGGCCGGTTCAGAAAGCCCTGTCGCGAGTCTAACTTCACATGGGGGATGGGATCAAGCATCTGCATCACTGAGAGAGATGCGGAACTGTATGCTATGCTCCCATAATCGAGTCGCTACAGGACAAGAGCTTTGTAGGAGTGCAGCAAGATATACTGGTCTGCACCCCAAGTGGTACTGTTAAGGCAGTGGAGGGCATTGAGGTGCCGCCAGCACTTCTGTTTCAGCTGGCGAATATGTGGTTGCCGTCAGTCCTAGAAAATGATGAGTGTCAACTACATTAAGTAGATGGCCATCAAAATACAACACTGGGTGTGGGTGGACTGTCCAACACTGACAGAAGTGCGTAACGCACGTTTTGGTGACAGAAAACTGAAACCCATGGGGGAAAGCCCATGTCTGTGCTTGCATATGGCTCCCAGCAGCAGTCTTCCTGCAACACACACGGCAGACGAGCTAAAATATATGCAATAGTCATCACCATACAATGAAGGGGATATTGACTACCCAACTGCTGCTGTTAATGGCCACTAAAAACAATGGAACACTTAAAACAGAGCCCTGAGGAACCCCATTCTGCTGGACATGAACGGTGCTACAGGATGCACCAACTTTAACATGAAAGGTAGGGACAGCTAAAAAGTTTTGGATAAAAACTGGGAGAGAGCTCCCGAGACCCCACCCACGTAATGTGGTTAAACGTGGCATTGCCAGGTCGTGTCATACTACTTCGACAAGTCAGAAAATGTGGCTACCAGATGGTGGCCTCAAGAAAACGTTGTCAGGATGGCAGACTCGAGATAGGACACATTATCCGATATCGAGCGTCCCTTGTGAAAACCACCTTGGCACGCAGCTAGCAGGCCCCAAGATTCGAGGAGCCAATACAACTGCCAGCTCACCGTGCATTCTGGCAGTTTGCAGATAACATTTGTGAGGCCGATGGCTGTCCACATCTAGCAGATCTTTACCTGGCTTACTCTGGGACGATGGTGCTTTCTCGCCATCGTGACGGGAAGACACCATCGCTCCAGATGTGATTAAACGACGCAAAGATGTGTCGCTCGGAGACATTTGGTAGATGTTTTATCATCTGATTGTGAATACTGTGTGGCCAAGGGGCAGTGTCAGGGCACTGGGGAGCTCCCACGCACTAAACGGAGCATTATACAGGCATCAGATCTTTGTCCAGACTTGTGAAGGAGAGGTACACTTGAGGCCAAACAAAGTGGGCCACTGCTGAATGCAACCCAACTGATGTAGCTGTGTTGCAGGTACTCTAAACACGAAACCCCAGTGGGGAACAGTCATTTCACTATATAAAAGGGATACCACAAAGTACACTAGAGATTACTGATCTTTAAGGCAGTCAATGTAGAGGTAAAATGATAATGTCACACAGAAATATTATAAAGCACATTATTAGAGATGAGACAGCCCTTCAAGTTTGAAAAAAAATTTGACACAATAATTGACTTGTAAGACACTCTTAAGTCATTATATGGCAGTATGGGCTCCTTTTTGAGATGTCAATTATAACCTATTGTTGAGCAAAACAAGCTTGTGTGCCTGAATGAGATACAATTAGGCGAAAAGAGACTTAAAATATTGACTTATCATCTGTATCAGCTTACAATTGTGAATATCTGAACCTGAGAATAAATTATGATAATTTTTAGCACTTCATGAGAACTCCTGAAGCTTATCTTGTCTGTGAGAGATCCACAAACGCGTTAAATGCAATGAAGAAGAGTTGCAGAAATTGACGCAGATACAAAAGACACACACATACAACACATTCAGCTATCAGCCATGGCCTTCTTCAGAAATAGAGCACTCACGCAATCACACAGGCACACAACACAGTCATAAAACCATCACCTTCGACTGCCACATTTCGAAGTGTGGCAGTCGAAGGTGATGGTTGTATGACTGTGTTGTGTGCCTGTGTGATTGCGTGAGTGCTCTATTTCTGAAGAAGGCCATGGCCGATAGCTGAATGTGTTGTATGTGTGTGTCTTTTGTATGTGCCTGTCGCAGCTCGTCGCCACGTCTTATATATATATATATATATATATATATATATATTATAGAAGGAGACCTTCCAGGTAGGAAAATGGTATAAAATAAAGATTTTTGACTTACCTAAAGTACAGGCTGGTCGATAGGAACACTAAACACACACAAAAACACACAACCATTCGAGCTTTCGCCACCAGTGGTGGCTTCTTCGGGAAAAAGAGGGAGGAAGGAGAGGAGAAAGGGAAGGATACGGGTTTTAAGGAAGTGGAAAAGGAGCCATTCCAATCCCAGGAGTGGAAGGACTTACCTTAGGGGACAAAAAGGAAGGTAAACAAATACACACACACTCACACATATCCACATCCAAACACATGTGTGAGTGTGTGTGTATTTGTTTACCTTCCTTTTTGTCCCCTAAGGTAAGTCCTTCCACTCCTGGGATTGGAATGGCTCCTTTTCCACTTCCTTAAAACCCGTATCCTTCCCTTTCTCCTCTCCTTCCTCCCTCTTTTTTCCCGAAGAAGCCACCACTGGTGGCGAAAGCTCGAATGGTTGTGTGTTTTTGTGTGTGTTTAGTGTTCCTATCGACCAGCCTGTACTTTAGGTAAGTCAAAAATCTTTATTTTATACCATATATATATATATATATATATATATATATATATATATATATAACACGGTATCTTACGTCATTGTATTAGAGCTACGAATATATTCTTTCATCATCAGTAGCATGATGTGCACTTGCTCAACTAGAGGAAACAAATAATTCCGTGCTGCCTGGGATTCCAACCCCATGCATATCTTCATTGTTGATCTTACACGAAGTGTGAACCACAACAGCCTCCTTCATTAGTAGCTAGGATCACACTGTTTGTAAACACTTGGAGGGTTTGCTATCCTGAAGAAATAATGAAATGATTGGGCAGTATTATATTGAAAAGCTAAAATACAGAGAAAAATGTGAATCAAAGCTCGACCGCTAGTCATATTTAAAAAAAAAAAAAAAAAAAAAAAAAAAAAAAAAAAAAAACCTTAAGGCCACTTAAAATAAGAAATGAAGGTTCTATGACCTTACATAATTGTTAACTATGCACAATAAGATGTCACGTATTAAGTATGTTCACCAAAACTTGATACTGGAACCTGAATGATATTGCAAATGATTTTTTCAAGGCAGGGATTCAAACCCGTCACTTTTCGCCAATGTACTATAGCTACAAACATATTTATTGTTTCATCAGCAGTAGCCTAATGTGTACATGTTCTAGAGATAACATAAAGAATAATACTGTGCTGTCTGGGACACCAATCCCACTCACGTGGACGTTGCTGACTATACACGACACGTCAACCACCACATTCTCCTCCACTAGTAGCTAGGATGAAACAGATTTTCGCAATTAAACATATTTAACATATTTTTACAGGATTTCCAACAGAAAAATATATTGTGCTTAACAACTGCTTTACATATCATACAAGACTCAGAAGTGAATTAAGCTTGTTAAGGTATTTCCCACTGTATAGAAAATTTGTAAAGAAGTATATCATTTTTTGAATTTTTCAGTTCTTTTTCCTGTCGATTGGTTCCTGAAAAGTGTTTCAGAACCAGCAGTTATTAATCATTTACACACTGTATTATAGAACAGTTGATGATCAATCGATAATGAATGTTACACAAGGAACTGAATAATTTTATAATTTTAACATTAATATATCTCGCTTAGGCATAAGATGTTTTATTATTGAACCCCTAGTTGTTTTTTTGTGCAAGTTTTTCCTGCTGGACGGCGACCCCCCAAGCAAGGCTTTGCGATCTCCCTGGGAGTCACGAACCACAGGTTGAAAATCACTGATCTATAACATGTCTCAAAGTATATATTAGTTTGGGAATGTCCAGTTGCTTGTGAGTTGGTAAATCCAACATAGTTTTAGACTGAAAAAGCTGGATAAGTTGGATGCTCTTTATCGAAACTCAAGATTCTGAGATTACCGCCCAATAGAAACACTGGTAATTAATAGGATTTGATAATTAAACAGTATGAAGTTCACTGCAAACATTGACCATGCCAATGCACCAAATGTTACACAATTTTAATCTTATTAATTATGGTAGCAATGTATGTACGCAGTTGGGTGACAACATTTATAGTTAGGCCATAGGTAGAAATTCTCCACATTGAGATTTGCTGCGTGCTTGTAGCTGACGGGAGGCCAGCGAGCAGGCCGACGTTGGTGGCTTGTTCCAGATTAGGATTTTCCAGTTTTTGTTTCCGGTGAGGGGAGACGGACAATGGCGAGTGCCAGGTGGAGTGCAGTGCACAGTGTGAAATAAAATATTCTAATACGACTCGCATTTGAAGTAATGCGCTGCAGTTAGGAACCTTTAAGGCCCTCATTACAAAATAGTCTGTTGATAAATAAGCAATACATTAGCTGATATAATCACATCTGGCGTAATATGTTTAATTGACAATGAAAAGTAATAAATTACCAATGAATACAAGACAATTACACAACTAGCATGGCAATGTTTGTTTATAAAAATAATATATTAACTATTTCTCATTTTATTTTCAATTAATCTTGTGTATTTTATCTTGAAGTATTCAGTTAAATCACTTATCTGTGATATAATAAATTGCACGATTATGATAAATAGTACAAAGGATGTTTATACTGATATAAAAAACCTAAGAAGATATTTATTTAATGTGTAGTGTAATTATTTTGATTTTAAGTATAGTTTTAGAAATGTATTGGCTGAGCGCTGTACGTTGGCAAATCGGTTAGAACAACTCGCATGGGGAAGTCAATGATGTAGGGAAAAAACCCCAGCAGTCGAGCTTTTGGCAAGCACGGGCGCGCACGTGGGCAGGAAGTGACAATGCGGGAGCACGTGGGGTAGCTGGCGGGCGGCGTCGCTCGGCATCAGTCGGCACGTGTATCTCCAGGTGGAGACTTTAGATTTGTGTGTGGCAATCGCCACGTGTGGTCGCTCGTTGTAGAATGCACCAAGTTGAATAGAGTGCTACTGTGTGTTGTGAATATTTAGCCGGTGGAACAAGGTGTGCATCGCATCGAATAAAAGTGACTGTGATTTGTTAATGTAACACGTGTCGTCGCATAGGCACGAACATAAACGGTGTTTGAGACAGCCACACGGTGTGAAAACAGTTTGCGACAAATATTCATTTTCGTCTGAGGGCTCATGAGGTATAACTGTGTTGAAGTACAGACCTATCAGCCACAGGGTTCTTATATCGTGAAATAAACAACATAAAGTGAACTTTCACGTGTTTTCAAAAATAGTAGTTAGTACACCCTTTTTCTCTCAAGAACTTGATTTTATTACGAATTTGTTTTGTTAATCATATGCAGGGAAGGAAAGCTGTGAACGTGTGATATCGTCCCCTAGAAAACAAGTCAAACAGTCACAATCACAGTTCCAGTGTTTTTGCACGTTTAGGAATTTGGTTCGCAGTTGGTGGTTGTGAGTTTTAAAAATTAATCTTTCCCTATTTTAAACTCTCACCCCGATCTTCACTGTCACAAGATCTACATTAAAAGTCAACAAAAGTGCAATCTGAAAACCCGGTTGTGATTACAGAATCTTCTCTAGCATTAACCAATGGTCTACGTTAAATTGGGAACAACCATTTTGAAGTGAGTTGGTAAATCCAACAAATTTGAAAACTGGAATCTTGAAACCTGATTGTGGTGATACAATGATTCTGATCATTGCCCAAGATCTATATTACTTTGGGCAGTAACAGTTTGATTGTGACATGATGAATTCATTAAAAGTAAGGGCAAAAATAACTGGCTGATGTTGCAAAATTATCTGTAGTGTAGACAAAGGTCTGTATAAGGGGGAAATTTTGCTTGTGAGCTGGTGAAGGAAACTAAAGTGAAAGATGATATGGCTTATTGAGGTGACAGAATGATCTGTAGCCAACTTCTAGGTTTGGTTGGAAGGCGACAATTTGGTTACGGTTTAGCAAAGTTAATAAAAGTGAAAGGTGATAAGCTGGATTTGGTGATAGAATTATCTGGAGCATAACCCTATGTCTAAATTAGTTTTGGGGAAAACAGTTTGGTTGTGAGTTGTTGAAGCCAACAATTAGGAATCCTGCAATAGCTATCTGAGCTGATTAAATGTAATGAAAAATATACTGAGGTCTATGTTATGTTGGAAAGCAACAGTTCAGTTGTGAGGTGGTGAAGTCATTGAATGTGAAGCTGAGGAAGCAATCAAAAGTGAAACTTGATATGACTGGTTGAGGTGACAGAATGGGCTGGAGCTTACTCCAAGGCCTATGTTACGTTTGGAGGCTACACTTAGGATATGAGTTGACAAAGACAATGAATGTGAGGGTGGAAATAACTGGAAGAGATAATGAATGGTCTGTATTGAAGACCAAGATGTATGTTAGATTCACAAGCAACAGTTGGGTTGTGATTTGGCAAAGTCAGTAAAAGTGAAAGCTGGAAAACTGATTGTGGTGATGAAATGACTTGGAGTGTAGTCTAAGGTCTACGTTAGATTGGGAGCCAACAGTCTGGATGTGAGTTAGAGACTGCAACAAATGTGAAGGCTGAAATAGCTGGCTGATATTACAGAAAGATCTGATGTGAAGTTATATTAATACATAATGAAAATTAAATTATTAATCTTTCATTGGTGAATTTCTTTTATATATATTATATTATTATAAATTTGGTAATTTTATTACTATTTGGTTCAAAAGTTAGTAATTGAAGGTAATTAATTACACGCTTGAATACCAACAATTTGCTATTTCTGGATACTCAGGGCTCGCGGGTTGGCCATTTATAAATGAATTCATCACTAATAAATGAAAAGACTTCTTTCTTGAGAGAAAAACTTCACAAAATTTTTACAAAATGAAACTGTTACAAGATTGGCTTGCTCCCATCACTTCAGATAATTAAACAAGACTGACTAATTCCACTCTTATGTCTACAACAGAAGAAAGCACCACTGTTTTTTGTCCTCTAAGATTAATTTTATATATCTCATTTTATGAATTATCTATGGTCTATCAACTGATAGTAAATATATAGTAAATTAATCAGTTAACTAATTAATTATGATTTTCTTTTAAATTCAAGTAAAACATTCCTCTTCCCTACTCTCCTTCTTACACATATATCTGCTGCCTCGTGTATCATCACAAAGTCCAAAGTCTATATTAGGTTGGAATGCAACTGTTTGTTAGTTGTTGAAGCCAACAAATGTGAATAGTCTAACAGATATCTGAGGTGATGGAATACTCTAAAGCACAATCCTAGGTCTAGTGGAAAGGTGAAGAAAATGAAGTAGAGAGCTGAAATGCTTGTTGTTGTGTTTGGATGATCTGCAACATGGCCCAAGATATATATTAGTTTGGAAACAACAGTTTGGTTGTGACTTTGTGATGCCAAATAATGTGAAAGCTTAAATAGGTGACTCTTGTTATGAAATGGTCTATAGCAATGCCCAAAGTCTATTTTAGGGTGGTAGGCAACAGTGTAGTTGTGAGTTTTTGAAGGAAGCAAATGTGAAAAATGAAATTCAGGTGATGGAATGTTCTGAAGGGCAGCCCAATGCCTGTGTTAGTTTTGTAGGTAACAGTTTAGTTGTAAATTGGCGAATGATTGCTTCAAATGCTTAGTCAGTTCAGCATTGATGAGAAATGAGCCAGAATGTTCAGTTGGAATTTCTATATATTTTAAGGGTGATAAGCAGTTAATAAAATTGATGGAAAGTGGATTTATCATGAAAGAGATTACTTGTGACATTGGTTAACAAAACTTGTGTGCAAGAAGGCATTGAGTGATGAATTTATTTGATAGTGTCATTTAACAAGCCATAATGGGTACAAGAAGCAGAAAAAGTTCCTGGTTTGCAGGTAGCAAACTATTGTAATAACCATCTTAACAATGCCATATTCTTGGTTGTTTGAGTAAGAAATATACTTCCTACGAGTAAAAAAACTTGTACTCAATGGGTTGTTGATTGGAAAGAGTGCTGCAGTGATGTGTGAATTTCTGTTGTTTAGAAAAAATTAAGAACTTAGTGGGAAAGACGTAGTAGTAGAAACCAATTAACCTCTGTTTTGCAGAAAGGAATATGGCAGTGGCAATAACCCACCATGGCAATGGCTATGTTGTGCTGTTGATCAAGGGACTGGTAAGTTCTTTTCGCATTTTCTGAACCAAAAGTTCAAATGAACTACTTTTGGAGATAATAAATGATAATATATTACTTGGGACAGCAATAGTGACTGATTATTGCAGTTCCTGCAAGTATTTGAAAGATGGAGGATTCAAGCACCTTTCTATAAATCATAGTCTTAATTTCAAGGCTCCTGAAACAGGAGCACATACAAATAGAATTGAAGGAAGCGGTTGGCAATTAAAAGATCCTCCCAGTGCACAAGATACTGCAAAAGGTTTATTGTTCATATTTATTTGAATAAGTATGGTAAAGACAAAATAACAACAAAAAAACACCTATTCAGGTATTTTGAGAAGTATTTCACACGATTGTATATCTGATTGACCGGTTGCTACAAGGCTGTGGGCTCAGCCCTAGCGTCCTGCCAGTTAGCTATGTGATTGGCCGTATTCTGCTGATGACACATTCGCCTGAGCCTGAGCACGTAGTTATCCTTGGCCACGGGTGATATACGAACTGAGCTATCCTATTGGTTACACGATTTCTATGTTTCGGAGATACCTGTCATTGCCAAATTTGTTCCATATTTAAGATACTCTCGATTACAAATTAATAAAAGCCTCAAAGATAATAGTGAAATATTGTTCCATACAATATAAATCTTTTTCCTTTCCAGTACCTAACTTTTACTGAATATTCTTATGGGAATATCTGCCCTTCCAGCTTAACAAAAAATTAAACACAAATTTCTATAACAAGTTGTTTTCATGAATTCATCCATATAAACATAACCTTTCGAGAGTGTGTGTATTGAGGTGCTCAAAGAGACTACTGTCAACTCCAGTACTAGTGGCATAATGGGTAGAGGAATGTAAATTAAGGCAGACAGTGTTGAATCCTATGTTTTACTGTGTGTACCAAGTCTCAGTAAAGAATAATACAGTGACATTTTGGATATTATGCATGAAAATTATGACATCTTGTATGAGAATGATGATATAGCTGGCCTGGCCCTGGCCTTACTTTATAGTGGCTTTGCTGTACTGTAATTCAGGTATTTTTACTCAACTACCCATAGTCACGAAATGCACATCTTATACCAGAGAAATTATGAAACTGCAAAATTAATTTCTAATCAAATTATAGTATTATTATTGCTTTATATCTAGTTTATTTTTATTTTAGAAGAATTCTTGCAGGAATTACATCTTAAATTCTCATGCTGTAAATTTAATATGTTTCACTCTATAAACCACCAGTAAAGCAAAAACATCCAGAAATAATTCCACAATTCTGAAAAGAATAGACACCACATCATTACTTGTAAATAGTGCTGGTTGCATCGACATAGAACTGTTCATCTTCCTCGCGCTCTAGAACAGTTAGCGGCTCCCTCCCATCAGACTTCCTCTGGAAAGGAGACAGCGGCATGGCGATATGAGTGTATTTATTGATGGTTGTTTCCTTACTTGTATTCCAGTTTCGTATAGAAGTTTGGTTACCAGTAATTAAAAGTTAATCTGAGCATTGTTTAAACATAATAAAATATTCACTATAGAAAGAAGTATAACTTTCACAACATATTGTTCACTTTGAATTTAATGGAGGGGTGAAGGTGTTGGCAGCTGCTCTAAACCTTTGTTTTGTGTGTTGATTGACTGTTTTGAGGCAAAACACGTCAGAAAATTATGTTCTTCATTCAAGAAATGGTGACAGTGGTTTCCGATGTTCAGGAAGTCTTTAATCTGACATAAGTGATGAACTATGGTTTTTAATTGTCGTGTAACGTGTTCATTCACTAGGCAAGGTTCGAAAGTTGGGTTCAACTAGAAAATGAAAAGGGTGACTATTATTACACATTGTTCCAATGTCTCAAGCTCTCTGATCATTTCCTCTTTCACTCGTCTTAAAGATTGAAAATGAAGAAATTAAAAATTAGGGACATAAAAATTTTGTTATTACGATGTTTTGATTTCAACTTCGTCAATCTAGCAGTTGTGCCACTGTAGCTGCCTAGTAAGTGTGTGTTACTGAAAATGATCTATTTAAACATTATTGTCCCTGGAATGCAATTTCACTAAACATTGTTACTTCTGTGGCATTTCTAGCATAGCATCCAGTTGGCACGCAAGGCAGACGTTGTTAGCACTGCAACATTCACTTATTTCAATGCATGGTCGGGTCCGGTGGTCTTAGAGTAAAGTGCTAGAATGGAAAGCAAAGGTTCGCAGGTTCAAAACCCGGTTGGATCTCAAATTTTTTAGTCTGCATTTTAAGTCATCCTTCCTCTCTCAACAATGTGAGGAGTCGGCAGAAACGACACGTGCTTCAGATTCCGCCTTAAGCTGTAGGTCCCCTTTCCCAGGTTAGATAACCAAGTCACCAAAATGGTGTCCAATTGAAAGACTTGTACCAGGCCAATGAGCCACACGAAGTTATTATTATTATTCAATGCATAATAGGAAATTCGACATCTTACTTAAGAAAGGAACAAATTTATTACCTTTTACCATTCTTAATACTTTTTTCCTTGTGCTCTATTTTATTTGAACACTGTTGAAAAAGTAAGCAGCACAAACTTTTAGGAAATTGGTAAATATTATAAGAGAAAATTTGCTGATGAATGTACTTAAAAAAAAGCAGTATGCACATACAATGCACATATTTGTGACTGCATATGCAACTTCTCCTACTTACATTTTTACGCAAGTGACTAATGGCGAAATCTTTCAAATCCACCTCCAGCTGGGTAGATTTACTTTTTACTAGATTTCGCTAAATCCCTCCAGACAAATTTTGGAAAGGTTCCTTTGAAAAGGCATGGCTGAATTCCTTCAGCATCTTTAAACAAAAATACTGGCGTGAGCTCCATCCCTAATGAATACACTATCAATGGAATGTTAAACCCTTAGCTTCAACAATGTTCAAATTTTTGTAAAATTATGGGACCTAACTACAGTGGTCATGTTGTTGTTTTTGTTAAGCTTAAGGGACTTAACTGTGGGGTCATCAGTCCCTAAACTTATGAACTTATGAGCTACCTTATACTAAAGACGGCACAAACATCCATGCCCGAGGGGTGATTCGAACCCCCGATGGGGAGCGGCCTCGTGCATCATAGCATAGAGCTTCAATGCACTTGGCCACTCCACTGTGGTACAGTGGTCCTCATCCTTAACTTACAAACTACTTAAACTAACTTATGATAAGAACAACACACACACACACATGCCTGAGGGACAACTCAAACCTCTGATGGCGAAATGCTGCGTGCACCGCAGCAAAGCACCTTAGCGGGCGCAGCCATTCCGCTGCGACACCCTTAGTTTCCTTGGTTCTTCCTTCATATAATAGATGACTAGTATTTTAATGAGCTTAAAATTGTTTGCATATGATGTTAAGAACAATGGTTACAGAATATTTGGAAAATGTAGGTAACAATATTTTCAGCTGTTTTCTAATAAATAAACTTAGAGTAATTTTTTTAAATATCAATATTTGGCTCAATATATCTTCTAAACAAAAAATAATTATGAATAATGTTATATAAATAAAATATATTAGTTCATTTTTAAAGAAAATAAAATCTGCCATTCAATGAACATCGAAGATCTTGTTGTTTTAAAACACTCACAAGCAATCTATTGATATTTAATTCTGTTGTCAATCGTTTATGTTTTTCCTCTTACTATAGTGAAAATAGAAGAGTTTATGTATAAATGAAGCATTGGTCAGATATTATGAAACCCTCCTATTATGTAACAGTTTCATGTTGTTGGTGCCCCTAACGCGTGTAGCATTTCAATATAGTCTGACTTGAGGCAAACTGTATGTCATTCTGTGAGTGTTAGCTTCAGTAGGTTGCCATGTAAGAAGTAAACTTTGTTAATCTGAAATCTTCTTACATTGTCAAGTGTCCCTGTTTACTCCAGTGCAGACCTCGCACCAGTCCCAAACAGTGACTCGACGACGAGACATTCGCTGCGATTGAGTAAAGTACAGGAATGAATCGCGTTACTTCAAGTGCTCACTGATATGTGTGCATTTTTCTTTCCCTACAGGGACCATATTCTTTATGAGATATGGTTTTGCTGATACAGAACTTCTAATGTGATCTGCTCCTAGTTTATAATATTATGCAGTGAATTAAGCCAGAGTTGTATGTTTTGCTATTTTTGTGTCTTCCATCTGCAGATTGTCTTTTTTGTGCCAATTCTTTCATTGCTAAACAACAAGTGTAGAATGGTTGTATTAACTTGCTAACATAACAAGTCATGACACTTTGGAAAAGGTGTGTGTGGTGCAGTAAAATTTTGTTGGTTGAATATTAACTTCGAAGGCTGTGGCCAGAAGTAACTTTTAAAATCGAAGTTATATCATAATTATTACAAGTCATTTATATATTAATTTGAACATTAATGTTGCTAGATGTTTCTAAGCTTCTTATTTAAAAGGTTTAAGTGTAGATTATCAGTTTACTGTGGGTGGAAGCTGATGGTTAATGAAAGTATGATGATGTACAGCAGAAAATTAGTCAAGTTCGAACATCTTGTCATTTAGTCCCTGTATCTGTCCACGTCTTCAGAAGTTGATATTGGAGACTATTTGTTTATCATCTTCACCAAGGCATATTGCATAATATTTGGAACAGAATTGGAATGTAGCTGCAGACAAATTCAGTGATCTAATTACCAAGAGTTATTTGTGATTGTAGTTTACCATCAAAGCATGGAAATATTACAGTTACAAGACCTCTGTGCCGTAAAGATTTCATTTCCAGTTTAGAGATGATATATAATGAATAGTACAGAATGTTCCAAATGATACTACTTAAGTAGTTTTCAAATATATGATACGAATATTAAGACGAAAAATTCCTAGCAGGAAAAACTAAATATAAAAAATAGATGAAGTTTACTCACCAGGCGAAGGAGCACAGGTGTAACAGCATCACAAATAAATAAATGAATACACACACACACACACACACACACACACACACACACACACACACACACAAACTCAAGCTTTCGCAACCCAGTTGCTTCTTCAGGCAGAAGGGAAAGAGAGGGAAAAGGAAATGATGAGGGTTTTAAGGAAGGGGGTAAGGAGCCATTCCAATCCCAGGAGAGGAAAGACTTACCTTGGGGGAAAAAATGGAGGGTAAACAAATGCACACACACATACACATTCACACAGACACAAGTACGCCTAGGCAGACATACTGTAGAAAGCAAAGAAGTTAAGAAGTTAGACAGAGATACCACTTGAGGCAGAGGCTCCGTCCAGAGAACCGATGCAAAGATGTTAAGATGGTGGGTGGGAATTCGAATTTAGCGGAGGTTGAGACCAGGTGGGCAACGGGAAGAGAGAATATGCTGAAGGGCTAGTTCCCATCTCCGGAGTTCTGAAGGATTGGTGTCAGTGGGAAGTATCCAGATAACCCGGATGGTGTAGCACTGTGCCAAGATGTGCTGGCCGTGCACCAAGGCATGTTTAGCCACAGGGTGATCCTCGTTACCAACAAACACTGTCTGCCTGTGTCCATTCATGCGAATGGACAGTTTACTGCTGGTCATTCCCACATAGAACGCTTAACAGTGCAGGCATGTCAGTTGGTAGATCACGTGGCTACTATCGCAAATGGCTCTGCCTTTGATTAGATTAGATTAGATTTTATACTACGTTGTTGATAACTAAAGGTGACCACAGTATCAACAACAATTTTTTTTAAACTTTTTCTATTTCCTTTCTTTTCTCATACCTGAATTACTGTCCACATTCATCTCCCTCCTGACATGTAAATATATTTTTATACATATTTTTATTTTTATTTTGTTCATTGCAGCCTATTACGTAGCCCATATTTACTACTCCTCCTTCATCCATATATTATGCCTCCCTCACAACATCCCTATAACAACCTCATCCATTTTTATGTACATTCCCTCCGAAAACATGCTTTCTCCCTAGCCAAATTAGGCTCCCACATTCTTTTTATGCATGCTTGTCTGACATTTGGAATCACTCCCAAGGGCCTCACACAAAGTTCCCATCTCTGGCTGTAACCCATCCTTTCATCCCGCCCTATACCAATTCCAAACTGAACAATCCATAGCCCTCACCCGCCTAATCCTTAACCTACACATCAACTCCGCTAATGAACACACCTGTCAACTCCTATCCCTAATCAAAATTCTCAACCTTTCCTCTCCCACATCCACACCTACTGTTCAGAACATCCTCCTTCAGGCCAACCGCAAATTAGAACAACATGCCACCCACCACCTCAAAAAACTATCCAATCTCCTGGTCACCCACCTCCGGAAAGGCAATATTCTCCCTCCCTCAACAACCTCTCCAGTAAACCTCAACCTCCTCTGATTGCACACAAACCCAGTCTCTCCCATCTACTCAATCTCCCACTCCCAACTCCTCTCCCTCCCAAACCTCAAAATTCCAATCCACACAATCCGGAACCACAACATCCCAATTCAGTGGTCAACCTCTCCTCTAAACCTCTCTCCCAATCTGAAATCTCTGTCCTATCCAAAGGCCTCGCCTTTAGTCCTACTCCCAAATTCAACCACACAGCTCTCGTCAAAGATCTACTTTCCTATACTCGTAGTCTTTGCTGGAGATACCACTTCGCCACGAAGAAAAATAATCCTACTCCCAATGACCCAGCTCCCCAAGACATCATTCCAATTGAACCCTGCCTAGAACAGTTCCATCCTCCATCACAGCGAGACCCACCTGCTCTTCCTCAAAACCACCCTCTTCAAACCTTCCAGGAATTCCTTACCTCCCACCTTGCCTCCCAGTCATTCCTGAGAAACCTTAATCCTACTCCCAACATTACGGCAGCTGAATCCCGAGCTATCCGTGATCTGAAGGCTGACCATTCCATCGTCATTCTCCCTGCCGACAAGGGCTCCACGACAGTGGTTCTTGATCGGCGGGAGTATGTGGCAGAGGGAGTGCGTCAGCTTTCAGATAATACCACATATAAAGTTTTTCAAGGCGATCCCATTCCTGATGTCCAGGCAGAGCTTCAAGGAATCCTCAAAACCTTAGGCCCCGTACAAAACCTTTCACCTAACTCCATTAACCCCATGACCCCGCCGACACCCCGCACCCCCACCTTCTACCTACTTCCCAAGATTCACAAACCCAATCATCCCGGCCGCATCATTGTGGCCGGTTACCAAGCCCCTACTGAACGAATCTCTGCCTACATAGACCAACACCTTCAACCCATCATGTGCATTGTCCCATCCTTCAGCAAAGACACCAACCACTTCCTCGATCGACTGAAATCCTTACCCAGCATGTTACCTCCAGAAACCATCCTTGTAACCACTGATGCCACTTCCTTATACACAAATATACCACATACCCAGGGCCTTGCTGCGATGGAGTATTTCCTTTCACGCCGACCACCCACTTCTCTACCTAAAACCTCTTTCCTTAATACCCTAGCCAGCTTCATCCTAACCCACAACTTCTTCACTTTTGAGGGCCAGACATACCAACAACTAAAGGGAACAGCCATGGGAACCAGGATGGCCCCCTTGTACGCAAACTTATTCATGGGATGCTTAGAGGAAGCCTTCCTGGATACCCAAGCCTGTCAACCCAAAGTGTGGTACAGATTCATTGATGATATCTTCATGATCTGGACACATAGTGAAGAAGAACTCCAGAATTTCCTCTTCAACCTCAACTCCTTTGGTCCCATCAAATTCACCTGGTCCTGTTCCAAATCCCATGCCACATTCCTCGATGTCGACCTCCATCTGTCCAACGGCCAACTCCACACATCCGTCCACATCAAACCTACCAATAAACAACAGTACCTGCATTATGACAGCTGTCATCCATTCCATATCAAACGTTCCCTTCCTTACAGCTTAGGTCTTCATGGCAAATGGGTCTGCTCCAGTCCTGAAGCTCTGAACCAGTACACCAATAACCTAATAACAGCTTTCACATCCTGCAGCTATCCTCCTAATCTGGTAGAGAAACAAATTGCCAGAGCCACTTCCTCATCCCCCCAAATTCAGAAACTTCAACAGAAGAATCCCAGAAGTGCCCCTCTTGTCACCGGATACTTTCCGAGACAGGAGCGGACTCTGAATGTGGCTCTCCAGCAAGGATACGACTTCCTTAAATCCTGCCCCGAAATGAGATCTGTCCTTCATGACATCCTTCCTACTCCACCGAGAGTGTCTTTTCGCCGCCCACCTAACCTCTGTAACCTCCTAGTCCACCCCTATGAAATCCCCAAACCACCTTCCCTACCTTCTGGCTCCTACCCTTGTAACCACCCCTGTTGTAAAACCTGCCCTATGCACCCTTCCACCACCACTTACTCCAGTCCTGTAACCCGGAAGGTGTACACAATCAAAGGCAGAGCCACTTGTGATAGTACCCATGTGATCTACCAACTGACATGCCTGCACTATGAAGCGTTCTATGTGGGAATGACCAGCAGCAAACTGTCCATTCGCATGAATGGACACAGGCAGACAGTGTTTGTTTGTAACGAGGATCACCCTGTGGCTAAACATGCCTTGGTGCACGGCCAGCACATCTTGGCACAGTGCTACACCATCAGGGTTATCTGGATACTTCCCACTGACACCAATCCTTCAGAACTCTGGAGATGGGAACTAGCCCTTCAGCATATTCTCTCTTCCCGTTGCCCACCTGGTCTCAACCTCTGCTAAATTCGAATTCCCACCCACCATCTTAACATCTTTGCCTCGGTTCTCTGGACAGAGCCTCTGCCTCAAGTGGTATCTCTGTCTAACTTCTTTGCTTTCTACAGTATGTCTGCCTAGGTGTACTTGTGTCTGTGTGAATGTGTAAGAGTGTGTGCATTTGTTTACCCTCCATTTTTTCCCCCAAGGTAAATCTTTCCTCTCCCGGGATTGGAATGGCTCCTTACCCGCTTCCTTAAAACCCTCATCATTTCCTTTTCCCTCTCCTTCCCTTCTGCCTGAAGAAGCAACTGGGTTGCGAAAGCTTGCTTTTGTGTATGTGTGTGTATTCATTTATTTATTTGTGATGCTGTTACACCTGTGCTCCTTCGCCTGGTGAGTAAACTTCGTCTATTTTTTATATTTACTTAAGTAGTTTGATTGATAAGCATGAACACAATTGCCACCTTTTTTTAACTGATGATATTGAGCAGACTTTTAAAATTAATATTGACTCAAATCACCCTTGTACCAGAATTATTTAAAAATACATTCAACAACAATAATTGTCAAAAGTGTAGTAAGCTGTTTCTAACGTTCCATTAAAAATTATGTTTTAATGAGATGATCTGAAATCCAACCATTTCATGTAATAATTAAAAGCATAACGAGCAGGTACTGTGGCCCAGTGCTCTGCTGGTATGTTGTTAGTAATGCTAAACTTATGTGAAAGGGGCACGAAAGTAAATGTAGACAAATTTTTCAAAATTACAGAAATTCTTAAGCTCCCAGATTCGATGTTAGACTACGTTCGTTTCATCCAATGTCATTCTAAGCCGTATCACGCCCCTCGACTAATGAAATTTCTAAAACTCCTGTAGATGATACACCAACATTTTGTAGAAGTTTGCTCACAAAACTGTATCACACACCGCAGATCAGAATCCCAGCTTACCTAAGAACGGCACAAATCTTATCTGTGTGGTACTTTTGTCACTGTGAATATGCCTCTCCCTTCAAGGTTCAGCCTCTCTATGCGGTGTACATTCGAATATGAGTTTAGGATTAAATTATTGTTGACATCTGATTGGAGTCAGTTTTCCGTCTCTAGTACTATGTAGGCATTGTGTCTAAAACACAGCAGTTCTGGGATCTGCCCATAGACACTCCTGCAGTTAATTATTAGAAAATTAATCCTTCCTTTCTCCATTCTATTGTACTGAGTGCTGCCCTGACCGGAATCTGTAAGCATCTTATGGGCCTGTGGAAGGAATTCCTTATCCTAAGAACCTCACATGGGCACACCATATGTACTCTGTTACATGATTCCTGCGTATGGCGTGCCTGACCTATTCACGGGGCTCCTACATTTCTCCATCCGGTAGTGGAGGCCAAGAAATTTGCGCTCAGTATCCCCACAGAATCGAGAGTTGTTTGGACAGAGTTTGTTTTAATATCTAGTATGTGCAACATTAACTAAAATAGAAACAGACTGGGACATGACAAAACAGTACTCTTCCCTTATAAGCAAAACTGCAGATTGTAAGTTGCTCATCTGTGTAATGATGTGGATACAGGTTTGAGAGTCTTCATCCCTGTTCTCCATGAACTACAGACATTGCCAAGGTGGGGTGGCTTGCGTACCTCAACGATGCAGATAGCCATACCGTAGGTGCAACCACAGCGGAGGGGTATCTGTTTAGAGGCCAGACAAACGTGTGGTTCCTGAAGAGGGGCAGCAGCCTTTTCAGTAGTTACAGGGGCAACAGTCTGGTTGATTGACTGAGCTGGCCTTGTAACATCAGCTAATGTGGCTTTGCCACACAGCTACTGCGAACGGCTGAAAGCAAGGGGAAACTACAGGCGTTACTTTTCCCGAGGACATGCAGCTCTACTGTATGAACATATGATGATGGCATCCTCTCGGGTAAAATATTCCGGAGGTAAAATAGTCCCCCAATCGGATCTCTGAGCGGGGACTACTCAGGAGGATGTGATCATCAGGAAAGACAACATTGTCATTCTACGGATCGGAGCGTGGAATGTCAGATCCCTTAATCGAGTAGGAAAATTAGAAAATTTAAAAAGGGAAATGGATAGATTGAAGTTAGATATAGTGGGGATTAGTGAAGTTCGGTGGCAGGATGAACAGGATTTCTGGTCGGGTGAGTACAGGATTATAAATACAAAATCAATTGGGGGTATCACAGGAGTAGGATTGATAATGAATCAGAAAATAGGAATGCGGGTAAACTACTATGAGCAGCACCGTGATCGCATTATCATTGTCAAGATAGATACGAAGCCAACACCGACAACACTAGTACAGGTTTATATGCCAACTAGCTCTGCCGATGATGAAGAGATCGAAGAAATATATGAGGAACTAAAGGAAATTATTCAGACAGTTAAGGGAGAGGAAAACTTAATTGTGATAGGAGACTGGAATTCGGTAGTAGGAAAAGGAAGAGAAGGAAAAATAGTTGGTGAACATGACTGGGCAGAAGGAATGAAAGAGGAAGTCGCCTGGTAGAATTTTGCACGGAACATGATTTAATCGTAACAAACACATGGTTTAAGAATCACAAAAGAAGGTTGTATACGTGGAAGAGACCAGGAGACACCAGAAGGTATCAGATAGATTTTATAATGGTAAAACATAGATTCCGGAACCAGGTGATAAACTGTAAGACATACCCAGGGGCAGATATAGACTCTGACCATAACTTGTTAGTCATGAACTGTAGGCTGAAACTGAAAAAACTGCAGAAAGGTAGGAAAATGAGGAGATGGGACCTAGATAAATTGAAGGAACGTGAAGTTCCGGAGAATTTCAGAGGAAGATTTAGGCAACAATTGACAGAAACAGCGGGAAATAAAACAGTAGAAGAGGAATGGGTAGCACTGAGAGATGAAATAGTGAAGGCAGCAGAGGACAAAATAGGTAGAAAGACAAGACCTACAAAAAATCCTTGGATATCACAGGAAATACTAAATTTAATTGATGAAAGGAGAAAATATAAAAATGCAGTAAATGAAACAGGCAAAATGGAGTACGGACGACTAAAAAATGAGATTGACAGGAAGTGCAAAATGGCTAAGCAGGAGTGGCTAGAAGCCAAATGCAAATCTGTAGAAGAATGTATAAGAAGGGGAAAAGTAGATACCGCCTACAGGAAAATAAGAGAGACATTTGGGGACAAGTAAAGCAACTCTACGAATATCAAGAACTCAGATGGGAAACCAGTTCTCAGCAAAGAAGGGAAAGCTGAAATATGGAAAGAGTACATAGAGCAGCTCTACAAAGGAAATGAACTTAGTGAGGATGTTGTACGAAGGGAAGAGGAAGTAGATAAAGATGAAATAGGAGACACTATACTGAGAGATGAATTTGACAGAGCCCTGAAAGACCTAGGTCAGAACAAGGCCCCAGGAGTAGATGACATACCCTCACAGGTACTCAAGTCTCTGGGAGAGCCAGCCATGACAAAACTATTTGAACTGGTGTGTAGGACATATGAGACAGGCGAAATACCCTCAGACTTTAAGAAAAATGTAATAATCCCCATTCCAAAGAAATCAGGCACAGACAGGTGTGAAAATTACAGAACCATCAGTTTGATAAGTCATGGTTGCAAAATTTTAACTCAAATTATCTACAGGAGAATGGAAAAGCTGGTAGAAGCTGACCTCGGGGAAGATCAATTTGGATTCAGGAGGAACGTAGGAACCCGGGAGGCAATACTCACTTTATGTCTTATCTTAGAAGATAGATTAAGGAAAGGCAAACCTACATTTTTAGCTTTTGTAGATTTGGAGAAAGCTTTTGACAACGTTGACTGGAATACACTCTTTCAAATTCTGAATTCAGCAGGGGTAAAATACAGGGAAAGGAGAGTTATTTACAACTTGTACAAAAGCCAGACTGCAGTTATTAGACTCGAAGGGCATGAAAGGGAAGCAGCAGTCGGGAAGGGAGTAAGACAGGGTTGTAGCCTTTCTCCGATGTTATTCAGTTTGTACATCAAGCAGGCGGTGAAGGAAAGCAAGGAAAAATTTGGAATAGTAGTTAAAGTTCAGGGGGAAGAAATAAAAACATTGCGTTTTGCCGATGACATTGTAATTCTGTCAGAGACAGCAAAGGACCTGGAAGATCATTTGAATGGAATGGACAGTGTGTTGAAGAGAGCGTATAAAATGAACATTAACAAGAGCAAAACAAAAATAATGGAATGTGGTCTTAGAAAATTGGTTGATGCTGAAGGAATTAGATTAGGTAACGAAACAGTGAAGGTGGTAGATGAGTTTTGTTACTTGGGTAGTAAAATAACATGTGATGGTCGCAGTACAGAGGATATAAAATGTTGAATGGCAATGGGAAGAAAAGCATTTTTGAAAAAGAGAAATTTGCTAACATCATATATTAATTCGAATGTAAGGAAGTCTTTTCTTAAGGCATTTGTGTGGAGTGTTGCCTTGTATGGGAGTGAAACATGGACAATAAGCTGTGCGGACAGGAAGAGGATAGAGGCTTTTGAAATGTGGTGCTACAGAAGAATGCTGAGGATTAGGTGGGTAGATCGCATAACTAATGAAGAGATACTGAACAGACTTGGTGAGAAAAGGAATTTTTGGCATACCCTGACTAAAAGGAGGGATCGCTTGGTAGGACACATTCTTAGACATCGGGGAATCGTTTGGAGCTGGTTTGATGCAGCTCCCCACGCTACTCTATCCTGAGCAAGCCTTTTCATCTCCTCATAAGAACGACAACCCACATCCACTTCAATCTGCTTTCTGTATGCATCTCTTGGTCTCCCTCTGCGGTTTTTACCCCACACACCTCCCTCCGATGCTAAATTTACGATTCCTCGATGTCTAAGAATGTGTCCTACCAAGTGATCCCTTCTTTTAATCAACATATGCCAAAAATTCCTTTTCTCACCAATTCTGTTAAGTACCTCTTCATTAGTTATGCGATCTACCCACCTAATATTCAGCATTCTTCTGTAGCACCACATTTCAAAAGCCTCTATCCCCTTCCTGTCCGCACTGCTTATCGTCCATGTTTCACTCCTGTACAAGGCAACATTCCACACAAATGCCTTCAGAAAAAGACTTCCTTACACTTAAATTAATATTCGATGTTAGCAAATTCTCTTTTTCAAAAATGCATTTCTTCCCATTGCCATTCTGCATTTTAAATCCTCTGCACTACGACCATTGCATGTTATTTTACTACCCAAGTAACAAAACTCATCTACCAACTTCATTGTTTCATTACCTAATCTAATTTCTTCAGCATCAACCAATTTTCTAAGACCGCATTCCATTACTTTTGTTTTGCTCTTGTTAATGTTCATTTTATACGCTCTCTTCAACACACTGTCCATTCCAGTCAAGTGCTCTTCCAGGTCCTTTGCTGTCTCTGACGGAACTACAATGTCATCAGCAAAATGCAATGTTTTTATTTCTTCCCCCTGAACTTTAATCCCTATTCCAAATTTTTCCTTGCTTTTCTTCACTGCCTGCTTGATGTACAAATTGAATAGCATCAGAGAAAGACTACAACCCTGTCTTACTCCCTTCCCAACTGATGCTTCCCTTTCATGCCCTTCGAGTCTAATAACTGTGGTCTGGCTTTTGTACAAGTTGTAAATAACCCTCCTTTCCCTGTATTTTACCCATGCTGAATTCAGAATTTGAAAGAGTGTATTCCAGTCAACATTGTCAAAAGCTTTCTCCAAATCTACAAAAGCTAAAAATGTAGGTTTGCCTTTCCTTAATCTATCTTCTAAGATAAGACGTAAAGTGAGTATTGCCTCCCGGATTCCAACATTCCTCCTGAATCCAAACTGATCTTTCCTGAGGTCAGCTTCTACCAGCTTTTCCATTCTCCTGTAGATAATTTGTGTTAAAATTTTGCAACCATGACTTATCAAACTGATGGTTCTGTAATTTTCACACCTGTCTGCGCATGATTTCTTTGGAATGTGGAATATTACATTTTTCTTAAAGTCTGAGGGTATTTCGCCTGTCTCATACATCCTACACACCAGTTCAAATAGTTTTCTCATGGCTGACTCTACCAGAGGCTTTAGTAGCTCTAAGGGTATGTCATCTACTCCTGAGGCCTTGTTCCAACCTAGGTCTTTCAGGGCTCTGTCAAATTCATCTCTCAGTATAGTATCTCCTATTTCATTTTGATCTACTTCCTCTTCCCTTCCTACAATATCGTCTCTAAGTTCATTTCCTTTGTAGAGCTGCTCTATGTACTCTTTCCACCTTTCAGGTTTCCCTTCTTTGCTGAGAACTGGTTTCCCATCTGAGTTCTTGATATTCGTAGAGTTGTTTTTCTTGTTCCCAAATGTCTCTTTTATTTTTCTGTAGGCGGTATCTACTTTCCCCTTCTTATACATACTTCTACAGATTTGCATTTGGCTTCTAGCCACTCCTGCTTAGCCATTTTGCACTTCCTGTCAATCTCATTTCTTAGTCGTCTGTACTCCATTTTGCCTGTTTCATTTACTGCATATTTTCTCCTTTCATCAATTAAATTTAGTATTTCCTGTGATATCCAAAGATTTTTTGTGGGTCTTATCTTTCTACCTATTTTGTCCTCTGCTGCCTTCACTGTTTCATCTCTCAAAGCTACCCATTCCTCTTATGATTAAATCATGTTCCATGAAAAATTCTACCAGGCGACTTCCTCTTTCATTCCTTCTCCCTAGTCCATATTCACCTACTATTTTTCCTTCTCATCCTTTTCCTACTACCGAATTCCAATCTCCCGTCACAATTAAGCTTTCCTCTCCCTTAACTATCTGAATAATTTCCTTTAGCTCCTCATATATTTCTTCGATCTCCTCATCATCGGCAGACCTATTTGGCATATAAACCTGTACTACTGTAGTCGGTGTTGGCTTTGTATCTATACTTGACAAACATAATGTGATCACTGTGCTGCTCATAGTAGTTTACCCGCATTCCTATCTTCTTATTCATTATCAGTCCTACTCCTGTGATACCCCAAACTGATTTTCTATTTATAATCTTGTATGCACCTGACCAGAAATTCTGTTCATCCTGCCACCGAACTTCACTAATCCCCACCATATCTAACTTCAACCTATCCATTTCCCATTTTAAATTTTCTAATTTTCCTACCCGATTAAGGGACCTAAGATTCCACACTCCAATCCGTAGAATGCCAGTATTGTCGTTCCTGATGACAACATCCTCCCTAGTAGTCCCCACCCAGAGATCCGAATGGGGGACTATTTTAATTCCGGAATATTTTATCCGAGAGGATGCCATCATCATATTTTCATACAGTAGAGCTGCATGTCCTTGGGAAAAGTAATGGCTCTAGTTTCCCCATGCTTTCAGCCGTTCGCAGTAACTGCATGGCAAATCCACATTAGCTGATGTTACAAGGCGAGCTCAGTTAATCATCCAGACTGTTGCCCCTGTAACTACTGAAAAGGTTGCTTCTCCTCTTCAGGATCCACACATTTGTCTGGCCTCTCCACAGATACCCCTCCGCTGTGGTTGCACCTACGGTACGAGTATCTGCATCGTTGAAGCATGCAACCGACCCCACCTCGGCAATGTCTGTGGTCCATGGGGGTAGCATTTGAACCTATTTTGGGTAAGTAGTAGATCCTGAAGAAGTTTACTAATTTTGTTTCATACCATGGTCACACTCTTAGTCCTTTGGTATGAAATATAATGTATACAGTACTAATGTCATTTACAATTTATAATAATGTCCATTCATTGAAAACCCCTCCCAAAATCATATTCTGTCTACGCCTATGTGTGCAACTCAAAAAAAAATGTTCAAACGTTTCTAAAGCTATAGGATTTAACTACTCTGGTTATCAGTCCCTAGGCTTTCAAATTACCTAAACTAATTTATGCTGAAGACAACAATACACCCATGCCCGAGGTAGGACTCGCACCTCCGACGGCAAACGGCGGCACACTCCACAGCTAGGTGGCTTAGAATGCTTGGCCATTCTGCCACGGCACGCACAACTATATTTCTATTCTGGAGAATGTGATGTTGCCTTCCGTGGCAACAAGATTCCTCAACGATTTAAAATGGGCAGAAATTATCAAAATAATAAAAACAAGGATATTCTCTATCCACTCGTACCGTTTTTCTGATGTCTTTCATGATGCCCAGAACAATGAATATCAAAGTTACATGCTGGAGTTTAGTGTTCAATGCCCAACAGACATGGAGGCACTGTGTTGGCTGAAGACAATTATACACATTACTGAGCATTATTATTAGAGGTTATTTGTTGTTGTTTTCTTACTCTCACAACAGTCAGCATCAGAAAGTGTCTCCAATTTAAGAAGTGTAGTTTACTTATTTTAAGCAACAGCTGAAATTTGAAACTGAATGACCAAACTAATTATGAAGAGGTTGTACAACATTTGATTTGTCAAGCTAAGTAGAACTCAATTTTTACATATAATTCCAGTGACTGAAAATGCATGAATATGCAGAAAAAATAAAATGAGAAAAAATGTAAAATATAGCAGAGAAGCTTGCGGATGAAGGCGTAATTATATAGCAAAAGTCTGAAAAGAAGGGGAGGTAAGACATTTCGAGTCATTATCGAAGCAGAAGGCAGCTTGATGTGATTTTGAGCAGCATTTGTAGAAGTGGTTCATTTATTTATAAGGGTTTTGTATGTAACACTTAGCCAGGGATACTTGATAAGACCCACTGTTTATCTACCATAGGCAAAAAAGAAAATGGGTCAAATATTTTGAGAAACACAGTACCATGTTTCCACCATAAGGTTAACATGGCCTGAATTCTTGGAACGTATACTATGTTGCATTCAAAGAGCTTGTAGACATGTGTTATCATACGGACTTGTCGGCTGTTCCCACTGGAGGTTTGAGAATCCCTTCGAACATGTGTGTCTGTATTATCCTTAATGTAAGTTAAAGTAGTTTGTAAGTCTATGGACTCATGACTATAGCAATTTTGTCCAACAAATTTACAAACATTTGAACATTCCCACTTCTGAAAACGCTAACAGATGTAGAGACTCGATGGCATGAGGCTCCCCCCCCCCCTTTTTTTGCCATACAACATAACAATTACTTTAACCATCATCTTTCACCCACCTAAATTGATTGTCTGAAGCTAAACCTTTCAAAATAAAAAGCTTAGAAACAGCTAGCAACATTAATGTTCAAATTAATATATAACTGCCTTGTAATCATTATGATATAATTTCAATTTTAAAAGCTACTTGTGGCTGTAGCCATCGAGTTTAATCTGTACATATTCAACAAACAAAATTTTAGTGTGCCACACACATCTTTCCCAAAGGATCATTACTTGTTATGTTACCAAGTTCATACAGTTATTCTACACTTGTTGCTTAGCAATGAAAGAATTGGCACAAAAAAAGGCAACCGGCAGATGGGACATACGAAAATAACTAAACATACAACTCGGGTTTAATCCACTGCACACTATTATAAACTAGGAGCAGATCACATTAGAAGTTCTGTATCAGCAAAACCGTATCTGATAAAGAAAATGGTCCCTGTAAGGAAAGAAAGTTGCGCACATATCAGTGAGCACTTGAGGTAATGCGATTCATTCCTATACTCTACTCAATCGCAGTGAATGTCTCATTGTCAAGTTAATGCTTGGGACTGGTGCAAGTTCTGCACTGGAGTTTGAAGCTAACACTCATGGAATTATACACAGTTTGCCTCAAGTCAAACTATTTTAAAAATGCTGCTTGTGTTAGCAGCACCAACAATATGAAACTGTTACACAATAGGAGGGTTTCATAATATCTGACCAATGCTTTATTTATAAATAAGCTCCCCTGTTTTCACTATATTAAGAGGAAATACATCACCAATTGACTTTAGAATGAACACCTCAAAATATCAAAAGATTGCTTGTGAATGTTTCAAAAGATAATCACAAGTATACTACACTTTTTGTCCTAACCTTTCTGCAAAGTTACTCTTTTTAATGCATGTGTCTTTCCACTATAGATAATTCACAAGATACACATTCGTGCTGAAATATAGGTTCGTAGCTGTTCTGTCGATGTGTCATTCTTAGGTATGGGGGAATGATTTGTCCTTATAATTTTAAAGAGCTGGATGACTCCATTCACTGTATTCTCTCAATTATTACAAATGCATGTGTAAAAGGACTTCAGAGTTTTATAGGCAATAGCATTCCAAGATTGTCCATGTAATTCTTACACACTTGTTGCATGCTTGTCACTACTGACATGAGCAGCAGCAGCCGAACGGTAAGCGCTGTGCTTGGGGCACTATACTTGTATGTGAGATGTTAAAGTTTTGAACACACAGCATGTTTTGAATGCACTCATTTAAGCTAAAAATCGGTATCTTCTATTATGTTTGATATTTAGAAATAATATTTACATTTGTCCTATGACCTGTAACTTCTCTGTAGCATCTTCTCGGTGCCAGTGAAGATGTGACCAGAACATCTGCATGCATCCAGATGGACATGTGTTGAACAGTTCACTCTGTGATTATACGAGTCATCACGTCAATGTGCGGAGTGAACAGTTAAAATTTTTTGTGACTACATTCATTTAAAAGTGTTAATTGGACAGAAAACTTATGTATTTCTTCTCATGCAAATTAGGGCATACTAAAAATTAGCCTTCTGAGAATATAGGCTCTATCCTAGGACCTCATTTTATTCATCTGCAATTACAAAATTATATATTTTGTACAATGCTGATAATTTTTTACTGATTTTCTCGATATTACTCCAGTCTGACATTTTGTGCTTCTATTTGAAGTTGAGAGAGAGAGAGAGAGAGAGAGAGAGGGAGGGAGGGAGGGAGGGAGAGGGAGAGGGAGAGAGGTAAGGAAGGGATAATGAATAGGTGAGCTGAGGATGGAGGAAGGGGAGGGGTTAGCTTATATTTAGGCCAGGGGAGTGGTGGTAGGATAGGATATGTTGGAGGGCAAGTTCCCACCTCCGTAGCTCTGAGGGACTGGTGTTTGTTGGTACTATCCAAATGGCACGTGTGGTGTAACACGTGCCCAGGTCCCTGGAGTTATGCTGGAGGGCATGTTCTGCCACAGGATATTGGGTGTCCCCCAGGCGAACAGTCTGTCTGTGCCCATTCATCCGCTCAGCCAATTTGTTAGTAGTCATACCAACATAAAAGGCTGAACAGTGGACACATGTCAGCTGGTACATTATGACAAGTGTTGTCTCACATGTGGCCCTGCCTTGAATCGGATAGGTTTTTCAAGTGGTAGTCGGAGGATGCATTGGACAGGTTTTGCAGCGGGATCGGTTGCAGGGGTAGGAACCATTAGGTAGGGAGGGTGGTTTTGGGATGTTGTAAGGTTGGACGAGGATGTTGCGGAGATTGGGAGGATGGCGAAAGGCTACTCTGGGTGGTGTGAGAAGAACAGTTTGGAGTGATGATCTAATCTCAGGGCATGACTTGAGAAAGTCATAGCCCTGTTTGAGGAATTTGTTGAGGCATTCAAGGCCAGGATGGTACTTGGTGACTAAGGGGGTGCTTCTGGGTGGTCTGGGGTTAGGACCATTGTTGTTGGAGGGAGAGAAATGGACAGCTCAGGAGATCTGTTTGTGGACAAGGTCTGTAGGGTAGTTGCGGGAGAGGAAAGCATTGGACGGATTGTTGTTGTAGCTGGTGAGGGATTCGGAACTGAAACAGATATGTTTCCTATGGATGCCCAGGCTGTAGGGAAGGGATCGTTTAATATGGAAGGGATGTTAGCTGTCAAAATGGAGGTACTGTTGTTTCTTAGTGGGTTTAATATGGACTGAGGTGTGGATGTGAGACTCGGCAAGGTGAAGGTCAACATCAAGGAAGGTGGTTTGAGTTTTGGAGAAGGAGCAGGTGAATTTCAGCTATCAGCCATGGCCTTTTTCAGAAAATAGAACAATCACGCAATCACACTGGCATACAACACAGTCATACAACCATCACCTCTGGCTGCTGCAGCACTTCAAAGTATGACTGTGTTGTTTGCCTGTGAGATTGTGTGAGTGTTCTATTTTCTGAAAAAGGCCATGGCTGATAGCTGAAAGTGTTGTATGTGTGTGTCTTTTGTATGTACCTGTTGCAGCTCTTTGCCACATCTTTGCAGCGAGATGTAAACTGTCCTTATTACTGTATTATTAATATTCGGCAAAAGTTACATACTGGACCCCACCCACCCCCTCCTACCATTTAAATCAAAATATGTGCTTTAAATATCTGTAATATGCACCAAAATGACAGGGAAAAGGTTTATATCATATGGAACAATATTTCACTGTATCTTTGATACTTTTATTAATTTTTAATCGAGAGTATCTTAAATATGGAGCAAATGTTGGCAAATACAGGTATCTCCGAAACATAGAAATCATCTAAGCAATAGGAAAGCTCCATTCGTATATCGCCCGTGGCCAAGGACAACTACATGCTCGTGCTCAGGTGAATGTGTCATCAGCAGAATATGGCCGATCGCATAGCTAACTGGCCGAGCCCACTGCCTCGCAGCATCCATTCAGTCAGATATGCAATCGGCCCTATTCTGCTGATGACACATTCACCTGCGTTCAGGTCTATATTTATTGTTGGCCACACATATCACCATAATGATTTTACAGGCAGCGAGAAGGCAAACAATGAAAGAAGAAGCATTACAATTAGATTTTGCTACCCACCGTATTGATTACTGCGTACACCCAAATGAGAGAAGCTGCAAGAGTTGGCATTCTACAATGATTTCGGTATCTACAGAGAACAGAGTTAGAGCACAAATGGAGGTAGTGCAAAATTGGCGCAAAAATCATGTTCAAATCATATGGGTTGTCAGCACACAAAAAATATGATTTTCACAATATAGACAGATTTGTATTGCAAGCACATTATTTCATGTGATGATGTTTGGAAATAAATGTGTTCTTGATTGGAATGAAAATAGGAAAGAGTGTATTCAAATTTATGCTAAAGGGATGAAATGGTTAGTCGGAAGTAGATAATAGCAGAAACAGGAATATGTTTTTTCCAAAGTGAAAACAATTAAGTAGCGAGTGGAATTCCGCTAAGTAAAAAGAGATATGTCTGTAATTTCCATGTTGCAGTGAAAAACGCAGTAACAGAAGCAAGCCCTTCTATTAAAAGATGACTGCAAAACTTGTTGACGGGACAGTTCTTGAAAATGTATACAATTTGTTTTACTAGTTCGGATCATACAGACGATTAGCACAATTCTCAGAATACCTGAATAGGTGTTTCAAGTCATTATTTTGTCATTACCATACTTGTTCAAATAATTATGAATCAAGCAACCCTTTTCAGTATCTTGTGCCTTGGGAGGATCATTTAATTGCAGACCATGTTCCTTAAATTTTAGTTGTATGTGCTCATGTTTCAGGATCCTTGACATGAAGACTATGGTATAAAAAGGTGCTTGAACCCTTCATTTTTCAGACACTTGTAGGAACTGCAATAATGTCACTATTGTTGTCCCAATTAATATATTACCATTTATTATCTCCAAAGGAGGTTCTTTTGAACTTTTGGTTCACAAAGTGCGAAAAGAACTTAGCAGTTCCTTAAACAACAGTGCCACATACCTATTGCTACGGTGGGTTATGCCAATGCCACATTTCTTTCTGCCAAACAGAGTTTGATCTGTTTCTACTATTACATCTTTCCAAATAAGTTCTAAATTTTTCTCTAAACAACAGAAATTGACACATCAGTGCAGTCCTCTTTCCAATCAACAACCCACTCAAACAACCAAGAATATGTCACTGTTAAGATGATTATTATAGGTAGTTTAGTAACTGCAAACCAGGACATTTTTCTGCTTCTTGTACCCATTATTGCTTGTTAAATGACACTAAAAAATAAATCTATCACTCACTGTCTTTTACACACAAGTTTCATTAAACATTGACACACCTCACACATTATCTCTTTCATGATGAATCCACTTTCCATCAATTTTATTAACTGCTTATCACCCTTAAAATATATAGAAATACCAACTGAATACTCTGGCTCATTTCTCATCAATGCTAAACTCATTACACGTTTGAAGCAATCATTCGCCAACTCAAAATCAAACTGTTGCCTCCCAACTTAACACAGGCATTGGAGTGCACTTCAGAACAATCCATCACCTCAGATATTTATTTCATTTTCACATTTGCTTGCTTCAAAACTCACAACTACACTGTTGCCACCCACCATATAATAGACATGGGGCATTGCTATAGACCATTCCATAATATGTGCCAGCTATTTGAGCTTTTACATTATTTGGCATCACAAAGTCACAACCAATCTGTTTCTCCCAAACTAAGATAGACCTTGGGCTATGCTATAAATCATCTGAACACAAGAACCAGCATTTCAGCTCTCTCCTTCATTTTTTTTCACCTCTCCACCTAACATAAAACTCGAGATTTGTTTTACTTGGTGACCAACGTTCACAAATCAGTTAAGAAGGCTAGGAGCATGTTTTTGTTGGGAAGAGCCAATAAGCAATTGTTAGGATTACACTTAGAAAATGAATGGGCATAATTTAGTTCCGGTACTATGGATGTATAGGAATTGTGGACTAAATTTCAATGCATTGTAGATAAAGGGTTAGAGAAATATGTGCCTGTAAAGATGATTAAGGATGGAAAAGATCCACCGTGGTATAATAATAATGTTAGAAAGCTGCTGAGAAAGCAAAGACTGTTGCACTCTTGATTAAAAAAAGAACACCTAAATGATGACAGGCAGAAGTTATTAGAGATTTGTACCTCTACAAAAAGATCAATGTGTGAAACATACAATAATCACCACAGCCATACCTAGATCTTTCCAAGAACCTGAAAAAATTTTGGTCCTATGTAAAATTGATAAGCGGGTCTAAGCCCGTCACTCATTGATCATTCTGGGGCATTAATAGAAGAAAGCAAATGGAAAGCTGAAGTTCTAAATTTAACCTTTAACAAATCTTTCTACATCTCCATGGGATACTCTGCAAATCACATTTAAGTGCCTGGCAGAGGGTTCATCGAACCACAAATATATTATTTATCTCCCATTCCATTCTCGAATAGCGCGTGGGAAGAATGAACACCTAAATCTCTCAGTTCGAGCTCCGATTTCTTGTATTTTATTCTGATGATCATTTCTACCCATGTAAGTGGGAGTCAACAATATATTTTCGCATTCGGAGGAGAATATTGGCGATTGGGGTTTCACAAATAGCCCACGCCGCAACGATAAGCGCCGTTGTTGTAATGATTCCCATCCCAGATCTTGTATCATTTCCGTAACGCTGTCTCCCCTGTATTGTGACAATACGAAACAATCTGCCCTTCTTTGGACTCGTTCGATGTCCTCCATCAAACCCACCTGATAAGGATCTCACACTGGGCTTCAATACTCCAAAAATGGACGGACATGCGTAGTGTATGCAGTTTCTTTTGTAGTTCTGTTGGATGTTTTAAGGGTTCTGCCAATAAAACGCAGTCTCTGGTTCACTTTTCCCACAATATTATCTATGTGTTCTTTCCAATTTAAGTCTGAAGTGATAGTAATTCCTAGGTATTTTGTGGAGTTTATGGCCTTCACATTTGATTGATTTATCTTGTAAACAAAGTTTAATCGATTTCTTTTCGTACTGTGGATGACTTCACACTTCTCATTATTTAGAGTCAATTGCCAATTTTTACACCATACTGATATCTTATTCAGATCATTCTGCAGTTGGTTTTGATCTTCAGATGATTTTACTTGACAGTAAATGACAGCGTCATCTGCGAACAACCTAAGAGAGCTACTTAGATTTTCCCCTAAATCGTTTATGTAAATAAGGAACAGCAGAGGACCAATAACACTACCCTGTGGAATGCCCGATACCACCTCTGTTTTAGTCGATGCCTTACCATCGATTACTACGAACTGTGTCCTCTCTGACAAGAAATCCCCCATCCAATCACAAATTTGGGGCGATATACCATAACCACGCAATTTGATTAAAAGCCGTTTGTGAGGTACGGTGTCAAAAGCTTTCTGGAAATAAGAAATTCAGAATCAATTTGCGAACCTTTGTTGATAGCACCCATCACTTCGTGTGAATAAAGAGCTAGTTGTGTTTCACATGAATAATATTTTCTAAATCCGTGTTGACCTTGGGTCAATAGATCATTCTGTTTGAGACAATTCATAACACTCGAATACAGGATATGTTCCAAAACCCTGCTGCAAATTGACATCAGTGAAATAGGCCTGTAGTTTAGTGGGTTACTCCTACTGCCTTTTTTGAATATAGGTGTGACCTGGGCAACTTTCCAATCTTTTGGTACAGATCCTTCTATGAGACAGCGGTTGTATATGACTGTTAAGTAAGGAGCTATTGCTTCAGCATAAACAGATAGAAATCTAATGGGTATACAGACTTGTTTTTGTTAAGTGATTTTAGTTGTTGCACTACTCTCATGATATCTACTTCTTTCATGCAGGGGGACCCTACAAATGTATCAGAATTTCATCAACATACTAATTCCGAAATGGAGGACTTAGTAATAGGTATTTCTGGTGCAGAGAAGCAGCTGAGAGAGCTAAATACGAAAAAGTCTCCTGGTCCGGATAGAATCCCAGTTGGGTTTTACAAAGAGTATTCAGTGGCATTGGCCCCTTACTTAGCTTGTATTTATCTCGAATCTTTAATTCAGCACAAAGTTCCTAGTGATTGGGAAAAAGCACAGGTGACTCCCATTTATAAGAAAGGAAAGAGAACTGACCCACATAATTACAGGCCAATATCATTGACATCAGTTTCCTGTAGTATTTAGGAGCATATTCACAGTTCGAATGTAGTACATTTCCTTGAGACGGAAAAGCTTCTTTCTAATAATCAGCACTGGTTAAGGAAACATAGTTCATGTGAAACTTTTTGTGTCCCAGCCTCGTCGCCGCTTTTGTGTCTCGTTTCCGTTGTATGTGTCGGTGGCCAAGTAGACAGAGTCCGACACAGGAATAAGGATAGCACGCTTGTACGGAGGTGAGCAGCCAGAAACTAGAAACACTAGAGTAAATTAGAACAAGATATATATTGCACAGAATTTATACAATACTTAACTTTTACATAGTACTGCCGAATGTTGATACATAGTTGAGCTAGAGTCCTGCCTAGTGCCTAACTGATAGCAAAGTCTTCACTGGTGCCTATCTGATTCCGAAGGTCCTAACTGGTTGCTATCTCAGTCCCAAGTGAACGATGTCGTTCACTGGTGGCCACGAGCGGAGTTGCCGCAGAGGGCGCTCGTGGCTGTCGTCGTAAGAACACCGCGCCGTGTGTGCACGGCGGCGCGCGGCGAAAGTAGGTGGCGCGCACTTTGGACTTGTGCGACACCACACCCCTCCCGCCCAAACCGCTGCGCCTTTAGTAATTATACCCAAGCCATCAGGAAAACTTCGTCTCTGTGCGGACTTCAAATCAACAGTGAATGGTCAAACAATTGTTGACACTTATCCCCTGCCCAGACCTGAGGAACTGATGGACAAATTAGGACAGTCTCGCTTCTTTTCCAAGATGGTGTGGTGTCGCACAAGTCCAAAGTGCGCGCCACCTACTTTCGCCGTGCGCCGCCATGCACGCACGGCGCGGCGTTCTTACGACGACAGCCACGAGCGCCCTCTGCGGCAACTCCGCTCGTGGCCACCAGTGAACGACATCGTTCACTTGGGACTGAGATAGCAACCAGTTAGGACCTTCGGAATCAGATAGGCACCAGTGAAGACTTTGCTATCAGTTAGGCACTAGGCAGGACTCTAGCTCAACTATGTATCAACATTCGGCAGTACTATATAAAAGTTAAGTATTGTATAAATTCTGTGCAATATATATCTTGTTCTAATTTACTCTAGTGTTTCTAGTTTCTGGCTGCTCACCTCCGTACAAGCGTGCTATCCTTATTCCTGTGTCGGACTCTGTCTACTCGGCCACCGACACATACAACGGAAACTAGACACAAAAGCGGCGACGAGGCTGGGACACAAAAGTGGCGACGAGGAGTGATAGACGAACCTTGCACCAGCCCGCTTACAGCAGCCAGACAGCAGCAGTCGGAGCACGCAGAAATTGCTCCCGCCCGCCCACCCTTATTATAAGAATTTTGGGGAAACATTTTCAGTTACGTGTTTTGCGGACTTTTTTGTTGCTGTGCGTCCTCATTCATATTGCATTTGTGTTTTGTTATAATTTACTTGTATGCGCGGCGCCTAATCGGTCAGCATGGCCACTACCCCGAACCCAATCTTAATGGAAATTATTCAGTTACAGACGGTGCAAATCACCCAGCTCCTCCAAGCTGTGGCCCAGCTCACAGCGCAAGCAGCTAACCAACAACAACAGCCGCCGCTTCAGCAGCCCACACCTGCCGCCACAACGCTTCCTATGTTTCGCCAGTACAATGAACGTGAGGAAGAATGGAGCGACTACTTCGCACAGAATTTATACAATATTTAACTTTTACATAGTACTACCGAATGTTGATACATAGTTGAGCTAGAGTCCTGCCTAGTGCCTAACTGATAGCAAAGTCTTCACTGGTGCCTATCTGATTCCGAAGGTCCTAACTGGTTGCTATCTCCCAAGTGAACGATGTCATTCACTGGTGGCCACGAGCGGAGTTGCTGCAGAGGGCGCTCGTGGCTGTCGTCGTAAGAACGCCGCGCCGTGCGTGCATGGTGGCGCGCGGCGAAAGTAGGTGGCGCGCACTTTGGACTTGTGCGACACCACAAAACTCATCTTGCCCTATTCTCACATGACATCTTGCTAGCCATGGATGAAGGGCATCGGGCAAATTGTGTTTTTCTCAACTTTAAAAGGTGCTTGACATGATGCCACACTGCAGACTGCTAACAAAGATACGAGCCTATGGAATAGGTTCACAGATTTGTGACTGGCTGGAAGACTTCCTAAGTAATAGAATGCAGTACGTTGTTCTCGACGGCAAGAGTTCATCAGAGATGAGTGTATCGTCAGGTGTACACCAGGGGAGTGTGATAGGACTGCTATTATTTTCTATCTATATAAATGATCTGATGGACAGAGTAACTTGTAACTTGCAGCTGTTTGCTGATGATGCTGTGGTGTATGGGAGGGTGTCATCTTTAACTGACTGTAATAACTTACGGGATGACTTAGACAAAATTTCTAGTTGGTGCGAAGAATGGAAGCTAGCTCTCAATGTAGAAAAATGTAAGTTGATGCACATGAGTAGGAAAAACAATCCCATAATGTTCGACTACAGCTTTGGTAGTGAACTTCTTGATGTTGTCGCAGTGTTCAAATATGTAGGAATAATATTGCATATTTGAACATGTAAGGACAGTTGTGAGTAAAGCAGACAGCTGACTTCAGTTTATTGGGAGAATTTTGGAAAGATAAAATTCATCTGTAAAGGAGACCACGTATAAAACCCTTGTATGACCATGCCTTGAGTATTGCTCAAGTGCTTGGGTCCCACAGCACATCAGTTTAAAGGAAGACATAGAAGCAGTTCAGAGGCGAGCAGCTAGGTTTGTTACTGGTGGGTTCGACCAATGCACGAGTGTCACGGAAATGCTCTGGCAACTCATTGGGGATCACTGGAGGAAAGCCGACGTTCTTCTCATGAATTTCTGTTAAGGAAATTTAGAGGGCTGGAATTTGAAGTTGAATGTAGTACAATCTTACTGCCACCTACTAACATTTCACATAGTGATCACAAAGACCAGATAAGAGAATTTGTGGCTCATACATAGGCATATAGGCATTCTGTTTTTCCTCATTCTGTTTGGGAGTGGAATAGCAAAGGAAATGCCTAGTAGTGGTACAGTGTACCCTCCGCCACACACCTTACGGTGGATTGCGGAGTATGTATGTAGATGTACATAATTCCATTACATTAACCAGCTATATACACTTTAACATTCCTTGACTTTGCAAACACACAACCAAAGAGTTGCCTCCCAACCAAACAGCGAATTCAGGCCATGTTCGGAACAAAAATTCGAACATCAAAATATTAGCCACGAACTTACAGAGTATTAGAAACAAAGTTCCCGAATTTGCAGCACTGCATAGAAGTTATTGTGTTCAGATAGTTTTAGGCACCGAAAGCTGGCTAAATCATGATGTGGCAAGTTCAGAAATGTTTAGCAAAGCTTGGAATGTATATCGGAAAGATAGATCTGATAAAACTGGAGGAGGAGTGTTCATCGCTGTGGACAAAGATATTTCTACTGAGATCGAGGTTGAAAGTAACTGTGAAGTTATCTGGGCACGTATAACAGGTCTAAAAGAAGTAAAGTTAATAGTTGGGTGTTTTTACTGGCCCCCCAGTGCTGCTGTAGCTGTTTTAGAATCATTCAAAGAAAGTCTACACCAGGTAGTGCATAGGTATCCGGGCATGTAATATTAGTCGGAGGAGACTTCAAACTTAAGAATATAGATTGGGACCTCGCTAGTTACATTTCAGGCGGTACAGATAAGCAGTCTTGCGAGCTACTTTTGGACACATTCTCCGAAAACTGTCTTGAGCAGTTAAACCGGCAACCCACACGCAATGGAAATATTCTAGACCTTATAGCCACAAACAGGCCTGACCTTATAAACGATGTCTGTGTAGAGACAGGAATTAGTGATCCTGATATCGTCATAGCGTCAATGGCGACCAAAGTTCATAAACCAATCAAGAAGGCTAGGAGCGTGTTTTTGTTGGGAAGAGCCGATAAGCAAATGTTACGATTGCACTTAGAAAATGAATGGGCATCATTTAATTCCGGGACTATGGATATAGAGGAATTGTGGACTAAATTTAAGTGCATTGTTATTAAAGGGTTAGAGAAATATGTGCCGGTAAAGATGATTAAGGATGGAAAAGGTCCACCGTGGTATAATAATAATGTTAGAAAGCTGCTGAGGAAGCAAAGGGTGTTCACTCTCGATTCAAAAAAGCACACGCAAATGATGACAGGCAAAATTTAGTAGAGATTTGTGCATCTATAAAAAGATCGATGCACATAGCATACAATAATTATCACAGACATACCTTAGCTAAAGATCTTTCTGAGAACACGAAAAAATTCTGGTCCTATGTAAAATCGATAAGCGGGTCAAAGCCCACTGTTCAGTCACTCGTTGATCATTCCGGGGCAGTAATAGAAGAAAGCAAACAGAAAGCTGAAGTTCTAAATTTAACCTTTAAGAAATCTTTCATGCAGGAGGACCGCACAAATGTACCATCATTTGATCAACATACTAATTCCAAAATGGGGGACATAGCAATAGGTATTTCCAGTGTAGAGAAGCAGCTGAGAGAGCTAAATACGAAAAAGTCTGCTGGTCCGGATGGAATACCAGTTTGGTTTTACAAAGACTATTCTGTGGCATTGGCCCCCTACTTAGCTTGCATTTATCACAAATCTTTAATTCAGCGCAAAGTTCCTAGTGACTGGAAAAAAGCACAGGTGACTCCCGTTTATAAGAAAGGAAAGAGAACTGACCCTCACAATTACAGGCCAATATCGTTGACATCAGTTTCATGTAGAATTTTATAGCATATTCTCAGTTCGATTATAGTAAATTTTCTTGAAACAGAAAAGCTTCTTTCCATGAATCAGCACGGGTTTAGGAAGCATCGTTCATGTGAAACTCATCTTGCCCTTTTCTCACATGACATCTTGCTAGCCATGGATGAAGGGCAACAGGCGGATTGTGTTTTTCTCGACTTCAAAAAGGCATTCGACGCGGTGCCACACTGCAGACTGCTAACGATGATACGAGTTTATGGAGTAGGTTAACAGGTTTGTAACTGGCTGGAAGACTTCCTAAGTAATAGAACGCAGTACGTTGTTCTCGACGGCGAGTGTTCATCAGAGACGAGTGCCCCAGGGGAGTGTGATAGGACCGCTATTATTTTCTATCTATATAAATGATGTGATGGACAGAGTAACTTGTAACGTGCGGCTCTTTTGTTGATGATGCTGTGGTGTATGGGAGGGTGTCATCTTTAACTGACTGTAATAGCTTACAGGATTACTTAGACAAAATTTCTAGTTGGTGCGAAGAATGGCAGCTAGCTCTCAACGTAGAAAAATGTAAGGTGATGCGCATGAGTAGAAAAAACAATCCTATAATGTTAGAATACAGCATTATAAGTGAGCTTCTTGATGCTGTTGCGTCGTTCAAATATCTAGGCGTAACATTGCAGAGTGATATGAAATGGAACGAACATGTAAGGACAGTTGTGAGTAAGGTGGACAGCCAACTTCGGTTTATTGGGAGAATGCTGTACTTCACCTGTATAGGAGGCCGCATATAAAACACTTGTACGATCATGTCTTGAGTATTGCTCAAGTGTTTGGGACCTGCAGCAGATCAGTTTAAAGGAAGACATAGAGGCAGTTCAGAGGCGAGCAGCTTGATTTGTTACCGGTAGGTTCGACCAATGCGCGAGTGTCATGGAAATGCTCCGGCAACTCAATTGGGGATCGCTGGAAGATAGACGACATTCTTTTCATGAATTTCTGTTGAGTAAATTTAGAGGGCCGGAATTTGAAGCTGAGTGTAGTACGATTTTGCTGCCGCCTACTTACATTTTGCGTAAAGATCACAAAGACGAGATAAGAGAAATTAGGGCTCGTACGGAGGCATATAGGCATTCTTTTTTTCCTAGTTCTATTTGGGAGTGGAATAGGAAAGGAAATGCCTAGTAGTGGTAGAGTGTACCCTCTGCCACACATCTTACAGTGAATTGCGGAGTACGTATGTAGAGGTAGAAGCTAACATAGACCTTGGGTTTGCACTTCAGAATATTCCATCACCTCAGATATCTATTAAAGTTATCACATTTGTTGGCTTCAACAACTAACAAACAGTTGCCTCCCAAACTTATATAGACTCATCTCCCAACCTGACATAGAACTTGGGCTACACTCCAGGTCATTCTGCCATCACAACTAGTTTTCCAGCTTTCACTTGCAACTTGTCAACTTGCAACCAAACTGTTGCCTCCGAACCTATCACACATCTCGGTTTTCGATACATACCATCCATTTACCTCATCCTGCAATTCCCACCCTCAAATTCATTGTTTTTGCCAACTCATATCCAAAGTGTAGCCTCCAAATGTAACACAGACCTCGGTATAACATCCAGATCATTCGGTCACCTCATTAAAGTCATACGAAGTTTCACTTTCGATTGCTTCGTCAGCTCACGACCAATCTCTGACTTTCCAACATACCGTAGACCTTGTGTGTCACTATAGGCCATTCCTTTACCAGAATATCCAATTTTCACCTTTGCATTCATTGGCATTGTAAACTCACAAGTCAACTGTCGGTTTCCAACATTACATAGACGTTTGTATATTCTTCATAATATTCAATCAAATCAGATAGCTATTGCAGGATTCCTAATTGTTGGCTTCAACAACTCACAACCAAACAGTTGTCCCCTAAATTAATTTAGACAGAGGGTTATGCTCCAGATAATGCTGTTACCACAACCTGCTCATCACCTTTCACTTTTATTAACTTTGCCAACCCATAACCAAACTGTCGCCTCCCAACCAAACCTAGAAGTTGGCTACAGATCATTCTGTCACCCCAATCAGCTATGTCATCATTGACTTTCGTTTTCTTCACCAGCTCACAACCAAACTTTTCCCCTCCAATCTTACACAGACCATCGCCTACATACAGATAATTTTGAAACATCGGTCAGTTATTTTTACTCTTACTTTTATTCGATTCATCCAAACTGTTACTGATGACAGTAAAATACACCTTGGGCTACAATCAGAATAATTGTGTCACCACAATGAGGTTTTCAGATTTCAGCTCTATCGACTTCTTCGTCATATATCCGAACTGTTGGCGCCACACTTAATCTAGAAAATAAGTGTTATTACCAATCGTTTCATCACCACAACCAGGCTTATAGCTTTTACTTTTATTAACTTCGTTAACGCACAACCAAACTGTTGCCTCACAACCTAAAGTAGATCTCGTTTTTCGCTACAGACCATAAGTTCATCTCATCCAGCTGTTTCGTTCGCAATGAATGTTGGATTTACCAACTCACAAACAAACGGTTGTACCCACTCTGATACCGATATTGGGTTACGCTAAACATCTTTTGTTAGCACAACCAGCTTTTCAGATTTCAGTTTCATTAACTTCTTCAACCCATATCCAAACTGGTACCGATCATTCTGTCACCACAACACATTTTCTAGGTTTCACTTTTCTTGACTTCACCAACTCAAAGCCACACTGTTGCCTCAAAACCTAATGTAGTTTTTGGAATTTGGTACAGACGATCCATTCACCCCATCCTGCTATCCCAGTCTTAAAATTTAGTGGATTTACCAACTCACTTCAAAACAGCTGTTCCCAATTTAACTTAACCTTGATTAATGCCAGAGATCATTCTTTTAGGAGAACAATGTTCTCTGATAACACTTTTGTTCACTTTTAGGTGATCTTGAGTTTAGATAAAGACTATCCACCATATCTACTTATTTCAGTCCAAAAATTTGTTGGATTGACCAACTCTCAACCAGCCAGACATTTCCAAACTAACATATACCTTGAGTTATGCTACAGATCAGTGATTTTCAACATGTCGGTCACAACACCCGTGGGGAATGCAAAGCATTGCTCGGGGATCGCCATCCGTTAGGAAGTACTTGCACCAAAATAAAAAAAAAAATAGATAAATAAATAATAAATAATAACAAATAAAAAAAATAGTGGTTCAGTAATACAAACCCGTATGCCTAAGTGAGATATATTTCATGTTAAAATTATTGAGTTCCTTGTGTAACATTCATTAGGAATTGATCATAAACTGTTTTATAATACAGCATGTAAATGATGAATAAGTGCAAAGTCTGAAACTGTTTTCAGGAAGCAATCAATAGGAAAAAGAACTCGATACAATAAGTTCTTCTGAAAAATTCGAAAAAATTGTCTATACAGTGGGACCTACCTTAATAAGCTTAATTCGCTTCTGAGTCTTGCCTGAAATGTAAAATAGTGATTAAGCACAATGTATTTTTCTGTCGGAAATCCTGTAAAAATACCTTAAATCTGTTTCATTGTGAAACATATTAAGTAAAACTTCATTAAAAGAAAAAAGATCAAGTTTGTTTCCTTTGAGATAGCCATAGGTTTGGTACGTGTCACGAGGAGGAGAGGGAGACAGCTAGAATATTTTTATTTGGAAGAGTGTCACCACAATATTTTTACCTCAAAGGGGTCACATATTCAAAAAGATTGAAAACATTGCTATAGATCATTGTCTCGCCAAAACCAGTTTTTTAGATTTCAGATTCATTGTCTTTTCAACTCATACCAGACCCATTGCTCCACACATCAGCTAGACCTTGACCTTTGTTACCAATCATACCGTGACCACAACAGGTTTTCCAGTTTGTTTTCACTTTTATTGACATCGCCAACATGCAATTGACCTGTTACCTCACAACCTGACATAGTTCTTGTGTCTCACTACAGGCCATTTGTTCACCTAATCCAGCTGTTTGTCTCCACATTTCTTGGATTTACAAACAGTTCTGTAAACACAGACTAATGTAGATGTTAAGTGGCACTAAGGATCAGCCTGTCACCACAACAAGTTTTCTGGCTTTCACTTTTATTGAAATCATCAACTCACAACCAGAATGTAGGCACATGACATAAAGTAGAACTTGGGTTCGCTACAGACCATCTGTTTACTTCCTCTCCGGGGGATACCACTTTGACGAAGCCCTGTCCGTGTGGGTGGAGAGGCTTGCACATCCGTGTGAAGCTGAGAGCTATACCGAAGGTAGAGAACCTACTGCCAGAAAGGCCTCACTGATGGATCTCACAAGGTGCATCCCACAATGTCCCATCTTCCTTATCCTCTCCCAGTCCTTTCCCAAGTCCTTTCCCAACCCAAGGTGTGAAGCAGTCCATATCGAGGGGTGCGTCTCGAAAGGAGCCTAAGAGATACCGGGCGACCTCCCTGAGTAAGTAGCCTTGCACCGCGTGGGGTTATCGCGGTGTGGACCATATAAATCCCCAAATCTTGTGGGCCTAAGATGAACACAGAGAAAGAAAGTATTTTAAAAGAATCTGAGGGGCAATCTGAGACCTCAGATACTCAGACATCAGGATCAGAACCAATGGAGTGCATTCCTATTTCTGAATAAGGGCCTAGACCTGAGCAAGAAGTGGGAACTGTAACAGAGAAGTTGGACCAGATTAGGATTAAGGCCTTGTCTGGAGCTCAGAGGAGGAAACTTCTCAAGGAACAGAAGCAAAAGGAAGGAAAATAATGGCTTCCTAAGCATAAGTGTAGGGAATCAAAAGGGCTTGAGCCAAAGACCCCCAAAAAGAAATTGCCTCAGGTCGAAGGGGATACACAGACCCCCTCGACGTCAAAGACAGATGGCAAGAGGGTTACGGAGGAATCTAAGACTCCCTCCTCTCTGGACGAGCGTGATCGTAAAAGGCTGAGGCAGGAACAGGAAAACAGACCTATAGTACTACAGTCTCGGTCTGTAGAATGGCGGTTGTCCAAGAAGGATACCCACTGGTGAGCATCACCTCACAGCAGGAGGAGCTCGTGCAGATCATTCTCTTTGAAGAGATTGGGGGGGGGGGGGTGGAAGCTGGTCCAGGACCCAATTTCAGGAGGGTCTATCTAGATTGTGGTGCCCTCATTTTTGTCTGCGAGGGGGAGCACTCTCAGCAGTATGCCTTAAGGACAAGATGCCCATGAAATCCCTGTGGGAGGATGCCAAGCTGCAGGTCAAGACAGCAACCGAACTCCTGAAGACCGCAAAGGTATCAATATGGGTACCAAAGATCCTTAAGGATGTCCCTCCAAAGACTCTGTTTGAGAAAATAAGGGTCCAGAACCCAAAAGTCTCGACAGAGGATTGGAGGGTAATTAACCGAAAGGTCGTTCCGGAAGGACGAACCCTGGTGGTGGAGGTTGGAGAGAAGTCCCTGAAGGCAATGCTAGAGCAAGGCCTGAAACTGTTTTTAGGTTTCTTGCAGGTTGCCGTCAGACCTTAGAGGCAACAATGGCAGCAAGATGGGGACTGGAAGTGCTGCAGATAAACCTGCAGCACAGTAAAGGGGCCACTGCTGCCCTGAGCCGTCACCTGGGGAGACAGGAGGTGGACGTGGCCCTGATACAAGAACCCTATTTATACAAAGGGGGTGTATCGGGCCTCGGTGGTACTGGAGGTAAGCTGATTTATGCCAGAAATCTAAAAAACTCCAGAACATGCATTTATGTTAGAAATGGAATACCTTTCATACCCTTGATGGATTTTTATTCCAGGGACCTGGTGACCATCAGGGTGCAGCAACGTGAGGAAGGTATCACGAGGGAAATTGTTTTGGCCTCAGCATACCTTCCTTATGAAGACAGTTCTCCTCCTTCTTTGGAAGTGAGGAGACTGATGGAAGCCTGCCATCGGCAAGATGACGAACTGTTGGTGATATGTGATGCCAATGCCCACAATCCATCATAGGGAAGCAAGGACATCAACAATAGAGGTGAGCACCTTCTTGAATTTCTCCTATCTAACAACTTAGAGATCCGAAATAGGGGTGATGAAGGAAAGAAGTAATAGACATAACTTTTGGTTCCACGATGATGGGAGGTTACGTTACAGGGGCTTGTTGTCCTGAAGCCACCATCATCAGATCACATGTATATTAAATTCAAGGTTGAAATGGGAACCAGACAGACCATGGCCTATAGGAATCCCAGTAAAATGGACTGGGAGACATATAGGAGAGACCTTGACTTCAGCCTATCAGAAATTAAAACTTCGATAAGAAATCCAACAGAGTGTGAGGAAGTAGCAGAGGCCATAACCTCTGTTATAGTGACCTCATACCAGGACAACTGCTCAATCACCAAGAAGTGCACAGATAGGAGTGTGCCTTGGTGGAATAATAACCTGGAAATGCAAAGGAAACAGGTACGAAGACTGTTTAACCTTGTGAGGTGCAAAAAATAATGGGCAAAGTATCGTAAGGCCCTTGTCAATTACAACCTTGTCATCAGACGGGCAAAGGAGGAATCCTGGAAGGTATTCTGTGAGGAAGTGGAGAGCACGGCTGCTCAAGCGAGACTTCATAAAATCCTCACTAGGATAACAACTAATCCAGGAGGAACATTGAGGAAGGGAGGATGGGGAGTATACAAAGACAGCACATGAAACGCTGGAACTGTTCCTCAAGACTCACTTTCCTTACTCTGGGGGATAACTCAGACCAGAATGCAATTCCTGGGAGACAACGGTTCTCAGGTATACGAAAAGAGGACTGGGATTTGGCCAAGGAGTGTGTTGATTTCAGTAAGGTCCGATGGGCGGTGGGAACATTTCAACCGTTCAAGTCACCTGGCCCCGATGGAATCTATCCAGCTCTCCTGCAACAAGCGGGAGAAAATCTTATTAGATTCCTATGCAGGCTATTCAGGGTTAGCCTAGCAGCAGGAATCATTCCCAATGCCTGGAGGGCAGTGAAGGTTGTCTTCATTCCAAAGCCAGGGAGAATTGATCATACCAAGGCCAAGGATATGGGACCAATCAGCCTGTCCTCTTTCATTCTTAAGACATTGGAAAAGCTGGTTAATGTGCATGTTGGAGAAAGGAGGTTAAGTAGGGCTCCTCTACATTCAAACCAACATGCATATGAGCCAGGTAAATCATGTGAGACAGCTCTCCACCAACTCGTTGGGAAGCTGGAGAAAGCACTACACTTTCAGGAAATAGCCCTCTGTATCTTCCTGGACATCGAGGGGTTTCAACAACATGACCTTCGATTCCATGGTTAGGGCAGCAGAGGTGCATGACCTAGGGACCACTATATGTACGTGGACTAGGGCCATGCTCAGTGGAAGAAAGGTAGAGGCTACCATGATGAATGAAAAAATGGTAATCAACACCACTAGGGATTGCCCGCAAGGAGGAGTTCTTTCCCCTTTATTGTGGAATCTAGTGGTGAATGATCTCATTGGAAATTAAACTCTAGGCAGTACTTTTGTCAAGGATATGCAGATGATCTTGTCATAGTAATACTTGGCAAATTTGCTGACACAGTGAAGAATATGGCACAAGGTGCATTGGACATTGTGAAAGACTGGTGCAGAAAACAGGATCCGGGGGTTAGTCCTAAGAAGATTGTTGTTGTACCATTCACAAAGAAGCATATACAACATTCAAGTTGGAATCTAAAGCTGTTCAATGAAGCACTACCTGTGAAGGAGACAGTAAAATATCTAGCAGGTTGCTGCTAAGGAGCTTGGTAAGGTGCAGAGATTAGCCTGCTTAGCCATTAACAGGCGGAATTAGCAGCACACCAACTGCTGGGATGGAAACCATGCTGGATATGCCCCCATTATACCTTTGGGTCAAGATGGAGGCAGCGGCAGGTGCATACAGACTCAAAACTGGCAAAAACTGGAACTCTTTGGGATATCCAGAATCACACACTAAAATAGTGAGTGAGGTAAATATAGGAAAGGTTGGGGAATGCCATCCGACTATATTATAACCCCATACTGCTTCAACAAGCCTTTCAATATAACAATTGGAAGCAGGGAGCAGTGGGAGAAAATAGTTTGACACCTTACAGGGGATATTGTCTGGTTCACTGACGGGTCAAAATCAGACCAAGGTGTTGGGACTGGGGTATATGGGGTGCCGCCAAGATTGGAGGGCGTCATCTCTCTAGGGAAACTGGCCTCAGTATTCCAGGCCAAAATCGCTTCCATCAGGGCATGTGTGGAGGAGAAAGCAATAGAGTAAACCTACTGTGGGTCCCTGGCCACTCGGGGATCAGTGGCAACGAAGATGCCGACAGATTAGGCAGGATGGGGGCAGCGGCTCCATTTTTGGACCAGAACTTGTCCTGACAATCACCAAGGCAATGATCAAATTGGAGCTAAGTAACTGGCTCAGAAGGCAGCACGTAGAATATTGGACCAAAGTCCATCAACAAAAACATGGCAAGGTAATGATGCCAAAGCCATGTTTTAAAAGAAGCTATGCAATCCTGGGTCTGAACAGGAGAGAGATTAGACTCATGGTTGGATTGCTGACAGGCCATGGAAATTTCAAAAAAACACCTACATCCAATGGGAATAACAGAAGATGTAGGATCTGTGATGACGTTGATGAAAATGCATCACATCTAATCTTCGAATGCATTGCATTGGAGAGTAAAAGGCACAGAACATTTGGGACAACCAGACGTGAAGAAATTATGTCTAATAAAGAACTGGTAAAGGGACTCCTTGCATTGTTCAAAGGCATTGATTGGCTTTACTAGATATACAGGGAGCGATACCGCACAATAAAGTTAGTTTCAGTGCGGGCAGCGGCGGGTTGGACCAAGACAGTTTTGGCTTCCCTGAAAAAAATCAAATCAATCAGTTCACTTCATCCATCTGTTTCAGTCCTCACATTTGTTGGATTTACCAACTCACAACTTAACAAGTTGTAGACCTTGGGTTATGCTAAAGATCATTGTGTCACCACAACCAACTTTTCAGCTTTCACTTTTATTGCCTTTTCAACCCATATGCTAACTGTGGCTTCCACACATAACCAGACCTTCAACTTGTTGGAAATGTTTACAGATAAAAACCAATGTTTGCTTTATGTTCTTTTTTTTAAGGCTGGAATCTAAGAGACTATATAGAAAAAAAACTATCTGTGGTTGCCATAGCAACAAAGAGGTAACTTTTGTATTCTGTGTTTAAGTGAGTGTTCTTTAAATAAAGTTAACTGGAAAATAAGTAATAACTCAGCAGGTTATGGGCCCAGAGCTCTAACAGAATAAATAAAACTAAAAACAGAATACACTGACAATTAAGAAACAGAAGAAACCACTTCAAGATGTTTGAAGAGAGTGAAGTATTTCAAGATAAACAAGTGCTTAAAGACAGTAGTAGATTCAGCATGTGGGATGTTGAAATTAGAATAAGTGTACTTGCGTCTGTGTAAATGTGTGGGTGTGTGTGTATTTATTTACCCTCCTTTTTTCTCCCCAAGGTAAGTCTTTCCTGTCCCGGGATTGGAATGACTCCTTATCCACTCCCTTAAAACCCTCATCATTTCCTTTTCCCTCTCCTTCCCTTCTGCCTGACGAAGCAGCTAGGCTGCGAAAGCTTGTATGTGTGTTTGTGTGTAATTTTATTTTATTTTATTTGTTTCTATCGACGAGCCGGTCCTTTTGGTAAGTCATCTCTTTTCTATTTTTTTATTTTAGAATATTGTTCAGTACACAAGATCTCTGTAATATTGTAGATGGTACAGAAACACTACAAAATTGTGAAACTGAAGAGAAAAAGAAGAAATGGCAGCAATGAGACAGCAAGGCGAAATATTATATAATGAGAACAATTGATAAAAAGGTATTGTATTGTGTTGTGAAACTTCTAAGGCTATGTATGATAAACTTAAAGCAATTTACAAAAGTGATGCTTCTCAAAGAATTCAACAATTACTTCAGGAATTTTACAGTTTCAAATATGATAAAAATAGAGACATAGCAACTAATATAAGTGCACTGCAGAATATAGCTTTTGAACTGAATCGTCTCCAGTCAGAAAAGATGTCAGATACTATGATAATACCTAAAATACTGTCTATTTCGCCAGATGAATTCAAACACTTTTCTCCAGCATGGGATTCATCGCCCAGTGGTGAGAAGACTATGGAAAATTTAATTGCAAGGCTCATAAGAGAAGAGGAATGACTGAGAAGTAACAATCAAGAAGAGAGTATTGCCTTTGGTGTTCATTTTAATAAAAGAAAAGACCTAATTTGTAACAACTGTGGTGGACATGGACATTTTGCAAGAGAATGTAAGAAGCCTAAGAAGAAAGAACACTGTTCTATATGCAAGAAAAAATACCACAAAGAAGAAGATTGCTACTTTAAAAATAAAAATAAAATTCAAGGAGCAAAAACAAGAACTTACAAGCCCTGTCCATACTGCAAGAAGACAAACCACAATGAAAATGACTGTTATTTTAAGAACAAAGATGACACTAAAATATCATTTTTCACTTTAGAAGACAATAAAGATGATCCAGTGCCTGATGAAGAAAAGAAGATAGAAGACAAAGCATGTATTGCATATGAATGTAACAAAGACAAGACTTTGGAAGAATCCAATGAGAAAAAAGATATGGTAATGGTTGTTGATAGTGCATGTACAGGACATATGTGTAATGAGGTTGACAAGTTAACAAACGTGAAAGACTATGACAGTGTCGTGAAAGTTGCAAAAGAAGGTGAGTCAATGGAAATAAAAGCAACAGGAAACTTTGTAGGTGATAACTGTGTTCTCAATGGTGTTTTGTATGTTCCTCAACTAAGCAGAAATTTGATGTCTGTGAATGCTATAACTGAAAAAGATGGTACAGTTGTCTTTTGTAAACATAATGTTCAAATATACAAAGATGAAAGACTCATTTTGAAAGGACACAAAACAAGAAATGGACTGTATGAAATAACCATTAAATCAGGAGTGCAATCACTACTGACACAATAAGAAAAACAAGAATGGCATAAGAAGTTAGGTCATCCAGGCATAAGTTGTACTTCAAAGATCAAGAAAATGGGTAATGAAATTCCTAAGGGTTTATGCTCAGCAGAAAAATTATGTGATGCTTGTGTGAGAGCTAAGCTAACAAGAAAGCCATTTTCTACTGAGAGAGAAAGAGCAACATGACCACTTCAAATAATACATACTGATATCTGTGGAGAGATAGATCCCCCAACATATGATGGATATAGGTACTACATGACAGTGTTAGATGATTACACCCATTTTTGTGCGACCTATTTGTTAAGATACAAGTCGGAAGCTCCAAGATTCCTAAGGAAATATGTGCTAGAAACTGAAAATCAGTTTGGTTTGAAAGTGTCAAAAATAAGATGTGATAAAGGTGGTGAATACACCAGTAATGATTTTAAGAATTGGTGTGAAGGAAAAGGAATTGTGCTAGATTATAGTATTCCTTATAGTCCTCAACTCAATGGGAAAGCAGAAAGATTAAATCTAACAATAATGAACAAGGCCAGAGGTTTGATATTTGATAGCAAAATGAAGAAAGAGGCAGGGAGAGGCAGTTCTCACAGCTACGTACTTAATTAAAAGGAGCCCAACTGTCAATCAAAGTGCCACACCTGTAGAAAAATGGTTTGGGAAAAGACCTGATCTGTCAAGACTTCAAATTTTTTGATCAAAAATTTTTGCCAAAAATCTACGATACTTGAAGAAACTAGATTAAAAAAATAAACCATACATTTTTTGTTGGTTATGCTCCCAATGGCTATAGACTTTTTGATGCAGAGAGAAGAAATATTGTGGTGTCAAGAGATGTTGAATATGATCAGAAAGTGACAAAAGAAACTATACGGAAGACTTTTGTTATTGGTGAACAATCAAATGATATTAACAAACAAGTAAATGAAATTCAAAAGCAAGGAAACGGAGAAGAAGAAGAACAAGAAAGTGAAGAAGAAGAAGAAAAAGAAGAAAGTGTATGCAACGAAAACACAAGAAACTATAATCTTATGAATGTAATTAATTTGAAGAAACCTTCAAAGTATGATAATTATGGAACAGCATTACTTTCATTTGAAGAATGAATTAATGGTCCAGACAAAGAAAATTGGTTAAAAGCAACAGAAGAAGAAAAAAAATCACTTGAACAAAATTGAACATGGAAGGTGATCACTCCAGAAGAGGCAAAAGGAAAACACATCTTAACAAATGGATCTTTAAGGTCAAAGATGATGGTAGATATAAGGCCAGACTGGTTGTCAGAGGTTGTCAACAAGAAAAGAGAATCGATTTCAAGGAATTATTCAGTCCAGTAGCAGATATATGTTCATTAAGACTGTTGTTTGCTCTAACAGCAGAAAAAAAATTTCCATATAAAACTGTTTGATGTAAAAACAGCATTTCTCTATGGGAAGCTAGATGAAGAGATTCTTATGAAGGTACCTGAAGGATACCAAGAAGCTGGACAAATCTGTGTTTTGAAGAAAGCTCTGTATGGACTTAGGCAAGCTCCATCCAAATGGAATAAAACTCTGACAGAGTTCCTAAAATCAGAAGGACTAATTCAGTTGAAATCAGATCAGTGCATATTTAAAGATGTAACTGAAGAAATGTACATGGCTATACACGTTGATGATGGAATCCTAATAGGAAAAGACTTGGATAAAATTGAAAATATTCTTATGAAACTAAAGAAGAATTTTGAAATGTCTGTGGTAGAAAATCCCGATATATGTACAGGCATACAAATAATGAAGTCAGAGAATGGAATATTTCTTCATCAAGAACAGTATGTGAAGAAAGTACTAGAAAGACTCAATATGACTAACTGTAAGGCTATGAAGACTCCATTAGTTCCAGAAGGAAAGATAAGTGAAGAAAATCAAAAAGATGAACACATTAAATTCCCATATCGTGAAGCTGTAGGTAGTCTTTTGTATTTGTCATGTAAAACAAGACCAGATCTTGGATTTGCAGTGAATTATGAGAGCCATTTCACAACGGTTCTGCCTCTGCCCATCTTGTAAAACGATCCACTGCCGTCAGCAAAAAACGGTATCCTTCCGAAGATGTCAATGTGGACATGTGCGAAACGTGCGGTAGTTGGCGGAAATTCTCCCACTGGTTTGTGGACATGTCGCCCAATTTTGCTTCTTTGACATGCAATACATGCTCTTGCCCAGGTATGACAGTCCTTTCTAACGTTTGGCCACACAAAGCGGTCCGTTATCAGTTTCACTGTAGTGTTAGCACTTGGGTGAGCTATTCCATGGATGCTATCAAAGACTTCTTTTCGCAATACTTCGGGAATAAAAGGTCTAGGCTAGCTTTGTGATACATCACACCAGATGTTGACTTTTTCTCTTGCTGGTTGGACTTGACGCAGTCGCAATCCTGTGGTGGTATTTAGCCGATAATCTCTTAATTGGTTATCTGTGGTTTGAGCTGCTGCTAATTTTTCATAATCTATTGTTTGAGAAATGGCTCCAATTCTTGACCAGAAATCAGCAATGATGTTGTCTGCCCCTTTTATGTAACGCAAGTCTGTAGTGAATTGACCGATGAACTCTAACTGTCGAAACTGCCGTGGAGAACAATTATCCTTGAGCTTGTTTAATGCAAACGTAATAGGTTTGAGATCGGTGTAAATCGTACATGGTCTTGTTTCTACATATGAGCGAAAATATCTCACTGCTTCATAGATTGCAAAGAGTTCCCTATCATATGCACTCCATTTCATTTGTGTTGGCATGAGTTTGCGTGAAAAAAAACTTAAAGGTGGCCAGCAACCTTGTACACTCTGATGAAGAGCTGCTCCTATCGATTGCTGACTGGCATCAACTACTATAGTTAACATTGCTTTCGGTAATGGGTAAGACAACAAAACTGCTTGATTTAAGTTCTTTTTAACCAACTCAAATGCTTGCTGCATTTCTGGTGTCCACGGTAACGGTCGTCGCCCACTTGCGTTCATCCCTGCAAATGCTTCTGTCAAGGGTGCCTGTACTTCAGCTGCTCCTGGTAAGTGCTGACGATAGAAATTAATCGCTTGTAAAAATCTTCTAATTTGTTGGTAATCTGTGGGACGAGGCATTTTATCTATGGTTGCTATCTTCTCTTCCGGAGGTTGTATTCCGTTTGCTGATACTGTGTGGCCTAAGAATGTGACCCTCTCTTGGCAAAACGTGCACTTTGCCTCATTGATTATGATGCCATTTTTATTTAGCCGTTCAAAAATGTCCTTAAGGTGCTCTTCATTCAATGCTTTAGACGCAGAAAATACCAAAATATCATCTAAATATGCAAAACAACATTGCAGTCCCCTGAGTACTTCATCCACAAATCGTTACCAGGTTCAATCCAAAAGGCATACTGACATACTCAAAAAGCCCAAAAGGTGTGATGACTGCCGTTTTGGGTATATCTTCTTCTGCTACTGGAATTTGATGATACGCCTTTTTACAATCGATCACGCTAAATATTGTTGCACTTGCTAAAACATTAGTAAAATCCCTTAAATTGGGTATTGGATAATGATCGGGGATTGTACGGGCATTAAGTAACCGGTAATCGCCACAGGGCCTCCAAGAGCCGTCTTTTTTTCGTACGAGATGTATAGGTGACGACCAAGGGCTGTCCGATCTGCGTAATACACCTGATTGTAACAAACTTTCAAATTCTGTCTTAGCTGCTATGAAACGGTCTGCAGACAGTCTTCGTGGCCGTTGTGAAACTGGTTGGCCAGGAGTCATCTTAATGCAATGTACCGTGTTATGCAGTAACTTCGGCATTGGCATCCCTGCGTTACCAATCTTGTTTTTTACTGCCACAGCATGAAAACAATCAGTAGCGTGACATGTGCATCTTCCACGTATACCCGTGACCACTTCACCATCTTTCTTAATCTGTGCTGCACTGATATGCACTTCAATATTATTTTTACTTAGGAAATCCGCATCTAATATAGCGTCTGATACTTCAGCTAGTACAAAGTTTCACCTAAAACTACATTGAAAACCTAAATCTACTTCTAACTCACACTTTCCAAAAGTCGCTATTGGAGATTTATTAGCTGCTGCAAGAAGCAATGATTTTGTAGCAGTTGAAGCTTTGTCATTTATATACGATGATGCACCTTGGAAAGAACCACTTGGTAGTGCGCTTATATCAGAACCGGAGTCAATTAGATAACATTGTCCTGTTCTCACGTCTGCAACGTACAATCTTTGTGATATAATAAGAGAAGTTGACAAGTTACTCACCATGCTGAGTCCCTCGTTGTTCTCACCTTCAAATGCACAAGGTTTCGTGCACCTCGTCGCCCTGCTGCCAAACCGTCGATGAAACCAACATACGTCCTTCTGTCCGCTATCTTGTTTGTTTCTTTGAACCTTAGCTGAACTACAGTCTTTGTAAATGTTTTTTACCTGCAATAACTGTGACACTTGGCTTTGCAGATCGTTTAGCTTTTGCGTGAGTTCGTATAACTGCTTAGCGGTGTCTACTTTCCTGCTAGTCTGGATCGATGCCATTTCTGTTGTTCTACGTTCATTTGTTGTTCTGAGTTATCTGTGACCATTGCCAACATTGACGCACAATTATTGTCCAATGTTGCATGAACTTTGTTGGCTACTTTTATTAGGGAACAAGTATCTTCTTTTTCACATGCTCCTACTGCCGCTTTAACTGTTCCGGCCAATTTTGCGTAATCCATATGTGCTGTAACATAACGTCCGATACGTCTGCTTCAGATACGATGCCGCGTAGATGACACCAATATTCGGAAGGTGTCCTATCGCCCATATTTTCACTTTTGAGTACTCGTTGTATTCGTTGACTTTGTGGCTTGGACATTCTATCGATCAGCAGTGATTTTAATTTTGTATATGGGCATTCCTATGGTGGTGCAAGGATGACATCTCCACCTATAACAGCTGCTCTGGAATCTAATGCATTCACTGCTATTGCAAATTTCGTATGTTCGTCTGTGATTCCATTCTGTTTGAAAGCCAGCTCGAGCATAGCAAACCAAAGTTCCGGTTTGTCTGGCATAAACTGTGGTGTGCGTACTTTCAAGTGCGGTCTGTTTACCATTGCACATCTATTGGTTATCGGACTCATTTCTGCGTTCTCTTGTTGCACTACTTTTGCTTGTAAGTCTTCAATATGTTTTTGCAGCTCGTCGCGTATCTCTTCTAATTGTGTTCTTGCCTGCGTCTTCGTCGCGCTATGTGACGACGATGTTGTCTGATTTTGTATCTCCCTATTACCTGTCTTTTGCGGGGTCACCACTTTATAGGAACTATTCTTATCATAACAATTACCTGTAAGGGTATTTATAAATTCAGAATTCATCATTTAACACCTTTATTCATATATTAAAAATGTTGCTCGCTCAACAACTGAAACAATAATGAAACAAAAACTAAACTTAAGAAAAAACATATATAAAGACAAAGAATAAATGTACTGTCTTTCACTTGCTCAATGAATAATAACTAACACTGTACAGTTTATTCAGTAATATGTGATTCCCACAATATAGATGAGAAATTTCATTATGTTAATGAACAATACAGAGAAGGGTTGTTTGAGATACAGTACTGTAATACAGACGAACAATTAGCACACATATTGACTAAAGCTCTGCAAAGAGTAAAGTTTGAGAAGTTTAGAAATGCTATTATGAAACAGTTAATATGACATTTGTTATTCTGAAACATATTCAGTGACACCTAACTGTATAGATAAAACTAAAACTGTGGAATTTGTGCTTTAGATTTGTTTAAAAACAAACATTGTATTTTAAGGGGGGATGTTGGGAATGTTTACAGGTAAAAACCAATGTTTGCTTTATGTTCTTTTTTTTAAGGCTGGAATCTAAGAGACTATATAGAAAAAAACTATCTGTGGTTGTCATAGCAACAAAAAGGTAACTTTTGTATTCTGTTTTTAAGTGAGTGTTCTTTAAATAAAGTTAACTGGAAAATAAGTAATAACTCAGCACAGCTTTGTTACTGATCATACCATCACCACAAGTTTTCCAGATTTTTCTTTTATTAACATCACCAACTCACAGCCAGACTGTTGCCTCCAGATTTTTCTTTTATAAACATCACCAACTCACAGCCAGACTGTTGCCTCACAATGTTACATAAATCTAATTTTTCGCTACAGACCATCTGTTCACCCTATCCAGCCATTTCAGTCTTCACATTTGTTGGATTTACCAACTCACAACCAAACAGTTTTTCCCAGTCTGACACAGAAAAAAAATGTTCAAATGTTTGTAAATCTATCGGATCAAACTGCGTGGTCATCAGTCCGTACCTTACAAACTACTTAAACATAGGTAAACTAACCTAAGGTCAACACACACACACCCATGCCCCAGGGAGGACTCGAACCTCCACAGCGAGCAACCACGCGCTCCGCAGCAAGACGCTTTAGACCGCTCAGCTACTCCACCGCGGCGATCTGACACAGACCTTGGGTTACGCTAAAGTTCATTGTATCACCACAACCAGCTTTTCAGATTTCACTTTTATTACCCTTTCAACCCATATCCGAACTGTTGCTACCACACATAACCTAGAACTTGAGCATTGTTACCGATAATACCGTGACCACAACAAGTTTTCCAGCTTTCACTTTCATTGACATTGCCAACTCGCAACCAAACTGTTATAGATCTGTGGTTTTGCTACAGACCATCCATTCACCCTATACAGCAATATCATTTTCAAATTTGTTGGATTTACAAACACACAACCAAATGATCATTCCCAATATATCATAGACCTTGGGTTTTGCTAAAGAACAATGTATCACCACAACCAGCTTTTCTGATTTCACTTTCATGGACTTTTAATGTAAATCTTGAGTTTTGCTAAAGACCATGCATCTTATTCAGCTATTTTAGTCTTCACATCTGTTCGATTTACTAACTCACAATCAATCAGTTGTTCCCAGTATATCAAAGACTGTGGGTTACGTTGAAGATCATTCTGTCACACCAACTGGCATTCCAGATTACACCTTCATTGCCTTTCCTACCTATATCTGCCCCATTGCTTCCACACATAACCTAGACCTTTACCTTTGTTACCAGTCATACCGTCACCACAACAGGTTTTCAAGCTTTCACTTTTATTGACATCACAAACTCGCAACCAAACTGTTGTCTGACAACATAACATAGATCTTGGGCTTCGCTACAGATCATCTGTTCAAGTCATCCAGCTATTTCAGCTTTGACATTTTTTGGCTTTATTAATTCACAACCAAATGGCTGTTCCCAATTTAACATAGATGTTGGGTTACTCTAAAGATTGTTCTTTCATCACAACCAGGTTTTCAAATGTCACATTCATTGACTTCTTGAACCCATATCCAGACTGTTGATTCCACACATAACATAGACCTTGAACTTTGTTACCAATCATTCCGTATCCACAACCAGATTTCCAGCTTTCACAGTGTGTTTTACTAGTCCATGCTAAATTTGGTAAATACCACACACAATAGTTTTACATAAAGTTCCACATCTCATTCAGCAGATGCATCATAGTCAGCATGTATTACGTCTGCAAGCAAAATGTCTGGAAAACTGTTCATCAGTGGAAGACTACGTATCAAAAATTATATCTACGTCTCTCAAATTAAACACGCTCAGTTTTGAAGTAAAAGAATGGATTGGTTGTATTCTGCTGGCGGGACTTCCAGATGAGTATAAACCGATGATAATGAGTTTAGAAAATTCGAACATTCCTATCACTGGAGATTCTATTAAAACAAAGTTGTTACAAGAAGTCAAGAGTGAAGGAAGCAGATTGTCAAACTTCCACCAGTGAAGCGGCTCTTCATGCCAAAAAAAGAATCCAGCAGTATGACACACAACATCCACAAGGCCCCCGATGCTATAATTCCAATAAATATGGGCACCTGGTGAAGAATTGTCGCAGCAGGAAGAAGACTGGAGGTAAGACTTCGGCCGGAGCAGCATCTCACACAACATTCTTCATGACACCTGCAGCAGAAAATCACACGCCGAAGGACTGGTATGTAGATTCAGGTGTTTCAGCACACATGCCTAAATATCCATGTCAAGAAAATACTGTCACAGCAGTGTCAAATTCGCATGTCATTGTGGCTAATAATGAAAATTTGCCAGTGAAAGGAATAGGGTGTTCATATATTGATGTTCAAAAAGGCAATTCTTTAGATAAAATTCAAGTCACTGACATATTGTACATTCCACAGTTGAGTACTAATCTTCTGTCGGTTAGCAAAATAATGGAAAAAGGCCACTCTGTTTCTTTTGATCATAGAGGTTGTCGTATTTATGATCATAAAGGTTTAGTAGCCACTGCATCATTAGTAAATGGGATGTACAAGCTGGATCAGCCAAGTAACGATAAAGTACAAACAAAGTCAACCGCATTAATTGTAGACACAGATTTGTGGCACAAGAGATTGGGGCACCTAAATAAAGACGCAATGGAAGCTCTACGTAATGGTTTGGCTACCGGTATTTCGTATACAGGTACGGTGAACACTCCTTGTGTAACTTGTATAGAGGGAAAACAGACTAGACTTCCATTTTCGCGATCCGATAGAAGAGCAAAACGTATTCTTGAACGTATACATTCAGATCTGTGCGGACCCATGCAAACTGCGTCAATTGGTAGTGCTAAATATTTTCTTACACTAATTGACAATTTTTCAAGGAAAGTGTTCTTGTATACCATCCGAAATAAAACTCAAGTTCCTCAGATAATTAAAGACTTTAAAAACTTGGTTGAAAGAAAAACGGGTAATAAAATCTGTATTTTGCACTCAGACAACAGGCGAGAATACGTCAATGAAGTGCTAACGAATTTCTTAAGAAGAGAAGGGATCCGTCATCAAACGTCAGTTCAATATGCGCCGGAACAGAATGGTTTGGCAGAAAGATTTAACCGCACAATAGTTGAAAAAGCAAGATGCTTATTATATGAAGCTGATCTTCCTAATAGATTTTGGGGAGATGCAGTTACAACAGCCATGTACTTGATTAATCGATCTCCTACTAAAGCTCTGAAAAATATGACGCCTGAAGAGGCCTGGACAGGTCGAAAGCCAGATCTCAGGCATATCCGAAAATTCAGAAGTAAAGCTTATGTTCATGTTCCCAGTGCCAAGAGGAGAAAATGGGACAAGAAATGTACCGAATGCATTCTTGTAGGATATTGTGAAGAGTCTAAAGCATATAGATTATTTGAACCAATACACCAGAAGCTTATCAAAGCTAGAGATGTGATTTTTGATGAAAGAAAACATGAAATAGACAAAAAAGATGTTAAGCCACAGGAAACAAATCACTCATTTATTCCATATACTGACAAGAAGCAATATGGAACAGAAATGACCGGAACAGAAGAAATAGAACAGGAACCTGATTCTACTGATGCAAATAGAAGTTCCACAACAGTTAGCGAAACTCATGAAACTTGTTCAGAAAGCCCACAAGAAGAAACAGAACCTCCTGTGAATATACATCCACAGAGTTCAGAAATCAACAAGAAGTAACAGAGCAACCTGTGACTGTACAGCAACAGAGAAAATCTTCAATAATACCAAGACCAAAAAAGATGGAGGATTTTATCACTTACCACTCCAAACATTTGTGTCCAGATCCAGTTACACTAGAAGAGGCATTAAGCTCAGAAAATTGTGATAAATGGCTAGAAGCAATGGAAGAAGAACTACAACCACACACGGAAAATAACACATGGGAACCTGCTATTCTGCCTCCAGACAGGAAAGCAATAAGTACCAAATGGGTCTTTAAGACAAAAAAAGATTTATCAGGACATATTGTGCGCTATAAAGCTAGGTTGGTTGTAAAAGGTTGCGCACAGAAACCTGGCCTAGACTATGATGAAACCTATGCTCCAGTCATTAGATACAATTCATTAAGATACCTATTTGCTTTAGCAGCAAAATATGACTTTGACATAGATCATTTGGATGTAGTCACTGCTTTTCTACAAGGTGATTTGGCAGAAGAAATTTATGTAAGAATTCCTGATGTGGACCCAATTACCAAAACAATACATGAACATTAAAAGACTGAAGAAAGCTCTATATGGTTTGAAACAAGGGAGTCATCGTTGGAATTTGAAATTAGACAAGGCATTAATTAGTTTGAATTTTAAAAGATCAAATGCAGACCCTTGCGTGTATAATAAAATTCAAGGGGAACATATGTTAATTGTTGCTATTTATGTTGATGATATGCTTGTATTCAGTAATAATTCATCACTCACGACAACTTTCAAAAATGAATTGAAAGAAATGTTTAAGCTGAAGGATCTTAGTGAAGTTAACACTGTTTTAGGCATCCGTAACACAAGAGACCGGAAGAAAGGAATCTTACTCTTAGATCAAGAGCATTATGTTAATCAAATTTTGAAAAAAAAATCAAATGGTAGACTGTAACCCTACATGGACTCCACTTGACAATAATCAAGTGCTCACCCACGACATGAGTCCTAAAACAAATATTGATAAAGAGAAAATGAGGAGTAAACCTTGTCAAGAAGCAGTTGGCAGCCTGCTCTATGCACAACTAGGGACAAGGTCTGACTTGTTAGCAGATTTTCTAATAATCCAGGCATGCCCCACTGGAATGCAGTAAAGAGAATTTTTAGGTACCTTCAAGCCACCAAAAGCTTGAAGTTATGTTACTTAAAAGAAGATGAATGTATCATCACTGGTTACAGTGATGCAGATTGGGCAGGGGACACTAATGACAGGAAATCAACTACTGTCTACCTATTTAAATGTCAGGGGGCAGCTATCTCTTGAAACAGTAAAAAACAGCCTACTGTTGCACTGTCAACAACAGAAGCCGAGTACATGGCTCTGACAGCTGCTTGTCAAGAAGCACTTTGGCTGAGAAGATTAGAACAAGACTTATCGCCTGTTTTTTGCAGAGATCCACTCAAGTTATTTTGTGACAACAAAGCCGCAATTGACTTGTCAAAAACAAGTGTTTATAAAGGACGCACAAAACACATGGATACCAAACACCACTTTATAAGAGAAAAAGTAGAAGCTTGTGAAGTAGTTACAGATCGCACAGTTGCCATGGCTTTTTAAAAAAAACTTTTCTTCATTGTCTTTTGTGATTTGTTCAATGTGCGACTGTACGTATGTTAAGTTATTGGTTTGCAGAAATAAATACAATTATAAAATCAAACCACTGTGTATTATCATCTGCTAACACTTATAATGATAAGATATGGGTTTATTAATGTTGGGGTAACAATTTTTTAAGTGCCATATAGGTATCCTCTTCACTTCCAGCAACGCAAAGCACAGAACACAGGACTGGACTGTAATTAAAATAGTCCATTCGCTACTGACTGGAACAGAGTTGGTTCAGATTTTGCTATCAGGGGCAGAACACGTTGTTGCAGAAACTGTGACTAGTAGGCTCTCTTACCCTAACATCGTTATTTTTGTTCATGAACCAGTGTCATGTAAGGTTAGAGGACCTTCATTTTGTATTATCAAGATTTCTTCAAATATTGGCACAGGCTGATGAGTCGAGCTCTGATTCCAATTTTTCTCTGAATTTTAACTCTTCTATATGATACTACCGCACCATTTTATTGTTTCCTCAGGATACCAAATCCGGTCAACAACATCCATGTGCGTGGGGTCGAGTCCTACGCTGCACAGAATTATACTTTACATTATCTCTAGTTGAACATGTGCACATCTAGCTACTGCTGACGAAACGGTAAATATATTCGAAGCTATAATTCATTGGCGAAATGTGACGGGTTCGAATCCCTGCCAGGCAAAAATCATTTGCAACGTCATTCAGACTCCAGTATCATGTTTTGGTAAACATACTTAATATGTGACATCTTATTGTGCATAGTTATTGATTCATATAGATATTTGGTTGTAATCTGCATCCATTATTGAAACTTTACTTCATGGCATTTATCACCTGTGTATTGCCCTACATTACAAACCTTCAGTGGTTCTCTATCAGGACTAATATATGTACAGGAGTCCTGATGCGGTACTTGAATTATCGTAATTTATTTTGAAGTTCAGACATTCCCCCTTGTAAGCCAATACTGGTGATATCGTTGAAATCTGACGTCTCTTTGGTTAAAAAAATCTCATTATATCATTTAATGAGCATAATGACATGTCACTATTGTTAATAAAAATTAATTAACAATCTTCGCAGAATGCCTCGTCTCCAATGCAGTAGTTTCTTGTATTTTTTGTATGATGGTACTGGTTTACGTCTGAACTGACTGCATAAGGAGATGTGGTGTCAACTAGACAACTGTAGTGCCCGTTGCGTATAGTACAATGACTGTACGGTGGTATGATTATAGGATCCGCAACACACCTGCACTGTTTTGGTTGCATGCAATCAGGTGCAGCCTACACACGGGAATTCAGGGGTGGCCCACTTTTTTTGGCATCAAGTGTACATGACCCTATGGTGGACACATACCCCCAACATTCCTGTTTTTGTCTTCATATTATCTGAAGAGCATGAGTTTGTTTAAAAGCAATAAGATTCTCAAGTGACGGGATCCGCTTATGGTGCTGACGAGCATGCCTGCGGTCCCTAATGGCATCTGTGACTTCCAACGACCACTGTCTTTCATCGGGACCATCCCGATGAATGGAGGATTGCAAGCTCTGCCGCAGATAAAATCTTTTGAGTGACACTTGGAACCACCACGTCAATAGTGTCATCTGGGAGAGGTTCAAGAGTGGTAGCAGGAACAAATTCAACCCAATTTGCCTTGCTTAAAGCCCATCGGGGAAGGTATCCAGGGCAGTGATGATGGGTTAGTGATAGACGGGAAAATGATCACTACCACACAAATCGTCATGTGTCCTCCAATGGACAGATGGTAAGAGGCCAGGGCTGCAAACTGACAAGTCAACAGCCAAGAGCATGGCAATGCGCCACACTGAAATGTGAGACGGCTCCAGTGTTTAAAAGACAGACGTCAATCTGGGACATTAAGTTCTCGACCTCGCTGCTGCAGCCACTGACTATTGTATGAGCCCACAAGGTCTTATGGACGTTAAAATCACCATGAAGTAGAAAAGGCGGCGGGAGCTGCAAGATCAGTGTAGCCAGTGTCTAAGGTGGTGCATCACCATCTGCAGATGGTTATGTCTTGTGGTATCCTTACCCTGACAGCCACAGCTTCGAATGCTGTCTGAAGGAACACATGTTCACTGTAGACAGAGTTAAGGATATACACATAGATGCCACCAGACTCTGCTGATTACAATAATGTCTTCTGTAGCCACAAAGTACAGCGGTCTGCATTACTGGAAACCAGGTTTCCTAGAGGACAACGCAGAGAGCAGGTGTTTTGCTCAAAAGTTGATGCAGCTCAGCCAGCTGAGGGGAAAAAACCACCGCAGTTGCACTGGAGAATGACAGTGTCTTTGAGCTGATAGGCCATGATAAAAATATAGAGCAGGTTATTCCATGGGGTTACCTGCTGCCAATCATTTGGTATCTGCCAAGTCAAGAATTACAGATGCCGGTGCATCAGTCAGTGCGAGATTCTCAGGTGATGCAAGGATCTCTACCTCATCTTTCAAAGCAGAAGATGAGGGTAGCTGCGGCTTAGAAGCCATCGAAAATTCCTTCTACTTGGCCCCTTCTTCTTTCCCTCTCGCTGGCTCTTTGGTTTGCACGACTGAGAGGGCTTCCCAGAAGTGGCATCCGGGATGGAGGAAGAGCGGGAGGCTCTTCGAACGGCAGGTTGTGGATTCTTAAGCCTGTGGCCAGGAACCTCTGGAGCACTCCGATTGGCCTCGGAAGGGGGTTTCCCGAGGAACCCCTTCTGAGGGAGAGGATATTGAGGAGGCCGTTCCTTCTCTGGCCGGGAGGTGGGGACTGGTGTCACCGAGGGTTGGGGGCAGAATTTCCCCCAACAGCAGACATTAGAATAGGGGACGGAGAGGTGCCTGCTCCCGTCAAGGGGCATTGGAAGATGGTTGGCCCCTAGGGCCCACAGGAGGAGGTAGTACAGTAGGAGGCGTCGTACTGACAGGCAAACCGGGTGTAGCTGCTCACACTTTCTTCTTGCCTATGAATAAGTTTGTCAATCCGAGGTCTTGATCTCCATGATCTTACATTCGTTGTGCAGATGAGAGCAATCTGGTGAACAAAGCAGATGAAGCTGCTTGCAGTTCACACAGACAAGAGGTGGGGTGCATGGAGTGCCCGGGTGGGATGGGTGCCTGCATTCCCTGCACACGGGGCTGGAAGTACATCGAGAGGATATATGCCCAAACTTCCGGCACCTGAAGCACCTCATAGGGAGCGCGACCTACGGTTTCACAAAACACCGGTATATCACGACTTTGACCTTCTCGGGCAGTGTATCGCCCTCAAAGGCCAGAATGAAGCACTGGTGGCAACCTTTTGATGTTTAAGCCCCCTATAGACACACCTGACAAAGTCAACTCCTCTTTGTTCTAGGTTTGCGTGCAGCTCATCATCTGATTGTGACAGGAGATAAGGGTGGTAAATAAGACCTTGGACCATGTTAAGTGTCTTTCGGAGTGTGATACTGACTGGTGCCTTCGACTGGCCTGGGGATGTCGTCTGTATTATTACTGCCCCACTTCTCATCTTGGAGAAGGACACCACCTCACCAAACTTGTCTTCAAGATTTTCAGGAAAGAACTGCAGCTTTGTTGGCGAAAAAGTTTCCCCATCGGTTCGAGTGCATACCAAATTCTGCGGCGAATGTGGCTCAGATCTGTTATATGCCCTACGTTCCTCCTATGGCGTAGCCAGAGAAGGGAACAATCTGGGGTCATATCTCTCTGCATTAAAGTCGGTCTTCCTATGCTTGGAGATGCCAGATTTGCATCCAGCAATGCTATTACTGGCTCGTTTCATTGTGGTCCCATGAGCAGTTAGGGAACTAAACGTCCAACCTGGCAGAGCCCTGCTTGCCTGTGTAAGCCTGAGGTGTGGCAGGTTCTTCAGCGGTTGCTCACTAATGACTGTTCAACCTCAACAGCCACGCATCTCCTTGGCACATAGCACACCTTGAGATTGAGGGTTGAGGAAAACTTCCTAGCAGGAAAAATATACATAAAAAGTAGATGAAGATTACTTACCAGGCGAAGGAGCACCAGTAATGATAGTAAAACAAATAAATAACACACACACACACACACACACACACACACACACACACACACACACACACACACACACAAACGCTAGCTTTCGCAGCCTAGCTGCTTCTTCAGGCAGAAGGGAAGGAGAGGGAAAAGGAAACGATGTTTAAGGGGGGTAAGGAGCCATTCCAATCCCAGAAGATGAAAGACTTGCCTTGTGGGGGGGGGGAAAAGGAGGGTAAATGAATACACACACACCCACACATACACAAGAAAGCATTCACAGTATGTCTGCCTAGGTGTGTTTACGTTTGTGTGTATGTGTGGGTGTTTGTGTATTTGTTTACCCTCCTTTTTTCCCCCAAGGTAAGTCTTTCCTCTCCCGGGATTGGAATAGCTCCTTCCCCACTCCCTTAAAACCCTCATCATTTCCTTTTCCATCTCCTTCCCTTCTGCCTGAAGAAGCAGCTACTCTGCGAAAGCTAGCGTTTTTGTGTGTGTGTGTGTGTGTGTGTGTGTGTGTGTGTTTTATTTATTTGCGTTACTATCATTACTGGTGCTCCTTCGCCTGGTAAGTAATCTTCATGACTTACCCAAAGTACAGGCTCACCGATAGCAACAAAAAATACAAATAAAAACACACAAACATTCAAGCTTTCGCCACTGCTGGCAGCTTCTTCAGGAAAAAGAGGAAGAAAGGAGAGGAGAAAGGAAAGGATACGGGTTTTAAGGAAGTGGAAAAGGAGACATTCCAATCCCAATCCTGGAAAGTTTGAAGAGGGTGATTTTGAAGAAGACCAGTTGGGTCTCGCTGTGATGGAGGACGGAACTGTTCCAGGCAAGGTTCTATTTGAGTGATGTCTTGGGGAGATGGATCATTAGGAGTAGGATTATTTTTCTTAGTGGCAAAGTGATATCTCCAGCCAAGACTATGAGTATAGGATAGTAAATCTTTGACAAGGGCTGTTTGGCTGAATTTGGGAGTAGGGCTAAAGGTGAGGCCTTTGGATATGACAGAGGTTTCAGATTGGGAGAGAAGTTTAGAGGAGAGGTTGACTACTGAATTGGGATGTTATGGTTCGGGATTGTGTGGAGTAGGATTCAAAGGTTTGGGGGGGGGGGAGAGGGGGGGGGGCAGAGGGGGGAGAAGAGCTGGAAGTGGGAGATTGAGTAGATGGGAGAGACTGGGTTTCTGTGCAATAAGAGGAGCTTGAGGTTTATTGGAGAGGTTTTTGAGGAAGAGTGTGTTGAGGGAGAGTGTATTGCCTTTCCGGAGGTGGGTGACAAGGAGTTGGGATCGTTTTTTGAGTTGGAGGGTGGCATGCTGTTCCAATTTGCGGTTGGCCTGTAGGATGTACAGGTATGACGCGAACAGGATAAGGCTGTGGGCGTTTTCTGAACGGGGTTTGACAGGACCAGCAAATCATACTCGGACATGAGTGTTGCGGTGTAACATAATGGTTGTATTTCAGAAAAGGGGATACAATTTCTGCGATTATGGCCTGAGGAGAGCCACCAGTGGTGCAACACAAGTAATCATTATGATGATTTAAGTAGGAGAGCGAGCCCAGGGGCTGCAGAGTGGGGAGCGTGCTATCGGGGTGAGAGCCGCCGGCAGACAGACCTTTACCGTCTGTAACGATCTTGCAGCTAGCCAGTAGTGCTGAATGTATGTAATTGGGTTCATGCTCCGATTGGTTGCGATATCCGTATTGTGGACTTTGACAGAGGTGCTCTGATCAGCGGGTTCCGCGCCCGCAGTTGCATGGATTGGTGACACGTGCCGGTTGCCGAGCACAGATCGAATCGGGCCAGGGGATTGAGAATGCGCGCGGTTGTGGAAATGTGGCGTGCGTGATGAAAACGTATCTCCTAAGAAACGTGCGGCAAGACATGGAAAATCGTGTCGAAAGTTATGGGAAAAAGTAAAAAATACATTACTGCTGTTCTCCACTAGTGTACACTCCTCCCCCTTCCATGGGAATGGATTACCATTCACAAAAATCAGTGAATTTACAATAACTTTCATGGTTGGTGACGGCGGGTAAAAAGGGTCTGTTACAGGGTTATGACTACAAATTACTTTCACACTTATGCATAGAAATGGTTATATAGAAAAGTACAAATTGCTTCTTTTGAGTTGTGGAGTAAGCCAAGGGCGCCTCGGTCAGCTCAGAAAGGTTCGGGTGGGATGGCCAGTAGTAGTGCCCCAGTAGCGTGTCGGTTGGTGAAATCAGAAGATGCTGGCTGCTGGCGGTCAGCTGATGACCAGAATGGTGAGGGGCTGAAACACTTTGACACTGGCCTTAGCGAGGTGCCCATTTGTGCGGTAGCGTGCCTCCTCAGGAGGTTTTGATGAGTGCAGAGTGGGTGGGCAATACCCAATAAGAACTAACAGAAGTAAGATAGGGTAAGCTGAAGTTATACATAATAGGTCTAGTGCTCCATTGCTAAGTCTTTGAAACAAGAGTACTTACATTTACATCAGGCAGCATAAACAATAAACAGAACTGAGGTGTGAGTACTTAACACTAAGTTACTGAAGAGGAATTTTACAGTATGGTTGGTTATTGATTGCACGCTATTCACATAGTGAGATAACATTTTGACTGTGGTTTTATGCACCCTCTCTACCTTACCATTGGCTTTAGTGTGGAAGGGTGTTGTTCACCATTTCTTAATTCTCAGTAGCTTACAAACTTGAACAAATAACGTGGACATGAAATATGATCCTCTATACATAAGAATAGCTTCCGGGCTTCCAAAAGGCAGTATCATATGGTTAACGAATGCTTGGGTTACTGTCTCTGCAGTCATGTCTGCAAGAGGCACCAATATTAGATACCTGGAGAAATGGTCAATGATAGAGAGAATGTATCTATTATTTTGCTGAGATTGCAGGAATGGCCCTACAACGTCCAAATCAACGAGCTGCCATGGCCTAGAGGTTTCTGGTACAGTTTGTAAGGGTATTGAGGGTCTGGAAATTTACGTTCTATGAGCACATGAGAGGCAACCACTTATATACTGATTTACATCTCGCCGGCGTGTCTTCCACCAATAAAAAGATGTAATTCAGGCATTAGTGGCTCTTTTACCACTGTGACAGGCTTGTATACTATCATGGCACTGTACTAAGATCTGAGGTCGCAAAGATTTTGGTATGACAATACGGTTTCATAAGGGGGTCTTTCTATACAATAAATCTTCTACAAGCATGAAATCTGGGAGGTTTACATATCCCTGACATTCCCCATCTGCTGTTTGTTCCGTTATTAAATCATCATCAAGCACATTCTCCACATTTACAATTCATATTTTGTGGCTAACGGCGTCAGCATTCTGGTGCAGTTTTCCAGGTTTGTGTCTGACAACATAATCAAATTTGCTAAGTCTCAGAGTCCACCTGGTTAAACGGCTACTTGGATCCTTAAGGCTCAGCATCCACTGCAAAGCAGCATGATCAGTTACAACTGTAAACTGTCTACCATACAGGTAACATCTGAAATAGTTGATACCAAAAACTACAGCTAATAATTCCTTTTCGGTGGTGCTATAATTTTGTATAGCCTTGTTAAGCTGACGGGAAGCGTAACCAATAGGTTTTTCTTCGCCATCCTGCTCGTGGCTTAGGATACATCCCACAGCAAAATTCGAAGCATCATAAGACAGAATGAGTGGCTTTTTGAAATCTGATTAAATTAGTGAAGGGGAGCTAGTTAAAACCTCTTTAACCTGCTTCATTGCAGTATCACATTCAGGACTCCAGTGAAAGGCAATTCCTTTCTTCAACAGCTTAGTAAGTGGTTTGGTCACTGTGGCATAATCCTTTATAAAATGGCGATACAAATTACATAATTCTATGAAACTTTGTAGTTCTTTGACATTGGTAGGGACTGGAAAGGTTCTGACAGCTTCAGTCAAACGGGGATCTGGTTTCACTCCATCAGAACTAATAATGTGACCTAGGTACTGGACCTGTGATTCTGCAAAGAATCACTTTTCTAATTTTAAACTTAGGTGTGCATCCTGGAGCCTTCTTAGAACATTCTTCAAGCATTCAGCAAGCTTTTCAATGGTTTTTGAAAATACTATAATATCGTCAAGATATACACGACAGGTGACAAGTTTCAGGCCACGTAATAGTAAATCAGCGAAATGTTGGAAGATAGAAGGGGCATTTCTCAATCCAAAAGGCATTCTCAAAAATTCGTACAACCCAGAGGGAACAATGAATGCAGTTTTAGGATGATCTTCAGGTGCTATTTTAATTTGATGGTAGCCCGATTTCATATCCAATGTAGTGAAGTATTTACAGTTTCCCAGTCTGTCCAAGGTTTCATCAATTCTTGTCAATGGGTAGGTATCAGGTGTGGTAACCTTATTTACAGCCCTCAAATCCATGCACATATGATACGATTTCTCTCCATTCACAGATTTTTTAGGCACAAGCACAATTGGTGACGACCGAGGACTAGCTGAAGGCTGAATGATTCCTGCGTCTAGCTGCTCTTGGATGATTTTATTAACCAAACATTGGTGGTGATAAGGGAGCTGAAACGCTCTTTGTGCAATCAGTCTAGTATTTCCAATAGGAATTTCATGATATAACAAATCAGTGGCAGGGAGGTACTTTCGGTCTGCAAATAAACAGGCACATTCTCTTAACACTGAGTATAACAGTTTCTGATCTCCCTCATTCCTCTTTAAACACTCCTCTAATTGTGGCGTGACAGCAGGCACTTCAATAGGAAAACTCTCGCTTCTCTCTTCAGATATTTGTTACTCTGAACGGCCGGCACTTCACCTCTTTCCACACACTGCTAACTAACTAAAACAGTTCCACGTGGAATTACAGCTACTTTCATCCCGAAATTATCCAAGCTCACTGTTACTCTAAATTTTTCACCCTCTTTTTCGGCAATACGCAGGCTTCTCTTAACATGAACTTGCATTTTAGCCAGTACTTCATTTTGCACGAATAGATCGATCAAAAGTGAGGTTGGACTCATCTATACAAGTTCAACTGCTACCCAAAGGATCTTTCCCATTCCATCGTTTGTTGTTACAGGGGTTGTTGCCTTTACCACTGCAGTCTGCAGCTTAACGGAGTTCGGAAAAATGGTGCCATTCTCTGGACCTCCTCGCGTTTTTTCAGTGTGAGTGCTACCGAACTGATGAATTGCTTCACCAAGTTGTACGGTTTGCAATCGGTAATCAATAACTCCCTGAAACTGGCGGACAAAATCATCCCCTTGGATTATGTCAAACTTTCGTCCCTCCTTAGGTAATACTTCCATCTCGAACGGGTATCTTACTTTTCCTACTTCCAGGTTAACAAAACAGGCCCCCAATGGCCAAACTAAATTATCACCTAATTCACAGATAAGGCAATGGGGCGGTTTTAATGTTCACTTGTCGTCTTTGGACAAAAACAAAATGCTCACTTGAGCTCCGGTATCTACTAACAACTTAACGCGTTTCTCTCCTATCTTTCCTAGTAACATCACGTTTGCCACCTCAGTGTTTCCATCGAAATGTATTGGGTTTATGACTTTTAGCGGAGGCAGGGAGGGGTGGCTACACCTGCCCTCCAACCATTTCCCCGTCGGTTTTGACTGTTCCCTTGATTTGCAGGCGTGACATATCGGTTATGTGCTTGCCCATTCTGATTCTGCCGACAATGCATACCCAAATGCCCCATAGAGCAGCAGTGTGCACAACAGGGCGCAAGACACTCATCCGCATTGTGGCCATCGTGTTTGCATCGACCGCATCTGGCTTCTTGTGCAAACACTCGCTTCAGCTCACGGCTACGCATCGGCGCGGCTACAAATCTACTTGCCTCTTCACGTAACATAGCCAATCTAACAGCCTCGTGCAATGTAGTGGGGTAGGAAACCCTCATCTCGCCTCCAATCCAACACCTCATTCCTTACCGCATCTCCAGTTAAGGTGTACATTTTACACAAAACAAATCAAATTGGGTCCGCGTATGCATCAAAACACTCACTGGCCTTTTGCCTCATCGCAGAAAGCTGGTCCCAGTAATAACTAGTACCCCTCTTATCAGTAAATCGCTGAATTAATCCTTGCGCCAGTATTTCAAAATGTGTGTCGTCTCTTAATACGGCTACCGACTCCACTAATGTGTGTGTGTGTCCCATTAATTTGAGCCTCAGAACATTCAAAAGGAATCCGTCTGGTCACTGGCACAAACGGCCAACATCACGGATATTCTGCAGAAAACTTTCGACATTCTCATTATTCTTTCCAGAAAAGGAAGCAATAAAATGTAGCGCTGGTAAAGTATTGGTTAAATTAATAACTGAATTCACTACGGAAGTGGCGGCTACTTCTCCTACCTTGTTCAGTGACTCACGTGCAACTCCTCTTTTCCTTTACCTGGTAATCCTTCAATACGCCCCAATAAGTCTGTAAGCCGATCTTCCTCCTCTTCATACTCCAGTGTCTGTGTCTCGGCTTCCATGGAATCCACCACAAGGCAAGATTGATACCTCCTAACCATATTTGCTAAATCCTGGCATTGCACGTCTAACTGAGTAATCCTTTCCACCAAGGTGCGGTGTTTCTCTAACAACAACACAGTTTCCTCCCTTTGCAAGTTTACAGTTTCCTTCAAGACTCTAAAGGCTTCATTTTCCCCAATATCCACTTGAACGTCAACATTTCTCGCTTGTTGCGCAGCTAACTGCTTCTGAAGGCGTGCATACTGCCTCTCAAACTCTACTTGCCCCACCACAAGGCTAGAAACTTGCTGCGGTAAGGAGTGTACAATGTTATCCTCATCATTTCCAGGGACTATGTCCCGCAGTGATCCTTCACGTGACATTTTTATAAGTTAAGGGACAAAACTAAGTTAAAAATTGCATTGTTGCACCAATAAAACACTTTACCAGGAGGATTTAGAACGTGGCTGACAGCACTTACTTCAACTATTCATTGATGCGGTGATAGTGAGACGGACTGCAGGCAGTGGAAGGCGGCGACGGACGACGGCAACCAGCCACACAACATAATGTGAACCAAATTTTGCGGCCACCCCAAGGGCCGAAAGGTGGGTTATTGATCCCACTTCGGACGCCAAATTGTACAGCACTTAATCTTTACCCCATGGATGATAGGAAAATTATACAATCCATTCCAGTGCTGCATAAATAAAATGGGTTGGAAGTGTTGTCAGGATGGAAGGCAGAGCGGTGAAGGCTTGCGGGCGCCCTAGGAAATGGTGGCTGAATGGCAAATAAAAGATAGAATTGAAGTTAATATTTGGTATATTCTGAAATATGGGCTACATGGCGGGACTCGCCCTGGGGTCGGATGCAATGAATGAATGCCAGTCTAAACGGATTAGAAAACAGAAAAAGGTAATAGTTACGGTAATGGTTATGGTTCACACAGTTGGTGGCTGATACTGAACAGCCGCTAGGCAGGAGCAGACGGCATGCAGCCGTTCGCCCCGCACAGATGCTGAGCCTCTGGAGTGCGTCTGTTCTGTACGAGAGCTCATACTGAAGAGAGCGAAGGAACTGATTCTCGCACCTCTGAGTCCTGCAGCAGTAGCACACGTGATCAAACGTGGGTGTCTGCTATTGGCTCTACGGTAGCATGGAAATGTCAGTAGTTTCAGCACGGATGCCAGAAGGGTGGCGTGATTTTTAGAATCAGCATTGAATACTGGTTCTGGCCGGTTCTGTCCTGCAAGGTGGACAGCCTCGGTGACGTTGTCAAGGCATATGTCGCAGTGGAAGAACACTTGTAAAACTTTGGTGACATTTTGAAATAAAATTCTAAATTATTTCCTAACCTGTGTTAGACTGGCTGGTCATCCTGTACAGATGGACGATGTCATATTCCGGCATCAGATCCTGGACCCTTGGCTGTTACAGCGAAGTAAGGTGGTAGTGGCCGAGTCGGCTACCCAGCCGGTGGTAGCGCATCACGCACGTCTGGCTTACACAGCACTCCAGTTGTGCGCAGTTCAAGGTCACTCGGCCAGCCCGGCAGAGCGCTGAACAAAGTGTCGCGTGCATCGAATTTGTGACAATTAGATCTAGCCCAATACACACTCTTAAACCCTGGAAAACTGGTGTGGATCCGAAGATCACAATTCTGACACCAAAATATGTACAGATATTGCACGAACAGGATAAGGCTGTGGGCGTTTTCTGGGTGGAGTTGGACAGGACCAGCAAATCATACTCGGACATGATTCCAGTCCAGTACAGCTGGAGAATCCCAGTTTACAATCTCATGGGCTGCAGGGGACCAATAGAGACTTTCATTTTTTACAACCTTCTATTCCTTATTTGGGGTTTGAAGTAACTTCAGCGGGTGTCCGCCACTTGCCGGATTGTGCGGGCATGGTACAGTCCCTGCCGCGTCCCGCACCTGTTAACGATGTACAGGTCTTCTCAGGCAACATTGCCTATTACCACCGTTTTTTACTGGAGGCCGCCTCAGTAGCACATCCTTTACATCGTCTGCTTCACAAGGGTGTTCCTTTTGCCTGGTAGTCTGAGTGTGAATGGGCGTTTTGCACATTAAAGCACTTACTGGTTTCTGCACCTTGTTTGACAGCGTATGTTCCCGGACATTTGGTTCTGCCCACAGATGCGTCCCAACATGGCATTGGAGCGGTTTTGGCCCATAAATATCCCGATGGGTCGGAACGCCCCATTGCGTACGCATCTAAGACGTTGACGGCAACCCAGCAACGGTACTCTCAATTTCAAAAGAGGCATTAGCCATTGTGTATGCTTTGAAAAAAATTTCACGTTTACTTGCATGGGGTCAAATTTCATCTTATTACTGACCATAAGCCCTTGGTGTCTCTATTTCACCCTACAGCAGCGCTTCCCGAAAAGGCAGCTGATAGGTTGCAAAGTTGGGCTCTCTTTCTTTTCCGTTATAATTATGAAATCCATTTCCGACCCACGGCACAGCATGCTAACACGGACACAATATCACACCTCCTGGCGAGTCCTAATCCTGACTTTGATCAAGAAGATCTTTTATGCTTTTATTTGGATGAGGAAGCTCAGGCTACTGTTGATGGTTTTCCTATTACGGCGCCAGTGTTGGCTAAGGCGGCGTCATCCGATCCCGTGCTGCGGAGCGTTCTTTACTACATTCGTGTAGGCTAGCCTGTCGCCCCTTCGCGTCGGGCTTCAGATCCCCTCCGTAATTATTATTCCTTTCGTTTTCAACTGTCTGAATGGGACGGGGTTCTGCTATTGGCTACAGATGGGCAGGCTCTGCAGGTGCTGATTCCTGCGGATCTACATTCCAAAGCGCTTCAGATACTTCATTAAGGACACTGGGGACTTTCTCACACGAAAACATTGGCTCGCCAGCATTTGTTTTGGCCCAGCATTGATGGTGACAATACGAGGCTGGTGGTTAAGTGCTTGTTGTGTGCTTTGCAGCAGACAGCGCCTTGGACATCTCTCTCTTCTTGGCCGCAGCCCTGACAGCCATTGGAACGGATGCACATTGATTACGTGGGGCCCCTTCCTGATCTCTTATTGGTTTTTTTCATGTGGATGCTTACTCAAATTTTCCATACATTTTTTGTTGCCATACCATGTCCACTGCTGTAACTATTCAGTCACTGTCTAAAGTTTTTGCTTTGGAGGGGTTTCCACACACACTCTTTTCAGATAATGGCACCCCTTTCACTACTTCTGTTTTTCAAGATTTTTGTGCTCGTCTAGGCATTCGCCATATTACGGAGCCCTCCGTTTCATCCCCAGTTTAATGGCAAAGTGGAAAGGTTTGTGCATATGTTTAAAGCTCAAATGCACAAATATGTGACCTCTTGCTCTGTGGACGATGCCATTATCCATTTCTTGATGTCGTATCGGTTCACCTCGTCAGCGAAAGTGCTTCATGGCCGGAAACCTCACACTCTCTTTCATTTGTTGTTGCCTTAACTACCGAGTGTTCCCACACGGACATTAAGTCGATATATTAGTCCGTGGTCGCTAGTGTGGGCGCATGGGTTTGCCCGGCATCCTCGTTGGCTGACAGGTAAGGTGAAGTCGTGTCTCGGTCGTCGCCTTTTCAATGTGGATACTGCTGTGGGCAGTCTTCGTTGACACTGGGATCAGTGGACCTGCGACTCCCAGCAGATTCACAGGCGCCAACTCCAACATCGCATCCTCCGGCATGCTCCGTGCCGACATCTTCGAGGGGGCCGACTTCTGCACTGCGTGCTGTGTCCGCCCGAGCTCCATCGGCGGTAAGGGCGTCTTTCCCGGCACTGGCACCAGTCCCAGCAGCTACAATCCTGAGCAACAGGTCACCTCCACCTTCGGCTCCCCTCACTGAGCATCCGGCACTGGACAGGGGGGAGTGAGTCACCGCTTCCGAGGTTATAGACATCCAGAGACCGGAAAGCACCGTGACTCAACCTGTGAGTAATGAAACTGCCCTTTTTCATATCCAGTTCTGGGGGGCGGATGGTGCGACGTCATCCCCGGTCATTGCGAGCAACATACACAGAGGTATGGGGTAGTACCAGCCCAACGCTGGCAGCCAGAGATGGACGTGGCATCGCCCATGGACAAAGCCTGGGTGCGGTTGGTACCCCTGGACATTACACCGTGGAGGGGGAGGAATGTGGTAATGTGCGGCGCATGTGTTTAGACGGCGCCCCGACCGTTCCAGAACTAGCCGCTGTGCGGCGCTGGCTGCACTACCGCGTGCGGCGTTTTGAGCGAGGCACTGGGACAGCCATAAACCTTGCCTCAGTTATGTACTTACTGTGCTCACGATCATGCCTACAGACAATACTACTAACTAGGACAAGAGTGGATGTTTACGGACGTATCTGGTGTGGACTTCAATGGGACGGTTTACGATCCTAGCAACACATAGCTGGCATAACGTGCATAGGTGTGCTATTAGTCATAACAATGAGAGATGTGGATGAAGGGTAGATATTATAGAGGAGATGCAGTAATGAAAGCGGTAAATAAAATAATAAGCATAAAATAAAATAAAAAGACTTTAGTTGTAATTTTAGGTTCAGGTTCAGAAGTCAATACTGATTGTTGTATGTCGCTAATTTGCCCAGGAGTAAAATGAACTCTGAACTAAGATGAGAGCAATTATAGGGTGAAAAGGTTGTCTAAAACATAAACAGAAGGAGAAAGTAAGAGGACAGAAAAGGTTTTGAAAGACAACATAGCAATAACAAACGTAAGTAATTGATAGGTTCAAATGGATGAAACGTATATTATAGAAGGAGTCTTTCCTGGTGGGAAAAATATGTACAAACATAAAGATTGTTTGACTTACCTAAAGCATGGGCTCACTGATAGAAACAAAAAACACAAATAAAAACACACACAAACATACAAACTTTCGCCAACGCTGGCAACTTCTTCACAAAAAGAGGAAGGAAGGAGAAGAGAAAGAAAGGATTCGGGTTTTAAGGAAGTGGAAATGGAGTCATTCCAATCCCAGGAGTGGAAGAACTTAGCTTAGGGGAAAAAAACGAATGACATCTTTATGATCTGGATTCACAGTGGAGAAGAACACCAGAATTTCCTCTTCAACCTCAACTCCTTTAGTCCCATCAAATTCACCTAGTCCTATTCAAAATCCCATGCCACTTTCCTTGCTGTCGACCACCATCTGTCTAACGGCCAACTTCACAAATCCGTCCACATCAAACCAGCCAATAAACAACAGTACCTCCATTATGACAGCTGCCATCCATTCCATATCAAACGTTCCCTTCCCTACAGCTTAGGTCTTCGTGGCAAATGAGTCTGCTCCAGTCCCGAAGCTCTGAACCAGTACACCAATAGCCTAATAACAGCTTTCACATCCCGCACCCATCCTCCTAATCTGGTAGAGAAACAAATTGCCAGAGCCACTTCCTCATTCCCTCCCCCCCCCCCCCCCCCCCCGCAAATTCAGAACCTTCCACAGAAGAACCCCAGAAGTGCCCCTTTTGTCTCCGGATACTTTCCGGGACTAGAACGGATCTGAATGTGGGTCTCCAGCAAGGATACGACTTCCTTAAATCCTGCCCCGAAATGAGATCCATCCTTCATGACATCCTTCCTACTCCACCGAGAGTGTCTTTCTGCCGCCCAACTAACCTCCGTAACCTCCTAGTCCACCCCTATGAAATCCCCAAACCACCTTCCCTACCTTCTGGCTCCTACCCATGCAACCGCCCCCGTTGTAAAACCTTCCCTATGCACCCTATGCACCACTTACTCCAGTCCCGTAACCTGGAAGGTGTACACGATCAAAGGCAGAGCCACTTGCAATAGTACCCACGTGATTTACCAAGTGACATGCCTGCACTGTGAAGCGTTCTATGTGGGAATGACCAGCAACATTTGCATGAATGGTCACAGGCAGACAGTGTTTGTTGGTGATGAAGATCACCCTGTGGCTAAACATGCCTTGGTGCATGGCCAGCATATCTTGGCACAGTGTTACACCATCCTGGTTATCTGGATACTTCCCACCGACACCAACCTTTCAGAACTCTGGAGTTGGGAACTTGCACTTCAGCTTATTCTCTCCTCCCATTGACCACCTGATCTTAACCTCCGCTAAATTCCTGCCCACCATCTTTAGCATCGTTGCCTCAGTTCTGTGGACAGAGCCTGTGCCTCAAGTGGTATCTCTGTCCAACTTCTTTGCTTTTTACAAATGTCTGTCTAGGTGTGTTTGCATTTGGATATGTGTGAGTGTGTGTGTTTTTGTTTACCTTCCTTTTGTTCTCGTAAGGTAAGTGCTTCCACTCCTGGGATTGGAACGACTCCTTTTCCACTTCCTAAAAACCCATATCCTTCCCTTTCTCCTCTCCTTTCTTCCTATTTTTCTGACGAAGCAACAAACAGTTGCGAAAGCTTGAATGTTTGTGTGTTTTTATTTGTGTTTTATGTTTCTATCGGCGAGCCTGTACTTTGAGTAATTCAAACAATCTTTATTTTATACATATTTTTCCCACCAGGAAAGTCTCCTTCTATATTATATTCGTTTCACCTATTATATATAAGCGTGAGGGGATCCTCCGAGCCACTGGGAGCGGTTTAACAGTTCTAAGTTTATTGTTGTTAAGTGAGGGTCACACGTACGCCACAACGGTAAAATGCAACAGGAAAGAGCCCCTAAAATATCATGGGACACAGATATCGAGCTGCGCTCAAAGTTCGACAGAGCTTGAGCGGTAAACCACATCCGAAGTACTCTCCTTCGGAAGTGAGCCGAGTTCGAGGGGAACGCGAACTTAGCCTGAAGCCGAGGTGGCACTGGGCTCTCACCTATTTGAAAGGTGGAAGGGAGAGTGTAATCGAGTTGCTGAAGCAACTGTGAAAATGGACTACAGGAAGGGGCAGGGCAGTTGCGGAATGCTATCGAGGGAGTCATTGAAGAATGAGGGGCAAGATGGGTGGTTCGGCATCGACAGCAGATGGCACGGGTACCGAGATAGCAATATGTCGCACCGATCAGTCGAAGGTAATCCAGCAGCTTCGGCATAGAGGCTTTCGACAGGGTTGGTTAAAATGCTCCTATCGCCAGGTGTAACTCCTGATGGTGGATCTCCCTACGTGGAGAAGAGTAAGTTCAAGGTATGGAATATTCGGCAGCGGTGAGTATAACGTGTGTGAAGCAGTTCACCTGACTGTCACAGCTGGGGAAACTCCTATCGTGTAAAACCGCCGTGGATGAATTGACCCCTCAGTCGGCTTTGGAGATGTTCCAACTGGTGGAACATGGAGAAGTGGTATGATGGGGTAGAGAAATTACACAGGGGAAACAGTTCCTCGAATACCTATCAGACGGAACATACCATTTGAACCGATGCACAAGCTGAGTAGTATGTATTGTAAGGTCCGAGTGGAAGTAGGTATGCATTGTGTCCGATAGAGAAGTTGGTTCACCGGTATTTAGGCAGACAAGATTGAGGTGGTTCAAAAGATCTGCCAATTGGGGGGTTGGGGGGAGCTCGGGTAATCACCCCTCCTTGGGCCAGGCTTTTACCAGGGGGTACGTGTGGGCCCTACATGCCAACCTGGGGCGGTGACTTACGCATTACCCAGTCGCCGTTTACACAGAGAGTGTGTGAGAAGCCGTCAGGAACACACGCTGAGGAAAGAAGAAAGAAAAAGGAAGTAGAAGAGGTTCACTCTCAAACGCTAAGGCGGACACAAAATAAGGAGGAGAGGAAGGTTGAAATAATACAGTAAACAGGGTAAGATGGAAGCAAAGGGTAGGAAAAGCTGGTAGAGGAGACCACCTAGACTGACACTGGACACCCGTCTCCAGGGGAAGGCATAAACTCCCATGAGTGCCCCACACCTACCCACAAAAGAACTGTGGCCCCGCGGGGTGGAGAGGGGGTTTGTCCCAGATGAATAAATTGTAAAAGTTTCCTTTTTTCTGTTATATTATTGCATAATTTGTTGACTATCTAATAAAGAACTAAAAGAAATGTGATAAACTAACATTTAAGCTTACCAGTATTTGTTTCTAGTGTTTGTTACCCTTGATGATATATCAAAAACATAAATGTGCCAGTAAAATTTTTAATAATTGCATAAATGGCCGGTCCTCACAGCCCTAGATTTCTCTTCATGGCTGGTCCCCAAAGCGTTGTTTTGAATAGGAGTCAAACAGTTCATGATTTAAGAAATTCATACTTCATTATCAGTATTAACTTAATTCATATTGCATAAAATTCCTTTAAGTGTAGCTTCTCCACTATTTACAATTTTTACCCACAACCTGCTAGAAATGTAAACAGATGAAACATTATGCCCATCGGCAACCACGTGTTTTTCTATTATTGCATACTCTTCCTCCTGACGAATTTGACACATTCTGCTTTTTGGCAGACTCTTGTAAGCTATTCCCTTGTTTATGTTTGATTGCTGCAGTATTAGTCTGCAGCAGTGGGCTACAATAAAGTTAGTACCAATCAAAATTTCAAAAATATTAACTGATAAGATAAACAATGAAAACTTCCCAGGTAATTACCATATTTCTCCCAGATGAAAATATTCCCACTTGTGTGTGTGTGTGTATGTGTACAGATTTACTTTTTATTTTTATCACATTTTGGAAAATTAAGATTCTACATATGCTTCATGTTATATATTACTAAGATACTACAATAAACTTTAAAGTTTAAGTTAATGAATACACAGTTTTTATTGGTTTTTGTAGAAGATATACCAATGTCAAAGTTTAGGAAAAGGAACAATACTGAATTCAAATATGAAATAAATCTCACAATGGTTTTTTTTTTTTTTTTTTTTTCAAATAGGGATTTCTTACCACAAATCAAGTCTTGTGGACTTTGTGGAAGGGAAAAAAATGGGTGGAGAGGCTAGCTTGAAATGAGATCTCATCTCTCATGTGATTTTCTCAGTAAATTCCTTGATTTGTTCTTCATTTTCAGCCTTCTAGCCTTCTCCAATATATATCCTTCCATCCAAACGCAGGTGCAAATTCCTAAAACTAGGTATTGCGTCCTGTTATGGTTTTAATTTTATTTTTAATACTATTTTGTATCCTGACGGCAAGGACTAGCCGGTGATCCTCAATCATTATTTATTACTTTTCTCCTTTGATACAAAACTCAATATACTTACTTTCAGCTGAATAGAAAATACATACAAACAAAAAGTTGATAAATGCGCAAATAAGCATGTGCCTATGTTATACATTAAACAAGTTGTTACAATTCTTTGTACATTATTATAGCTGTTTGTGATACAGAATTATGAAATTTACAATCAGAAAATATAAAACGCACCTATGGTTTTAGTGAAATTATTCAAACTAAATCTGTTACAATTTCCTGCAACTCTTTCACAATACCAAACAATGGAATATTCCAGGAGGGATTCAGCAATATTTTTGAGAAGGATGAGCCGCAGCAAGGCACAAATAATAGAATATTCTATTATTTGTGAAGGCACAAATAATAGAATATTCTATTATTTGTGCCTTTCTGTGGCTCATTGGACATCTCTGCGATGAGTAAGCAAGCTAACCTCCTCAAAAATTCTTTGACAATGTAAGATACACAAGTTTCTTTTATGTGATAGTTACCAAATTTCCATCATTCCATATGCTTTCAAAGAAACTATAATTAAATAGATATTACAAGATTTACAAAACTTATAATCTGTCTAATTATGGAAGAAATTTCTCTTGTCAGACTGTTTCTGCTTTCATAAATAAGTATAATAAAATTTAAATAGAGCAAAAAGAAGCTTCAACAGCATAATTAAAACTCAACACTAGTGACAGAAAACAGTAGCAATGTAGGCAAGCGCCATGTGACACAAAGTTCTTTCACCTTAGAAGAATGATTATGTGATATGGTTACTGTGAACTATAACATACTGTTATCAGTGGAGGATTTCACAGTACTGTTTTTGTGAGATTTATTTCATACAGAGGCATTTATGAAGATACTTTCATTTTCCATGAAAATTTACTGCTCCTGATTATCTTCTGAATCAGTTGCCTTTGAGGTTTCATGTTTTGTACAAGAACTATCATGTTTTATTTCACAAATTTTGTGAGATTCTTCCATGGAATCCACCGATTTATTTTCACTAGTCTTGAGTATATTTTCCACTGGCTGGTCAATATGTTTGATTGGATAATTATGAATTATTTGTATTACAGGTTGAGGAGCATGTCCATGGTTAATAACTGATGACTCAGTGTTTGGTTTTATAGTGATCTGCAACAACAAGAGAATGATAATTAATTTTACGAATTGCAGCACTAGTATTTTATTAAACATGACTACAATGTTTTATGAAAATAGTGTCCAAAATGACATTAAAAAAGCTGTTGGGCTGCAGTAATGACAAACATCCAGATTGTGGTGAAATCTTCATTCATCTTACATGCTTCGAGTGATGCCCATCATCAGAGTATCTAGATAAAATATTTAAAAAAAATACAATGTTGAACTTTTTTTTTAATATAAAAGTGAAACAGAATTAACCAAGCTTATGACATAGCTCTGATCATAAATGAAGTTAAAAAATAGGGCATTATAGCCCAAAATAGGGCATTATAGCCCATGTGTAACCTTTTACAATTGTATGTAAGGTACAGCGTAGAACATTAAATGTTACAGACTGGCTACATATGCATCAAGTATGTCAAAGATAAGCAGGAAAGAAATTGTGCTACAGGGCACTGTAAGTTTTGGTTACATTAGTCCAGTAAATAACATTATAAAGGAAAAATATACAAAAGATTGTATAATGTCAAGTTAATATAGTATTGCAAGAAAGATTTTTACGACATACAAAATACATATGTATCCAGGTGAACAAAACATAGAACCACATTTTAACTTATTTACTAGAATATCATTAAAAAATTCAAAAAACCATTTATGGATTCCTTTGATCTGTTCATTAATTACCAGATCTAGCTCCTTTTGAAATCTTACATATACTTCAACTTCTTTGAAAATGTCCAAAACAGTACCCTTGTTAACAAACTGTAGAACAGACATACAACCATCAGTAGTGTTTTAATGGTGTTAACATTCACATAAATATTCACTCAAGGCCCTGCTATTACTGGTATAGCAGTGTTCACAGAGACTAATATGAAATTCTCTCCCGGTCTGTCCAATATAAAATCTTGTATGCTTCAGTTCTACAAAATTTATCAGGGATTGGTTCAATACTGTGCCACAGTAACTTACTGTTTGTACAGAAACCAACTATGACCTTTACCTTGCAGAATGCATTTCTGATCTTATTTGATACTACACCAAAATACATTAGTGGAATGTATCTTATTGTCCCCCTTTCCTAAAATATTTTCCCTAATTTTCCTTACTGACTTTTTGTAAATCTGTTACCTAAACATATATGTAAGATAACTGTGGTAAAGCGTGGCGCATGTGTTTGGATGGCGCGCCGCCCATTACCAGAACTGGACGCTGCGCGGCGCTGGCTGCACTACCACACCGCACCCTGCCGGCCGCGCAGCGTTTTGTGAGAGGCACTGGGACAGCCGTAAACCTTGCCTCAGTTATGTACTTACTGTGCTCGCAATCGTGCCTACAGACAACACTACTAACTAGGACAAGAGTGGGTGTTTACGAACGTATCTGGTGTGGACTTTGATGGGACGGCTCAAGGCTCTAGAGACAATTTTAGCTGGCATACCATGTATAGGTGTGTTATTAGTCATAACACAATTGGAGACGAAAGTGGTGTTTGAATTGGCGTGTGCTCCGTCGTGGAATATGGTGGACAATGAAGGACTGGCTCCAGCGGACTTTCAGCTGCCCCCGTGGGGCTAAATCCTGCAGCAATCGTTACAGACTGTGGTTGAGTCCGTTCAGCGGTTAACGACGATTGTGTCGGGTCAGGCGGACCGCTTTGACTCCCTGGTGTCGCAGTTGCCGTCGGCTCCTCGGCCGATGTTTGATTCGGGTTCTGTGTCTCCCGCTACAGTGTTTCCGCCTCCATTCCCTGGTTTTGATGAGTCTTTGGAAGACTGGGACTCTTATGAAAACCGGCTACATCAACATTTCATTGCATTCGGCGTGTCCGACCCGGCGTTGTGTAAGGCTTTATTTCTTTCATGGGTCTCTCCCCATATCTATCAACTTTTGCGTCAATTAGCTCCCCTGCAGGAACCGGCTGCTTTGTCTTTTGATGAGATGTGTCGGCATGTTATTGCAGCGCTGGTTGAATTTTATTGGTCGCATAAGAAACCCACTCACTCTTACTGGGCATGGGCCGCAGAGCTGCACGGTCTTAGCCGCCGATGTATGATCATTACTCCGACCCACAAGGAGTCATATGCCGATGATATGGTTCGGCACGCAATTCTCCGGCTTGCTTCAGATAGGGAAGTGCGCCAACGTGCCTTACAGCTGGAGAATCCCACTTTGTCGGATGTTTTAAACATTGCGCAGTCTTTTGAAGTCTCACAGGCTGCAGGGGACCACATTGAGACTTGGGGTGATGTCGCTGCAGTTTCGCAGTCGGGCTCAGCAACTTTGGATTGTGCGGACGTCGCTTTCATTCGGGAGCGCCCCACTCGCCGCACGTGTGGTCCTAAACAGGCCACGGCTTCGCGGTAGGCGCGGGCTGTGCCACACACTCCTGCTCACATGCAGCGACCTTTTCCATCTTGTCCCCTTTGTTTTTTACAGCATGACACGGCTGATTGCCCCATCGATGGGTTACATGTCACTCGTGCAAGAAAAAAGGCCACATGGCTTCTGTCTGAGGTTCTCGGCCAACTGAGCAAGATGACGAGATGGATGTTAATCTTGTCCAGAATGTTCACTCTCTGTCTCCCAAACTTTTTGTTGAAGTTCAGATTTTTGACAGGGCGGTTACCTTACTTGTTGATACGGGAGCTTCCGTTTCTCTTCTCAATTATATCAAATATGTACAACTTTGCTCACCCCCTCTGGCTGCTGTCACCCGTTCTTTGCATGGATACAGCCGCCAGCGCATTCCTATCTTGGGTCAATTCACGGCTTCCATGGCGTATAAATCTGTCGTCAGGCCGGTCACTGTTCTTGTTGTTGATGACACTACGACTGCTAAAATTTTCGACCTAGATGCTTTCAATGTTTTTGGTTTTTCTATTGATGATTCTGACAATCTCCTGTCAGATTCGGTTCCTTTCTCGGAGTTACATGCTCTTTGTCGGGAATTTTCTTCCTTGTTTTCGGGGGGCCTGGGTTATGCCGTGGGCTTTACCGCCCACATTACTATGAAACCAATGGCACGACCCAAGTTTTTTCGTATGCGCCAGGTGCCGGTGGCCCTGCACAACCAACTCAAGGCTGAATTAGATTGCCTACAGGACTTGCAGGTCTTAACTCCCATTTCTTCCAGTGAATGGGCTACGCCACTGGTTATTGTAAAGAACCCTGGGGGGTCTTTACATATATGTGGGGATTTTAAAGTCACCATCAATGCACAGTCTGTGATTGACTCGTACCACATGCCATGTACAGATGAACTCCTTGCTTTACTTTCTGGTTCCCACTCTTTATCTCACATAGACTTAGCGGAATCCTATCTTCAGCTTCCTTTGCACGACGACACTAAATGTCTGTTGGTCGTCAACACTCCCTTTGGGTTATACCAATATCAGCGACTCCCTTTCGGGGTCGCTAGTGCCCCAGCTACTTTTCAGCGCTACTTAGAGTAGCTTCTCCAGCCGATTCCAGGCTGTGTTAACTACTTAGATGATATTGTTGTGACTGGGGCCTCACATTTACAAAAACCTGCGGGCACTTTTCTCTGTCCTACAAGCAGCTGGTCTCCGCTGCAACCTGGCGAAGTCTCGTTTTTTCCAACCTTCTATTCCTTATTTGGGGTTTGCAGTGTCTTCAGCGGGCGTCCGCCCGTTGCCAAGTCGCGTGGGCGGGGTACAGCCCCTGCCGCGTCTCGCATCTGTTAAAGATGTACACGTCTTCTTAAGCAACATTGCCTATTACCACCTTTTTTTACTGGAGGCTGCCTCGGTAGCGCATTCTTTACATTGTCTGCTTCACAAGGGTGTTCCTTTTGCCTGGTAGTCTGAGTGTGAATGGGTGTTTTGCACGTTAAAGGGCTTACTGGTTTCTGCACCTTGTTTGACGGCGTATGTTCCCGGACAACATTTGGTTCTGCCCACAGATGCGTCCCAACATGGCATTGGAGTGGTTTTGGCCCATAAGTATCCCGATGGGTCGGAACGCCGCATTGCGTACGCATCCAAGACGTTGACGGCAACCCGGCAACGGTACTCTCAAATTGAAAAGGAGGCATTAGCCATTGTGTATGCTTTGAAAAAAATTCATGTTTACTTGTATGGGGTCAAATTTCATCTTATTACTGACCATAAGCCCTTGGTGTCTCTATTTCACCCTACTGCAGCACTTCCCGACAAGTCAGCTCATAGGGTGCAATGTTGGGCTCTCTTTCTTTCCCGTATAATTATAAAATCCATTTCCGACCCACGGCACAGAATGCTATGCGGACCCATTATCGCACCTCCCGGCGGGTACTGATCCTGACTTTCACTGAGGAGAACTTTTGTGCTTTTATTTGGATGAGGAAGCTCAGGCTACCGTTGATGGTGTTCCTATTACGGCGCCAGTGTTGGCCAAGGCGGTGTCATCAGATCCCGTGCTGCAACGTGTTCTACACTACATTCGTGTGGGCTGGCCTTACGCCCCTCCGTGTCGGGCTTCAGATCCCCTCTGTAACTATTATTCCTTCCGTTTTCGCCTGTCTGAATGGGACGGGGTTCTCCTTTTGGCTACGGACAGACAGGCTAGACGGGTGCTAATTCCGGTGGATCTCCGTTCCTAAGTGCTTCAGATGCTTCATGAAGGACACTGGGGAGTTTCCCACATGAAAACATTGGCTCGCCGGCATGTATTTTGGCATCGATAGGAGCATTACGAGTCTGGTGGCTAAGTGCTTGTTGTGTGCTTTGCAGCAGACAGCACCTCAGACGTCTCTCTCTTCTTGGCCGCAGCCCTGACAGCCATTGGAACGGATGCACATTGATTACGTGGGGCCCTTCCTGAACTCTTATTGGTTTTTTTCTTGTGGATGCTTACTCAAACTTTCCATACATTTTTTGTTGCCATACCATGTCCACTGCTGTAACTATTCAGTCACTGTCTAAAGTTTTTGCTTTGGAGGGGTTTCCACACACCCTCGTTTCAGACAATGGCACCCCTTTCACTACTTCTGTTTTTCAAGATTTTTGTGCTAGTCTGGGCATTCGCCATATTACACCCCCCCCTCCCCATTTCATCCCCAGTCTAATGGTGAAGTGGATAGGTTTGTGCGTACGTTTAAAGCTCAAATGTGCAAATATGAGACCTCTTGCTCTGTGGACGATGCCATTATCCATTTCTTGATGTTGTATTCGTTCACCCCATCAGGGGAACGCAGCCTGGCGGAATTGCTTCATGGCCAGAAACCTCGCACTCTCTTTCATTTGTTCTTGCCTCAGCCACCGAGTGTTCCCACACAGACATCAGGTCGCTATATTCCGGGGTCGCTAGTGTGAGCGCACGGGTTTGGCTGGCATCCTCTTTGGCTGCGGGGTAAGGTGAAGTCATGTTTCGGCTGTCGCCTTTGCACTGTGGATACTCTTGTGGGCACTCTTCGTTGACACTGGGATCAGCTGCGCCCGCGACTCCCAGCAGATTCACAGGCGCCACCTCCAACACCGCATCCTCCGACATGCTCCGTGCCGACATCTTCGAGGGGGCCGACTTCTGCACTGCGTGCTGTGTCCGCCCGAGCTCCATCGGCGGTAAGGGCGTCTTTCCCGGCACTGGCACCAGTCCCAGCAGCTACATTCCTGAGCAACAGGTCGCCTCCACCTTCGGCTCCCCTCACTGAGCATCCGGCACTGGACAGGGGGGAGCGAGCCACCGCTTCCGAGGCTATAGACATCCAGAGACCGTGACTCAACCTGTGAGTAATGAAACTGCCCTTTTTTTATCTCCAGTTCTGGGGGCAGACGGTGTGCCCTCATCCCCGGTCATTGCGAGCAACATACACAGAGGTATGGGGTAGTACCAGCCCAACGCTGGCAGCCAGAGATGGACGTGGCATCGCCCATGGACAAAGCCTGGGTGCGGTTGGTACCCCTGGACATTATACCATGAAGGGGCAGGAATGTGGTAACGCGCAGCGCGTGTGTTTGGACGGCGCACCGCCCGTTACCAAAACTGGCCGCCGTGCGGCGCTGGCTGCACTACCGCGTGCGGCGTTTTGAGAGAGGCACTGGGACAGCCGTAAACCTTGCCTCAGTTATGTACTTACTGTGCTCACGATCATGCCTACAGACAATACTACTAACTAGGACAATAGTGGGTGTTTACGAACGTATCCGGTGTGGACTTCGATGGGACGGCTCAAGGCCCTAGTGACATTTTTAGCTGTCATATTGTGCATAGGTGTGTAATTAGTCATAACAATAACCTTAGTTTCTTTTTTAAATAATGTCCATGTTACGGTAATCAATTTTGACAGTTTATGAAACACAGAAATGGAGCAAGCACATTTTTGTGTTTGAGATTATTAGGTCTATGGTAGTTGGTTTTAAAAGAAGCCAGATCTGGTAATTAATGAACAGATCACAGAAGCCATAAATGGTTTTCAATTTTTTTGACATTCTAGTAGTAAATAAATTTAGTTAAACTGTGTTTCTATAGTTTGTTCACCTGGATGCACATGCACTTAATATGTCATATAAATTTTGTGTTTTTGCAATACTATAATAACTTGACATTGTACAATCTCTTGTGTATTTTTCCTTTATAACCTTATTTACTGTACCGATGGCACCCAGAACTTACAGTGCTGCCCTCTGGTGCTTATCTTTGACATACACGTTCAACACCATAATTTTGTATTTTACCTAGACATATACTCCGATTACGGACATCACCCGACACGAGTAGGAGGAAGAAGATTTCACCACCATCTGGATCGTCGTCATTATTGCAGGCCAACAGCTTTTTAAAAGTCATGTTTGTAATAGTTGCTATAATGGCTGCATATCTCCATCAGAACTTTAAAGTCCGATTTGCATTACACAAATAACATACTGGTGTTATCACAGTTACCCCTACAAGCACAAGCACAACAGATACTGCCCACCCACAAAGCACATTCTATGGAACTGACACTGGTTGCTAAACACAGTAGCTTTGTGTAAAAAGAATACACAGAAAGAGGATACTGGATGGTAAGGGGCAGTACAAACACGGTGGGTGGGGGCAGGGGGATGAAGGGAACGGCAGGAACTGTGAATACATTACAGGGGAAATGATTAAAAATAGCCAACAGAAAAAAACCACAGTTCTTGTAGTTCAACAAAAGCTAAAAAAGTGTCGCACATCGGTAATATAAGTTTGCCTATGAAAGGTGACAACTGTACAAGTCATTAAAACATCAAAAACAACACATGTGGTTGGATGATCATTAAGAAGAAAAAGGGTAGCTGCCCTCCGGACTGAAAACTAAGACCTCGAGCCTAAAATCTTACGCCAGAGGCTGGTCAATTCACAAAATTTTAAAATGCTGGTCATGCTCTTCTTGTCATCAGCTGAGACAGACGGCAGAGCACCAATGAGATGTGCTGCTGCTCTTTCAGCACAATGTAAAACACATTCAGTTAAAATGTGGCATACAGGCATCACACAGTGGGAGATCCTCCTGACAGAGTACAAAGGTGTGCATCGAGGGGCAGTGCCCGATTTGGACGTGTGTCGGGTCAGGATCACTTTGTGCCACCTCGACGATTGGCAAGAGATGCGCCACGATCGGACAGTAGGTTTAACCGACCTCAGTTTATCACCCGTCACTGCCAGCACACTACGATATCGAAGGCTCTGCAGGCCTCCTTGGCAGCCTGATCAGCTGTTTCGTGTGCCTGGATTCCCACGTGTCCTGTACCCAGAAGAATGTCACTCGCTTCCCCCAGGTTTTGTAAAGACTGCAGCACTCTGATGGAATTGGAGCATATCAGAAACACAGCACATTCGCTCCATCTCCCTCAGAATTGCGTACAGCTCTTCTGAGGAAACGAGAGTAGGCAATGGAGAGGCACGGTTGAGCCGAGGGAGTCCCCCTGCTTTGAACTGTCCACGTAAACCGTGGTAAAATCACAATGCTCATTTAAAATATTGTAGAACTGAAATGAACAAAATGTCAGGAGTGGAATCTTTTTTTAAATCCATCAGTTCTAAAATTAATCTGGGCCTCTGGAGGTGCCAAGGTGGACATTTACTACAAGCAGGACGTGAAACGTTAAATGCATCGACACCAATTGTTGTGTTACCACTCCTGGTATTTGATGGAATTCTATTTCATCCACTAAAATGAGGTATTTGACCGATAATGAAATTTTAGTAAGGTCTTCTTTGCTGTGTATGGGATGTGCTACTCAGTTCCAATATTCCGTGTTGCTCCTGGACAGGCTAGACTTCTTCCTGATTGCCTAGGGAGAGAAGTGGCTACCAGTTCAATCTACTTTCCTCCACTAAATGGATACAGGTGTTCTCGTATATTTTAGACCCATTTGCTCTAAACTCCATTACATGGTATCACCACAAGTTTTTAAGAAAATTATACATAAAATATTACACTGAATGTGACCTTTCTGAGTCTACACATATAATGAACAAATTCACTACAAAGAGTCTTACTTTTATTTCCATTAATCTAAGAATACACATTCCATGGTACATTTCATACATTCACTTTTGATGTCGAGAGCTGCGCGCTATTTGGACCTCCACTATTGCACTTTCTCTAACAGGTAGTGCAACGCCAAACATCCACTTGCATGTCCAACCAGTCACATGGACATACCGAAATAACTCACAACAGAAAGGTTCACTCCCGTTTGACATAACATTTGTGTATTGATATCTTCTCATCAGCAGCACTTGCGTGTTAGCTTTCATCGGGTAATCCTGTTACACTACATAAGCTCCCAGCCAGATGAAAGTTATTGTTGCATCATTTACAATCTGCTTTCTATCAAAATGAATAAATCACATCCTTTTCTTATTAACATGTAGATAAAAATCTTTATATCTCTATAGTTTATAACAAATAATCTTTGTTTAGTACTGATTTATTTACTTTCAAACAACTCATCTGCTAGATAATGGGGTGTAGGATTTGTTAGTCTCAGTAACCTTTAAATGGTCAGTATAAACTATTTGGCTTGTCTTTTCTTACTCCAAGATATCATTACCTCATGGATACATTACATGTAAGCTTAATAAAAATTTCTTTTTCATTCAACTATTCGATTAAATACTTCAAAATCTTATGATGAAATTAGCACTAGAGGATGATGAAAAACTTTTAAGGTATTTGCCCCACCCATGGACAGTTTACATCAGCACCACAGGTAAGGCCATGCTTCCAGTTAGAAACACTTCTTTACGAAACAATTATGGAATGTTGGATTGTAGTGAACCGGAAAAGTAAATTAGAGGCCATCCGTTACCCTGCTATGGTACTTTCACCGTAATTCTCTCCCTATCTCTGGAACAGTACAAAAGATTGGCTGACTTAGCTCTGCTCAACCCACAACAAATTAGCTCCTCTTTGCGCACCTAACATAATAGTCCAGCCTTTCCCTAGGTCTGACTACTGCCTACATACTGTCCTTAATCAATTTTAAAGAAAAATTAAGAACCAGGTGCAGAATGCCTTTTGACTAAATAGAAACCCTCCAAATACCAAATACATTTTCCCCAAAACCATCAACAACTTCTGCAGGTTCCAACTTCTCATGTACCTTAAAGTTTTCCTTTCTTCTTTCCTCATGTCAAATACATTCAGATGTTAATCAACTTTTCTTTATTACCTGTGCTTACCTTATCATTTCCCCATTTAAAAGTAACTCAAATATCTCTTTGCTTTTCTTATATCTCTTAATAACACTCTGCAACCTAATGCGAGCACTAACACACTGTGCATCAGTTTTGTTAAGGTTTATCTAAAGGGATTTTATATTCCTTCCTTTTCTGTGGAATTCAAGGGGAAGCAAAGCAAGTGGTGGGCTCAGAAAAATGGCCTTCCTCAAGGCAGCGTACTGGCACCCTCACTTTTCAATATATATAACACGACCAACTGCTGCCAGCTGGTTTGGAAAACTACGTCTACGCCGATGACCGTGCTATGGCCGTACAGGGTGACTCCTTCAAGGAGGTCGAGAAAAGGCTTACGGACTCGCTAGATGCGCTCCGTCAGTACTACGCCGACAGCCGACTCGAGCAGAATCCCAGCAAAACACAAGTTTGCGCTTTCCATCTCCGCAACAAGCAGGCAAACCGCAAGCTGCGTGTCTCCTGGAAGGACACACCACTCGAACACTGTGCCAACCCCAAATACTTAGGTGCAACCTCGGACAGGGCTCTGACGTATAAACAGCACTGCATTAACGCCAAAATGAAGGTACGCAACAGAAACAACAATCTTCGGAAAATTACAAACTCTTCTTGGGGTGCAAAGCCAGAGGTAGTGAGGACAACAGCACAAACAGTTTGCTTCTCAGCAGGCGAATATGTGAGCAGCATCCGGTATAATTCACCCCACACTAAACATGTCAACATCGCTCTGAACGAGACGTGCAGGCTCGTCACTGGATGTCTGAATCCTACGCCAATCGACAAGCTATACCACCTTGCTGGCATTGCACCTCCTGCTGTGCATAGAGACGCTGCAGCCTAGCAGAGGGCTGAGTTGTCTGAGAGTCACCTCGTCCACAACATTCAGCCAGATGTGGTAGTGGGAGGATGCATTGCATACTCCAGCCCCACCACAGGAAAAACCTACCCGATTCAAGGCAGGGCCACATGTGAGACAACACATGTCATATACCAGCTGACATGTGTCCACTGTTCAGCCTTTTATGTTGGTATGACTACTAACAAATTGGCTGAGCGGATGAATGGGCACAGACGGACTGTTCGCCTGGGGGATACCCAATATCCTGTGGCAGAACATGCCCTCCAGCATAACTCCAGGGACCTGGGCACGTGTTACACCACACGTGCCATTTGGATAGTACCAACAAACACCAGTCCCTCAGAGCTACGGAGGTGGGAACTTGCCCTCCAACATATCCTCTCCTCCCGCCGCCCCTCTGGCCTAAATCTACGCTAACCCCTCCCCTTCCTCCATCCTCAGCTCACCTATTTATTATCTGTTCTTTACCCCCCCCCCCCCTCTCTCTCTCCCTCCCTCCCTCCCTCCCTCCCTCCCTCCCTCCCTCCTTCCCGCCCTCTCTGTCATTCTCTCTATCTCTCTCCGTGTGTGTGTGTGTGTGTGTGTGTGTGTGTGTGTGTGTGTGTGTGTGTCCATCCGTATTTCCCTGTTAATGGAAAACATTTTAGACACCCCCGCCCCTCCTACACCCCCTCAGCATCATTCATTTCACTCATCTTCTCTTCTCTTTACTACTTGATCTTTCCTCTTTGGTTATATTTATCCTCTCTGGCTTGGCTCAGTACATACATGCAGTATCTCTGACGTCCACACTCCTGAACCACCACCTTCATGACCTAGGTCGTGAACTACCTTTCCCTTCTGTTCCCATCCTTTCTTCTTCCCTTCTCTCCCACCTGATGAAGGAACTGTGTTCCGAAAGCTTGTCTTTTTGTTCCCTTTTTTCTGATTCTACATTTGTGTTACTATCGGCAGTACAACACAATGGTAAGTACTGGCCAGCCATTCTATCTCTTTTTTAACAATATTTATCATCTCTGAGGAGATTTTTCTTCATTGATCGAGTATGATAGTATAACTTTGTTACTGTCTTGAACACATTGTAATACATGTGTATGTTTATTGTCTGATATCTATTTATGGTAGTGTACATATGTGATAACTATAATATAATTGTTTATTATTCTGGACATTCATTTCATATTATTTTTCTATCTTATGGGATTTTCGGGATTTTCTAAGTTATTTATTGTTGCTATTTTGGGTTATCATTATTACTATTTTATCTATCCTTGACGACACCGATTGCATGTAAAAATGCTCAAAGGTGAATAAAGCATCTTATCTTATCTTAACCAGGTGGTCTCTGAGACAGCGAAATTGATTACATTATCAGATGCACATCCAGAAAACTTCACCAGAATGCTGATGCCCTTAGCCACAAAATAAGAATCGTGAATGTGGAGAATGTGCTTGCTGACGATTTAATAAAGGAACAAAAAGCAGATGGGGAATGTCAGGGATATGTAAACCACCCACATTTCATGCTTATAGGAGATGTATTATACAGAAAGACCCCCTTAGGAAATAGTACTGTCATACCAAAATCTTTGCAACCTCAGATCCTAGAACAATGCCATGATAGTATACAAACCTGTCACAGTGGTAAAAAAAGCCACTTATTACCGATTTGCAACTCGTTATTGGCGGAAGACACGCCGGCGAGATGTAGATCAGTATATAAATGGTTGCCTCTCATGTGCTCAGAGAATTCAAATTTCCAGACCCCGAATACCCCTACAAACTGTACCAGAAACCTCTAGGCCATTGCTCATTGCTTTGGACATTGTTGGGCCGTTCCCACAATCCCAGCAAAATAGTAGATACATTCTCTCTATCATTGACCATTTCTCCAGCTATCTAATATTGGTGCCTCTCGTGGGAAGGACTGCAGAGACAGTAGCCCAAGCATTTGTTAACCAGATGATCCTTTTGGAAGCTGGGAAGCTATTCTTACAGAAAGAGGATAAAATTTCATGTCCACTTTATTTGTTCAAGTTTGTAAACTACTGAGAATTAAGAAATGGTGAACAACACCCTTCCGCCCTAAAGCCAATAGTAGAGTAGAGAGGGTGCATAAAACCATAGTCAAAATGTTATCTCACTATTTGAATAGCGTGCACACCACCTGGGATAAGTATACAGCTTTCATAGCCTCAGCGTATAACAGTAGACTACACGAAACAACAGAGCACATCTCGTACAAGGTCATTTTCGGACTCCTAACGAATGATCCTTTCGAATTGGCCAGTTACTCAAAAACAAATTAGTAAAAGACAAACTTCCCCCTACATGTACTAAATATGCATTAAGGCCCAAGAATTCCTATGGACTACGATCCAGGGATCGGTGGTGCCCTGTGCTCTTTGACCTGCACACGAATAGGAACTTCTGATTGTTATCGAAATGTTTAAGCCAGTTCACATGTGCTATTTTGCATTTCTTTTTGTTTGTAGTAATACTGCTGCCTACTACATATGTTTGTCTTGTAATTAGATATAAGATTCTCGCGACATGTACACTAGGATGTCTCACAGTGGAAAACATAGTATACCAGTACCCTTTTCCCTTTAATGTGAACCATTATTCCTCAATTTGCCATTAGGGATTTCATTGTTGCAATGACACAGTAATGGAAGGAACATGAGCTGCACATAGAAGTAGAGAGTGTTTAAATGGAGTGCCTCACGCATTCAGCAAACAGCCCTAGCCACGCCGTACGATTACAAGGCCGCGTGGCTTCACTGGGTCACCGTCCACCGCCTCTACCCCCTCCCAACCGCACCACTCGACGCCTGCCAATGCTGCATTTGACGCCGTCAGCTGTGTAGCGCACGTGGCCCACACCTGCCACACCGCGACCGCCCGGCATCGGTCCATCCGTACTAATCTCCTGCTTTGGGAAACTGTCACTATAATTGAAATGCGTACATAATCGTTCTTGTAAATACCAAACCATTGCATGTAATGCTTCCTACCTGAGACTATTTCGTACGCTGTTGTTGTGAAAAAGTGGAACATCTACTGTAGCCACTGATATACCTAGTACTATCATTATGTTTGATATTGCATGAATCTAATTTGTCATTCGATCCTTTTCTCTAACCGGAAGATACTTTTGAAGATAACAGTCATTCCAATTGTATGTCTCTTTAACTTGACAGTCACATCCCTTGTCACCTACGTATGCTCAATGCGCTGAAGGTAGAATTCCTGAATTGTAAAATAAATACCTACCAGAATTGGGGCATCGGTCGCCTTTTGTGTAGTTGATTGTTGCTTTCGCCCTATACGTTTTACATCGCAGTAGTCCGTACAGGTTGGATTATTGCACAATCGGCCTACTCGGTCAGCTCGGCCAGTCAGCCGTCCGCATTCGTCAGCTAATTCCAGATGGACAATGGTCTGCCACCCTGTCACTGTAACCTGTGATTTTAGTTGCCAGTGAGCTCCCGACACACAGAAACTTACAACTCCTGCTGCGTGTGACTCGTAAATTTGTCACAGTTTACAAACCACTGCTTTACTTCTCTACTACCCTCATTCAGCCGATAATTCAGAAGTTTACTGTCCTTCACAACTCCCGCCGCTTACAGATTAATTGCAGTTTTAGATAACCTGACTCGGTGCTACGTAAAATCATTCTTCGTATTGGTGATTGTTGCTGTGGATATTTTGGAAACAATGAAATGGTAGTCTTATTATCTGTCGGTATGCACCTGGGGCTACCGCCTTTCCAAGTTCAGCCTTCCGATTCTGGAGTGCTTTCTGGTTGGTTGGTTGGTTGGTTGGTTGGGCCATCAGTTCCCCAGTGCATAGCTAGGTGACATGCAGAAAAACTGAATCACTGATAAATGCACCTGAGGTGGATTTAAAATACTGAAAACTGAAAGAACCCATTGTCAATCAAATAGTGACAAAGTCAACAAGAGACAATACAAAAGATGTCAGACACACGGTAACAGATATGAGATAAGAGGGTATAAAACAACAGAGCCAGTGAATGTAGTTGACCAACCATAGGGATAAAAGGGGATCAGCCAACCACACAGCTTACACAAGAAAAGCTTTACTCGGAAGACGTGTCAAGTGGAACATAGAGAATGAACTGAGAGACCAACCAGAAAACTCATAGTAACTGGTAAATCCCCCCTGCACAAAGAAATCGTAAAGCAGAATTAGCCACAGAGGCCTCATCACTGAGCACCGAAGGGAATGTGTTTGGGAGGTTAAAAGAATGCCGAAGGGGAGCTAAAATGGGACACTCGAACAATAAACGGATCCTCTCGCTGGAAGAGGTGACCGTGCGACAGACAGGTGTGGCCGACACGTAGACGACAGAGGGCCACGGAGTCCCTACGGGACCCCAGCTGCGAGGTCTTCTAGACGTATGTCGTGTTCTCGATCATTCGCAGCTTATCGGGCACGTCCAGGGCAGAACAGTTCTCTTATTTCATTGCGAAGCAGTGGACGGAAGTCCGATTCTGGGAGGCCAATCGCCAGAGGGTGGCTAGCCAGTCGGCACTCTCATTACCCGGAATGCCAACACGGTCCAGGGTCCAAATGCACGTAATGGAGTGACCGGAGTCACTGAGAGCTAGTATCGACTCCCGGATGGCCCCAACCAATGTATGACGGGGTAGCACCGATCGAGGGCCTCCGAGCCGCTCAGTGAGTCGCTACGTATCAGGAAGGAGTTCCCGGAGCAGGTGCGGACGTGTCTGAGGGCGCGGTTTATAGCCACCAGTTGTGCAGTGAAGACCTTGCCGCCAGGTGGTAAAGAGCGCCGCGACTGCCGTCCGAAGAACCGTCTGTGTAAATGACTTCGAAGTTGCGGAACTCACAAAGCGGGGCATAAAACTGTTGCTGTAGGACCGGAGGAGAGGCGGAGGTCTTCGGCTCACGGAAGAGATCCAGCCAAATCTGTGGTCGAGGAGTGGTGTGGGGAGGAGCATTGGAAGTGGAGCGGAAATGGGGGTTAAGAGGGAAGGAGTCGAGGGTCAAAAGATGCAATTCGACCCTTGCTGCTATCGGGAGTTCTGACCGGGGTCGCCTCTGTGGGAAACGAATGACCTCCTCTGGGAAAAGTAGTCTGTTATTTGCATGCTGAGGGATACAGTGGACTCTGGAAGCGTATAGGGGCCAACAGTTGTCGACACCAAAATCCGAATGGGGTGACTCTGGCCTATGCGAGAAGACTCGTGACGGAGCTCGTACGAAAGGCTCCGGTGGCCAGATGGATGCCGGTACGGTGGACTGGATCGAGAACTGAGCCGTAGACCTGGCTCCCGTAGTGCAGACAAGATTGCACCAGAGCTTTATACAGCTGGAGGAGGGTAGGGCGTGCTTCCCTCCCAGACTTTACGGCTGGGGGCAACAAAGGATGTATAGATGTCGTGAGCACCGTCGCTCGAGCTGGCGCAGATGAGGGAGCCAGCTCGGACGTGAGGCAAAAAGGAGACCCAGGATGCGGTGAGTGACCACAACCGAAAGCAGCTCACCATCGAGGTAGAGCTCCGGATGCGGACGGACAGTCCGTTGGCGACAAAAATGCATCACCCTAGTTTTTGCAGGGGAAAATTGAAAACCGTGGGCAGAAAGCCAATTCTGTGCCCGATGAATGGCTGCCTGCAGTTGTCGTTCAGTGACACTTGTACTACTGGTAGTATAGTACAGGCAAAAATCGTCCGCATAGAGAGCAAGAAACTGACGGCCCCAATGCAGCAATTAGGCCATTAATGGCCACCAAGAAGAGGGGTATGCTCAGAACGGACCCTCGTGGTACCCCGTTCTCTCGGATATGGGGGGAATTGAAGGAGGTGCCAACGCGAAAAAGATGGCAACCAGGTGTCGACGTCGGGCAAAAGCGGTACCGATTACTGACTCCAAAGAAAAGAGGTTATCGATGGCAGAGTGACCCTGCCGGAAAGCATCTCGTGTGGCGAGCAGTACCCGATACTCGAGAACCCACAGCAGCCACTGGCTCACCAAACGTTCAAATAGCTTAAATAGAAAGTCGGTAAGACTTACGGGATGGTAACTATCAACGTGCAATGGATCTGCACCTGGTTTCAACAGAGAGACAATGTTACTCTCCTGCCATGCGAATGGGTACGCACCCTCGATGCAGAGACGATTGAAGAAATCCAAAAGATGGTGTTGCGAGTTTACAGAAAGAGGTTTTATTATTTGACAGTGGATTCGGTCCAGTCCTGCAGATGTATTGGGGCAACTGGCAAGAACACTTTGAAATTCCCACTCGGTAAATGGCGCACTGTAGGGCTTCCAGCGGCTTGTGCAAAATACCGACTGCTTTCGCTCAGTCCACTCTTTCGAGGTAAAAAGCTTGAGGTGTAGGCAGTGGATGAGGAATTGAGAGCAAAGTGCTTGCAAAATGCTGGGCAGTGATATTCGGGTCAGTACGGATAGTACCTCAGATGGAGACACCCACGATCCCCACCGATGGGTGGCAGCCTGATATGCAGCAAATCTTCGTTCAGATCTCGGTAGGAAGAGACAGGGGGTCAACGGTGGAAACGTATTCTTTCCAGCACGCCTGCTTGCGCTGCCGGATAAGCTGGCACGTCTGGGCCCGAAGACATTTAAAGGCTACCGGGTGGTCAATAGTGGGTCCGCGCCGGTACTGCTGCAGAGCTCTGCGGCAATTGCGAATTGTTGCCGCTATCTCCGGTGACCACCGGGGCACTGGTCTTCATTGGGGTAACACAGAAGAGGACAGTTTCGTAGACTCGGCGGCAGAAACGACAACGGAAATAATACAGTGTACTGCCATTGTTGCGTCAGCTGAGAGAGGGGTATCTGGCATTGCAGCTGAAGTGTACACTGCCCAGTCTGCCCTGTGGAAGGACCGGCGGGATAGGCGTGCGTGGCGTCGGTGATGGGGAAGCGAAAGGAAGATGGGAAAGTGGTCACTTCCACAAAGGTCGTCACGGACCCACCAGTTAAGGAGCGGACGTAAGCCCGGACTACACACAGAAAGGTCTATGGCGGAAAAAGTGCCACGGGCCACAGTAAGATGGGTAGGGGCCCCCTGTACCAAGAATACAAAGGTCAAGACAGTTAAAAAGCAGCTCGATGTCTCGACCATGTCCTGTAGTCACGTTGTTCCCCCACAGGGGGTGATGAGCGTTAAAATCTCTTAAAAGAAGAAACGGTGAAGGAAGTCAAGCAATCGGGGCTGCTAGGTCGGCCGGTGCCACATCCGCATCAGGAGGGTGATAAAGGGAACAGGCGGTAATGTCCCGTGGTGCCCAAACCCTGACAGCGACGGCCTCCAGGGCTGTTTGAAGTGGCACTGGGGAACTGTAGACAGAGGCATGTACATATAGACATACCCCCCCCCGACACCCTATTGTAGACTGTGCGGTTATCGAAGTACCCCTGGTAGCCCCGAAGGGTGGGAGTCCGATGACCGGGAAATCAGGTTTCCTGGACAGCAAAACAAAGAGTTGGCAAGAAGCTCAACAGCTGACACAATTCAACCATGTGGCAGAAAAAATCTCCACAATTCCATCGGAGGATCAGAATGTCTCCCGATCGAGGGTGCACGAAGACGAGGAAGACGGAAGAGGGACGGCACGAGCACACGTCTCTCGTCTCCGGCTGCGAAGTCCAATCCTCCGCGTCCGTGGCGTCCCCGAGATCGGCGAAGGCCAAATCTTCTGGCATCGCGAGAAGGATGACCTCATACTCGGGCGCGTCAGGTGCGAGGGCCGGGGGCACCGAGGCCACCAATGTCTCCTTGCGCTTTCCAGTCTTTTCCTCCTTTTCTTTTTTAACTTCCCGCCATTCCTTGGGCCTAGCGGAGGAAGGGGGGGGGAGACCAAAAATCAAAATTTTCAAATGTTTGTATATATATCAGACCAAACTGTGCAGTCATCAGTCCATAGCTTACAAACTACTTAAACTAAGATAAACAAACCTAAGGACAACACACACACCCGTGCCCCAGGGAGGACTCGAACCTCCACGGCGAGTAAACACGGACAGTGGTGACCTTGACAGTTGATGCAATAAGGAGGGGGAGGGGGGGAGGGACGGCACAGGCAGTGCCCGGAATTACAGAACGACCACAGTCCCGACAGGTTGGGACACCATTGCAACGAGAGGACTTGTGCACAATACGCCAACATTTAAACACTGCATTGGAGGCTGGACGTACGGGCACAGCGCTACATCATCACTTTGACCTTTTTGGGTAGTGTGTGTGAGGTGTCCGCACGACAGTTATTTTATAAACTTGTTCTTGTAGGCCCCGTGCTTGTCGCACGCCTCGCAACAGATGGAAATTTAACAAGTTTTTCCAAATTCCATCTAAATAGGCATACTGATTTTAAATGTCAATTTAAATCTTCAGAACTGTATTTATTATAATTTATTTTACAATCTGTTATATACATGTAGGCTATATGTTATCGGTTCTGTGACCTCCTATCAACTACAACAAAATCCGTTCCTTTTCTGTTCTTTTTTCCCTTATTTATTCTTTTTCTTCAAATCCTCAGTGCTCCTAAAACTCCGTACGGCATTTCAGTTGCCTTGCCACTCTGTGTGACGTCACATAACTGCATAACGAATCTGAAGGAACACTTCAGAGAAGGAAAATATAAAAGAAAAAAAGAACAGAAAATATACAATAAAATTACTTACATTAAAATTAAAAGGAAACAAAACTGTATTAAAATTCCTATCACCTAACACCTATTTGACTCGTACTTGTTTGTTTAGTGGTCCAAATATAAGGTTCAATTTTTTTTTTTTTTTTTAAAGACAAAAAAATGTCAAAATTGTCTGTACCCTTACAAGTGTCACCCTCAAAGTCCGAGACAAATGCGCCAGTGGCCACCCTATCGTCTTTCGGTCCCCGAAAGACACGTCGGACAAAACAGGCTCCTCGTCATCTTAAATTATCATGCAACTCCTCGTAATTCTGCAGCAAAAGGTCTCGGCGATAAATACCCCCTGCACCTTATTCGAGGATTTGTGGGGCGTTATCAACACAGGAATGTTACCTAGGTGGTCACACGCTAGGAGCTTTCGTGATTGAGCGGGGGTTTCTGCCTGTAGTACTACTGAACCGTAACGCAGTTTGGATATTCCGGCAACTTCTCTGAGCCTTTCCTCGAGATGTTCGATGAAGGAAGGAAGGCTTAGTTGTCTGGAAAGATTCCCCATCCTGTCTGTTACATACTAGATACTGTGGTGAGTACGGCTCAGTCGGCTTTGTGGCCCGATGTTCCCTCCACGATGGAGTTAGGAAACGAAACGATTTGGGGTCATATCTTTCAATGTTGAAGTTAAACCTGCCACACTTAAAGATACCTGACTTAGCGCCAGGATTTTCAGAGGTTTGCTCTTCATTGCGAAATGTCCGCCCGGATGCCACTCACTCCGAAATGGGGGCTCTCCTAAAGGGTGCCATCTGGCCACAGCAACGCCATCTGGCGGGATGACCGTTGCTGGGAGTCCTGATGCCCCGCAGAGACAAGCATCGACTCCTTGGCATTCGTGAGGATGTCACAGCTCAGGCATCGGCAGTGTCATCCCTGTGCGATTCCTGGGCCGAAACTGGTGAAAACGGCAAGCAAAAACACAATTGCAGAACCGGCAGTACCATGGAAATAGCCGGGCCGTCAACGCGAGAATACCTAGAGACGGGGTTGGAGTGGGATAATGGGGAGAAATGGGATTAGGGAGGGGAGAGAACCGGGGAGGGGAAATGCAGACTGGGAAATAGGAAGAAAGGCCGCAATGGTTCGAGGACCCGTGCGTGCTACACATACCCACAAAAGAGCTGTGGGCCCCCTGGGGGCAGTGCCTTCTGAAAGGATAGACTACACACCATCTCCATTCCTTGGAAAGTGATTGGGCAACATGTCCTTTGGAAAACTGCAGATATCCTAGCAATAAGCCAGGACCAGCAATGGCATGTTGTACTATCTGCCATGGAGTTGAAACGTTGCACCATAACAACAAAGTGTTTGTATCTCCATTTAATTCCCAGTGCTAACATATCAGCCTGTGAGGTAGCACTTTTCCTGTCCAATGCACGTGCACTCCCGTGTCCACGAGACGTGATTAAATTAACAAAACCTGGATTCAGCAGTGTTGCCACTTGTCAACTGTATGCTGGACCATAACCAACCCCATTTCCGTAACGTGTTAAGACAGACACCTTGTATTGCACACTTGCCATGTCAGGCTCTCAGAAATGGATTGCTGGTCAATAGTTCACAATGCGACATTGTTGCTCCTGCACAGTTGCAGCATCACTACAACATGAGCACGAAACAATTCCTGCTCCAGTTACCCACTGCCGTGCTTGCGTTGAAAATGCCTCACTTTAATAATTACCATCCCCGCCACTCACTAAACAAGCTACTAGAACGTGACGAAGGCCAAAATAGCATGGGAATTACTGCAGGACTGTGACACTACTCAATATTATGCTAGCTCCTCTTACGTCGGTAGCGGTTGCACTATCTGTACAGGTATTATATCGAAAGGGATGCTGCAGCCGGTTCAGACGAACCATCCCTGCAGAGGTTCCTGAATGCCAGCCACATGGCACATTCCATAAGTGAAATCTTATTTTTAAGATACGTTAGTGCTAAGAATATAGATTTTTTTTTGTAAACTATTTTGTATCTCCAGAGAGATTAATTTAGAACCTCATAATGTTGTCATATTTGTGCACATCTCCCGTCAAGAAAGTTACTGTTTTGCATTTAATCAATAACCAACCATACTGTAAAATTCCTCTACAGTAACACATGTTAATATCTTAACTTAGTGTGTATATTCTTCCGTTAGATACTCACACCTCAGTTGTGTTTATTGTTTTATGTTGCCTGATGCATCTGTAGGCACCCCTATGTTGTTAAATGTTTAAAAGACTTAGCAAGACCTTAAATGGAGCACTAGTCCTGTTATGTAAAACTTTAGCTTACCCTATCTTACTTCTGTTAGTTCTTATTGGGTATTGCCCACCCACTCTGCACTCATCAAAACCTCCTGAGGAGGCACGCTACCGCACAAATGGGCACCTCGCTAAGGCCAGTGTCAAAGTGTTTCAGCCCCTTGCCATTAGGGTCATCAGCTAACTGCCAGCACCCAACACCTTCTGATCTCACCAACTGACACGCTGCTGGGGCACTACTACTGGCCATACCACCCGAACATTCGTGAGCCGACCGAGGCGCCCTCGGCTTACGCCACAACTCGAGAGAAGTAATTTGTACTTTTCTGTCTAACCATTTCTATGTATAAGTGTGAAAATAATTTGTAGTCATAACCCTGTAACAGACCCTTTTCATCCACCATCACCAACCATGGAAGTTTTCTATTGTAATTTCACTAATTTTTGCAAATGGTAAACCATTCTTTGTCAGCCTTTTTCATCACTCTATGGACTACTGTTACATCAGACAAGTACTCTCGGATTTCTTCATCCAATAACTCTTCAAGGGATCGAGTGTAGACTACCCCTGTGATGATTTAAGAGTGTGATGGGCTTCCACTATGAGAGGGAAAGTGTGCAGGAGGATGGCTGGGATCAGAAATTATTTATTATTATTATTATTATTATTATTATTATTATTTTAGCACACAAAACTACAGAGGTCATAAGTGCCAATGTCTGTACTTATTAAGAACTAAAAGGAGGCAGAGATAAAAAGGCGATACAATCAAGCTGCAATAAAAGATATTGAAACAAGGACACAACAGAATTCCTCAAGCGAAGGATTTTAAACTTCTTTCACCATATTGGTACAATGTATAAAAAGTAAAATGCGATCAATAGAATGTGTGTCATCCACTAACATGACAGACAGTTCTGACAATAAACACAGACTCTGTTGTACTCAATTAAACAATGTGCACTGGACCAGAAGGTTGTGTACAGTCAATGGTTCGGCACAGTAACCGTTCAGTGGAGGGCAGTTGCTGAACTGACAGTGGCCTGTGCACAGCCAGGAGAGAATGACTTCCTCACAGCGAGAGGGCCCAGAGGTGGTCAACGAGGCAATAGGGAGAGGCTGAAGCTCCCTGTTGAAGGGAGGACCACTGGGTATGCCAGAGTGGGACCACAGGGCACGGCGGTCAGCTGAAGGGGCAGAATACGTAGCAGGACGAGGGAGGAGAGCTGCGCCCTTTGCGGCAGCATAGGCAGCCTCATTCCCTGACACTCCGACGTGGCGCTATCGGCATTAAGTGAGTGAAGGCACTGTCGGATTTCTTGCACTAAAGGGCGGACAGAGTATAGCACGCACAGACTCTGCAGTGCACTCGGTAAGTCTGAGAATAGAACACACACAGAATGGAGGTGTACTGCACGGCCCGATAAATGGTGAAGAACTCCGCTACGAAGGTTGAGCAGTAGTCTGGGAGACGATACTGGAAAGGAAAATCACCGAACATAAAGGCGTACCTGACAGCACGGTCAGTCTAGGAACTGTCAGTGTAAATGGAGATACTGTCTGCAAGCTGTGAGCGACGAGCTACAAACGAGCTGCAATAGACGAGGTGAGCTGTAGAGTCTTTGGAAAGCAAATGGAGGTCAAAGTTGACAAGGACCTCAGGACTGGGCCAGGGCCGGAGAAGAGCTTGCACCCGTCGGGAGTGTGGCGGTGGACGTGAAGTCGAGTCGCCAAAGAAGTTTAAGAAAACGGACTCTGGGAGGTATCGAGGAGGAAGGACTCACTGCATAGTGACGATCGAGGGAATCGTAAAAAAAAAGGTTCGTAGGATGGGTGGCCACACGTAGACGTCAACCGACCTCCCTCCATTATGACAGCAGATTCAGCACAGAGACTCTCGACAAGGTTGTGTAGAAGGCCCCTGTCGCTAAATGGATCCCTCAGTCGTGGATCGTGTCAAGGCAGCAGAAGATAGATGGTCGAACTGACGAACAGACGATACATCCGTAATCTAGTTTCGAGCAGACGAGGGATCGGTACGAGCACAGGTGGGTGGTTCGATCCGCTCCCGACCCGCTGGGAACTTTAAGTGAACGGATACAGTGAGCCCCTGAGTGGGAGATGTGGGAGGACCGACAAAGTTTCCTATCGAATGTTAGTCCCGAGAATTTGGTAGTGTGTACAGGATGACCACCACTTCGCAGTGCGCTACTCCATGTGCGCAGCTCACCTGCACGCACAAGGCGTAAAAAATAATGCGCCATGTTCGTGCCGCTGTTTCGGCCCACCAAAGGCGTAGAAGTGCCGTAAACCGGTCTGCGCGGCCCTCCTGCCGCTGCGTCCACCCACATATGTCGACTACCGGCACCGGCCATCTGTAAGCGCTGTGTGGGTGAGGTCCCCCCCCCCCCCCCCCCCCCCGTGTCTGATGTCTGTCCTACTGAGCAACCGAAGATGGCTCCTTAGTGGAGCTGAACCACTCGCTGCAACCCGTAGCAGTGCGGACCACTCGCCGCCCACGCCACAGCCACGCGCGTTTCCTGTGACTGCACGTCGCCCGCCATCCACCTTCCGCCCCCGCCTGCTACGCACCACCGACGTACTTCACTGTGCCACACCATGTCCCGACGGATAAGTACAGACTGATACTGTCGCATATGTTATTTCCTTCTATTCCGAGCTGTCTCTAACTAGTAGAATAATTAAAATATTAACTTTCCCTAGGCTAAGTAAGTCATATTGTTGTTTCTTCTCCCGACTGACTGGATTCACTAATGTTGGTTTCTTGCTGCCCATTTTTCCGTTATGTTAGAGGATACTCTCGTTCCCGGACAAATGGAAGTTTCATTTTTTAATTAATTTGTAGCATGTCTAATGACACAGTTTTATGATTTTTGACAAAGTTTTTCACTAACCCTAGTAATACGTGGCCTGGCGTCCACAGTGTCCAAGATGTTTGTTATATTTCCTCCATTTAATTTGTGTCACGATCTCTCTTTCCTTAATCTTTCCTATCAATATTTTCTGTGCCATAAATGAAAGTAAATTTCCACTCTTTATAGATGTAATGGGTTAAAGCAAGGCATTACCCCCCCTCCAAGCCGCGTCTGGTAGAAATTGAAAAATCATTAGTACTAGGGACAAGTGTGAAATTCTCAATCTTGAAGGAAGTTTGCTTTTGTTTTAAGATCAAACATCGACACAATACTAGTGTTGAGGTCTTAAAAGAAAAACCACACACAAAAACGTTTTAAATTGTGGTTCAGTCTACCAGATTTGCTGACGAGTTAAGACAGTTTGAAGTCCGTGGCAGTACAAACCGTCGGAACCGTTAGAACGCTGGTCGATATGCCACATTGTAAACCAAAGATTTAAGCTTTCGGCCCTCCCTCCTCTACTCTCTGTATGTTTCTTTTTTTTCCTCCTGTGTATTTCTTTCTGTATGAGCTTTCCCTTCTGTAAAAGTGGTAGTTTTGCAAGCTGGTTACGACAGTGTGCTAAAGGGCACAAAACGTGAATCTTATTGATTCGAAAATATTTTACCGGAGAGAAGCCTGGTTGAGATGTGATAAGATAGCCTTTGAGAGATACCCCAATCCCTACTGGACCTTATGTGACATACAAGTAAAAACCCTTTTAACGGCAGATAAACTTGCGTAATGTTTTAGCTGATGTAATGGAGCCTATATGTAGTTAGCCGATGTAATGGAACCTATATGTAAGGTGAGTCAAGAGTACCGCCTGTGAGCGCAAAAATCCTTAAGAGGAGTATAAATTGGAAAAATGGTGCATGTAGCGAGAAGACCAAGAAAAACCACTTTGTCCTTATTTTATTATTGCCATTCTGCTTCTATATACCTCCTGTTTTTACCTTCCATAACAGGGTCCATTATGTTTCCTGTGTGAGTACCTTGCAATAAATGTACATGAAACAGAACGCACATCAGATTTCTGAGAAGTTACTTCCAGTTGTAATTGCTGGAGACAGCCTAATTTGAAGTGTAAATAATTACGAATCCTGACAGAAAAGTAAAGTGAAGCTTTATTCCAGTACTTCAAACGAGGTAGATATAATATGCTAAGATGCATGAACAGTAATGATATGTTGTTCTTATTCCATGTAGTGAGTTCCAGTGCTGTTTCAAATGTGATAGTCATGTTCCTTAAATGGGAGATGAGAAATGTATACAAGAATCACCCAGATGGTAGTAAATTCTGTTATCTTTAAAAGTATCACATTATTAAGCATTAAGTACCAATGAAAATGTGCTCCAGTCACTCATAGCATAGATTTTCATAAGTTTCATTACTTTGTAATTAGAATTATCCAGACGTATATTTACTTAGTTTTAGATTATCTTAAGTCTCCTCGAGAATGTTGCATATGCTATCATTAACTGGGGAAGAGTTAGCATTTTTCTACCATTTACGATTCATCCCTTCTAATTTGCCAGTGTGAAATGCCCTGTTTCCTTACTGAATCCTTGATGTCCAGTGTGCTGAAATGGAGTTTATGCTGTTTTCCCTTGACAAGGGACCATTATTTATCATTTTCATTTCCAATTGTTGGAGTGATTTGGATGTGGTCTGCCTTTCCTGTGCTACCTTTATTTCTTTGAGAACTTTAAGAGCCTGTCAATTCAAGTTTGACGTTAGTGATTATAAGGATTATAAGTAATTGCGTGCTTTATAATTCTTATAATCCACCGACCCGCATTGTTTCCTCCACTCTTTCTTCTTAAAATTTTAACCCACATACTGTTTTTCTGGCTTTAACTAGTGTCAATTCAACCAAAACCTAGAGACTGTATCAACAATTACGTCATGCCGAGCTGCTATGTTACAATATTTATGCAGATGACAGATTCTCAAAACAAATGGCCACCGTTTTGGAACCTTGTGCCTGCTAAAACTCAACGCATAGAAGCCATTAAAATGTGTACTGTTAATCACCTGATCTTTGTCCATTGTGTGTCAAAGTAATGTTAAGGCCTTTCCATTCATTTGAATGAAATTCACGTCCAAATCTCTGATATGTTACTTATTTAATCCACTGTTTGTAGCCGATGTTACTGTGCTGCCGTGTACACCTGTGCTTCCTACGTGTTGTTAATACGCCGTCACCTGGCATTAGACCAGCTGCTGCCCCTCCATCTGACTCCCCACCACCTGCCTCTCGTGTTCCGCGCCACTCTCCCCTCCCACTGTGCGCGTAGCCCAGACTTGCCACCCCTCTTCCCCCGGCTACTGCAGGCAGCCGTTATACTTTTCTGATTATCACCTACCCTACTGCCCTACGGTCATGTGCGAGTTTGACAGTTGTGTTTGTTTACGAACAGTCCCCGTGCCTCATAAGCTGCATTTACACGCAAAGTACAGTATCTTGACACTGGTGATTCCTAAAATAATACCAATTGAGGCTGCCATGTGATACACCTTACAAAGATTCTATAAGACATCGTTAATTTTGTGATATGCACTATTACGTCTTGCTCTGCCTAATGGTTGTAGATGTCGACTAACGGCAGTTATGTTGGGGAAAAAAGCTTAACTTTTATCCGAGACAGTATCCTAGCTATTATTACTAGTATCCTTTTTATACTTGTCAGAGTATCAAGTACAGTAATTTAGTTCTTGCTGTATTTTATATACCATTGAAAAACCCATATATAGTTCTGCGTTATCATTTGAGGTCGACTGTGTAATAATCACTTTCGATGACGCTATAGTGAAGCCAGAATACGACTTTGACATAGTGGTGATGTTATTGTGCAGTGTTCCTACATGATCTATATGAAAGGACTGTTCCTTCTTTTAGTAACTTGCAATATTTCAAAGTGAATAATTAAGTATTATGTACCAATTTATATTTTTAGACCATGTGTATTATGCTGAGGAATAAGGTAGATAAAACCTGTGTTGTATTTCCATGTTTACGTCCTTACTTCATATGAATTCTATCCCTTTGTTGAAAAAACTTTTAATACCACACATTTCATGTTCAATTGCATTAGTGAATTTTGTCACATTCACAATATTTTATAATATAGTGAGGACAGTTTACAACTCACCGCAAAGACGTGGCGACGAGCTGCGACAGGCACATACAAGAGACACACATATACAACACATTCAGCTATCGGCCATGGCCTTCTTCAGAAAACAGAACACTCACGCAATCACACAGGCACACAACACAGTCATACAACCATCACCTCCGACTGCCGCACTTCGAATCACGCTCTGCAGCGAATCGGGGACGGGAGGGGAGGGGAGGGGGAGGGGATAGGAAGGTTACGTCACGGTGGTGGGGATGGGTTAGATGGGAATAACGAGATGCAGCTTAGGAATGGAGTGGGGAGGCGGGTGAGGGGAGAAAATAAAATAAAATAAAATAAAGTAAAATATATATAGAAAATGCATGCACACTGCAAGTACACAAGACCGCACACTCACACACACACACACACACACACACACACACACCACACACACACACACACACACACACACACACACACACACACACACATGATTGGTTAATTCACACACCACACAAAATAGGTGAGGTTTGGGATAGGGAGGTAGGAACTGTAAGGTATGGAGAAAAAAAATATATAGGGAAGTTATCGTAGGTTGAGGCGTGGTTGATTTCGGGATCGGAAAATATATTGTAGGGATAACTCCCATCTGTGCAGTTCAGAAAAGCTGGTGGTGGATGGGAGGATCCAGATGGCCCGGGTTGTGAAGCAGCTATTGAAATCAAGCATGTGGTCCGCTGCATGCTGTGCCATAGGGTGGTCCAGCTTGTTTTTGGCCACAGTTTGGCGGTGGCCATTCATCCTAATGGACAGCTGGTTGGCGGTCATGCCAATATAGAAAGCTGTACAGTGTTTGCAGCACAGTTGGTAAATTACGTGGCTGCTTTCACAAGTGGCCCGGCCTCTGATAGGGTAGGATAAGCCTGTGACAGGATAAGCCTGTGACAGGCCTCAACCTACGATAACTTCCCTATATATTTTTTTCTCCATACCTTACAGTTCCTACCTCTCTATCCCAAACCTCGCCTATTTTGTGTGGTGTGTGAATGTGCAATCGTGTGTGTGTGTGTGTGTGTGTGTGTGTGTGTGTGTGTGTGTGTGTGTGTGTGTGGTCTTGTGTACTTGCAGTGTGCATGCATTTTCTATATATATTTTACTTTATTTTATTTTATTTTATTTTCTCCCCTCACCCGCCTCCCCACTTCATTCCTAAGCTGCATCTCGTTATTCCCATCTAACCCATCCCCACCATCGTGACGTAACCTTCCTATCCCCTCCCCCTCCCCTCCCCTCCCGTCCCCGATTTGCTGCAGAGCGTGATTCGAAGTGCGGCAGTCGGAGGTGATGGTTGTATGACTGTGTTGTGTGCCTGTGTGATTGCGTGAGTGTTCTATTTTCTGAAGAAGGCCATGGCCGATAGCTGAATGTGTTGTATGTGTGTGTCTTTTGTATGTGCCTGTCGCAGCTCGTCGCCACGTCTTTGCGGTGAGTTGTAAACTGTCCTCACTATATTATTAATTCCAACCTGGACTTTCCATTACTATATTTCACAATATTTTATGTAATGAGTGATATTGCTGACTTTAGAAAAGCCAATATTGCCGCGAGAGACCACGAACACCGACTGCCGGCGTGGCGCAAGGGATAGCGTCACGGACTGCGCTGCTGGAGGTCGCCGGTTCAATCCAAAGAAGTCCCTCTCGTCGCCAAAGAGAGAAAAATCCTGGGGCATCTAGTCAACGGAGATGGTGTCTGTCCTGATCCAGATAAAGTAAGGGCAGTCACAGAATTTCCAACTCCTCAGCACATCAATGATGTGAGAAGTTTTCTTGGGCTGTGCTCATATTACCAACGTTTCATACAAGGATTTTGTAACAAGGCACGTCCATTACAAGAACTTCTGCAGGGAGACGCCAAGTCTTACTGGGATGAGACAAAAGAAAGAGCTTTCTGGGCTCTTAAGGAGGCTCTAACTTCCGCACCAGTGCTAGCCTTGTACGACGAGAATGCAAAAACGGAACTTCACACAGACGCAAGTGGTTACGGGATTGAACCGGCGACCTCCAGCACCGCAGTCCGTGACGCTATCCCTTGTGCCACGCCGGCAGTCAGTGTTCGTGGTCTCTCGCGACTTCTTTTGTGATCCTGATAAACTTTTTACTATCAACAAGCACTTCACAGTTCAATCGCCCATCTGTATTTTTGACTGCAACTCTTCTCATCGGCAACGGCGGGATCGTCACGTTGTCAACGTCAAATAACTTCCCTGAAAATTCTGTTTTACGTGTATCAGTAAGAACAACTTCTTCAATTTGCAGCTCAGATCTTCCACAGTCAATGATAGCTTGGAATGCCTGAAGGAAGTCCCATCCGAGGATGACATTGTGACTACCTTCTGTTAACACGACAAATTCAAATGGCTGGGTCCTGTTGTTGATGGTTATTTTTGCGACACAAGTTCCTGCTGGCTGGACATACTTTCCATTCGTGAGCTTCAACACAGTTGCCCCAGTATCACAGAACATTGTCTTCTTTAGAGTGCGGCGGTAATTATCCGACAATACAGAGAAAGACGCTCCTGAGTCAACAAAAGCCCGGATAGGTTGGCCGTCGATTATGACGTCGATGAGATTTCCCGACATCTTAGTGACTGTCGTCCATGGAGGATTTTCATCTGCGGCGGTCCCACCTCCGTAGATGGTCGCCTCGCTTAGTTTTCGTGGGCGCGGCGGCTAGGGGAGCGGCTGGTACCTCTGTCCGGCGACGGTGAACGGCTGCGGCGCGTCGGGGAGCGACTTCGTCTAGGGCACGGCGATGGACTTCTTCCCATACAAATGCCGTGAGAGACCACGAACACTGACTGCCGGTGGGCGTGATTGAACCGGCGACCTCCAGCACGGCAGTCCGTGATGCTATCCCTTGCGCCACGCCGGCAGTCGGTGTTTGTGGTCTCTCGCGGCAATATTACCTCTTTTCAAGCCGTTACAATTGATTTGAGTTTTCTGCAATTATTATTAACAATATATTTTCTATTTACACTGCATTCTTGTTAATCTATAGCAAGTATCATCTCCATCTGAGTATAAGAATTTTGTGAGTTTTTCATTACATTGATTCCATTGAATCCCTTCTTTTACTATGCTTTATAGTGTGATTTAGTGAAGGAAAAATTATTTCAATTTTGTGCGGTAATGTGATCCAATATGGTTGTTACCCAGATACATTAGTAGTCTTATAATAATACAATTTTTTGTGTGATATTTCACATCTGTTACACTGTGTAATAACGAGATGAATATTTGTCAAACAACACAAACATCTACACCTTTCTAGGAGCATCTGTAACCACTGAAAGACCTGACCAATGCCTACACTTTGATTTCACACAATTTAGTAATGACATGGAACATGTGAACCAGTTTTAATTGAAGCATAACATGATATTAAACTGTTAATTGGTTTGAAATTTCTCCTTACTGAATTCAATTTACGAATATCCTAATTTTGTCATTTACCAGAATGCCAAATGTGACTACATGTAACTCTCCCCACATTCACACTGAAAGAGTTGAAATTGTAACACATTCCTCCCTTAGCTACTAGGTCCCCTTCGGGCAACCCGTTTTTCTCAGGATCGTCTGGCGTCCAAGTGAACTTTGTGAGTCGCCACTTCTAGGAAAGGGGGAGGGAATGTACAGGATGACCAGCCAGTCTATAATAGTTTCAGGAAATAATTCAAACATTTTATTTCAAACCTTCACCTAAGTTTTACAAGTGTTCTTCCACTGTTACATACACCATGACAACCTGACCAAGGGTGTCCACCTTGCAGGACAGAGCCGGCCAGAACCAGTATTCAATCTCACCACCCTTCTGGCGTCTGTGCTGAAACTACGGACGTTTCCACACTACTGTGGATCCAAGAGCAGACACCCACATGTGATACTGCCGGACGACTCTGAGGTGCAAGAATCACTTCGTCAGCTCTCTTCCATTTTAGTTCTCGTACAGAACACGTGCATTCCAGAGGCTCAGTGTCTGTGCGGGGCGAACGGCCGCATGCCATTGTGATGATACGTGAGGCAGGAGATATATGGGCTAGAAGGAGAGTAGGGGAGAGGAACTTTTTACTTGAATTTAAAAGAAAGTCATGATTAATTTGTTAACTGATTAATTTATGATATATTTACTATCAGTTGATAGACCATAGGTAATTCATAAAATGAGATATGTAAAATTAATCTTAGAGAACAAAAAACAGTGGTGCTTTCTTATGTTTTAGACATAAGAGTGGAATTGGTCAGTCTTGTTTAATTATCTGAAGTGATGGGAGCAAGCCAATGTTGTAAGTGTTTCATTTTGGAAAAGTTTCATCATTAAATTTTCTGTATTTTTTCTCTCAAGAAAGAAGTATATTCATTTATTAGTGACGAATACATTTATAATTGGACAACCCACGAGCCCTGAGTATCCAGAAATAGTAAATTGTCGGTATTCGAGCATGTAATTAATTACCTTCAATTATTAACTTTTGAACCAAATAGTAATAAAATTGTTGTGGTCACGGAAAACAACTCTCTCACTGCTACACAGAACACTGGCGTGCACTGGCTGTACGAGTACCCGCGAAGTGAGCTCGTACCTCGTAAACAACACACTGCGCGCAGAGCACAACTCCGCGCTGTTTGGGTCATTGACCCGCCCGTGGCGTGCTCTGGCGTTTGCCGCATTTTCCCGCGGCGCACTCTCGCGGCCGACTTCCGACATATGTTATTGGCTGTGTGTGTGCCTTACAGCATTCCTTTCACCTTGGGGAGGCTCGGATGCGAGCAATGTCCATGACGTCGTCATCTGTTGGGTTCTGACTGAGGTTGCGGGCAGGCACCGTTGCGTAGGGACGTAAGTACTTGGAGCGCGGGCAGCGTCGGCGCCCCTCCCCCGACAACCCATATGGCAGGACCGGTGATGGTGGCTCGGTCTCCATCTCCACCTCAGTCCCCGGACCTGGTGATGGTGGACCCGAAGGGAGCAATGCATCAGAGGAGATGAATCCAGCATGGGTGTTGGCTGTACCCGCAAAGGTGTAGGTCCCTGAGAGGAGGGACCTGGGTCAGTCCCTGGCGGACGCAGACAACTTGCAGGTAACGGCAGGAACCTCTCTTCGGCTTGTGGACTGGTTAGTGGAGCAGACTGGTGCGAGAGCATCGGCTGAGTGATGGGGGGGCTCCCGCTCTTCCACACGCAAGCGCAGCTGGTCGTGGTGACGTGCAGTGATGCCGTCTTCTGTGCGTATGTCGCAGAGACGGCGGCCGCGGCATCTGGTGATGATGGCAGGAATCCATTTCGGTCGACGTCCAAACCCACGTGCCCAGACAGCCATCCCTGGTCGGAAGCGAGAAGATGGAGACACAGATGAATGTCCCGGGCTCGGATGCAGGAGATGAAGCAGAGTCCGGGGCTGCCGGCCATGGAGAAGTTCTGCAGGACTCTTGTCGCCAAAAGGGGTGAACCGAAAAGATGAGAGAAATTGATCGAGGGCAACATCAGAAGGGTACCGAGCCACATATTTTTTTAACTGGGTCTTAAAGGTGCGAACAAATCTTTCAGCCTCCCCATTTGACTGCGGATGGAAGGGTGGGGCCAGGACATGGCGGATACCTCGGGCGTTGCAGGAGGAGGCAAACTCGCGGGAAACAAACTGAGGACCGTTGTCCGACACCACGGTAGTGGGAAGGCCTTCAATCGAGAAAATGCGTGACAAGGCGGCAACCGTGGCCGTGGCTGAGGTTGAAAGGCAACGGACCACGTAAGGGAACTTAGAGAAGGCATCAATAACCAGCAACCAATAGGCATTAAGGAAGGGGCCCGCAAAATCAATGTGTAGGCGATCCCAGGCCTGCGAAGGTTGAGGCCATGGGGCGAATGTTGCCCGAGGGGAGGCTTGATGTTGCGCACATAGCGAGCATGAGGTAACCATACGAGACACGTCGCTGGCCAGGCCCGGCCAAAACACATGGCGGCGGGCCAATGCCTTAGTACGAAATACCCCCCAATGATCGGCGTGTAGCAGCTTGAGGACCTCTGAGCGGAGGGCCGATGGAATGACGACCCGAGGAGAGGAATCCTCAGAATCAAGGAGAAGCACGCCATCTACAACAGAAAAACGGTGTCGAAATGCGTAGTAGTTTCTGAGGGGGTCCGATGCCCGTTTCGGCGGAGTCTCAGGCCAGCCCTGCTGGACCAGAGGGATCACCTTGCGGAGGACCGGGTCTGCGGCACTAGCCCGAGCCACCTTGGCACCCGTGATGGGAAAACCATCCACTGCTTGCTGAGCAGCTAAGTCGACATGAAAGCACAGCAATTCTTCCTGGTCAAAGTCTGGGTCTGGTCCAGCCGGAAGCCGGGAGAGCGCATCCGCATTGGCATGTTTGGATGTAGGGCGGAAGTGTATCGCATAGTTACATCGAGATAGGAACAGCGCCCAACGCTGAAGACGGTGAGCGGCCTTGTCCGGTAGTGACGCCGAAGGGTGAAAGAGAGAAACCAGTAGCTTGTGATCAGTTACGAGATGAAATTTTACGCCATACAGAAAGACATGAAACTTCTTCAGAGCGTAGACAATAGCAAGGGCCTCCTTCTCAATTTGCGAATATCTGGTTTGGGCCGGAGTGAGCGTTTTAGAGGCGAAAGCGATCGGTCGCTCAGATCCATCTGGATATTTATGAGCGAGCACTGCCCCAATCCCATGTTGAGAGGCGTCTGTTGCCAAGACAAGAGGGAGGCCGGGTTGATAGGTGACGAGGCAGGGAGCCGATTGCAGCAGCTCCTTTAATGTGCAAAATGCTGTTTCACAGGCCGATGACCAATGGAAGGAAGTCCCTTTGCGCAGCAGGTCATGCAGGGGTTTCGCAATAGATGAAGCCCCCAGCAAGAATTTATGATAATAAGCGACCTTTCCTAAAAACACTTGCAGGTCCTTGACTGAAGTCGGCCGAGGGAGAGCCAACACGGGAGAGACATTCTGACTGAGGGGCTTGCTGCCCTCACTAGAAACCTCAAACCCCAAAAACGTGATAGAAGGCTGAAAAAAGTGGCATTTATCCAGGTTGCACGTCAACCCCGCCTCCTGTAGTACCGTGAACAGTGCCCGTAAGTTGTGTAAGTGTTCATCAGCTGAGGACCCGGACACTTCTATATCATCGAGATAATTGACACAACCGAACACAGACAGTGTGATTTGTTCAAGGAAATGCTGAAAAATTGCTGGAGCGCTGGCCACCCCGAAGGGCAACCTCAAGTATTGGTACAAACCAAAGGGCGTGTTCAGGACCAAGAGACGTTGAGAGTCAGCGTCGAGAGGAACTTGCAAATACGCCTCAGAGAGATCTATCTTTGAAAAATATTGTCCACCCGCCAATTTCGCAAGAAGCTCGTCTGGGCGAGGCAATGGATAAGTGTCGATGATAGATTGGGCGTTCACGGAACGTTTGAAATCGCCACAAAGGCGCAACCGCCCCGACGGTTTTTTTACAATGACCATAGGAGTCGCCCATTCACTAGACAGAATGCGTTTTACCACCCCAGCTTCCTCCAGGTAGTCCAGCTCCGCTTTGACGTGGTCACGAAGGGCAATCGGAACCGGCCGAGCGCGGAAAAACCGGGGCCTGGCGGAGGGCTTCAAGGTGATGTGGGCTTGGAAATTATTAGCACAGCCCAACCCCGCCGAAAACAACACCGAGAATTCGGTGCGTAAAGAGTCCAGTTGCGGGAAGGGCACCTGGTGAGAGACAATGTTGACGTCGTCGGAAATAGTGAACCCAAACCCCTGAAAGGCGTCAAGACCAAACAAGTTGTCCGTGTGAGCATTGTTTACAACAAGGAAAGTGAGCCTACGAGTGACAGATTTGTATGTAACAGGCGCTGAGAACTGTCCCAGGATCGGAATATTTTGTTTATTGTAACTGAACAATTTCCGTGACACCGGTAAGAGAGAGGGAGAACCCAGATCCAAATAAGTCTTTGAGTTCAATAAGGTGACGGCCGCGCCTGTGTCCACTTGCATACGCAACTGTTTGTGGAAAACAGTGACGTCAATAAAGAGCTTGTTGGGTGCAACAGAAATCGCTGAGACGCAATTTACGTCCATCTCTGCGTCGGAATCTTGGATTTTGGAGGCACAAACAGAAGCAATGTGACCTTTCTTGTGGCACTGATGACACGTGGACCACCGCTTGGGGCAGTCAGGTCTATCATGATCGACAAAACAGGAGGGACACGAAGGAAGCATTTTCCGGTCGCGTGACTGCACGCCGCCTGGCCCGAGTTTCCGCGGCCGTGCACTTGGCCGATCGCTCCGGCGCCGAGGCTGCGCGCAGACTGCCACGATCACGTCATCCCTTTGCGACCCTGCCTGTAACGGGGAAGAAGAGGGTTGGATTTCCGCCACCTCACACCAAGCCTCAATTTGGCTGCCCGCCGCCCGCGAAACGTCGAAAGACTGTGCAATGTTAAGAACCTCTGAAAGTGAAGGATTTTCGCACAGGAGAGCGCGTTCGCGAACCTCGCGATCGGGAGCGAGCCAAATAATAGCGTCCCGGACCATATGATTGGCATACGATTCTTTATGCACATCCGTAACAAAATGACAACGACGGCTTAAACCGTGGAGGTCCGCGGCCCACGCCCGATAAGACTGTTGTGGCTGCTTCCTGCAGCGGTAAAACTCAACACGGGCCGCTATCACACGAGTCCGTTTGCGGTAATATTGTGAAAAAAGGCCGCACATTTGATCGAAAGACAGCGAGGCAGGATCTTGCAAGGGGGCGAGTTGGCAAAGCAGCGGATACCGACGAGGCGACAGCCACGACAGGAATAACGCACGACACAAGGTGCCATCAGACCAGCCAAAAGCTTGAAAATGTTGTCTTAACCGTTTTTCATAAGCGTCCCACTCTTCGACGGACTTGTCATATGCCGGGAAAGGCGTCGGATAAGAGAGAGGGGGTGCGGGGGGCCAAACAACCTGTGGGGTGGACGGGGGTTGGGACCCACTAGACAAGGCTGTAGCAAGAGACGGTAATACCTGGTTCTGAGCGTGAATCGCCGATGCAAAAACCTCTTGTTGTTCGACGAGGTGACGCAGAATCTCATCGGAAGAACCAGTAGACATTGTGTAAGACGAACAACCATTTCAGACGGAAAACGCGCGGAGGAGAACAAAAAAAATTCCGCACTCGTCGCCAATGTTGTGTTCACGGAAAACAACTCTGTCACTGCTACACAGAACACTGGCGTGCACTGGCTGTACGAGTACCCGCGAAGTGAGCTCGTACCTCGTAAACAACACACTGCGCGCAGAGCACAACTCCGCGCTGTTTGGGTCATTGACCCGCCCGTGGCGTGCTCTGGCGTTTGCCGCATTTGCCCGCCGCGCACTCTCGCGGCCGACTTCCGACATATGTTATCGGCTGTGTGTGTGCCTTACAGCAAAAATCACTATATTTATAATAATGTAATATAAAAAAAATTATCAATGAAAGACTAATAATTTAATTTTCATTATGTATTAATATAAAATGGTGCCCAATCTGGTGGTCAATTGTTATACAATAATCTAATGTATGTTATTTTCTTTACATGCATGAGCAATACGATGAAATTACTAAAATAAAGAGGAAGAAAATACAAAAACAAGAAATAAAATACGTAACTGTAGTGGAAGAAGACAGTGGTTGGTAACGTACAAAAATAAAAGTTTTTTCTACTAGTCTGTTGATGCATGGCTGACTTTAGCATCCTCCACTTCTTTATTATATTTTTTCAAGAAATTTACTTTCATTTTGTAACAGTAGAATAAACTTTACAAAACTCTCATGCTTCAATAGCTTCAGTAGTTAGTGAGTGCATTTTTGTAAGTCGTTGGCGTATGTCGGAATATATGACAGTTGTGTTTCTTTATGTAAAATCAAAATTTATTTATTGGTCAAAATTTAATAGTTTCTGGCATATAATTCTCCTTCTTGATAAAAATTTGAATTCTGGGTGTAATTGTGAACAATTGATGATTGTGAAGAATTCGTCATTGTTTTTGAGGCCGTAATTAAAAATTTAGCCAAAATATCTGAAAATAGAAAACCGTATAATTTTACATATAGATCATCAACATCTGACGATGAAGTTAGTTTTAACAAACAGTTATTGAGGGAAAGGTCAGGATTAGAAAATCATCCTTTACCTCTTGAATCTAGTACTGAAAACAATATCCCATTAAGTACTAACAATGACCCCCTACTGAACCCTATTCAAGATTCACCAATTTCAGTGACAATGTAATCTTCTCGAATGTCTGAACATCTTGGTGAGGCAGATAATGAGACCTCACAAGACGTGAATATGATTGTGTTAAACGAATGGCAAACTCCTGTGTTGACAGAGATGCGAGTTACCGATACGAGTAATATATCGATTAATACTTCACACAGGATAGACACAGAAATAGAGAGCCAATCTGGTGCTGAAAGTGTGCCTAATTGGGCAAGACAGTTGTTTGCACAAATGCAAACTCAAATTCAGTAACAAATTGCCAGTATTCAAACTGAGATACATGCAATGCAAAAGCAAATGGCAACAACGAATGAATCTGTTACTAATTTGCAAACAAATATGCAGGAAAGATGGCTAACATGCAGGCGGGTTTGGAACATAATTTACGAGATGAATGCAAAGTTCAAAAGATTAAATTTACGTCAAGACCACTTAGGTCAACAGGTGGATAGGATAGCAAAGGATTGTGAAACCCTCAAAGCCGCAAAACAAACAGTCAATTAATTTAAGCGAACAAAATGTAAGTGAACTGAGAGAAAACTACAATCCTTTAGCAGATCTCGTCGAACAAATATTGTGAGAAATTGGTTCATTAAAAGTTGAACAAAGAGGTACTAACACAGAGATACAGGATATAAAACGACAAATTCAAGCAGATGAGTGCGATAGTAGCAGTGAACACCGAACCTGTAAAGAGGAGGTAGAAAGATGGATAAATGCAAGGGGTGATCAGATTTTGAAGGACATTAAGTGAGAGGTAAAGTTAATAGCTCGCCAAACTAAAGACAAAGTGCCACCAAATCAACCCCCGATATTTCCTATAAATACCGAACAGCCGGTATACAACCCGGCGACAGAGAGTGTAGATCCACTACTATTTTCAACACATGAACATGCAACTTCACCGTTGCAAAGTACTGAAATGCAGGAAGTGCTGAGATCACCTGTTGAGAATGTAACAATTCCTCCTAGCCTGAACATGCCACGTACACATAGAGTACCAGGCATGTTAACAGTAGTGACACGATCACAACCTACAAGTTACTACTATCATAATGGAGGATGGGTTATTAGGACACCGAAAATTCTTTGTAAGAATCTGAGTTGTTTTACTTACCACTTGTAAAATAATTTCTTTACTTAGCTACAAGAGGTAGAACAGAAATGTGGAAGTAGTACAATGGATACCATACCTGATTTTCTGGAGCAGCTTCCAGTCTTCTCTCAGACAGCGGCTGAGGTTCAGCTCTGCTTGTCATTCCAAGTGTTACATGTCTTGTCCCAAAAGTGAAATTTCTCCCAAAAATCCCAGCAAAGCATACAGAGATGAAGTATATCACAATGACAGTGCCAACCGAAAACACAAATACTCCATATAGCACCGAATGGGATTCTGAAAATATCACAGGACATTAGACAACACAGAAATAAATTTAACTAACCTCACCAATAATACCAGTGTTGGGGTGTCTAATATGAAATTTGTGTACTTATAGGAGTTTACCTCTTTAATGTAAACATAAACCTGTTGTTACTTACCAAATGACTAACCAATATAAATCAGTATTATTTTTAAAAGGTAAGAAAAGAAGAATGTTAACAAGGAAGAAGAAATAAATGTTAAGCCTACAGAAGAATATGTCCTCATTAACTGCATCAGGAGCTGTATATTATTAAATTATACTTTACTTTTATAGAAAAATTATTTGAACACTTGCATTTGTATTGTTTTTACAAACAGTTATGAATTGTTTGAAAAGTTGTGCATTCTTGGTTACATAACCAGGCCTAACAATCTCAACTTGTGATGCAAGAGAAGTAGAAAGGAAAGTTGCATTTAGATTTTTATCAGCAGAACTGGCACGATTGCAGTTCTGTTCGTGTGCAGTTGTACGGTTCACTTTAACGGAAATAGCATCATTTTGAACTTTCTCTGTTTTGTGTATCATTCTTAGTGGATGTCAATAATGGAGACTCACTGAACTTCTGACAAGCACCGAAAATTGACAATCACATTCCCACAACTTAAAGTTTCAGCCACAATCTTCATCAAAAAAAGAAATCCATACGATCACTCAGACATCTCTGGCCGCTCCAGCGCTACAACGATCTTAACAGCAAGTGAGGAGACGACTGACTGGTCTCTAACAAGAAGTACTGGGTGGGTGGATTGGCCATGTTTTACAACAGGGTCTTCCATGAACATATGATTGCTGTGGTACTGGGTGGGTGGATTGGCCATGTTTTACAACAGGGTCTTCCATGAACATATGATTGCTGTGGTAAGGGGTTAGGATTGAGAGTCGGCAAACAGATTTCCAGTGCCATATCCCCACATACCATCAATCCTACCTTCAACCCCAATAAGCAATCACAAAAGAGCGTCCTTCTTGTCACCCAATACCACCACAGATAGGAACATCTGAATCACATACTGCTTTCAGACTTTGATTATCTGTCATCCTGTCCCGAAATGAGAGACAATGAACCCGAGATCCTTCCAACCCACTGTCCTAAAGTGGTGTTCCATTGCCCAGCCAACCTCCACAACATCCTAGTCCATCCCTATGCCACTACCAACCCCAACCCCTTACCACAGGGATCGTACCCCTGTGGAAGACCACAATGAAAAACCTGCCCAATCCACCAACCTGGCACTTTCTATTCTAGTCCTTTCACAGTCTTATCCTACCCCATCAGAGGTTCAGACACCTCTGAAACCAGCCATGTTATTTACAAACTCTGCTGTGATCACTACACACTGTTTTATAATGGTATGGCAACAAAGCAGCTGTCCATCAGAATAAATTCCCACCACCAAACTGTGGTAAACAGCAGCTGAACACAGCACTCTGGATTACAACGACTGCTTCACTACCCGAGCTGAGAGTTACGTATGTTTACTCCTTCCTTTCCTAACAAGGAACCACACTCTGAAAGAGTTATGAGACACAATTATTTTACACATAGAATTTAAAGGACAAAAGCTCAATCTTTGGGAAGAACTTGAGATCTTTAAACATCTAGAACTCAAGGATGGCAATTTACTAAATGACTAATTAAATCTCGCCTGTAGAAAATATTTTGAAGGCTTCAAACCCATACTGCTCACGAAATAATCTTACAGTTGCCAGTAGCCTTTGTGATTTGTTCATTTCCTCAAAAATCTAAAAATTTGCTTATATTTGTAATTTTCCATTATAATTGACATGTAATAATCCAGTTTATTTTTGTTCTTCTGAGAGGTACACTCATATTATTAGTGTTTGTTTGCACAAAGTATTTCAATGGTATCTGTTACTTAGCACATTTTTACAATTTAGCAATCTAATATTTGTTCCATAGATTCCCTCAACCCTCAATGCTCTTTTTATCCATCATCATCATTATTATCATCATCATCATGTTTTCACCTGGCACTTCCCCATGCTGTCTGGTCCCCTGCCATTCTCTTCAGGTCCACATATTTTCCTCTTCCCTTTATGTCATCTGTCATCTTGAATCGCCTTCTACCTTTCAGTCTTTTCCCGCAAACCAGTCCTTCCAAAACATCTAATACGCACTCCCTTCTCAATGAATGTCCCAACCAGTTCTTTTCCTTTTCTCTTATAACCTTCAGCAGACAGCTTCTCTCCCCAACCATTTCCAACACTCTTTCGTTACTCACTCTTTCTCTCCAGCTTACCCACTCCATTCTCCTCCACATCCACATATTTTTCTCCAAATATTCTATTTATTAACATCATTATAAATTTGCATTCTCCCAATGGCTACTTAAGCCACTGAACGTTTACGTTTCACGGTGCACGCACCATCAATCCCGGTATCCACACTTTCGCTTCCCATCAGTATGCGTAAATGACTCCAAAATGACTGGCGTATCTTTCAGTCTTACATGACATTCCCTAGATCGTAGGGATTTCAACCACTGTGATATGCAAGTATAGTAAGTAACAGTTTTATTCTGATTCTGTATTTCACAATGCTTTAGACCGGAGCTTCTGAAAGTGTGGTCCACGGCCCCCTTAGGAAGCCGCTAAAACTTTGAAGGGGTTCCGCACCCATTTTGAACTAAAACTTGTGATGGACTGTGTAACATTATTAATGAAAAAATGTGAAAATCAAATTCATCACTACATACTTCATACAAAAAGTACATTTACATTAGGGTGGTTGCCAAGCAGTGATTGCACTTCCATGTGAGGACCTGTATGTATCATGGCTTATTTAGTCCCAATGTGCTCCACTTTTCTACAACAATCCAGCAGTGACACGAGTACCGGCTGATGCCGCTCAATGAGCAGTAACCTTCTGCACACGGTATTCCGAAATGGTGCGAGTTCAGGCAACACTCTGCCACGTGTGTGGTCTGACACATCATTTAATGTTAAACTTCCTGCAGCCGTGCACTACCTCCATCATTAGCTTTTTCACCAGTAAATTACTTCCAACATTGAAGAACAGTGACATGAACTGCCACAGCAGAATTTATTATGTGAAGACACTGAAAGTATTCCGTTAGTCAAAGTAAGTTATGCTGTGAAAGTGGAATAACAAAAAGGCTGCTAATTTTGGCAATTATAGAGCAAACTATGCTTGAAATATGCTGCTAAATACAATTTACCTCAAAAACGTGGAGCATGAAACATCTGAATGGTACAGATGCACTCATGCTAACACACACACACACACACACACACACACACACACACACACACACACACACACACACACTCAAACTCAACCGCTGTCTCTGGCTGTTACGGCTGACTGCTCAGCTGAGGCGAGAGCAACCAGTGACAGAGGTGAAGAAGCGGCATGGAGAGGGAAGCAGGAAGGGAGGGAAGGGATACCGGTGGGGATGGAGCAATATGTCAGTTTTGTCTCACAGATAGGAATGGACTGGACTGTGTGGCGGAAAGGGAGTTGTTCATAAGCTGGAGTGCGGGTAGGGAAAGGAAGGGATACATAAGGACGGGAAATAATTTTCTTTACAAACTCTCATACGCAATTCACCCGTCCCGGTGGTCTGGCCGAGTCACAGGCCGAGCCGCGTGCCTGCAGCCGGAAGTTTCCACACGCAGGTTCCCGACACGTGCCTGTTGATTCGGCACTCCTCTGTAGCTCGGCTCTGCTGACGAGGGTACGCCACTCTCGGAGAATCGGCAAAACCTGGCCACTGACCACGAGCCAGACTGGTGCTCACGTGGGGTACACTGTACCCAGGCATCAAAAGCCAACCTGAAGAACTGCCTCCGTTCTGATAAGACATGCTCTCTTGAGCTCACTCATACATACTTTGTCCTAACACGTACCTCTAGGGACAGGTGTCGACCTCCTTCCAGGTCCACTTTAGTACCGTGTAACAACTTATGGCAATAAAAGCCCTTTTTTTTTAATTTTATCTCAACTTCACGCCTCGTCATTCGACCCCGGGCCCGCTACTCCGCTCGACCGACCTGGCACAAATTGGTGCCAGTACTGCGATCCGGCTCGCTGTACGGCTAAGCTGAGTTAGGCGCGAATATTACGATAATGGAGGCCAGAGGCACATAAAGCAGTGGTACAGTGTCACACCATCGAGCGCCGTCAGCCTCCCGTGCTGCGTGACCGCAGCGGGTGTCCTTCGGGTGGCCGTCCCGCCGCATCGGCAGCGCACCGACCCGATGCGCAGCACCGGCAGTGGCGTGTCGCGATGGCGCCTCGTCACGGCCGGCCTCGGCTGCACACTGCGCAGTTCGTGACGCCGCTGCCGTGCGGCTGCGCGTCAAACCGCACGATGCCGGCCTGCCGGTGCGGCCTTCCCTGGCCGTTTGCCTCCGCGCGCCACCCCCACCACGGCAGCTGCCGAGCCTTTCGCCGCTGTCGACAGACGCCACACCGACGCCTCCAACGACGTACCCGGCGAGGGCGCAGCCACCGTTTTCGCCACACCACCGAGTCCACACCACCAGAAAAGCTAGTATGTGAGTGTCACTTGTTCAGTCCTACTTAATGCTTTAATAACTTCAGAAAGCCCATTACCAGGTCCCAGCAGGGGAATTTTGATGATGACAATTTGGATCCCATAGCCCCTTTGCAGTAGCAGTTCCCTTCCACTTCCACTTCCACTTCCAAGAAAAGTGAAAGTAGTTTGGGTGCAATGCTCGATAAAATCGAGAGCATTGCACTTGTGCAATAGTCGAGGAAACCACCACTGCCCCCCCCCCCCCCCCTTGGAGTGGTTGAAAGTTTTCCAATTCTTCTCCTATTATCCCCCTTCGCAGGAGGGTCACAGGAAAATATTCACACCTTCCTTCAAAATATTAGAGATATAGGACGTATATGTGCTTCGGCAGATGAGTTTCTGATGATTGTAAACCATATGAAACTGTCTGGTGATGCTCCGACATGTGTAGAATCCATGAAAAACAGTAATGCTATTACTTTTGATTCCCTGGCAAACGGGTCGGCAGAGAGTTATTCCGATAAACGCGGTATTAGCTATTACCGGGGTCAGCTGTCCACTCCCACAAAAACCGGGAGAAGATTTGGACGTTTTTTCCAAAAGGATTCTAGCTGTATCATGCCGCACCTATACCTTGACAGCAGATTAGGTGCGGAATGAGAATTTATTGGAACAGGTGGAATTACATGCCATAGACACTTTTATTAGGAAAAATAACCCTAGAATCAGATGTGAGATTAAAGTTGCTCCCCTGCCCCCCCCCCCCCCCCCCTCCCTACAAGAGGCTGTCCCGATAGCTCCGTTACGGGAAGAAGTGGCCTGCTTTGTTGCATTTACGGCCCGTGACAGCGCGCCACATTGCCACGTTAAGATATATGACACCCGTCAAATACGATGGACTGAAAGAGGTAATCAATGGCACCAAAAATGGCAAGTGTGTATGCATATTAGTTGATACGGGTGCTCAGGTGATCTCGGTTTTTCAACATCTTTCTAAGAACCAAAAATTGCAGCCTCCATGATGTAACATTAGTGGTATTGGCCCTGGAGTTGAAAAGCATGTATAGAAGTTGTGTCACTAAGTTTGAAATTGATTCTGTCAAATATACATTTCTTATGGAAGTAATAAACCTAAAGCATGCTGATTTTCATATTTTGGGAGATGATTTCCTACGTCAATTTCAGGGAATTGTTGATTATAGATCTTGCAGTGTACAACTCGGTGAACGCATGCACTGTTTTGGACAAAACAGCACTTCACAAATGTGTGGAACCGTGGAAACGTGGCCAGTTTCCTCAGTTCGGAAGGTGTCTGTATCAGAGCTGAAGGTACATAATTCCATGAATTTAACAGCAAGAACAGGGAGACATTTTTGGTTATAAACGATGGTTCGAGGACACAATGAGACAACATTTCTGGTAGATCCACTATACCAGAATGACATTTTGGACCGTTAACGAGTGCATGTAAAACGCAGCTTGTGCCAAACGGTCCCCGTACAACGCAAAACTTGCGTACCAGTTTCCATCGACAATTTCAGATAAAAGATGTGATTATACCACATGGTACCAAATTAGCAAGTTTATGCTTAGTAGGCCCAGAAGACTTGCCACCTGCACCTCAATGTGAAAATACGCAATTACACACTTTGCCTAAAAAATCCATTTTTACAATTTCTCGGTCATTAAAGTGAGAGTTTCAGGAGAAGCTGCAGCATTTACTTGACCATCAAAAAGAATTATTGAATTCATTATTATCAGACTATTCTCGGTTATTCAAGGAAAGACAGTATTTACCAGCCACTGATTTAGTCAAGCATGAAATACCTACATGTGACGCTAGACCAATAGCGCGAAATGCGTGTCCCACACCTAACCATTTGAAGCACGTTGCAGAATAAACTATACAACAACAGCTCAAAGCTGGAATCATACAACCTTCTTCATTCCCCTGGTGCTCCCCAACAATCGTCATACAAAAAAAATCTTTAAATGGGGAAAAAAGTTATCGTTTGTGCGTAGATGTGTGCTGTCAAGAAAGTTACAACACCTAACCACTATCCACTGCCTAGAATTGAAGAGACACTAGATCGACTCAGTAATTGCAAATACTTTACCACCCTGGACATGAAAAGCAGGTATCACGAAATCCCCATTGCTCCAAAAGAGAGAGCCAAAACTGCCTTTATTGTTCCGCGCAGCCTTTATGAATTTCTAAGGATGTCATTTCGCCTGTCTTGTCTTGTTTATCAAGATGACATTATTGTATTCTCTCGGACCATGCCAGAGCATACAGAACATTTATGTAGTGTATTTTCCAGATTGAGGAATGCTAATTTAAGTTTAAAAGAAATGTCCATTTGCCCAGTCACAGGTAAACTATTTAGGTGATATTAGTGCAGCCGGAGTAAAACCTGACCCCAGGGTTACTGAAGCTGTAGACACCTTCCCTACTACTACTAATTTAAAGGAATTACAAACTTTTTGGGATTATCTACTTATTATTGTAAATTCATAAATAACTATGCTGAAATCACCAAACCTTTAACAACATTACTATAAAAATTACTCCCTTCATATGGTCTCAAGAATGGGAAGTTTCAATGCGTAAAATCAAAAAATATTTTAACATGTCCACCTTTACTGATTTACCCTGATTTCTCTAAACCCTTTATATTGTCATGTGATGCCTCTTATTATGCTCTCGTATGTGTGCTTAGTCAGGAACAGAATGGCGTGGAACAACAAATCGGTTACGCGTGCCGCCAACTTAACAAGGCAGAAGTAAACTACAGCAGTACTGAGGAGGAGTCTCTTGTGCCCATATTAGGCATAACATATTTCCGTTACTATCTTTATGGTCGAAAATTCACTGTGTATATGGACCATTCAGCACTCCAATGGTTACTAGGATCCCTGCAGTAAGCTAATGTGCTGGACACTGCGCTCATCCGAGTACGATTTAGAGGTGTGCCACAAACCTAGTCGTTTGCACTAGAATGCAGATACACTTAGCCGCAAAATTAGAATAGTTCAGGCAGATGACGTCCTGATAGATGGACTAATGGAGGCACAGAAAAACGACCCCCTTTGTCAAAGATACACCACCCTTCCTCAATTTGAGTTGTAAGACGGAACGCTCTATAGGCAAACTCCGCTCGGGAAAAGAATTGTAATACCCGCCCTATTAAAAAAGTGAATAATCGGGCAGTGTCACGATTTATTGCAGGCCTGTCACAATGGAAGGAATACTACTAATGCCCACGTAGTGGTGCGTTGCTGGTGGAAAAATCGTAAATGCAACGTCGACTCTTATGTTAGATGCTTCCTGCCCTGTGCGCAGTGGACACAGTATCCATGCCCGTGTGTACTTCTACAAACACTGCCGCAGGCATCCAAACCTTTCGATTATGTCTCAATTGATACCCTAGGTCCCTTGCTTCAGTCACAACAAGGGATTAAATATACATTGTCCACGATTGATCACTTTTCAAGGTACTCGATTCTGGTGCCGTTAACTGACATGTCGGCTGAAAGAGTCGCCAAAAGCTTTGTGAAACATTTGGTGTTACCTTTTGACAGCCTGCAAGCTATATTAACAGATCACATCACAAATTTTTTATCCTCACTTTTTGTACAAGTCTGCTCTTAAAAATAAAGAAATGAAGAACCACTCCCTTTCACCCACAAGCCAACGGTCGCGTAAAACACAATCCTCATACTATTACTAAAATACTATCCTACTACATGGAAAAGACCCACACATATTGGGGCAGATACATACCATACATTACTTCCAGAATTCATGAATCCACCGGGTACACACCCTATGGAGCTGTATTCAGGTGCCCAATTAACTCTCCTTTTGAACTAGATAAACTACCTCCAGAGGCTGAAAACAATTTGACATAAGGTTGAACGAAATAATGGCGGTGCCACTCGCAAACAGATGCGAAGGCGCAACAAAGATGCGATCGCAACATCGTATTGCTCGAGTGATTTAGTTTTATTAAGAAACACAGTTGTGAAACTGGATAAAACTAAAAAAATTCACCCTTCCCTTTGAAGGTCCATATCGGATTATACGCGTGATGTCACCTGACGATACGGAGCAGCAATTACCCGATTGGACAGTAATCGTACATTTCAACCTCATACAGCCTTATCGTGATAAGCAGTCAGCCTGCACCACCTCCAGCATCCCCACCACGAGGGGACCCAGTTCGAAAAAGAAGATAAAAGCAGCCAAATCTGACTGCCAAGTGTCCCAGGTACGGATTACACTTGCGGCATCCGTACGCCTTCCGGTCACGAGATTAGGACAACCTAATCACGAACCCTTACCTAGCACTATTCTCTTCGAGGACTTGCTGGTCAGGCTAGTGAAATATGTATGGGGAACAAGAAGTATCCTAGCTGGCTACTGTGGGTTTTTCCCATCTGCTGCCTGAAGTGGAGTACATTAAAAGCCTCAGAATCAAAGAATAAGTCAGTATGTAGTTAGACAGGGAATCACGCCAAAGGGATGTATCTGACGTAGAACACACATCTGCCCTTCAGCATACCTATCTTCGACAGACGCAGTGGCAGTTAATCTATACTTTGTGACAGACGGGAAACCACACGGAGCAGTGGACAGGTCTGAGGGCCTCCCACGCACGGTCAGCCGCCCACTGCGTCCGCGCGTCGCTCCCTCCCCACTGCTCGCGGTGCTCGAAGCGCCCAGAAGCCGCAGCCCAGCATCGGTGCAAACGGGTTCCTTCCCGCCCGCCCACTGCCCCCCTCTTCCCCTTCGCCCCGTGTCGGTCTACCGCCACGCCTTATACGTTGCATGCCACCTGGAGGCAGCCATTCTTCCCCTTCTCCCGCCACACCAGCCTTTGGCAGCGATTGGCAGATAGTTGTGTTTTCGCTTCGCTACTAGCGATGCGAAATTAAAAACTGCACGACAGTCCGTGCTTTAGAGCGCCCCACGTGTTCCCTCCCATCTATCGCCTTACCGCCCCTCACGTGCTACATCACACCAGCTGACCGACGGTTGCGTGGTGCACGTGTGCTCACTGCCAGCCGAGTCCCGTGACATCAGGCGTGGTGTGCTCGTCTCTTACGACACAGTACTACTTCTTGCTTTCACAAGTATTTCACTTACTTTATTTATCTGGCCACAATGTGCCAGTATCCTATCGACCCTCCTCACTTTTGTTACCGTTGTTCACTACACATTTTCCATTCGAGTGGAACCAATGTACATTTGGACTGATACCTTTTCCGTATTTCATTTGTTACTATACCCTCGCTACCAATTGCTCTTCGCCGCGCTATTTATTGTTGCCAACCACCGACTGTTATAGATCTCTTGACTCTATACGCACAATCCATTTCCGGGTGAGCAGACTGGCCGTGTATCCGTGCATTCCGTGGCACGTGTGGAAACATGTTGATTACATATGGTAGTATACTATCGGTCACAGGCTCGAGTAAGAACGTCAGCTGGGACTACATGTTTGTACCCTTCTTGAGCCACCATCTACATCTACATCTACATACATACTCCGCAATTCACCGTAAGATGTGTGGCGGAGGGTACACTGTACCACTAATAGGCATTTCCTTTCCTACTCCACTCCCAAATGGAACGAGGGAAAAAAGAATGCCTATATGTTTCCGTACGAGCCCTAATTTCTCTTATCTTGTCTTTGTGATCTTTACGCGAAATGTAAGTTGGCGGCAGTAAGATCGTACTACACTCAGTTTCAAATTCCGGCCCTCTAAAGTTACTTAACAGAAATTCACGAAAGGAATGTCATCTATCTTCCAGTGATCCCCAATTGAGTTGCCGGAGCATTTCCGTGACTCTCGCACATTGGTCGAACCTACCAGTAACAAATCTAGCTGCTCGCCTCTGAATCGCCTCTATGTCTTCCTTTAAACCGATCTGCTGCGGGTCGCAAACACTTGAGCAATACTCAAGACGTGGTCGTACAAGCATTTTAGATGCAGTCTCCTTTACAGGTGAAGTACATCTTCCCAAAATTCTCCAAATAAACCAAAGTCGGCTGTTGCCTTACTCACAACTGTCCTTACATGTTCGTTCCATTTCATATCGCTCTGCAATGTTACGCCTAGATATTTGAACGACGCAACAGCATCAAGAAGCTCACTACTAATGCTATATTCTAACATTATAGGATTGTTTTTTCTACTCATGCGCATCACCTTACATTTTTCTACACTGAGAGCTAGCTGCCATTCTTCGCACCAACTAGAAATTTTGTGTAAGTCATCCTGTATGCTATTACAGTCAGTTACAGATGACACCCTCCCATACACCACAGCATCATCAGCAAACAGCCGCAAATTACAACTTACTCTGTCCATCAGATCATTTATATAGATAGAAAATAATAGCGGTGCTATCACACTCCCCTGGGGCACGCCTGACGATACACTCGTCTCTGATAAACACTCGCCGTCGAGAATAACGTACAGTGTTCTATTACTTACGAAGTCTTCCAGCCACAAATCTGTGAACCTATTCCATAAGCTCGTATCTTCGTTAGCAGACTGCAGTTTAGCACCGCGTCGAAAGCCTTTTTGAAGTCGAGGAAAACACAATCCGCCTGTTGCCCTTCATCCATGGCTCGCAAGATGTCATGTGAGAAAAGGGCAAGCTGAGTTTCACATAAACGATGCTTCCTAAACCCATGCTGATTCATGGAAAGAAGCTTTTCTGTTTCAAGGAAATTTATTATATCCGAACTGAGAATATGCTCTAAGATTCTACATGAAACTGATGTCAATGATATTGGCCTGTAATTGTGTGGGTCAGTTCTCTTTCCTTTATTAAAAATGGGAGTCACCTGCACTTTTTTTCCAATTACTAGGAACTTCGTGCTGAATTAAAGATTTGTGATAAATACAAGCTAAGTAGGGGGCCAATGCCGCAGAATAGTCTTCGTAAAACCGAACTGGTATTCCATCCGGACCAGCAGACTTGTTCGTATTTAGCTCTATCAGCTTCTCTACTAACTTTTGCCTGTCATTATTTGCGTGTTCTTTTTTTAATTGAGAGTGAACAGCCTTTGCTTTCTCAGCAGCTTTCTAACATTATTATTATTATACCAGGGTGGATCTTTTCCATCCTTAATCGTCTTTACTGGGACATATTTCTCTAACCATTTATTAACAATGCACTTAAATTTAGTCCACAATTCCTCTACATCCATAGTCCCGGAATTAAACAATGCCCATTCATTTTCTAAGTGCGATCGTAACATTTGCTTATCGGCTCTTCCCAACAAAAACACGCTCCTAGCCTTCTTGACTGGTTTATGAACTGTGGTCACCATCGACGCTATGACGATATCATGATCACTAATTCCTGTCTCTACACAGACATTGTTAATAAGGTCAAGCCTGTTTGTGGTTATAAGGTCTAGAATATTTCCATTGCGCGTAGGTTGCCGGTTTAACTGCTCAAGACAGTTTTCGGAGAATGTGTCCAAAAGTAGCTCGCAAGACTGCTTGCCTGTACCGCCTGAAATGTAACTAGCGAGGTCCCAATCTATACTCTTAAGGTTGAAGTCTCCTCCGACTAATATTACATGACCCGGATACCTATGCACTACCTGGTGTAGACTTTCTTTGAATGATTCTAAAACTGCTACAGCGGCACTGGGGGGCCGGTAAAAACACCCAACTATTAACTTTACTTCTTTTAGACCTGTTATACGTGCCCAGATAACTTCACAGTTACTTTCAACCTTGATCTCAGTAGAAACAATATCTTTGTCCACAGCGATGAACAATCCTCCTCCAGTTGTATCAGATCTATCTTTCCGATATACATTCCAGGTTTCGCTAAATATTTCTGAACTTGCCACATCATCATTTAGCTAGCTTTCGGTGCCTAAAACTATCTGAGCGCAATAACTTCCATGCAGTGCGGCAAATTCGGGAACTTTGTTTCTAATACTCTGTAAGTTTGCAGCTAATATTTTGATGTTTGTATTTTTGTTCTGAATGTGGCCTGCATTCGCTGTTTGAATGCTGACAGGCGAGTGCTCATCAGAGTTAGCACCTAGCCTAAAAAAAACCATGTGCACTCCACAAGTACTCTGCTACCCGAGTAGCCGCTTCCTTAGTGTAGTGCACCCCTGATCTATCTAGGGGCACCCTACAATTCCCCACCTGATAACACAGATCTAGAAATCTGCAGCCATGACTGTCACACAGTCGGCGAAGCCTCTGGTTCAGACCCTCCACTCGGCTCCAAACCAAAGGACCCCGATCAACCCTGGGAACAATGCTACAAATCGACAGCTCTGCTTGCACCCCGCGCATGGAGGTAGCAGCCTTCACCAATTCCGCCAGCCGCTCGGAGGACCTGAGGATGTCCTCAGAACCCAAGCAACAAGCGTAATTGGTGCCAACGTGAGCTATGACTTGCAGTCGACTGCACCCCGGCACCCTCGATAGCCACCGGCAAGGCCGCCTCCACATCTCGGATGAGGCCCCCCAGCAGACACAATGAGTGCACGTTAGAATTCCTTCCGGATCTCAATGCTATCTGCCTAAGGGGCTCTATCTCATGCCTAACATTGGAGCTCCCAATAACTAATAATCCCCTCCCCCCATGCACTTGGTCGGACCCCGCTGAACGAGTGGCCACACGTTCACTCACAAGATGAAAGGGCGCGGACGGACGTCCAGCCTCCACATTGGCCTTCCGCCTCGAGCGACGCGAACGCCGTACAACCTGCCAATCTCCTTGCTGAGAAGGCGGCTCGAAGACGTCCAGTACACCAGAAGGTGCCTCAGTAGCAGAGACAGAGAGCGAAAGATGAGACACCTGAGGTGTCCCACTCGACGCACCTGACTCCCCTAGACAGCAGCCTGAAGACGGCTGACCGTAGCCAACAGCACGCTCAGCTGTTCGCGAACTGCGGCCAACTCCTCCTGCGTCCGCACACAGCAAGCACACATCCTATCCATCCTATCGATACAATTAATTGCAGAAAGTAGAAAACTAAATAATCAACTTTTAAGTAGCCTAGTACTCTAATAAAGGCAGCTGGCTGCTGACTGAACTGTGGTCAGTCGTAACTACACTGTCAAATCAACAAAACTGAGTCCAGCAGTTTTCAAAATAAAGAAGAATATCTGTGGAATACACCGTTATCAAACGTGCGGAAATATAAGCTTAGCACTGTTTATGATGGGGCACTGGTGGCAGCTGGCACTGTACTGACTGATAACGAGCTTTAGTAACGGTCTCTGACTTGTTTTGAAATACACCAGTCAAAGACGAAGACTAAACACAACGGTATTTATCAAATACGATAGAAAAAACTATTGAAATAATAGTACAAACGAAATCTGCCAAGTACGTGGGAATAAACCTGTTAAAACAGAAGTACTAACGAAAATGAACTAGACTGGCAAATTAAATTTGACACAAATTAAATTAAGATACTTAGCGCTGTTTACGATGTGGCACTGGTGGCAGCTGCACTGGACCTGATGTCAGGCAGCTGCCTGATATCTTACCTCACAACATTTTTTTACCTTTTAGATTTCTGATCATACATTTCTGTCCTCCCCCGTCTTTTACAGTCATATTTGATGCGCATTTACGCAGTACTATCACGCTGCGAACATCTATTTATTACCTTGCACCTTTCTATACTGTTCCAACCGTAGTAGCCACTACACATAAATGCTTTCCTGACATGTGCTACATCAAGAATTTCCCATTACTATCCCATTGATCTTACTTCATCTATGTTTCTTTTTAAATTTAACATATTTTCCGTCAAATAAGTTCTTTTCGAGAACTACCAGGTGCTACGACTCTTACATGTTTCCCCATTATCATTATTATGACAACCCTTTTCTTCTTCCCACTCTGTTATACCTTTTTCCGTTTCCAACAGTCGTATCACTGGTAGACGAACCTTCCTAACCTATTCTGTCTAGTTTCAACTCCGTTATTCCCAACTCATGCATTAAATACATTCACATTTCTTCCCCGTCTTTGCTATTTTGTGTGTACCTTTACTTTCATTTGATGAAACACAGTCAATGCGTGCTATAAATGTATCACAAAAAATTCCTATGCTCGCCGTTAGCCCACTAACTACTTTAAATACAATTCCCAAGATAATACCTATTTTTACTACCTACATAATGTCCTGGGTTTATTTTCTCTTTGAGTTCACCGATCGATTAATTTTCACTATTAAATCCATTCTGACAAAAAAAAACGCTTCCGTACCGGCCCAACTGTCCACATCTTTGTCATGTAAATTCTTCCTCGCTTGAGGAAGCTGCTGTCACCCGCTGCTCCGACACTGCACGCGTCCAGTTCAGCAGGCAGCTAGGTTTTCCGCACGCTTCCCCCCAGCTCGCTTCGTAACACGACTAAGTTCAACCGTGCTTTTGAGACCTGTTTGCATTAAACCCACTGTTGTTTTCTGCCATTATTTCCCTCCACATATTTTAATACTGGACACTCTCCCCTGATCTGGCTCATCAGTTCTCCTTATTCTTTTTCATTATGACCAAATTTCCACTCTCGTCTGGTATGCCTTGAGACTTGTCCAAATAAATATGTCAGCCTCGGTGTGTGTGAGTGCGTGTATGTGTGTGTGGGTATGTGTGTTTGTTTACCCTCCTTTCCCCCCCCCCCCCCCCCCCCAAGGTAAGTCTTTCCTCTCCCGGGATTGGAATGACTCCTTACCCAATCCCTTAAAATCCTCATCCTTTCCTTTTCCCTCTCCTTCCCTGCTCTTTTTGATGAAGCAACCTCAGATTGCGAAAGCTCAGTTTTGTGTGTTTTGTGTTTATTTTTATTTATTTGTGTATCGACAAAACGGTGCCTTCTTACCTGGTAAGTCAGACTTTCTTTAAGTTTTCTTAAATAAATAAATAAATATTTAGAATAAAAAAATCGTAAAGGAAACCTTGTCACATCTAATGCATGTTACCAATTCTGTACAACATGTCTGCCTGCCAATCATTTCCCTACTAATCCAGTACTTTAGGTGGACTTTTATACATGCTGTAAATGAGGTTGCAGTCACACTACATGTGAACGAGACTAGTAAATTATTTACTGGGCTCTCTAAACCTGTGTTTCTATCAAGAATAGCGTTTTACCTGCATACTGTACATTGCTCATAATCATTATTATACTGCTTCCATTATTTCCTGCATCTCAATTCAGTACCTCAACTATGGCCTACAGAAATTTTCCACGCATCAATTCCTTTTTGTATATTTTAATATTACTTATATATTCAATCTATAATTTTTTATGTGTTATTACTATTATTGGTGTGCTGCCAACTTTGCTCTTCCTATGTTTTGTTGTTATTGTGTTTTTTTCTCTCTTCCAAATTTGTTTGGTTATGGGTATGTTACCTTGATGGTGGTATAATTTGTTTTAAGACAATATGCTAGCAACTCGATTTTGAAATAAAACAGCAAGCCATCATGTTTTGGTATTAAGTTGTGTGTGGCATAGTAAAAGAGAGATTTGGTGGCTATGGGCCTGCAGTAGGAGAAAAGCACCTGCCACCCACTGAACAACAGGATGCTCTTTCCCTTGCTCAGTAGTGAACCAAAAGGACAGATGTGTTTACTGTTTCCATTTTTCCTTCCTTCCATACCTTGTCGATTGACTATCGTCCGTAGCCACTGCTAACATCGTATATGGTGAATCGATTAGCCCATCGGCATTACCGTCAATTGTGCGCCAATTCTTACGGCACAGTTTTGAACGGCCTCTAGCCACACGCAGTAGGCAGACCTCGAATCGCCTCAGCTCGCCAGATGCAGCGTGCTATGTGACACACAACTGACACCGCCATTCTGTTATCACGGGCCGATGTAGCATTGCGACTGCGAACACTCGCTGTCTCGCCAGCTATTCTACAGCAGACGAATAAATCTTTTCATTTACACTGACTAGATATCCAACATTTTTGTTTTATTGTGTATACGACAATCGTTCCATTAATTTGTGATGTTCGTAATATATATAACATTACATTTATTATTTTATAAATCAGTTTTATTACATTTTATACTTATTGTTTTCAGCCACATTATATGTTTTTATAACGGATTACTTCTTATATTTGAATGATATATTTTTCACTTATCTAGCATTTTGCTTACCTCAACAATGGAGGGTCCAGTAAGGAATGTTAATATAATACGTAGATAGGGAACAACTCACCATAAAGACAAACATTGAGCTGCTGACAGACGTAAATGAAACACAAACACACGCACAATTATAAATTTTCAGCCATGGCTTTCCTCAGAAAGAGAACACTCATCCACACAATCACGGCACTGGAGCGGACTCTGAATGTGGCTCTCCAGCAAGGATACGACTTCCTTAAATCCTGCCCCCAAATGAGATCCATCCTTCATTACATCCTCCCCAGTCCACCGAGAGTGTCTTTCTGCCGCCCACCTAACCTCCGTAACCTCCTAGTCCACCCCTATGAAATCCCCAAACCACCTTCCCTACCTTCTGGCTCCTACCCTTGTAACCGCCCCAGTTGTAAAACCTGCCCTATGCACCCTTCCACCACCACTTACTCCAGTCCCGTAACCCGGAGGGTGTACACAATCAAGGGCAGAGCCACTTGCGACAGCACCCACGTGATTGACCAACTGACATGCCTGCACTGTGAAGCATTCTATGTGGGAATGACCAGCAACAAACTGTCCATTCGCATGAATGGTCACAGGCAGACAGTGTTTGTTGGTAATGAGGATCACCCTGTGGCTAAACACGCCTTGGGGCACGGCCAGCACATCTTGGCACAGTGTTACACCATCCGGGTTATCTGGATACTTCCCACCAACACCAATCTTTCAGAACTCCGGAGATGGGAACTTTATATATATATATATAGTATAAAATAAAGATTTTTGACTTACCTAAAGTACAGGCTCGTCGATAGGAACATCAAACACACACAAAAACACACAACCATTCGAGCTTTCGCCACCAGTGGTGGCTTCTTCGGGAAAAAGAGGGAGGAAGGAGAGGAGAACGGGAAGGATACGGGTTTTAAGGAAGTGGAAAAGGAGCCATTCCAATCCCAGGAGTGGAAGGACTTACCTTAGGGGACAAAAAGGAAGGTAAACAAATACACACACACTCACACATATCCACATCCAAACACACTTGTGGAAGGACTTACCTTAGGGGACAAAAAGGAAGGTAAACAAATACACACACACTCACACATATCCACATCCAAACACACTTGTATTATATATATATATATATATATACACACATACTATCTTTAGCATCTTTGCCTGGGTTCTGTGGACAGAGCCTCTGCCTCAATTGGTATCTCTGTCCAACTTCTTTGCTTTTCACAAATGTCTGTCTAGGTGTGCTTGCGTTTCGATATGTCTGAGTGTGTGTGTATTTGTTTACCTTCCTTTTTTTCCCCTAAGGTAAGTCCTTCCACTCCTGGGATTGGAATGACTCCTTTTCCACTTCCTTAAAACCCGTATCCTTCCCTTTCTCCTCTCCTTCCTCCCTCTTTTTCCCAAAGAAGCCACCACTGGTGGCGAAAGCTCGAATGGTTGTGTGTTTTTGTGTGTTTCGTGTTTCTATCGACAAGCCTGTACTTTAGGTAAGTCAAAAATCTTTATTTTATACCATTTTCCCACCTAGAAGGTCTCCTTCTATAATATTATATATATACGAATATTATAGAGGAAAAATTCCTAAAAGGAAAAATATACGTAAAAAATAGAAGAAGTCACTTACCAGGCGAAAGGGCACAGGCAGTAATAGCAACAAATAAACACACACACACACACACACACACACACACACACACACACAAAAATGCTAGCTTTCGCAGCCTAGCTGCTTCATCAGGCAGAAGGGAAGTAGAGGGAAAAGGAAATGATGAGGGTTTTAAGGAAGGGGGTAAGGAGCCATTCCAATCCCGGGACAGGAAAGACTTACCTTGGGGGAAAAAATGGAAGGTAAATAAATGCACATACACCCACACATTTACACAGAAACAAGTACACTTAGGCAGACATACTGTAGAACAGTAGAAAGCAAAGAAGTTAGAAGTCAGACAGAGATGCCACTTGAGGCAGAGGCTCTGTCCAGAGAACCAAGGCAAAGATGTTAAGATGGTGGGTGGGAATTCGAATTTAGCGGAGGTTAAGACCAGGTGGGCAACGGGAAGAGAGAATATGCTGAAGGGCTAGTTCCCATCTCCGGAGTTCTGAAGGATTGGTGTCAGTGGGAAGTATCCAGATAACCCGGACGGTGTAGCACTGTGCCAAGATGTGCTGGCCATGCACCAAGGCATGTTTAGCCACAGGGTGATCCTCGTTACCAACAAACACTGTCTGCCTGTGTCCATTCATGCGAATGGACAGTTTGTTGCTGGTCATTCCCACATATTATAGAAGGAGACCTTCTAGGTGGGAAAATGGTATAAAATAAAGATTTTTGACTTACCTAAAGTACAGGCTTGTCGATAGAAACACGAAACACACAAAAACACACAACCATTCGAGCTTTCGCCACCAGTGGTGGCTTCTTCGGGAAAAAGAGGGAGGAAGGAGAGGAGAAAGGGAAGGATACGGGTTTTAAGGAAGTGGAAAAGGAGTCATTCCAATCCCAGGAGTGGAAGGACTTACCTTAGGGGAAAAAAAGGAAGGTAAACAAATACACACACACTCAGACATATCGAAACGCAAGCACACCTAGACAGACATTTGTGAAAAGCAAAGAAGTTGGACAGAGATACCAATTGAGGCAGAGGCTCTGTCCACAGAACCCAGGCAAAGATGCTAAAGATAGTATGTGTGTATATATATATATATATATATATATATATATATATATATAGATGAAGTACACTTACCAGGCGAAGGGGCACAGGCAGTAATAGCAACAAATAAACACACAGACACACACACACACACACACACACACACACACACACACACAAAAATGCTAGCTTTCGCAGCCTAGCTGCTTCATCAGGCAGAAGGGAAGGAGAGGGAAAAGGAAATGACGAGGGTTTTAAGGAAGCGGGTAAGGAGCCATTCCAATCCCGGGAGAGGAAAGACTTACCTTAGGGGAAAAAATGAAGGGTAAACAAATGCACACACACTCATTTCCTTCGTCAGACTATTCTTAGCCACAATATCGTAATCTGCTACCACTTAACCAATCCTATTTAGATGTTTTCCTCGCATTCTCACGCGGTTTTCTCGTACTTTTTCCGATTATCATCATCCTTAAACGTCATATGCACCCCACACAACTACCTAACCATTTAATACTGTGTGGTTGACAACTTAAGGTGACCACAGTATCAACAACGAATTTTAATGACTTTTTCTATTTTCTTTCTTTTTGCTTACCTGAATACCTTTAATTGGCACTTCATAACAATTTTCGGCTTTTCATAACAATTTTCGGCATTTCGTAGCAACTTCGCGATTATTCCCATTCCGTTTTTCGATATTTCCATTTGTTCTTCCGACATTTCCGATCTTTTTTCTACACGTTTACATTTCTTAACAATTTTCGGCATTTCGTAGCAACTTTGCGATTAATCCATTCCCGTTTTTCGATATTTCCGTCTGTTTTTCCGACATTTCCGATCTTTTTTCTACACGTCTTCACTTCTATTCATTCGTTAGATTATTTTTACCCTTCAACCTTATTCTACCAACAGTTTTTTTTTTCTCTTTTTTCTTTTTTTTCTTTTTTTCTCTTTTCCTCCATTCTATACAAGTCTGTCTAACTTCTAACTTCTTTGCTTTCTACAGTTCTACAGTATGTCTGCCTAAGTGTACTTGCGTCTGTGTAAATGTGTGGGTGTGTGTGTATTTGTTTACCCTCCTTTTTTCTCCCCAAGGTAAGTCTTTCCTGTCCCGGGATTGGAATTACTCCTTATCCACTCCCTTAAAACCCTCATCATTTCCTTTTCCCTATCCTTCCCTTCTGCCTGACGAAGCAGCTAGGCTGCGAAAGCTTGTATGTGTGTTTGTGTGTGATTTTATTTATTTTATTTGTTTCTATCGACGAGCCGGTCCTTTTGGTAAGTCATCTCTTTTCTATTTATATATATATATATATATATATATATATATATATATATATATATATATATATATATAGATGAAACGAAAATTATAGAGGGAAACTTTCCCCGTGGGATAAACAAAAATAAAAAATAGAAAAGAGATGACTTACCAAAAGGACCAGCTTGTCGATAGAAACAAATAAACTCACACACAAACACACATACAAGCTTTTGCCACCACTGGCAGCTTCTTCAGGAAAAAGAGGTAAAAAGGGGAGGAAAAAGGGAAGGATATGGGTTTTAAGGAAGTGGAAAAGGAGTCATTCTAATCCCAGGAGTGGAAGGACTTACGCTAGGGGAAGAAAAGGAAGGTAAACAAATACACACACACTCAGACATATCGAAACGCAAAC